>OU744737.1:30928362-31535862 GCA_916613615.1 Steromphala cineraria
TGACTGTTTGAGGAAGTCATTTTTGTTCCGCTCATAACTCGGATATTATTTGTTCAAATGTCACAAAATTTCATATTTGTAATCACTTTGGTCCCTAGATGTGCCTTTTGTATATTTTGGTCAGATGGTCTTATTGTCTTTTTAGATTTTTGACTTCTTTGTTGTAGAAGTGACTGTTCGAGGAAATCCTTTTGTTCCGCTCTTAACTTGAATACTATATGTTTAAATGTCGCAAAACTTTATATATGTAATCCCTACAGTCCTTAGATGTGCCTTTTGTTAATTTCGGTCAGACGCCGTGATCATTATTTTAGATTTTCAACTTCTTAATTGTAGAAGTGACTCTTTGAGGAAGTCATTTTTGTTCCGCTCATAACTCTGGCTATGGTCCCTAGATACGCCTTTTGTATATTTCAGCCAGACCACTCTCATAATTATTTTTAGATTTCGATTTCTTTCTTGTAAAAGTGACTCTTTGAGGAAGTCATTTTTGTTCCGCTCTTAACTCTGATATTATTTGTTCAGATGAGCCATTTGATGTACTCTCAGTATTTTTTTATGGTTAACTTCTTTCTTATGATACAGTCACATTGAAAGGACATTGAAGATTTTATTAATACAATAGTGATTATATAAGAATCATAAATGTCTGAACAAGACATTGTTAATTTCATAAGAGCTTATATAGCTTACATGCAATCAGGAAGTTTATATCTGCATTTTCATTGACTTTTAAACACAAATTAAAACAGTTTTGCAATTTTGTAGTAATCCTTACTAAGTGTAGTATCTTAGTTTCTATAATCACTTAGGGAAGCGGGGGTATAAAAAGTGAGCTTGCTCACTAATTCTCTTGTTTTATTTGTTTTTATTGCTAAATCTGACACGGCGATTATTCAAGACAAGCGATTGTATATTTCAACGAGGCTTTCGACCTTGGCGCATTTTCAAGGCAGGTGATTGATTGTTCAAGGACTTCTGGTAAATACGGATTTTATAACTTGAGCTAGCTTCCTGTTGTTTGTCGGCAGCAACTTTCTATTTATGGTGTTTGAGGTAGATAGAGTATTTACCACAAAATTAGAATTTAAGGGGATCAATCAGCCCCACACGCAGCGGGCTACTTTCGATTACGCGGCAACAATACTGTGACGTCATTTTCTCGAGCGCTTATGACGTCATAATCCATGACAACGTCATAGTGGTTTTCTGTTTTATTACACGCCCGTGTAAGATACCGCAGTTTATCATATACTTGCTTATAAATACAGAGATTTTGAATGTACGATACACCCTCCGTCAAGCACCCTGTATCAGCCCGTCGTCAAGGGCAAAAACCTGTATCAGCCCGTCGTCAAGGGACTTGAACGTGGAACCCTAGGCAACGAAACGCAAAAAATAGATCGAAGTCGCGAGGAATTTAGAGTTGTCTCCCTATGTACAGCTGACGTTTTAACGTGGCCGACATCGCAAAGAAAACGCTGCAGTCACTTGTGGATTTGTCAGCTTGATACAAACTAATTTTCCATTTTGGAAATTCAACCCGAGAGAAAAATTAACTCAAAAGTCGCAATAGGCGTAGGCTCAGGAGCTTTGACTATCGGTATGTGTCAGTTCACGTTAACAGGTTAAGCAAAATTGATACCATCAGCCACTCAGTTAATGTTATGAATTAAAGTTTGAAAATGTTACATTTATTATACCCCCGCCTTACAGCGTAAGCGGGGGTATATAGCGTTCATTCTTTCCGTCCGTCCGTCCGTCTGTCCGTCCGTCCCAAAACTTTGTGCGGAGCAGATCTCCAAAACTATGCATGCTAGCCTCATCAAACTTCATACACATGTCAACCATGATCCCTAGTTGTGCCTTTTGAGGGTAAGAACTATTTCTGAATTTTCATTTTTGCGGTTTCCATGGAAACGTGACTAAAAAGTGACTCTTTGAGGAAGTCGTTTTGTGTAGAGCATATCTCCAAAACTATGCATGCTAGCTTCATCAAACTTCATACACATGTCAACCATGATCCCTAGTTGTGCCTTTTGAGGGTAAGAACTATTTCTTAATTTTCATTTTTGCGGTTTCCATGGAAACGTGACTAAAAAGTGACTCTTTGAGGAAGTCGTTTTGTGTAGAGCATATCTCCAAAACTATGCATGCTAGCCTCATCAAACTTCATACACATGTCAACCATGATCCCTAGTTGTGCATTTTGAGCGTTAGAACTATTTCTGAATTTTCATTTTTGCGGTTTCCATGGAAACGTGACTAAAAAGTGACTCTTTGAGGAAGTCGTTTTGTGCAGAGCATATCTCCAAAACTATGCATGCTAGCTTCATCAAACTTCATACACATGTCAACCATGATCCCTATTTGTGCCTTTTGAGGGTTAGACCATCACATTTTTTAAATTTTTGGCGGTTTCCATGGAAACATGACTAAAACAGTGACTCTATGACCAAGTCTTTTGTCCGGAGCATATCTCCCAAACTATTCATGCTAGCTTCATCAAAACTTCATACACTTATCAACCATGATCCCTAGATGTGCCTTTTGAGGGTTAGACCAACAAATTATATTATTTTTTTGCGGTTTCTATTGAAACATGACTAAAACAGTGACTCTTTGACAAAGTGTTTTGTCCGGAGCATATCTCCCAAACTATTCATGCTAGCTTCACCAAACTTCATACACTCATCAGCTATGATCCCTAGATGTGCCTTTTGAGGGTTAGAACTTCACATTTTTTAAATTTTTGGCGGTTTCCATGGAAATATGACTAAAACAGTGATTCTATGATAAATTACTTTGTCCTGAACATATTTCCTGAAAATACATCTCAGCTTCACCAAATTTGCTACATATGTCAATCGTGATTGCTGGATATGCCTTGTGAGAGTTAAACGATATATATGGATTTTCTTCTGTGTGGTTTCTTTGGAAAACATAACTTATAAAGTGACTCAACAAAAATAATTTTGTCCTCAGTGCATCTCGTAGAATATTCATGATAACTACCTCAAATTTGAAACAAAGATCAACCATTATCTCTAGATGTATCCTTTTAATTGTAAAACCTATTAATGAATTCGGTATTTTGGTTTCAGTTGAAAGAAGACTTACACAATGACTTACTGTATACTCAACGATCATACTTTAACTAATATTAATCAGTTTTACTATTTGAAATTCTTTGAACTAAGTGGGGAGCGGGGGTATGTGAGCTTTGCTCGCTTCTTCACTTGTTTATTTTTATTTTTTTGTAAATATATATGATAAAAATAGCATGACATGGGTAATTTCATATCACATTCTGTATCAGCCCTCGACCAATATCAGCCCTCGAGCTAAAGCTCTCGGGCTGATATTGGGGTCTCGGCTGATACAGAATGTGATATGAAATTACCCATATAATACTATCTATGTAATATTTATACGGCAATATTAAACTAGTGTAATATCACAATGCAAGTATGACGTCACAGAAGTGAGCTGTTGTGACGTCACAATGTAAGCGCTTCGTCACAATGGGTGCCGAGTCGCGGAACTGTTAGTTTCAGCACATTTTCGGCAGGTTTGCGTGATTTTTAAGGCAAGTAATAAACAGAATACTAAACTTCCTTCCATTTAATACTATTTTCATTAAACTCGTGAATGATTTGGTATCAAACTCGCTTTCGCTCGTTTTATACAAAATCATTAACTCCTTTAATAAAAATAGTATTAAATGGAAGGTCGTTTAGTATCCTCTATGAATGCAAAGAATTGAATAACACGTATTAGACGAATACGATATTAATATTTGTGTAAAGTAAAATTAGTAATTCGTTTGTAGACACGCAGAGATAGAGTTACCTTTGCTCACGACTAAATCTATTCTAAATACCAAGGAACAAAACCCTCGGCACAGACGAGTCAATTTTTTTTGTCGGAAGTTGGGACATTTTACAAAGTGCAATTCGCTTGGACAAAGAGTTCGTAATTAAAATCATCATGCATGGTAGAATGGAGATAAACCTAGTGTGTTTGAAAATCAGAGACATGCTATACTGTCTCACGCTGCGCGTTCGGTTTCAATTTTGAATTTACTCGCTATCAATCATGTCTATTTAACATGTCTCTGATTTTTAAACACACTTGGTTTATCTCCTAATTCTTTAACTTATATTTCGATTATCCCAGTGTAAACATACCTTTACATTCTTTGCGAAACAACTAATTCCAGGAATTCGTTTAAAACAACATGAAAATGTGTTTGAATAAATCCTTTGTTCCTATTTCAGGTTGCTTTTAGTAACATCTATGAATGCTACACGCTGATCTACACTTTGACCTGTGAATCAAGATGATACGATTGATCCAGTTACTGACCGTTATCATCTTCATATCTTCAAGTATTCAAGGTAAGACTGGAAACACACTACGTCCGAATTTTCTTGCGATCCGTCATGCGATGCGTCAAAAAAACGCACACCTGTATTTTTCATAGAGCGCTCACACTATGACCGATGCGTCAATGCGATGCGATCCGATGCGATGAAAATAGGTGCTGCACCTATTTTTGACGCATCGCAAATGGAATCGCATGAAGGATTCCCTTCTGACGTCATATTTCGTGCATATTGTGGTGGGGTTTCCATTCAAACAATGTAACTAATGTTAAGACATAGATGAAACGCAATGCTAAACGTACATATAATCGCGTCTAGTGTGTACATGACAAACGCATCGGATCGCATCGCATGACGGATCGCAAGAAAATTCGGACGTAGTGTGTTTCCAACCTAAGCAGCTCCCTACTCACCCTGCTACATCAGCGTATATGTCTCCGCGGTATGCTCCAACAGGGGTCGAAATTAGTCCTAAATGGGTACTAGCCATTCGGACTAGTGCATTCCTGTGAGCACTAGCCCAAACATGTTCTGACTAGCCAAATACACCGATATAATCGTATTTTCTTTAAATTCAACTAGTCCTTCGGACTACCCATGACTACAATTTACTAGCCCAGCATCTTTTTCACTAGCCATTGGCTACCAGGCTAGTGCTAATTTCGAACCCTGCTCCAATCTATCCCCTGATATCCTTCAATCGTATTCAGCCGTGTCGCTATAGAGCAAGTCATTCAAATGATGCCCTTTCAGCGATAGCGGCAAACTGTCTCCTGGACTTCTTTCCGCGTGCTCACCGCGTGATTCAAATTAACCAATGGGAGTGCTAGTAGATAATATATCTTATGTGACGCTACAGGCTCCTGCTAAGCTCCAAACCGCGTTTTATAAGATTTCCACGAGAGGCAACGCTTGACAACATTGTATGGGGTTCGAAATAGTTTGGCCGAAAACAGACAGCTAAAATAGTGTTGTGTAACCACCCGTCAGCGATCAAAGGATATCAGGGGATAGGTTGGAGCATAACACGGAGACAAATACGCTATTATTACCCATATGTTTGAAAATAAGTAATGACATATTTTCAATATGAGCACTAGTGTACATATCACATTTGCCTAGCAACGATTATTGTACTGGTACGATATCCTGAGAGTTAAAAGTTAAGTCATGATGACGGAGGTTTATACAGGTGTTTCGATTTGAATATTTTTAAAGATTGTATTTCTAAACAGGATATTGATATTTTCTTTCAGGGAAACTAAGCTTTTTAGAACTGATTATTTTATTTTATTTGAATCTACTTATGCAGAGTAAATTGTTTTGGTTATGGTTATTTCGTCTATTGTTTTAGAGGTCTCTTGTTTTCTTATAATAACCTCCAACGAGGTTTAACATTGGGAAGTCGGGGCATTATATTCAATTACACCCCTTGGGCGGTTATATCCCTTCTTTTTTTCAATTGGTTTTAGCTCGTAAATAAAAGTAAAACTAAAACGAAAGGAATCAAGTTGTTTGATGTAAAACCCTTCGGTTTCAATTTAAAAATTTACTCGCTATCAATCCAGTATAACATGTCTCTGATTTGCAAACAGGTATATCTCCTAAATAGAGGTTATTATGCATGTGTGTTTTGGGATCGTAAATATCCTTCATTAGGAATAAACATTGTTTTTTTGCGAGCCTTGCCGACAAGACTAACCATTGTATGATAAGGCAAGCTATCAGTCATTGAAAAGAAATTTAAAGAATTCGGTTGACATAGAAGTCCGAATGATACCATTTGTAGTTTGTTACTTATTCCCGTCCTACTATTTGTTAAGCCTTGGATTAATATAAGCTCTCTTCTGTTGCAATTGTACTTATTCTCCTTAAATTCTTTGCAATTGTCCTAAAGTCCTTGAGTGCCGCTATCTTCTCTAGCCTTTGGATTCATAATGAATGTCTAATATTTAGCCTTGGATTCATGTTAAGTTCTTTCGTAGCCGTTAGTGGTAGAGTAATCCTTAGGGTTAGGGTTAGAATTGTTGTCATTCACTCAAGGATTTTCATTTTGTCTTTGTTGGCCCTCTGCATTTTGGATAGGAATCATGTGTCATATTTCGTTGATTCCTGTTTACGATTTATGAATCATGTATCATATTTCGTTGATTCCTGTTTACGATTTATGAATCATGTGTCATATTTCGTTGATTCCTGTTTACGATTTAGGAATCATGTGTCATATTTCGTTGATTCCTGTTTACGATTTAGGAATCATGTGTAATAATTCGTTGATTCCTGTTTACGATTTATGAATCATGTGTCACATTTCGTTGATTCCTGTCTACGATTTATGAATCATGTGTCACATTTCGTTGATTCCTGTTTACGATTTATGAATCATGTGTCACATTTCGTTGATTCCTGTTTTCGATTTATGAATCATGTGTCATATTTCGTTGATTCCTGTTTACGATTTATAAATCATGTGTCATATTTCGTTGATTCCTGTCTACGATTTATGAATCCTGTGTCATATTTCGTTGATTCCTGTTTACGATTTATGAATCGTGTGTCACATTTCGTTGATTCCTGTCTACGATTTATGAATCGTGAGTCACATTTCGTTGATTCCTGTTTACGATTTATGAATCGTGTGTCATATTTCGTTGATTCCTGTTTACGATTTATGAATCGTGTGTCATATTTCGTTGATTCCTGTTTACGATTTATGAATCGTGTGTCATATTTCGTTGATTCCTGTTTACGATTTATGAAAGATGTGTCATATTTCGTTGATTCCTGTTTACGATTTATGAATCATGTGTCATATTTCGTTGATTCCTGTTTACGATTTATGAATCATGTATTATATTTCGTTGATTCCTGTTTACGATTTATGAATTACGTGTCATATTTCGTTGATTTCTGCCTACGATTTATAAATCATGTGTCATATTTCGTTGATTCCTGTTTACGTTTCATGAATCATGTGTCATATTTCGTTGATTCCTGTCTACGATTTATGAATCATGTGTCATATTTCGTTGATTCCTGTCTACGATTTATAAATCATGTGTCATATTTCGTTGATTCCTGTCTACGATTTATGAAAGATGTGTCATATTTCGTTGATTCCTGTTTACGATTCATGAATCATGTGTCATATTTCGTTGATTCCTGTCTACGATTTATGAATCATGTGTCATATTTCGTTGATTCCTGTTTACGATTGTGAATCGTGTTACACATTTCGTTGATTCCTGTCTACGATTTATGAATCATGTGTCACATTTCGTTGATTCCTGTTTACGATTTATGAATCATGTGTCACATTTCGTTGATTCCTGTTTTCGATTTATGAATCATGTGTCATATTTCGTTGATTCCTGTTTACGATTTATAAATCATGTGTCATATTTCGTTGATTCCTGTCTACGATTTATGAATCCTGTGTCATATTTCGTTGATTCCTGTTTACGATTTATGAATCGTGTGTCACATTTCGTTGATTCCTGTCTACGATTTATGAATCGTGAGTCACATTTCGTTGATTCCTGTTTACGATTTATGAATCGTGTGTCATATTTCGTTGATTCCTGTTTACGATTTATGAATCGTGTGTCATATTTCGTTGATTCCTGTTTACGATTTATGAATCGTGTGTCATATTTCGTTGATTCCTGTTTACGATTTATGAAAGATGTGTCATATTTCGTTGATTCCTGTTTACGATTTATGAATCATGTGTCATATTTCGTTGATTCCTGTTTACGATTTATGAATCATGTATTATATTTCGTTGATTCCTGTTTACGATTTATGAATTACGTGTCATATTTCGTTGATTTCTGCCTACGATTTATAAATCATGTGTCATATTTCGTTGATTCCTGTTTACGTTTCATGAATCATGTGTCATATTTCGTTGATTCCTGTCTACGATTTATGAATCATGTGTCATATTTCGTTGATTCCTGTCTACGATTTATAAATCATGTGTCATATTTCGTTGATTCCTGTCTACGATTTATGAAAGATGTGTCATATTTCGTTGATTCCTGTTTACGATTCATGAATCATGTGTCATATTTCGTTGATTCCTGTCTACGATTTATGAATCATGTGTCATATTTCGTTGATTCCTGTTTACGATTGTGAATCGTGTTACACATTTCGTTGATTCCTGTTTACGATTTATGAATCATGTGTCACATTTCGTTGATTCCTGTTTACGATTTATGAATCATGTGTCATATTTCGTTGATTCCTGTTTACGATTTATGAATCGTGTGTCATATTTCGTTGATTCCTGTCTACGATTTATGAATCGTGTGTCATATTTCGTTGATTCCTGTCTACGATTTATGAATCATGTGTCACATTTCGTTGATTCCCGTTTACGATTTATGAATCATGTGTCATATTTCGTTGATTCCTGTTTATGATTTATGAATCGTGAAGGAGACTTATAAATGTACTTAGAATAAATGTCGCAAAACTTTTCAATCTCATAAATATTTGAAGGATTGGTTTTATGTTTTATTTTTATATTTTTATATTTTCCAATTTTCAATTGAACGTAAATGCTAAATTTATTTTTTGACAGTGTCAAAAATCTTATTACAAAAAACCAATCCTCATGAATAGTCAAAGAACAAATTATAAAGATTCAAATAAAGTCCATTAGCGGCCATTTTTGTGTGAAAACCTTTAACTAATGTTTGTGTAAAAACGAAATGGCATGACCGAACTTGACATCATATATTTGATTTATTACTCCTTCATTTAGTTTTAATACATTATCTATCACTTGCAGGGAACCATTTTTTTTCATTTTCCTGACATCACCTTATATTCCCCATCAAATGGTGCTACTGCCCCTTTAAGAAGCATCACAACTCTAAGTCAAAAGGTTGTAGTTGTCTCAGCCTTACTGGAGTGACGATTTTCAGGTGTACACCTTTCTGCGGTGTTCTGATGTTTATTTATCATATTAGACATTGCCAGTTTTCAGAGTTCTTTATCAAATGAATTACCGTATCTTATCCATTAATCCTGAGTATGACCTTACGTATAAAAAGATGGTGGAATAAATCACTTCCTTGGGTGAAAATCTCTATTTGTCGTAATTTTTCAGACCGGCGGGTTACTTCATTCAAGGAGGATGACCAACTATTAAACTTATCAAATGGCACGATGTCAATATGTGACAATGGGTTTAGCCTTCACACAGCGACTGTGGCGTGCAGAACGTTAAACAAGACTTCGTAAGTATCCTCACTTTGTCTGCAGTGGAAAACTATCCTTATAGACCTTAAGTGACGTCACTCCATTGTTCTTTGAGTTTTTAAAAAATATTTTGATTTCCTTCTGACTCGTACGGCAAGGTTTTTTTTTTAGTAATGTCCCTTGGATGCAGGTTATTATCAACATATTATTATGATATATCCCTCTTCAAATAATTATTTCGGAATGCTGACCCGGGATAAATACCTCTTGAGCGGGGTGATAATTCATTTATACCCCGGCACATAAAAAGCATGAAAGCGTGCAGATTGAGCATCTTGAAATGTACAATGTATGTTACCTCGAACAAACGAACAAGCTGATTACCTCTGATCAATCAACCGATATGAAGCTGTGAACAAACCAAGGGTTTACGCAGTTAATGTTTTTCTTTATCTTCATATTATATGCGTTTTGTTTAAACAATCGGTAAGATTAATTCGTTATAATATTCAGAGGCGGGGTTTATGGGATGATATCAGCCTCTCGCTTGGTGTTATGCAACTTCGGCTCGTCGCATAACACCAAGCTCGAGGCTGATATCCCTCCATATACCCCGCCTCTGAATGGTATAACTTATATTACTTATACAAAACCAAAGCTGAATGTTGTGTGAAAATCAGTCGTATGTCTAGACTGTATTTAAAGTCAGATACATACACGTAGTCGCCCATTCAAGAAAACAATGACGTCATACCGGGCATAGTATCTTACCCTTAAAGGGACAGTAGCACGTTTTTTGATAATTTTATATTTTACATTTACTGCCCCCTTTAGCACGTTTTTAGGGGGAATATAAGGTGATGTCAGAAAAATGAAAATTAATGGTTCCAATTGAAAGATAATGTATTTAAACTAAATGGAGCAGTAATAATTCAAATAAATAATGTAAAGTTTAGCCCTACGATTCCTTTTTCTTACACAAAATGAATTAAAGGTGTTCACACAAAATGGCCGCCAATGGATTTTATGTGGATCTCCATACTTTGTCCTCTGAGTATGGATGATTGGCTTGTGTAATGAGATTGTTGACACTGTCAATATAATACATTTAGCAATAACTTACAATTATCAGTGAAATATTTAGAATATAAAATTATCAAAAAACGTGCTACTGCCCCTTTAATGAATTTCTGTCTTATCTTTTGGTTGGTTGGTCAAGAAGCCTTGTTGAAACTTCGCTTTACATAAATAAAAAAAATGTCATCCATATACTCCCTATCATTGCCTCCGAAGTTTATATACTGTTATGTTTTTCAGGAGGCATGTCGATATCGTGATTGACACTTCCGGAAAATCACAACGAGGCCTTATCCTGTCACGTGACTGGTGCGGTGGCACGGAGAAGAATCTAAGTGAATGCACAAGGTTCAGAGAGGGAAGTTGTATGAGGGGATACGTACAGATTTTATGTAAAAAGGATCAAAAAGGTTATAATAATAATAATAATAATAATAATGATAATGATAATAATAATAATAATAATAATAATAATAATAATAATAACTAGGACTGCCGCGGCAGTACTTAGGTCTTCAAGATTCCTGTTTGACCCTCACATACTGTTTGACCTTCACATGGCTTTTTGTTTAAGAGGTAAACAGTAACTAATACATTTTCAAAATTATCATATTTCACTTGATATTCAACGTTTAAGCCTTTACAGAAAATTCAACATGGCTGCAAACATGAATCGTCTCAGGTTATACAGTCTTGTTGCTGCCTGATGATAAATAAAACATTGCCTAGTGTTTTATTGCCAATGAACTACAGTTTTTCAATCATAAATGTATCATAATCATTCAAAACGAAAGTAGGATTGACCACATTGAAATGCTCCGAATTTCTATGTTAATGTTTAATCTAATTTTAATGAGATTTATCCAAGATTGTATGATCATTTATCTTTCATTTGATATATAGAACAAGTATTTATCATGTGTCGTTGGTTTACAATGGTTTTTCAAACATACCCACCAAAACACCCGTTTTCCAAAATGCAAAGTTTGACCCTTCCTCAGGACCGGAAATGACTGTTCGCGATCGATTTTATTCTTTTATCTTGAAGACCTTGCCAATGTCTAACTCTCATGCAAAAATCATTGAATTCTAAGGTCTGGTTTTTGAGTTATCTGCCCTTGAAGTTGGTGATTTTTCGATTTTGGTCAACTTTGAAAGATCACAGCAACAAAAGTATAAACGTAAGGACTTTCAAAAACATAACTTTTACTCTACAATACTTCAGCTACATACAGTATGAATGTCAGCTCTCTGGTGCAAGTATCTTCAGAGAAGAAGATTGTCAAAGGCGAGTGGGGTCGGAAACGGTCGAAAATTCACTCAAAGCAAGATGGCGGCCGAACCACGTGACCTACAAATTTGTCCTGATTTCCTTTTTTTCATTATTTTTCATTGCGCATCTTTTAAAAAAAAATTCAAGTCTCTAAGTGCATTTTGAAAAAAAAATCAATGTTAAATTTTCGAGTTTGGATTCGACCTGGACCTTTAATGTACGAGTCGATTTTGCCCAAAAGCTTATTACGTCGATTCCAGGGTAAGAAGTATCTGCATGTCAAGTTTGGGCGTATTTGGAGCAGCCGTTTGGGCTGAATCTTCGTCACAAAAAAAGTACAAATAATAATAATAATAAGGATAAACTTGAAGAAATCGGATAAAAACAATAGGTCTTCACGACTTTGTATTCAAGTCTCTAAGTGCATTTTGAAAAAAAAATCAATGTTAAATTTTCGAGTTTGGATTCGACCTGGACCTTTAATGTACGAGTCGATTTTGCCCAAAAGCTTATTACGTCGATTCCAGGGTAAGAAGTATCTGCATGTCAAGTTTGGGCGTATTTGGAGCAGCCGTTTGGGCTGAATCTTCGTCACAAAAAAAGTACAAATAATAATAATAATAAGGATAAACTTGAAGAAATCGGATAAAAACAATAGGTCTTCACGACTTTGTCTTGAAGACCTAATAATAATAATAATAATAATAATGATGATGATGATGATGATGATGATAATAATGAATTTTTGTATAGCTCTATATCCATATACAAGGTGCATGCTCAAAGCGCATAGTATACCTACACCTCAAGGTAGACCTACTCATTTACTAAACCCGCTACCGGGTAATACCATTTTTATAAAACGGACAATCAATCAGTCTTTATTATCATTGAGACTAAAGGTGGCTGCAATAGTACAACACAAGGAATGACCAATCAAATATTCGATAGAAGGTGTTACGAGGACATATACAAATAAGTTTATTCAATGTAACATACGATATGTACTGATACACATAGGCAATAAGTTAACAGGTCTAAGGTTCAGTATCATACGAGCCCAAGCGAATTTTACACGAATCTTATTAATTTATTTCATATATTAAGAATTAAATTGAAAAAAAAACCCCAATTACGCATTTAAAGCATATTCCGCTTATTTTTCATGTTTGTTCGGGGAATATTAGACATTTTTCTTTTGTAGGTCACATACATTGACTGTTGCGTCACTCACTCACTCATTCACCCACCCACTCATTCATCCACCCACCCACTTAAAACCCACAAACCCACTCACTCACTCACCCACTTCCTCTTAATAGTTCAAGAAACTTGTCTTGCTCAATTCCTTACACGCTCGCTCACTCACTCACTCAATCACCCACCTACCCACCAACTTACTCACTCACTCCCCCGAACCCACCCACTCACTCACTCAACTCAACTCAACCACTCACTCACTCAACCACCTACACTCACTCATTCATTTCAGATGTCAAGCGCCTTTGGGAGAAACAAAAAGTCGTGGTAAAACCAGAGATCGTCGAAGGTTATGTCAACGACAACGTGACACTTTCGTGTTCTGTCACACCAGAGTCCAGACCAGAGTCCAATAGAACATTAAACTGGTTCCGGTACGAGTGGCGCAATGACAGCCCGAACAAAGTCATAGCAACCTCCCCCTCAGTGACTGTAACCCTAAAGGAAGACGTGACGCTCACTTGCAACGTCTACTACAGGACGTTCAACCTCAGCCAAGCCCAGGCAACTCTGAGGGCCTACTGTAAGTCTCCCCCCTAGTCTGATTAAAATCGACTGTGATTCGAGGAAAAAAAGTGTAAAAATATTTTTTAAAAAAAGAAGAAAAATTATATATCTCTAGCGGGGTTCGAACCTCACCCAGCCCGGCTTTTCTCTCATTCACAGTCTAAAGGCACCCCTATTACCCGCATGTTCTGACACAAGCTCATCTAGCCAACCAAAGCGCAGTAAAAGCTTCGATATCATACTAGGGGCAGGTAACTCCAGTGTACCATTCGTTATACATAATCGCCGCTAAACGCTATTTAAAAACGAGGATGTGATTGGATAGTTTACGACTGGGTTTGTCTGCGCTAAACTGGTTACAGCGACATGCGATAGAGGTGGGTGCATTCAGACCGAGACGGAGATGATATCCCGAATGGTTCGAGCCCCAATAGAGACAATATTTTTTATATTTTATTCCTCGGAGCACGGTCGAATTTAATCAGAATGGTCTTCACCCAGTTGTGCATGCGACTATCGCTTTTGAGCTAAGGATGGGTATCGCTATTCATTTCTGAATTGCAATATATCCCGATACAGGAAAGTGTATTGATATACGCATTGCAATATTTTGGTACTTTTCAAATTCAAGAATTCGCATGCTATCTTGTCTACATATGAGCATCAACAACGATCATCATTGCTCAGCTATCAGCCGTTTTGGAAAGGGATATTTTTCTATCATTGTTTATGATTTGTATACATACTTGAGCTATTTTCACACTTTTTTTCGGACTTTCCGTAAATCATGCTTATTTGGTTGTGTTTTTGGGGCAATTTTAGATAGAAATTGCTCATTTTAAAACGTTCGATATATTGGATATTTTCAGACGTGTGTACCGATTCGTATTATGTTGTTCCTTTATTATCCCACCGGTATGTAATACCGTGGGATATAGTCATCGCCCTGTCCGTCTGTATGTCCGTCCGTCCGTCCGTCCGTCTGTCCGTCCGTCCGTAATCATTTCGTTTCCGGAGCAGAACTCAAAAACCGGTCCACATATCTTTCTGAAACTTTACATGTGTATTGCCCACCTACTGAAGTGGTGCCTTTTGATATTTTCATATTTCTAAAAAATTTATTTTTTATTATTTCCATGGAAACGGCTCTTATGTGGACTCGGTTCATGAAAGGTTTCGTTTCCGGAGCAGAACTAAAAAACCGGTCCACATATCTTTCTGAAACTTTACATGTGTATTGCCCTACTACTGAAGTGGTGCCTTTTGATATTTTCACATTTCTGAAAATTTTATTTTTTTATTATTTCCATGGAAACAGCTCTTATATGGACTCTGTTCATGAAAGGTTTCGTTTCCGGAGCAGAACTAAAAAACCGGTCCACATATCTTCCTGAAACTTTACATGTGTATTGTCCACCTACTGAAGTGGTGCCTTTTGATATTTTCAAATTTCTGAAAATTTTATTTTTTATTATTTCCATGGAAACGGCTCTTATTTGGACTCTGTTCATGAAAGGTTTCGTTTCATATATATAAAACCGGTCCACATATCTTCCTGAAACTTTACATGTGTATTGCCCACCTTCCTTAAGTGGTGCCTTTTGATATTTTCACATTTCTGAAAATTTTATTTTTTATTATTTCCATGGAAACGGCTCTTATTTGGACTCTGTTCATGAAAGGTTTCGTTTATATTAGCTTATACTATTATGAACCTTGCTTGAAAAATTTACAATTATCTTTCAAAGGTTTACATCTTACGATCATGTGGAACCGGTGGGATATGTCATCTTCTGATGACTCTTGTTGCAATATATCGATATATCGATAAAACCGTGCATCCTGAAAAGCCTAATATACTTATTTATTTATCGGTTTAACTTGGTTTTTAAGATTGCACAAGGTTTCACTTTCCAAAAAATCCATACAATTCATGCATCATTTTCAAAAATTTGATCCTTTTCATTATATGCCTGTAAGTCTTACAACATGTAATTTCTGAAATGAAATAAGGGTAATAAAGAAACTCAACATTTATTTTGCCGAGTAAGGTATTGATTTATGAGATCTTCATGCATCTCAGTGTTATTATCCCCCGCCACAAAGTGGAAGGGGATATAGGTTTGAGCTCCGTTCGTGCGCCTGTGCGTCCGTGCGTGCGTCCGTCCGTCCGAGTTAAAGGAGCCAATTTTTCTCAGAAACTGTTAAAGGTAGGATTATCAAATTTTGTGTGTGCCTTCAGGGTATCAATACCTTGATGGAGTTCGAAAATCAGAACCGCGCAAATTGTTTTTTCGGAGTTATTGCCCTTGTTACGTTTTTTGGGACTCTGTTCGAGGTGTCTTCAAAGGAGCCAATTTTTCTCAGAAACTGTTTCAGATAGGATCATCAAATTTGATGTGTGCCGAGTATTTAGGAGAAGGTTCTGACTTAATTTAAAATAAGAACAAATCTGGCGGGGGATGTTGATGACTATGTCTTCTTGTTTCATTTAGCATAAGTTTGTTAAGCTATCACATTTACTGGCAGCCTTTATAACCTGCTGAAGTGATCTTTATACACAGGTGCAAGGTCGTGAACTGATCTTTTTGAATCGGGCATCGTTAGGATTTATATTGCATTTTACACATTATGAGCATTAATATCAATATTTTAAATATGATTTATTTAGCATAATCATTTAAATAGATTTCCCGATTCTAACAGCTTGTGTTAACTAGATTGTCCGATTCAAAGAGTTCAGCCAGTTTTCTTTCATTGGCTGATTTCCGCGCATGTGTGAGACGGACCAGGTGGGTTAGTAGCTATATGTAACGTGAGGACTTAGGGGACGTATACATTACAGCTAGTTTTAACTAGATTGTAGTTGTTCCTGCCTTGCTTGACACTCAGCATAGTTAGGGCAGAACAACGCATTAACTGGCGCTGCACTGTGACCTCCGGGTGCCATGGGCACAAATCAAATTCCCAATGTACATATACTGAGGACGATAACGTATTATCATTATGATTATTATTATTACTCTTTCAGATCCGCCTCCAGCTTTCCAGACTCATTACGTCACGGTTGTCGTGGGAACAAACCTCAACTTCAGTCGTCTCAACGACATCAACGACACCAACGACAACAACGACAACAAGGACAAGCCGATATCAAACCCTGCGCCATCCTTTGAATTGCGAAAAATTTCAAGAGAAAGCATCTTGAAAAGTAACACACCTTCACTAAAAGTGAAGATAGAAGATGGCGGTACTTACATACTTCAGATGACGAACATGATGACGGTGAAAGGAAGGGAAAGGAAAGGAAGCGGTGTTATGGTGGTCCACCTTCAGGTTCTCGGTATGTGGATTACAGTTATCAAAATCATCTAATGTTTAAATGATACCTCTGTTTGTCTGATTCCTGTGTTTAAATAGTTCCTCTATTTATCTAGTTCCTGTGTTTGAATGATACCCCTGTTTGTCTGATTCCTGTGTTTGTCTGGTTCCTGTGTTTAAATGATACCTCTGTTTGTCTGGTTTCGTGTTTAAATGATACCCCTGTTTGTCTGGTTTCTGTGTTTAAATGGCACCCCTGTTTATCTAGTTCCTGTGTTGAAATGGTACCCCTGTTTGTCTGGTTCCTGTGTTTAAATGGTACCCCTGTTTGTCTGGTTCCTGTGTTTAAATGATACCTCTGTCTGGTTCCTGTGTTTAAATGATACCTCTGTCTGGTTCCTCTGTTTATTTAGTTCCTGTGTTTAAATGGTACCTCTGTTTGTCTGATTCCTGTGTTTAAATGGTACCTCTGTTTGTCTGGTTCCAGTGTTTAAATGACACCTCTGTCTGGTTCCTGTGTTTAAATGATACCTTTGTCTAGTTCCTGTGTTTAAATGGTAACTCTGTTTGTCTGGTTCCTCTGTTTGTCTAGTTCCTGTGTTTAAATGGTACCTCTGTTTTCTGGTTCCTCTGTTTGTCTAGTTCCTGTGTTTAAATGGTACCTCTGTTTGTCTGATTCCTGTGTTTAAATGGTTCCTCTGTTTGTCTAGTTCCTATGTTGAAATGGTACCCCTGTTTGTCTGGTTCCTGTGTTTAAATGGTACCCCTGTTTGTCTGGTTCCTGTGTTTAAATGGTACCCCTGTTTGTCTGGTTCCTGTGTTTAAATGATACCTCTGTCTGGTTCCTCTGTTTATTTAGTTCCTGTGTTTAAATGGTACCTTTGTTTGTCTGATTCCTGTGTTTAAATGGTTCCTCTGTTTTTCTGGTTCCTGTGTTTAATTGATACCTCTGTCTAGTTCCTGTGTTTGAATGGTTCATCTGTTTGTTTGGTTCCTGTGTTTAAATGATACCTCTGTTTGTCTGGTTCCTGTGTTTAAAGGATACCTCTGTTTGTCTAGTTCCTGTGTTTAACCCTCACGCAGTATCGTTGGGCCTTTGAGGCCCGGTGACATGTTTGACATTACCCAGAATCAACACATTTAAAATAAGCGACTTCTTACTTCGTGTATTCCTCCATTAGTATGTTTTCTAAGGCTACGTATGAAGTCATAACTGTAGACAAGATAATGTTTTTTTAATTGACGTTTTAAGAAAATACATACGTTTGCTGTAAGCTCGGGCCTCAAACCCTTGTTTCAGTACAAAATATACAGAGTCACAATAAAATAAATAATACCCCTTGAGATTACATCCTGATGTAGATAAACGAAAATCCGAAAAAGCTTACATAGCAAAAATAATATATTCTCCCCAAACTGAAACGCATATGTAATTTTTCAGAGAATCTATTTCTTCGTCTTAATAAAAATGTTATATAATTTCAATTATATCAAAGCGAAAATTTGCATGTCAAAAGTAAAAGAGTTAGCCAAAACAAGAACACTAGTTTGAGGTTTGTATCTGTATTCTGTTAATCACAAGATAGCGTTAAAGTCAGTCTTATATATGCATTAATGGCATTTGCAAAAATTCTTGCTTGACTTCCCTTTGGATATGAATGGACAAATTGATGGAGTCCCCATTGAGCAATTCTACCCCATTCTCTCTACAATGCAATGGCCAGTTGTTGGTGTGTCTCGGGGTATTGTGACGTTGACGTACACGTTTATTTGATTAATTCCGTTGATTTTATTTGGCTTTAAATCTAGTGCTCGAGAAGGCATTACTAGTAATAACTTCTTTACTTAAAAGGCGGGGTAAAGAGCCATTTGACGTTCTGCAAGTAAATTCAAATTATATCGATAGAAGCACTACCTTTACCTTTGTCAGTCAATAATCTGATGCAAGTGACGTTCATGGACGTTATCGAAATTGTGATTTGCCTCTCAACCGAATCTGTAATGGGACTTGTGGCATAAACTGTGGGCAACATTTTCCATTTTACAACTGAAAACTATCCAAAGTAACGTTATTTTTCTTTTATGCCGAATTTGTGAGTTTTTGCTGAACCAAATTCTGCTGAAGTTTTTAGGTTCAATATCATGATCGTATAACGCCAGTTCAAATGATTGAGTTCTTTGAAGCCACCAAAAACGGGCGATAACTGGCCTTCATGGTCAAATACCCCATTCATGCAGACGCTTTCGTAAAATTTTAATTTGTTGGACTTTTTAACCAAATCAGTGATGATGTGAATAATCTGTATCCCCGTGGAAAGAGAATGAAGACAAATTGTAACCCGGATGTAGAGATTTTGGGTTTTGTTGGCAACTCTTTAATGCACATGCACATGCATCTTAAGCACTTTTGGCCAGAATTGGCCTGTAGGAACGCAATATGACAATAATGTTATTTCTGACGTTACCTTTGTTCCATGTAGAATTGAATAACAAAGTTTGAAATAATGATTGCCTTCGGTTAGACAAAGGTACCACATGATCTAGCATTTACTCTTACGTGAAATCTGCTTTACATTTTTTCCAAATAGTGTTTTACCACAAAAACCTGCAAACGAGTCTCAAATAAACATATCACCGATCAGTTTGTGAGGTTGGAACACAGGTGACATATTATACATAACATCATAAATAATATTGACCCTTTTACCCTGGCAGCGTTCCTGAGTTGCATGTGCATGTGCCTCAGCCTCGGAGGCCCACATGGCCGCAGATGTGTAGTTATTAACGATACTGCGTGAGGGTTAAATGGTACCTCTGTTTGTCTAGTTCCTGTGTTTAAATGGTTCCTCTGTTTGTCTGGTTCCAGTGTTTAAATGATACCTCATTTTGCAAGGTTCCTGTGTTTAAATGGTTCCTCATTTTGCAAGGTTCCTGTGTTTAAATGATACCTTTGTTTGTCTGGTTACTGTGTTTAAATGATACCTCTGTCTGGTTCCTGTGTTTAAATGGTTCCTCAATTTGCAAGGTTCCTGTGTTTAAATGATACCTTTGTTTGTCTGGTTACTGTGTTTAAATGATACCTCTGTCTGGTTCCTGTGTTTAAATGGTTCCTCATTTTGCAAGGTTCCTGTGTTTAAATGATACCTTTGTTTGTCTGGTTCCTGTGTTTAAATGATACCTTTGTTTGTCTGGTTCCTCATTTTGCAAGGTTCCTGTGTTTAAATCATACCTCTGTTTGTCTAGTTCTTCTGTTTAAATGGTACCTCTGTTTGTCTGGTTCCTGTGTTTAAATGATACCTCTGTCTGGTTCCTGTGTTTAAATGATACCTCGGTCTGAATCCTGTGTTTAAATGATACCTCTGTTTGCAAGATCCCTGTGTTTAAATGGTTCCTCTGTTTGTCTGGTTCCAGTGTTTAAATGATACCTCTGTTTGTCTGGTTCCTGTGTTTAAATGATACCTCTGTCTGTCTGGTTCCTGTGTTTGAATGATACCCCTGTTTGTCTGGTTCCTGTGTTTAAATGATACCTCTGTCTAGTTCCTGTGTTTAAATGATACCTCTGTTTGTCTGATTCCTGTGTTTGTCTGGTTCCTGTGTTTAAATGCTACCCCTGTTTGTCTGGTTCCTGTGTTTAAATGATACCTTTGTTTGTCTGGTTCCTGTGTTTAAATGATACCTCTGTCTAGTTCCTGTGTTTAAATGATACCTCTGTTTGTCTGGTTCCAATGTTTAAATGATACCTCTGTTTGCAAGGTTCCTGTGTTTAAATGATACCTCTGTTTGTCTGGTTCCAGTGTTTAAATTTTACCTCATTTTGCAAGGTTCCTGTGTTTAAATGATACCTCTGTTTGTCTAGTTCTTCTGTTTAAATGGTACCTCTGTTTGCCTAGTTCCTGTGTTTAAATGATACCTCTGTCTGGTTCCTGTGTTTAAATGATACCTCTGTTTGTCTGGTTCCAATGTTTAAATGATACCTCTGTTTGCAAGGTTCCTGTGTTTAAATGATACCTCTGTTTGTCTGGTTCCAGTGTTTAAATGGTACCTCATTTTGCAAGGTTCCTGTGTTTAAATGATACCTCTGTTTGTCTAGTTCTTCTGTTTAAATGGTACCTCTGTTTGTCTAGTTCCTGTTTTTAAATGATACCTCTGTCTGGTTCCTGTGTTTAAATGGTACCTCTGTTTGTCTGGTTCCTGTGTTTAAATGATACCTCTGTTTGTACGGTTCCAATGTTTAAATGATACCTCTGTTTGTCTGGTTCCAGTGTTAAAATGGTACCTCAATTTGCAAGGTTCCTGTGTTTAAATGATTCCTCTGTTTGTCTAGTTCTTCTGTTTAAATGGTTCCTCTGTTTGTCTGGTTCCAGTGTTTAAATGATACCTCTGTTTGTCTGGTTCCAGTGTTTAAATGGTACCTCATTTTGCAAGGTTCCTGTGTTTAAATCATACCTCTGTTTGTCTAGTTCTTCTGTTTGTCTGGTTCCTGTGTTTAAATGATACCTCTGTCTAGTTCCTGTGTTTAAATGATACCTCTGTTTGTCTGATTCCTGTGTTTGTCTGGTTCCTGTGTTTAAATGATACCCCTGTTTGTCTGGTTCCTGTGTTTAAATAGTTCCTCTGTTTGTCTAGTTCCAGTGTTTAAATGGTACCTCTGTTTGTCTGGTCCCTGTGTTTAAATAGTTCCTCTGTTTGTCTGGTTCCTGTGTTTAAATGGTACCTCTGTTTGTCTGGTTCCTGTGTTTAAATAATACCCCTGTTCCAGTGCTTCAATTGTACTTTTGTTTGCCTGGTTCCAGAAAGACCTAAGGATTGTACCAAGCACTACTTTGCTCGTCTAAACACAAATGTAACTCTCCAATGTGCGAAGACAAACTGGACTGGGGACCTTAAAGTGAACTGGACAAGGGGAGGTAAGCGAAGTGGAGAACAATCATTTGACTCAATGGGGATTTGCAGCACTCTAGTTCTGAGGAATTTAAAAAAAATATATTAACAGCACGGAGATATTGAATCCTCTACACTAGTGTGTTTTACTCCTAGAGTAGCTCTTTAACCTTAACAAACTCCTAGAATAGTTCTTTAATCTTTACATACTCCTAGAATAGTTTGTTTGCCTTTAGATACTTCTAGAATAGCTCTTTAACCGTTACATATTCCTAGAATGGCTCTTTAACCTTTACATACTCCTAGAATAGCTCTTTAACCTTTACATACTCCTAGAATAGCTCTTTAACCTTTACATACTCCTAGAATAGCTCTTTAACCTTAACATACTCCTAGAATAGCTCTTTAACCATTACATACTCCTAGAATAGCTCTTTAACCTTTACATACTCCTAGAATAACTCTTTAACCTTTACATACTCCTAGAATAGCTCTTTAACCGTTATAAACTTCTAGAATAGCTCTTTAACCTTTACATATTCCTATAATAGCTCTTTAACCTTTACATATTCCTAGAATGGCTCTTTAACCTTTACATACTCCTAGAATAGTTTTTTTGTCTTTAGATACTCCTAGAATAGCTCTTTAACCTTTACATACTCCTAGAATAGCTTTTTAACCTTTACATACTCCTAGAATGGCTCTTTAACCTTTACATACTCCTAGAATAGTTTTTTTGCCTTTAGATACTTCTAGAATAGCTCTTTAACCGTTACATATTCCTAGAATAGCTCTTTAACCTTTACATACTCCTAGAATAGCTCTTTAACCTTTACATTCTCCTAGAATAGCTCTTTAACCTTTACATACTCCTAGAATAGCTCTTTAACCTTTACATACTCCTAGAATAGCTCTTTAACCTTTACATACTCCTAGAATGGCTCTTTAACCTTTACATACTCCTAGAATAGCTCTTTAACCTTTACATATTCCTACAATAGCTCTTTAACCTTTACATACTCCTAGAATAGCTCTTTAACCTTTACATACTCCTAGAATAGCTCTTTAACCTTTACATACTCCTAGAATGGCTCTTTAACCGTTACATATTCCTAGAATGGCTCTTTAACCGTTACATATTCCTAGAATGGCTCTTTAACCTTTACATACTCCTAGAATAGCTCTTTAACCTTTACATATTCCTAGAATAGCTCTTTAACCTTTACATACTCCTAGAATAGCTCTTTAACCTCAACATACTCCTAGAATGGCTCTTTAACATTTACATACTCCTAGAATAGCTCTTTAACCTTTACATATTCCTACAATAGCTCTTTAACCTTTACATACTCCTAGAATAGCTCTTTAACCTTTACATATTCCTACAATAGCTCTTTAACCTTTACATACTCCTAGAATAGCTCTTTAACCTTTACATACTCCTAGAATAGCTCTTTAACCTTTACATATTCCTAGAATAGCTCTTTAACCTTTACATATTCCTAGAATGGCCCTTTAACCTTTACATACTCCTAGAATAGCTCTTTAACCTTTACATACTCCTAGAATAGCTCTTTAACCTTTACATATTCCTAGAATAGCTCTTTAACCTTTACATATTCCTAGAATAGCTCTTTAACCTTTACATACTCCTAGAATAGCTCTTTAACCTTTACATACTCCTAGAATTGCTCTTTAACCTTTACATACTCCTAGAATTGCTCTTTAACCTTTAAAAACTCTTAGAATAGCTCTTTAACCTTTACATACTTCTAGAATAGCTCTTTAACCTTTACATACTCCTAGAATTGCTCTTTAACCTTTACATACTCCTAGAATTGCTCTTTAACCTTTAAAAACTCTTAGAATAGCTCTTTAACCTTTACATACTTCTAGAATAGCTCTTTAACCTTTACATACTCCTAGAATTGCTCTTTAAACTTGACATACTCCTAGAATAGCTCTTTAACCTTTACATACTCCTAGAATAGCTCTTTAACCTTTACATACTCCTAGAATAGCTCTTTAACCTTAACATACTCCTAGAATAGCTCTTTAACCTTTACATATTCCTACAATAGCTCTTTAACCTTTACATACTCCTAGAATAGCTCTTTAACCTTTACATACTCCTAGAATAGCTCTTTAACCTTTACATACTCCTAGAATAGCTCTTTAACCTTTACATACTCCTAGAATAGCTCTTTAACCTTTACATACTCCTAGAATAACTCTTTAACCTTTACATACTCCTAGAATAGCTCTTTAACCTTTATAAACTTCTAGAATAGCTCTTTAACCTTTACATATTCCTAGAATAGCTTTTTAACCTTTACATACTCCTAGAATGGCTCTTCAACCTTTACATACTCCTAGAATAGTTTTTTTGCCTTTAGATACTTCTAGAATGGCTCTTTAACCTTCACATACTTCTAGAATGGCTCTTTAACCGTTACATATTCCTAGAATGGCTCTTTAACCTTTACATACTCCTAGAATGGCTCTTTAACCTTTACATACTTCTAGAATGGCTCTTTAACCTTTACATACTCCTAGAATAACTCTTTAACCTTTACATACTCCTAGAATGGCTCTTTAACCTTTACATACTCCTAGAATAGCTCTTTAACCTTTAACCTTTACATACTCCTAGAATAGCTCTTTAACCTTTACATATTCCTAGAATGGCTCTTTAACCTTTACATACTCCTAGAATAGCTCTTTAACCTTTACATACTCCTAGAATAGCTCTTTAACCTTTAACCTTTACATACTCCTAGAATAGCTCTTTAACCTTTACATACTCCTAGAATAGCTCTTTAACCTTTACATACTCCTAGAATTGCTCTTTAACCTTTACATACTCCTAGAATTGCTCTTTAACCTTTAAAAACTCTTAGAATAGCTCTTTAACCTTTACATATTCCTAGAATAGCTTTTTAACCTTTACATACTCCTAGAATGGCTCTTCAACCTTTAGATACTCCTAGAATAGTTTTTTTGCCTTTAGATACTCCTAGAATAGCTCTTTAACCTTAACATACTCCTAGAATAGCTCTTTAACCGTTACATATTCCTAGAATGGCTCTTTAACCTTTACATATTCCTAGAATGGCTCTTTAACCTTTACATATTCCTAGAATGGCTCTTTAACCTTTACATACTCCTAGAATGGCTCTTTAACCTTTACATACTCCTAGAATAGCTCTTTAACCTTTACATACTCCTAGAATAGCTCTTTAACCTTTAACCTTTACATACTCCTAGAATAGCTCTTTAACCTTTACATACTCCTAGAATAGCTCTTTAACCTTTACATACTCCTAGAATTGCTCTTTAACCTTTACATACTCCTAGAATTGCTCTTTAACCTTTAAAAACTCTTAGAATAGCTCTTTAACCTTTACATACTTCTAGAATAGCTCTTTAACCTTTACATACTCCTAGAATTGCTCTTTAAACTTGACATACTCCTAGAATAGCTCTTTAACCTTTACATACTCCTAGAATAGCTCTTTAACCTTTACATACTCCTAGAATAGCTCTTTAACCTTAACATACTCCTAGAATGGCTCTTTAACCTTTACATATTCCTACAATAGCTCTTTAACCTTTACATACTCCTAGAATAGCTCTTTAACCTTTACATACTCCTAGAATAGCTCTTTAACCTTTACATACTCCTAGAATAGCTCTTTAACCTTTACATACTCCTAGAATAGCTCTTTAACCTTTACATACTCCTAGAATAACTCTTTAACCTTTACATACTCCTAGAATAGCCCTTTAACCTTTATAAACTTCTAGAATAGCTCTTTAACCTTTACATATTCCTAGAATAGCTCTTTAACCTTTACATATTCCTAGAATGGCTCTTTAACCTTTACATACTCCTAAAATAGTTTTTTTGCCTTTAGATACTCCTAGAATAGCTCTTTAACCTTTACATACTCCTAGAATAGCTTTTTAACCTTTACATACTCCTAGAATGGCTCTTTAACCTTTACATACTCCTAGAATAGTTTTTTTGCCTTTAGA
The DNA here is from genome assembly GCA_916613615.1 of Steromphala cineraria. Taxonomy (NCBI): domain Eukaryota; kingdom Metazoa; phylum Mollusca; class Gastropoda; order Trochida; family Trochidae; genus Steromphala; species Steromphala cineraria. Next base: position 30,954,322 of record OU744737.1, read on the forward strand.
TACTTCTAGAATAGCTCTTTAACCGTTACATACTCCTAGAATGGCTCTTTAACCGTTACATATTCCTAGAATGGCTCTTTAACCTTTACATACTCCTAGAATAGCTCTTTAACCTTTACATACTCCTAGAATAGCTCTTTAACCTTTACATACTCCTAGAATGGCCCTTTAACCTTTACATACTCCTAGAATAGCTCTTTAACCTTTACATACTCCTAGAATAGCTCTTTAACCTTTACATACTCCTAGAATTGCTCTTTAACCTTTACATACTCCTAGAATAGCTCTTTAACCTTTACATACTCCTAGAATAGCTCTTTAACCGTTACATACTCCTAGAATGGCTCTTTAACCGTTACATATTCCTAGAATGGCTCTTTAACCTTTACATACTCCTAGAATAGCTCTTTAACCTTTACATACTCCTAGAATTGCTCTTTAACCTTAACATACTCCTAGAATAGCTCTTTAACCTTTACATACTCCTAGAATGGCTCTTTAACCTTTACATATTCCTAGAATGGCTCTTTAACCTTTACATACTCCTAGAATGGCTCTTTAACCTTTACATACTCCTAGAATAGCTCTTTAACCTTTACATACTCCTAGAATAGCTATTTAACCTTTACATACTCCTAGAAGAGCTCTTTAACCTTTACATACTCCTAGAATAGCTATTTAACCTTTACATACTCCTAGAATAGCTCTTTAACCTTTACATACTCCTAGAATAGCTCTTTAACCGTTACATACTCCTAGAATGGCCCTTTAACCTTTACATACTCCTAGTATAGCTCTTTAACCTTTACATACTCCTAGAATAGCTCTTTAACCTTTACATACTCCTAGAATTGCTCTTTAACCTTTACATACTCCTAGAATTGCTCTTTAACCTTTAAAAACTCTTAGAATAGCTCTTTAACCTTTACATACTTCTAGAATAGCTCTTTAACCTTTACATACTCCTAGAATTGCTCTTTAAACTTGACATACTCCTAGAATAGCTCTTTAACCTTTACATACTCCTAGAATAGCTCTTTAACCTTTACATACTCCTAGAATAGCTCTTTAACCTTAACATACTCCTAGAATAGCTCTTTAACCTTTACATATTCCTACAATAGCTCTTTAACCTTTACATACTCCTAGAATAGCTCTTTAACCTTTACATACTCCTAGAATAGCTCTTTAACCTTTACATACTCCTAGAATAGCTCTTTAACCTTTACATACTCCTAGAATAGCTCTTTAACCTTTACATACTCCTAGAATAACTCTTTAACCTTTACATACTCCTAGAATAGCTCTTTAACCTTTATAAACTTCTAGAATAGCTCTTTAACCTTTACATATTCCTAGAATAGCTCTTTAACCTTTACATATTCCTAGAATGGCTCTTTAACCTTTACATACTCCTAGAATAGTTCTTTTGCCTTTAGATACTCCTAGAATAGCTCTTTAACCTTTACATACTCCTAGAATAGCTTTTTAACCTTTACATACTCTTACAATAGCTCTTTAACCTTTACATACTCCTAGAATAGCTCTTTAACCTTTACATACTCCTAGAATAGCTCTTTAACCTTTACATACTCCTAGAATAGCTCTTTAACCTTAACATATTCCTAGAATGGCTCTTTAACCATTACATACTCCTAGAATAGCTCTTTAACCTTTACATACTCCTAGAATAGTTTTTTGTCTTTAGATACTCCTAGAATAGCTCTTTAACCTTTACATACTCCTAGAATAGTTCTTTAACCTTTACATACTCCTAGAATGGCTCTTTAACCTTTACATACTTCTAGAATAGTTGTTTTACCTTTACATATTCCTGGAATGGCTCTTTAACCTTTACATACTCCTAGAATAGTTGTTTTGCCTTTAGATACTCCTAGAATAGCTCTTTAACCTTTACATACTCCTAGAATAGTTCTTTAACCTTTACATACTCCTAGAATGGCTCTTTAACCTTTACATACTTCTAGAATAGCTCTTTAACCTTTACATACTCCTAGAATAGCTCTTTAACCTTTACATATTCCTAGAATAGCTCTTTAACCTTTACATACTCCTAGAATAGCTCTTTAACCGTTACATACTCCTAGAATGGCCATTTAACCGTTACATACTTCTAGAATGGCTCTTTAACCTCTACATATTTCTAGAATGGCTCTTTAACCTCTACATACTCCTAGAATAGCTCTTTAACCTTTACATCCTCCTAGAATGGCTCTTTAACCTTTACATACTCCTAGAATAGCTCTTTAACCTTTACATACTCCTAGAATAGCTCTTTAACCTTAACATATTCCTAGAATGGCTCTTTAACCATTACATACTCCTAGAATAGCACTTTAACCTTTACATACTCCTTGAATAGTTTTTTGTCTTGAGATACTCCTAGAATAGCTCTTTAACCTTTACATACTCCTAGAATAGTTCTTTAACCTTTACATACTCCTAGAATGGCTCTTTAACCTTTACATACTTCTAGAATAGCTCTTAAACCTTTACATATTCCTGGAATGGCTCTTTAACCTTTACATACTCCTAGAATAGTTGTTTTGCCTTTAGATACTCCTAGAATAGCTCTTTAACCTTTACATACTCCTAGAATAGTTCTTTAACCTTTACATACTCCTAGAATGGCTCTTTAACCTTTACATACTTCTAGAATAGCTCTTTAACCTTTACATACTCCTAGAATAGCTCTTTAACCTTTACATACTCCTAGAATAGCTCTTTAACCTTTACATACTCCTAGAATAGCTCTTTAACCGTTACATACTCCTAGAATGGCCATTTAACCGTTACATACTTCTAGAATGGCTCTTTAACCTCTACATATTTCTAGAATGGCTCTTTAACCTCTACATACTCCTAGAATAGCTCTTTAACCTTACATCCTCCTAGAATGGCTCTTTAACCTTTACATACTCCTAGAATAGCTCTTTAAACTTTACATATTTCTAGAATAGGTCTTTAACCTCTACATACTCCTAGAATGGCTCTTTAACCTTTACATACTTCTAGAATAGCTCTTTAACCTTTACATACTCCTAGAATAGGTCTTTAACCTCTACATACTCCTAGAATAGGTCTTTAATCTTTACATACTCCTAGAATAGCTCTTTAACCGTTACATACTCCTAGAATAGCTCTTTAACCTTTACAATCTCCTAGAATAGCTCTTTTACCTTTAAAAACTTCTAGAATAGCTCTTTAACCTTTAAAAACTTCTAGAATAGCTCTTTAACCTTTACATACTCCTAGAATAGCTCTTTAACCTTTACATACTCCTAGAATGGCTCTTTAACCTTTACATACTCCTAGAATGGCTCTTTAAGCTTTACATACTCCTAGAATAGCTCTTTAACCTTTACATACTCCTACAATAGCTCTTTAACCTTTACATACTCCTAGAATAGCTCTTTAGCCTTTACATACTCCTAGAATGGCTCTTTAACCTTTACACAATCCTAAAATAGCTCTTTAACCTTTACATACTCCTAGAATGGCCCTTTAACCTTTACATACTCCTAGAATTGCTCTTTAACCTTTAAAAACGTCTAGAATGGCTCTTTTACCTCTACATACTCCTAGAATAGGTCTTTAACCTTTACACAATCCTAAAATAGCTCTTTAACCTTTACATATTCCTAGAATGGCTCTTTAACCTTTACATACTCCTAGAATAGCTCTTTAACCTTTACATACTCCTAGAATAGCTCTTTAACCTTTACATATTCCTAGAATGGCTCTTTAACCTTTACATACTCCTAGAATAGCTCTTTAACCTTTACATACTCCTAGAATAGCTCTTTAACCTTAACATATTCCTAGAATGGCTCTTTAACTATTACATACTCCTAGAATGGCTCTTTAACCTTTACATACTCCTAGAATAGTTGTTTTGCCTTTAGATACTCCTAGAATAGCTCTTTAACCTTTACATACTCCTAGAATAGTTCTTTAACCTTTACATACTCCTAGAATGGCTCTTTAACCTTTACATACTTCTAGAATAGCTCTTTAACCTTTACATACTCCTAGAATAGCTCTTTAACCTTTACATACTCCTAGAATAGCTCTTTAACCTTTACATACTCCTAGAATAGCTCTTTAACCGTTACATACTCCTAGAATGGCCCTTTAACCGTTACATACTACTAGAATGGCTCTTTAACCTCTACATACTTCTAGAATAGCTCTTTAACCTTTACATACTCCTAGAATAGCTCTTTAACCTTTACATACTCCTAGAATAGCTCTTTAACCTTTACATACTCCTAGAATAGCTCTTTAACCGTTACATACTCCTAGAATGGCCATTTAACCGTTACATACTTCTAGAATGGCTCTTTAACCTCTACATATTTCTAGAATGGCTCTTTAACCTCTACATACTCCTAGAATAGCTCTTTAACCTTTACATCCTCCTAGAATGGCTCTTTAACCTTTACATACTCCTAGAATAGCTCTTTAACCTTTACATACTCCTAGAATAGGTTTTTAACCTCTACATACTCCTAGAATAGCTCTTTAACCTTTACATATTTCTAGAATAGGTCTTTAACCTCTACATACTCCTAGAATGGCTCTTTAACCTTTACATACTTCTAGAATATTTCTTTAACCTTTACATACTCCTAGAATAGGTCTTTAACCTCTACATACTCCTAGAATAGGTCTTTAATCTTTACATACTCCTAGAATAGCTCTTGAACCGTTACATACTCCTAGAATAGCTCTTTAAGCTTTACATACTCCTAGAATAGCTCTTTAAGCTTTACATACTCCTAGAATAGCTCTTTAACCTTTACATACTCCTAAAATAGCTCTTTAACCTTTACATACTCCTAGAATAGCTCTTTAGCCTTTACATACTCCTAGAATGGCTCTTTAACCTTTACACAATCCTAAAATAGCTCTTTAACCTTTACATACTCCTAGAATGGCCCTTTAACCTTTACATACTCCTAGAATTGCTCTTTAACCTTTAAAAACTTCTAGAATGGCTCTTTAACCTCTACATACTCCTAGAATAGCTCTTTAACCTTTACATATTCCTAGAATGGCTCTTTAACCTTTACATACTCCTAGAATAGCTCTTTAACCTTTACATACTCCTAGAATAGCTCTTTAACCTTTACATATTCCTAGAATGGCTCTTTAACCTTTACATACTCCTAGAATAGCTCTTTAACCTTTACATACTCCTAGAATAGCTCTTTAACCTTAACATATTCCTAGAATGGCTCTTTAACTATTACATACTCCTAGAATAGCTCTTTAACCTTTACATACTCCTAGAATAGTTTTTTTGCCTTTAGATACTCCTAGAATAGTTTTTTTGCCTTTAGATACTCCTAGAATAGCTCTTTAACCTTAACATACTCCTAGAATAGCTCTTTAACCTTTACATATTCCTGGAATGGCTCTTTAACCTTTACATACTCCTAGAATAGTTGTTTTGCCTTTAGATACTCCTAGAATAGCTCTTTAACCTTTACATACTCCTAGAATAGTTCTTTAACCTTTACATACTCCTAGAATGGCTCTTTAACCTTTACATACTCCTAGAATTGCTCTTTAACCTTTACATACTCCTAGACTTGCTCTTTAACCTTTAAAAACTTCAAGAATAGCTCTTTAACCGTTACATACTCCTAGAATAGCTCTTTAACCTTTACATACTCCTAGAATGGCTCTTTAACCTTTACATACTCCTAGAATGGCTCTTTAACCTTTACATACTCCTAGAATAGCTCTTTAACCTTTACATACTCCTAGAATAGCTCTTTAACCTTTACATACTCCTAGAATGGCTCTTTAACCTTTACATACTCCTAGAATAGCTCTTTAACCTTTACATACTCCTAGAATGGCTCTTTAACCTTTACATACTCCTAGAATGGCTCTTTAACCTTTACATACTCCTAGAATGGCTGTTTAACCTTTACATACTCCTAGAATGGCTCTTTAACCTTTACATACTCCTAGAATAGCTCTTTAACCTTTACATACTCCTAGAATAGCTCCTTAACCTTTACATACTCCTAGAATAGCTCTTTAACCTTTACATACTCCTAGAATAGCTCTTTAACCTTAACATATTCCTAGAATGGCTCTTTAACTATTACATACTCCTAGAATGGCTCTTTAACCTTTACATACTCCTAGAATAGCTCTTTAACCTTTACATACTCCTAGAATGGCTCTTTAACCTTTACATACTCCTAGAATAGCTCTTTAACCTTTACATACTCCTAGAATGGCTGTTTAACCTTTACATACTCCTAGAATGGCTCTTTAACCTTTACATACTCCTAGAATAGCTCTTTAACCTTTACATACTCCTAGAATAGCTCTTTAACCTTTACATACTCCTAGAATAGCTCTTTAACCTTTACATACTCCTAGAATAGCTCTTTAACCTTAACATATTCCTAGAATGGCTCTTTAACTATTACATACTCCTAGAATAGCTCTTTAACCTTTACATACTCCTAGAATAGTTTTTTTGCCTTTAGATACTCCTAGAATAGTTTTTTTGCCTTTAGATACTCCTAGAATAGCTGTTTAACCTTAACATACTCCTAGAATAGCTCTTTAACCTTTACATATTCCTGGAATGGCTCTTTAACCTTTACATACTCCTAGAATAGTTGTTTTGCCTTTAGATACTCCTAGAATAGCTCTTTAACCTTTACATACTCCTAGAATAGTTCTTTAACCTTTACATACTCCTAGAATGGCTCTTTAACCTTTACATACTCCTAGAATTGCTCTTTAACCTTTACATACTCCTAGACTTGCTCTTTAACCTTTAAAAACTTCAAGAATAGCTCTTTAACCGTTACATACTCCTAGAATAGCTCTTTAACCTTTACATACTCCTAGAATGGCTCTTTAACCTTTACATACTCCTAGAATGGCTCTTTAACCTTTACATACTCCTAGAATAGCTCTTTAACCTTTACATACTCCTAGAATAGCTCTTTAACCTTTACATACTCCTAGAATGGCTCTTTAACCTTTACATACTCCTAGAATAGCTCTTTAACCTTTACATACTCCTAGAATGGCTCTTTAACCTTTACATACTCCTAGAATAGCTCTTTAACCTTTACATACTCCTAGAATGGCTGTTTAACCTTTACATACTCCTAGAATGGCTCTTTAACCTTTACATACTCCTAGAATAGCTCTTTAACCTTTACATACTCCTAGAATAGCTCCTTAACCTTTACATACTCCTAGAATAGCTCTTTAACCTTTACATACTCCTAGAATAGCTCTTTAACCTTTACATACTCCTAGAATAGCTCTTTAACCTTTACATACTCCTAGAATAGCTCTTTAACCTTTACATACTCCTAGAATAGCTCTTTAACCTTTACATACTCCTAGAATAGCTCTTTAACCTTTACATACTCCTAGAATGGCTGTTTAACCTTTACATACTCCTAGAATGGCTGTTTAACCTTTACATACTCCTAGAATAGCTCTTTAACATTTACATACTCCTTGAATTGCTCTTTAACCTTTACATACTCCTTGAATTGCTCTTTAACCTTTACATACTCCTAGAATGGCTCTTTAACCTTTACATACTCCTAAAATAGCTCTTTCACCTTTACATACTCCTAAAATAGCTCTTTAACCTTTACATACTCCTAGAATGGCTCTTTAACCTTTACATACTATTAGAATAGCTCTTTAACCTTTACATACTCCTAGAATGGCTCTTTAACCTTTACATACTCCTAGAATGACTCTTTAACCTTAACATACTCCTAGAATAGCTCTTTAACCTTTACATACTCCTAGAATAGCTCTTTAACCTTTACATACTCCTAGAATAACTCTTTAACCTTTACATCCTCCTACAATAGCTCTTTAACCTTTACATACTCCTAGAATAGCTCTTTAGCCTTTACATACTCCTAGAATGGCTCTTTAACCTTTACACAATCCTAAAATAGCTCTTTAACCTTTACATACTCCTAGAATGGCCCTTTAACCTTTACATACTCCTAGAATTGCTCTTTAACCTTTAAAAACTTCTAGAATGGCCCTTTTACCTCTACATACTCCTAGAATAGGTCTTTAACCTTTACACAATCCTAAAATAGCTCTTTAACCTTTACATATTCCTAGAATGGCTCTTTAACCTTTACATACTCCTAGAATAGCTCTTTAACCTTTACATACTCCTAGAATAGCTCTTTAACCTTTACATATTCCTAGAATGGCTCTTTAACCTTTACATACTCCTAGAATAGCTCTTTAACCTTTACATACTCCTAGAATAGCTCTTTAACCTTAACATATTCCTAGAATGGCTCTTTAACTATTACATACTCCTAGAATAGCTCTTTAACCTTAACATACTCCTAGAATAGTTTTTTTGCCTTTAGATACTCCTAGAATAGTTTTTTTGCCTTTAGATACTCCTAGAATAGCTCTTTAACCTTAACATACTCCTAGAATAGCTCTTTAACCTTTACATATTCCTGGAATGGCTCTTTAACCTTTACATACTCCTAGAATAGTTGTTTTGCCTTTAGATACTCCTAGAATAGCTCTTTAACCTTTACATACTCCTAGAATAGTTCTTTAACCTTTAGATACTCCTAGAATAGCTCTTTAACCTTAACATACTCCTAGAATAGCTCTTTAACCTTTACATATTCCTGGAATGGCTCTTTAACCTTTACATACTCCTAGAATAGTTGTTTTGCCTTTAGATACTCCTAGAATAGCTCTTTAACCTTTACATACTCCTAGAATAGTTCTTTAACCTTTACATACTCCTAGAATGGCTCTTTAACCTCTACATACTTCTAGAATAGCTCTTTAACCTTTACATACTCCTAGAATAGCTCTTTAACCTTTACATACTCCTAGAATAGCTCTTTAACCTTTACATACTCCTAGAATAGCTCTTTAACCGTTACATACTCCTAGAATGGCCATTTAACCGTTACATACTTCTAGAATGGCTCTTTAACCTCTACATATTTCTAGAATGGCTCTTTAACCTCTACATACTCCTAGAATAGCTCTTTAACCTTTACATCCTCCTAGAATGGCTCTTTAACCTTTACATACTCCTAGAATAGCTCTTTAACCTTTACATACTCCTAGAATAGCTCTTTAACCTTTACATATTTCTAGAATAGGTCTTTAACCTCTACATACTCCTAGAATGGCTCTTTAACCTTTACATACTCCTAGAATGGCTCTTTAACCTTTACATACTTCTAGAATATTTCTTTAACCTTTACATACTCCTAGAATAGGTCTTTAACCTCTACATACTCCTAGAATAGGTCTTTAATCTTTACATACTCCTAGAATAGCTCTTTAACCGTTACATACTCCTAGAATAGCTCTTTAAGCTTTACATACTCCTAGAATAGCTCTTTAACCTTTACATACTCCTAAAATAGCTCTTTAACCTTTACATACTCCTAGAATAGCTCTTTAGCCTTTACATACTCCTAGAATGGCTCTTTAACCTTTACACAATCCTAAAATAGCTCTTTAACCTTTACATACTCCTAGAATGACCCTTTAACCTTTACATACCCCTAGAATTGCTCTTTAACCTTTAAAAACTTCTAGAATGGCTCTTTAACCTCTACATACTCCTAGAATAGCTCTTTAACCTTTACATATTCCTAGAATGGCTCTTTAACCTTTACATACTCCTAGAATAGCTCTTTAACCTTTACATACTCCTAGAATAGCTCTTTAACCGTTACATACTCCTAGAATAGCTCTTTAACCTTTACATATTCCTAGAATGGCTCTTTAACCTTTACATACTCCTAGAATAGCTCTTTAACCTTTACATATTCCTAGAATGGCTCTTTAACCTTTACATACTCCTAGAATAGGTCTTTAATCTTTACATACTCCTAGAATAGCTCTTTAACCGTTACATACTCCTAGAATAGCTCTTTAACCTTTACATATTCCTAGAATGGCTCTTTAACCTTTACATACTCCTAGAATAGCTCTTTAACCTTTACATACTCCTAGAATAGCTCTTTAACCTTAACATATTCCTAGAATGGCTCTTTAACTATTACATACTCCTAGAATAGCTCTTTAACCTTTACATACTCCTAGAATAGTTTTTTTGCCTTTAGATACTCCTAGAATAGTTTTTTTGCCTTTAGATACTCCTAGAATAGCTCTTTAACCTTTACACAATCCTAAAATAGCTCTTTAACCTTTACATACTCCTAGAATGGCCCTTTAACCTTTACATACCCCTAGAATTGCTCTTTAACCTTTAAAAACTTCTAGAATGGCTCTTTAACCTCTACATACTCCTAGAATAGCTCTTTAACCTTTACATATTCCTAGAATGGCTCTTTAACTATTACATACTCCTAGAATAGCTCTTTAACCTTTACATACTCCTAGAATAGTTTTTTTGCCTTTAGATACTCCTAGAATAGTTTTTTTGCCTTTAGATACTCCTAGAATAGCTCTTTAACCTTTACATACTCCTAGAATAGCTCTTTAACCTTAACATATTCCTAGAATGGCTCTTTAACTATTACATACTCCTAGAATAGCTCTTTAACCTTAACATACTCCTAGAATAGCTCTTTAACCTTTACATACTCCTAGACTTGCTCTTTAACCTTTAAAAACTTCAAGAATAGCTCTTTAACCGTTACATACTCCTAGAATGGCTCTTTAACCTTTACATATTCCTGGAATGGCTCTTTAACCTTTACATACTCCTAGAATAGTTGTTTTGCCTTTATATACTCCTAGAATAGCTCTTTAACCTTTACATACTCCTAGAATAGTTCTTTAACCTTTACATACTCCTAGAATGGCTCTTTAACCTTTACATACTCCTAGAATTGCTCTTTAACCTTTACATACTCCTAGACTTGCTCTTTAACCTTTAAAAACTTCAAGAATAGCTCTTTAACCGTTACATACTCCTAGAATGGCTCTTTAACCTTTACATACTCCTAGAATGGCTCTTTAACCTTTACATACTCCTAGAATAGCTCTTTAACCTTTACATACTCCTAGAATAGCTCTTTAACCTTTACATACTCCTAGAATGGCTCTTTAACCTTTACATACTCCTAGAATAGCTCTTTAACCTTTACATACTCCTAGAATGGCTCTTTAACCTTTACATACTCCTAGAATAGCTCTTTAACCTTTACATACTCCTAGAATGGCTGTTTAACCTTTACATACTCCTAGAATGGCTCTTTAACCTTTACATACTCCTAGAATAGCTCTTTAACCTTTACATACTCCTAGAATAGCTCTTTAACCTTTACATACTCCTAGAATAGCTCTTTAACCTTAACATATTCCTAGAATGGCTCTTTAACCATTACATACTCCTAGAATAGCTCTTTAACCTTTACATACTCCTAGAATAGTTTTTTTGTCTTTAGATACTCCTAGAATAGCTCTTTAACCTTTACATACTCCTAGAATAGTTCTTTAACCTTTACATACTCCTAGAATGGCTCTTTAACCTTTACATACTTCTAGAATAGCTCTTTAACCTTTACATATTCCTGGAATGGCTCTTTAACCTTTACATACTCCTAGAATAGTTGTTTTGCCTTTAGATACTCCTAGAATAGCTCTTTAACCTTTACATACTCCTAGAATAGTTCTTTAACCTTTACATACTCCTAGAATGGCTCTTTAACCTTTACATACTTCTAGAATAGCTCTTTAACCTTTACATACTCCTAGAATAGCTCTTTAACCTTTACATACTCCTAGAATAGCTCTTTAACCTTTACATACTCCTAGAATAGCTCTTTAACCGTTACATACTCCTAGAATGGCCATTTAACCGTTACATACTTCTAGAATGGCTCTTTAACCTCTACATATTTCTAGAATGGCTCTTTAACCTCTACATACTCCTAGAATAGCTCTTTAACCTTTACATCCTCCTAGAATGGCTCTTTGACCTTAACATACTCCTAGAATAGCTCTTTAACCTTTACATACTCCTAGAATAGGTTTTTAACCTCTACATACTCCTAGAATAGCTCTTTAACCTTTACATATTTCTAGAATAGGTATTTAACCTCTACATACTCCTAGAATGGCTCTTTAACCTTTACATACTTCTAGAATAGCTCTTTAACTTTTACATACTCCTAGAATAGGTCTTTAACCTCTACATACTCCTAGAATAGGTCTTTAATCTTTACATACTCCTAGAATGGCTCTTTAACCGTTACATACTCCTAGAATAGCTCTTTAACCTTTACAATCTCCTAGAATAGCTCTTTTACCTTTAAAAACTTCTAGAATAGCTCTTTAACCTTTAAAAACTTCTAGAATAGCTCTTTAACCTTTACATACTCCTAGACTAGCTCTTTAACCTTTACATATACCTAGAATGGCTCTTTAACCTTTACATACTCCTAGAATGGCTCTTTAAGCTTTACATACTCCTAGAATAGCTCTTTAACCTTTACATACTCCTACAATAGCTCTTTAACCTTTACATACTCCTAGAATAGCTCTTTAGCCTTTACATACTCCTAGAATGGCTCTTTAACCTTTACACAATCCTAAAATAGCTCTTTAACCTTTACATACTCCTAGAATGGCCCTTTAACCTTTACATACTCCTAGAATTGCTCTTTAACCTTTAAAAACTTCTAGAATGGCTCTTTAACCTCTACATACTCCTAGAATAGATCTTTAACCTTTACATACTCCTAGAATAGGTCTTTAATCTTTACATACTCCTAGAATAGCTCTTTAACCGTTACATACTCCTAGAATAGCTCTTTAACCTTTACAATCTCCTAGAATAGCTCTTTTACCTTTAAAAACTTCTAGAATAGCTCTTTTACCTTTAAAAACTTCTAGAATAGCTCTTTAACCTTTACATACTCCTAGAATAGCTCTTTAACCTTTACATACTCCTAGAATGGCTCTTTAACCTTTACATACTCCTAGAATGGCTCTTTAAGCTTTACATACTCCTAGAATAGCTCTTTAACCTTTACATACTCCTAAAATAGCTCTTTAACCTTTACATACTCCTAGAATAGCTCTTTAGCCTTTACATACTCCTAGAATGGCTCTTTAACCTTTACACAATCCTAAAACAGCTCTTTAACCTTTACATACTCCTAGAATGGCCCTTTAACCTTTACATACTCCTAGAATTGCTCTTTAACCTTTAAAAACTTCTAGAATGGCTCTTTAACCTCTACATACTCCTAGAATAGGTCTTTAACCTTTACACAATCCTAAAATAGCTCTTTAACCTTTACATATTCCTAGAATGGCTCTTTAACCTTTACATACTCCTAGAATAGCTCTTTAACCTTTACATACTCCTAGAATAGCTCTTTAACCTTTACATATTCCTAGAATGGCTCTTTAACCTTTACAAACTCCTAGAATAGCTCTTTAACCTTTACATACTCCTAGAATAGCTCTTTAACCTTAACATATTCCTAGAATGGCTCTTTAACTATTACATACTCCTAGAATAGCTCTTTAACCTTGACATACTCCTAGAATAGTTTTTTTGCCTTTAGATACTCCTAGAATAGTTTCTTTGCCTTTAGATACTCCTAGAATAGCTCTTTAACCTTAACATACTCCTAGAATAGCTCTTTAACCTTTACATATTCCTGGAATGGCTCTTTAACCTTTACTTACTCCTAGAATAGTTGTTTTGCCTTTAGATACTCCTAGAATAGCTCTTTAACCTTTACATACTCCTAGAATAGTTCTTTAACCTTTACATACTCCTAGAATGGCTCTTTAACCTTTACATACTTCTAGAATAGCTCTTTAACCTTTACATACTCCTAGAATAGCTCTTTAACCTTTACATACTCCTAGAATAGCTCTTTAACCTTTACATACTCCTAAAATAGCTCTTTAACCGTTACATACTCCTAGAATGGCCCTTTAACCGTTACATACTACTAGAATGGCTCTTTAACCTCTACATACTTCTAGAATGGCTCTTTAACCTCTACATACTTCTAGAATGGCTCTTTAACCTCTACATACTCCTAGAATAGGTCTTTAACCTTTACATACTCCTAGAATAGTTTTTAACCGTTAAATACTCCTAGAATAGCTCTTTAACCTTTACATACTCCTAGAATAGCTCTTTAACCTTTACAATCTCCTAGAATAGCTCTTTTACGTTTAAAAACTTCTAGAATAGCTCTTTAACCTTTAAAAACTTCTAGAATAGCTCTTTAACCTTTACATACTCCTAGAATAGCTCTTTAACCTTTACATATTCCTAGAATAGCTCTTTAACCTTTACATACTCCTACAATAGCTCTTTAACCTTTACATACTCCTACAATAGCTCTTTAATCTTTACATACTCCTAGAATAGCTCTTTAGCCTTTACATACTCCTAGAATGGCTCTTTAACCTTTACACAATCCTAAAATAGCTCTTTTACCTTTACATACTCCTAGAATGGCCCTTTAACCTTTACATACTCCTAGAATTGCTCTTTAACCTTTAAAAACTTCTAGAATGGCTCTTTAACCTCTACATACTCCTAGAATAGGTTTTTAACCTTTACAAAATCCTAAAATAGCTCTTTAACCTTTACATACTCCTAGAGTGGCCCTTTAACCTTTACATACTCCTAGAATAGCTCTTTAACCTCTACATACTCCTAGAATAGGTCTTTAACCTTTACATACTCCTAGAATAGGTCTTTAACCTTTACAATCTCCTAGAATAGCTCTTTTACCTTTAAAAACTTCTAGAATAGCTCTTTAACCTTTGAAAACTTCTAGAATAGCTCTTTAACCTTTACATACTCCTAGAATAGCTCTTTAACCTTTACATACTCCTAGAATGGCTCTTTAACCTTTACATACTCCTAGAATAGCTCTTTAACCTTTACATATTCCTAGAAAAGCTTTTTAACCTTTACATATTCCTAGAATGGCTCTTTAACCTTTACATACTCCTAGAATAGCTCTTTGACCTTTAAAGACTCCTAGAATGGCTCTTTAACCTTTACATACTCCTAGAATAGCTCTTTAACCGTTACATATTCCTAGAATAGCTCTTTAACCTTTACATACTCCTAGAATAGTTTTTTTGCCTTTAGATACTCCTAGAATAGCTCTTTAACCTTTACATACTCCTAGAATAGCTCTTTAACCTTTAAATACTCCTAGAATAGTTCTTTAACCTTTACATACTTCTAGAATAGTTCTTTAACCTTTACATACTCCTAGAATAGTGTTTTTGCCTTTAGATACTCCTAGAATAGCTCTTTAACCTTTACATACTCCTACAATAGCTCTTTAACCTTTACATACTCCTAGAATGGCTCTTTAAACTTTACATACTCCTAGAATGGCTCTTTAACCTTTACATACTCCTAGAATGGCTCTTTAACCTTTACATACTCCTAGAATGGCTCTTTAACCTTTACATACTCCTAGAATAGCTCTTTAACCTTTACATACTTCTAGAATAGCTATTTAACCTTTACATACTCCTATAATGGCTCTTTAACCTTTACATGCTGATAGAATAGGTCTTTAACCTTTACATACTCCTAGAATAGCTCTTTAACCTTTACATAATCCTAGAATAGTTCTTTAACCTTTACATACTCCTAGAATAGCTCTTTAACCTTTACATACTCCTAGAATTGCTCTTTAACCTTTACATACTCCTAGACTTGCTCTTTAACATTTAAAAACGTCTAGAATAGCTCTTTAACCTTTACATACTCCTAGAATAACTCTTTAACCTTTACATACTCCTAGAATAGCTCTTTAACCTTTACATACTCCTAGAATAGCTCTTTAACCTTTACATACTCCTAGAATAGCTCTTTAACCTTTACATACTCCAAGAGTTGCTCTTTAACCTTTACATACTCCTAGACTTGCTCTTTAACCTTTAAAAACTTCAAGAATAGCTCTTTAACCTTTACATACTTCTAGAATGGCTCTTTAACCTTTACATACTCCTAGAATTGCTCTTTAACCTTTACATACTCCTAGACTTGCTCTTTAGACTTTACATACTCCTAGAATAGCTCTTTAACCTTTAAAAACTTCTAGAATAGCTCTTTAACCTTTACATACTCCTTGAATTACTCTTTAACCTTTACATACTCCTAGACTTGCTCTTTTACATTTACATACTTCTAGAATAGCTCTTTAACCTTTACATACTCCTAGAATTGCTCTTTAACCTTTACATACTCCTAGACTTGCTCTTTAACCTTTAAAAACTTCAAGAATAGCTCTCTAACCTTTACATACTCCTAGAATAGCTCTTTAACCTTTACATACTCCTAGAATGGCTCTTTAACCTTTACATACTCCTAGAATGGCTCTTTAACCTTTACATACTCCTAGAATGGCTCTTTAACCTTTACATACTCCTAGAATAGCTCTTTAACCTTAACATACTCCTAGAATGGCTGTTTAACCTTTACATACTCCTAGAATGGCTGTTTAACCTTTACATACTCCTAGAATAGCTCTTTAACATTTAAAAACTTCTAGAATAGCTCTTTAACCTTTACATACTCCTTGAATTGCTCTTTAACCTTTACATACTCCTTGAATTGCTCTTTAACCTTTACATACTCCTAGAATGGCTCTTTAACCTTTACATACTCCTAAAATAGCTCTTTCACCTTTACATACTCCTAAAATAGCTCTTTAACCTTTACATACTCCTAGAATGGCTCTTTAACCTTTACATACTATTAGAATAGCTCTTTAACCTTTACATACTCCTAGAATAGCTCTTTAACCTTTACATACTCCTAGAATTGCTCTTTAACCTTTACATACTCCTAGAATGGCTCTTTAACCTTTACATACTCCTAGAATAACTCTTTAACCTTAACATACTCCTAGAATAGCTCTTTAACCTTTACATACTCCTAGAATAGCTCTTTAACCTTTACATACTCCTAGAATAACTCTTCAACCTTTACATACTCCTAGAATAGCTCTTTAACCTTTACATACTCCTAGAATAACTCTTCAACCTTTACATACTCCTAGAATAGCTCTTTAACCTTTACATACTCCTAGAATAACTCTTCAACCTTTACATACTCCTAGAATTGCTCTGTAACCTTTACATACTTCTAGAATTGCTCTTTAACCTTTACATACTCCTAGAATAGCTCTTTAACCTTTACATACTCCTAGAATGGCTCTTTAACCGTTACATACTCCTAGAATAGCTCTTTAACCTTTACATACTCCTAGAATAGCTCTTTAACCTTTACATACTCCTAGAATAGCTCTTTAACCTTTACATACTCCTAGAATAGCTCTTTAACCTTTACATACTCCTAGAATAGCTCTTTAACCTTTACATACTCCTAGAATAACTCTTCAACCTTTACATACTCCTAGAATAGCTCTTTAACCTTTACATACTCCTAGAATAGCTCTTTAACCTCTACATATTCCTAGAATAGCTCTTTGACCTTTACATTCTTCTTGAGTAGCTCTTTAACCTTTACATACTCCTAGAATAACTCTTCAACCTTTACATACTCCTAGAATAGCTCTTTAACCTTTACATACTCCTAGAATAGCTCTTTCCTCTACATATTCCTAGAATAGCTCTTTGACCTTTACATACTCCTAGAATAGCTCTTTAACCTTTACATACTCCTAGAATAGCTCTTTAACCTTTACATACTCCTAGAATAGCTCTTTAACCTTTGCATACTCCTAGAATAGCTCTTTAACCTCTACATATTCCTAGAATAGCTCTTTGACCTTTACATTCTTCTTGAGTAGCTCTTTAACCTCTACATATTCCTAGAATAGCTCTTTAACCTTTACATACTTCTTGAATAGCTCTTTAACCTTTACATACTGATAGAAAAGGTCTTTAGCCTTTAACCTTTACATACTCCTAGAATGGCTCTTTAACCTTTACATAGTAAAAGTCATTTTTAACAAAGCATGTTCTTATTTATTCAAGATGGCGACGAAGTTCCTTTTGGAAAAATGACGAAAATTATCGACTCGGTGAGTGACGAGGAGGTGGGTAACCACTCTTGCGTTTTCACGTACCATAAAATCACCATTGGCGAGAAACGCGAGAAACTCGGCAACCAGACCAGCTACACGTGCAACATGACCCTCCATGTATTGGGTGCGTCTTTCTTATCATAGAGCAATCTCATTAAATAAAGATATTTATTATATGAATGAGGGTGAGATACTCTGTTTTATCATCCAAAAGTGGCTACCACAGAAGATATCGCTTTTATTGAGATCAAGCGATATCTACAAGCGATATCGTAATGAATTCTCATATGACGTCACACTGTTACCGCGGTGACAGGCTCTTCCAAGCGGCCGCTCAACATGAAATTGACATTTTTTATGCATGTAAAAGTTGCGTCTTTCTTATCATTGAGCAATCTCATTAAATTAAGATCTATATTACTTCACTACGACCAGCAAGCAGTGCAAATGGATACCTGGGGATGTAGAGGTGACAAATACATACAGCTGCGTATCTTAAGTTTGTTCACTTACCTTCGTATTCTAGTGCAAATATCATGTAATTTGGAACGTCTTTGATACATCATATCATTGTACAAACGAAACCGATAATATTGAAATTTCACTGCATAAGTTAGGATTAAGTTTGCGTTGACATATTCGTATGTCATACCTAGAAGATAGCTGTAACAATTTTGGCAGGTCGTTGAAGTGACCAGGGGTCAAAATTTCAAAAACACTGATTTCTATTTTGCTCTACATTATCCTTCATAAGTGACCAACAGCTTTAAATCTTATTCATATGTGTTCACAAATATGACCCCATCTGTCTATTTAACAATGCCAAATATCGACATTCAGCACCAGTGACAAGACAACTCCGAAATACGGTTTTGAATGGTTATTTTACACATGGACAACTGATGATCTTCTGTTAGTGGTCCTGGAGTTTTATATGGACCTCAAAACGAAACCAAATTACATGATATTTGCACTAAGAACACTAGCAGGTGAACAAACTTATGGTATGCAGCTATAAGCCAGGTTAGACCAGGTAAATGGAGCATAGAGCGCTAGGAGTCCAGTACAACCAATTCTTCAAAAATAGAATCAAGGTCATCATCTCTTTTGTTGTTGGACATCATCATTAGAAATCTGCAGGAATGACAAACAGCCATAAAAGTCTTTAAATGTGCATATATTTTTTTTGCGCTTTAGAAATTTTAAAAATATATCCATGCTTCTTCTGTGTATAATTCATTATATAAATACATGAAACTAAGATGGCATTTAAATTATAGTATTTTTGCCTTTCGTTTGTTGAAGTCCATTCTATGCTTGACTATGTGCTACAATGAATCTAGCTTTAAGCGAATTGTTAAAACAAGGAGTCCTAGCATTTAAAACCTCTGACCTCAAATTACCAAATAATACTTTTCCAGAACCTTCCTACAACTTTACTGTCTGGGAAGGCGGTAACACAACTTTAAAGAATTTCCAATTGGATTCGAACTCAGGGCAAGAGTGGCATAAGCTAGTTGGGGGAGTTATGAACGAAACGAACGAAACTCTCAAGTTCCCAAAAGTTACTCGCAACCAAGCTGGCATATACATCAACAGTATGAGTATGAACGAGTCGCTGGAGTTAATGGTGATGTGTAAGTAACTGATTTCTTATTATCCTCCTCATCCGCCCCCCTTAACTCTAGGATGTTCCCCTACAACCTCCACTTAACTCTGGAGATGTCTCCCACAACCACTTAACTCTAGGATGTTCCCCTACAGCCTCTACTTAATTCTAGGATGTTCCCTACATCCTCTACTTAACTCTAGGATGTTCCCTTACAACCTCCACTTAACTCTAGGATGTTCCCTACAGCCTCTACTTAATTCTAGGATGTTCCCCTACAGCCTCCACTTAACTCTAGGATATTCCCTACATCCTTCACATAACCCTGGGATGTTCCCTACAGCCTCTACTTAACTCTAGGATGTTCCTCTACAGCCTCCACTTAATTCTAGGATGTTCCCCTACAGCCTCCACTTAACTCTAGGATATTCCACTACAGCCTCCACTTAACTCTAGGATGTTCCCTACAACCTCCGATTAACTCTAGGATGTTCCCCTACATCCTCTACTTAATTATAGGATGTTCCCTACAGCCTCCACTTAACTCTAGGATGTTCCCCTACAGCCTCTACTTAACTCTGGAGATGTTCCCTACATCCTTCACATAACCCTGGAGATGTCCCCTACAGCCTCCACTTAACTCTAGGATGTTCCCTACATCCTCCACTTAACTCTAGGATGTTCCCTACAGCCTCTACTTAACTCTGGAGATGTTCCCTACATCCTTCACATAACCCTGGAGATGTCCCCTACAGCCTCCACTTAACTCTAGGATGTTCCCTACAGCCTCCACTTAACTCTAGGATGTTCCCTACAGCCTCTACTTAACTCTGGAGATGTTCCCTACATCCTTCACATAACCCTTGGGATGTTCCCCACAGCCTCCACTTAACTCTAGGATGTTCACCTACAGCCTCCAATTAATTCTGGAGATGTCTCCCACAATTTGTGCACTTTATTCTCGAGATGTTCCCCTACAGCCTCCACTTAACTCTAGGATGTTCCCTACAGCCTCTACTTAACTCTTGAGATGTTCCACTACAACCTCCACTTAATTCTAGGATGTTCCCTACATCCTTCACATAACCCTGGAGATGTCCCCTACAGCCTCCATTTAACTCTAGGATGTTCCCCTACAGCCTCTACGAACTCTGGAGATGTCCCCTACAGCCTCTACTTAACTCTGGAGATGTTCCCCCACAGCCTCTACTTAATTCTAGGATGTTCCCCCACAGCCTTCACTTAACTCTAGGATGTTCACCTACAGCCTCCACTTAATTCTGGAGATGTCTCCCAAAAACCTTCACTTTTCTCTCGAAATGTTCCCCCACAGCCTCTACTTAATTCTAGGATGTTCCACCACAGCCTTCACTTAATTCTAGAATGTTTCCCCACAGCCTCTACTTAACTCCAGGATGTTCCCCTACAGCCTCTACTTAATTCTAGGATGTTCCCTACATCCTTCACATAACCCAGGGGATGTTTCCCTACAGCCTCCACTTAACTCATGGATGTTCCCTACAGCCTCTACTTAACTCTGGAGATGTTCCCTACAGCCTCTACTTAACTGTAGAGATGTTCCCCCACAGCCTCTACTGGATTCTAATGTTCCCCCACAGCCTCTACTTAATTCTAGGATGTTCCCTACATCCTTCACATAACCCTGGGGATGTTCCCCTACAGCCTCCACTTAACTCTAGGATGTTCCCTACAACCTCTACTTAACTCTTGAGATGTTCCCCTACAACCTCCACTTAATTCTAGGATGTTCCCTACATCCTTCACATAACCCTGGAGATGTCCCCTACAGCCTCCACTTAACTCAGGATGTTCCACTACAGCCTCTACTTAACTCTGGAGATGTTCCCTACAGCCTCTACTTAACTCTGGAGATGTTCCCCTACAACCTCCACTTAACTCTAGGATGTTCCCCTACAACCTCAACTTAACTCTAGGGTGTTCCCCTTCAGCCTATACTTAATTCTGGAGATGTTCCCCTACAACCTCCACTTAACTCTAGGATGTTCCCCTACAGCCTCCACTTAATTCTGGAGATGTCTCCCACAACCTTCACTTTACACGCGAGATGTTACCCTACAACCTCAAGTTAACTCCAAGATGTTCCTGTACAACCTCCACTTTACTATAGGATGTTCCCATACAATTTACAACCTCCACTTAAGTCTAGGATGTTCCCCTCCAACCTCCACTTACTACATGATGTTCCCCTACAACCTCCACTTAATTCTGGAGATGTCTCCCACAACCTTCACTTTACTCTCGAGATGTTCCCCTACAACCTCAACTTAACTCCAAGATGTTCCCCTACAACCTCCACTTAACATTAGGATGTTCCCCTACAGCCTCTACTTAATTCTAGGATGTTCCCTACATCCTTCACATAACCCTGGAGATGTGCCCTACAGCCTCCACTTAACTCTAGGATGTTCCCTACATCCTTCACATAATTCTAGGATGTTCCACTTCAGCCTCCACTTAATTCTGGAGATGTCTCCCACAACCTTCACTTTACTCTCGAAATGTTCCCCTACAACCTCAACTTACCTCCAAGATGTTCCCTACATCCTTCACATAACCCTGGGGATGTTACCCTACAGCCTCCACTTAACTCTGGAGATGTTCCCCTACAACCTCTACTTAACTCTGGAGATGTTCCCCTACAACCTCCACTTAATTCTAGGATGTTCCCTACATCCTTCACATAACTCTAGGATGTTCCACTACAGCCTCCACTTAATTCTAGGATGTTCCCTACATCCTTCACATAACCCTGGAGATATTCCACTACAGCCTCCATTTAACTCTAGGATGTTCCCTACAGCCCCTACTTAACTCTGGAGATGTTCCGCTACAACCTCCACTTAACCCTAGGATGTTCCCCTACAGCCTCTACTTAATTCTAGGATGTTCCCTTCATCCTTCACATAACCCTGGAGATGTCCCCTACAGCCTCCACTTAACTCTAGAGATGTTCCCCCACAGCCTCTACTTAATTCTAGGATGTTCCCCCACAGCCTCCACTTAACTCTAGGATGTTCCCTACATCCTTCACATAACCCTGGGGATATTCCACTACAGCCTCCACTTAACTCTAGGATGTTCCCTACAGCCCCTACTTAACTCTGGAAATGTTCCGCTACAACCTCCACTTAACCCTAGGATGTTCTCCTACAGCCTCTACTTAATTCTAGGATGTTCCCTACAACCTCCACTTAACTCTAGGATGTTCCCTTCATCCTTCACATAACCCTGGAGATGTCCCCTACAGCCTCCACTTAACACTGGAGATGTTCCCTACAGCCTCCATTTAACTCTAGGATGTTCCCTACAGCCTCTACTTAACTCTGGAGATGTCCCCTACAGCCTCCACTTAACTCTAGAGATGTTCCCCCACAGCCTCTACTTAATTCTAGGATGTTCCCCCACAGCCTCCACTTAACTCACGAGATGTTCACCTACAGCCTCCACTTAATTCTGGAGATGTTCCCTACATCCTCACTTAGCTCTAGGATGTTCCCCTACAGCCTCTACTGAACTCTGGAGATGTCCCCTACAGCCTCTACTTAACTCTGGAGATGTTCCCCAACAGCCTCTACTTAATTCGAGGATGTTCCCCCACAGCCTCTACTTAATTCTAGGATGTTCCCTACATCCTTCACTTAACCCTGGGGATGTTCCTCTACAGCCTCCACTTAACTCTAGGATGGTCCCTACAGCCTTTACTTAACTCTGGAGATGTCCCCTACAGCCTCCACTTAACTCTAGAGATGTTCCCCCACAGCCTCTACTTAAGTCTAGGATGTTCCCCCACAGCCTCCACTTAATTCTGAAGATGTCTCCCACAACCTTCACTTTACTCTCGAGATGTTCCCCTACAACCTCAACTTAACTCCAAGATGTTCCTCTACAACCTCCACTATACTATAGGGTGTTCCCATACACGTTACAACCTCCACTTAAGTCTAGGATGTTCCCCTCAAACCTCCACTTACTACATGATGTTCCCCTACAACCTCCACTTAACTCTAGGATGTTCCCCTACGGCCTCCACTTAATTCTGGAGATGTCTCCCACAACCTTCACTTTACTCTAGGATGTTCCCCTCCAACCTCCACTTTACTCTAGGATGTTCCCCTACAACCTCCACTTAACTCTAGGATGTTCCCCTATAACCTCCACTTAACTCTAGGATGTTCCCCTACAACCTCCACTTAACTCAAGGATGTTCCCCTACGGCCTCCACTTAATTCTGGAGATGTCTCCCACAACCTTCACTTTACTCTCGAGATGTACCCCTACAACCTCAACTTAACTCCAAGATGTTCCTCTACAACCTCCACTTTACTCTACTCCCTTACAAGTTACAACCTCCACTTAATTCTAGGATGTTCTCCTACAACCTCTCCTTTACTCTAGGATGTTCCCCTACAGCCTCCACTTAATTCTGGAGATGTCTCCCACAACCTTCACTTTACTCTCGAGATGTACCCCTAAAACCTCAACTTAACTCTAGGATGTTCCCCTACGGCCTCCACTTAATTCTAGGATGTTCCCCTACAACCTCCACTTAACTCTAGGATGTTCCCCTACAACCTCAACTTAACTCCAAGATGTTCCTCTACAACCTCCACTTTACTATAGGGTGTTCCCATACAAGTTACAACCTCCACTTAAGTCTAGGATGTTCCCCTCCAACCTCCACTTACTACATGATGTTCCCCTACAACCTCCACTTAACTCTAGGATGTTCCCCTACAGCCTCCACTTAATTCTGGAGATGTCTCCCACAACCTTCACTTTACACGCGAGATGTTACCCTACAACCTCAAGTTAACTCCAAGATGTTCCTGTACAACCTCCACTTTACTATAGGATGTTCCCATACAATTTACAACCTCCACTTAAGTCTAGGATGTTCCCCTCCAACCTCCACTTACTACATGATGTTCCCCTACAACCTCCACTTAATTCTGGAGATGTCTCCCACAACCTTCACTTTACTCTCGAGATGTTCCCCTACAACCTCAACTTAACTCCAAGATGTTCCCCTACAACCTCCACTTAACTCTAGGATGTTCCCCTACAGCCTCTACTTAATTCTAGGATGTTCCCTACATCCTTCACATAACCCTGGAGATGTGCCCTACAGCCTCCACTTAACTCTAGGATGTTCCCTACATCCTTCACATAATTCTAGGATGTTCCACTTCAGCCTCCACTTAATTCTGGAGATGTCTCCCACAACCTTCACTTTACTCTCGAAATGTTCCCCTACAACCTCAACTTACCTCCAAGATGTTCCCTACATCCTTCACATAACCCTGGGGATGTTACCCTACAGCCTCCACTTAACTCTGGAGATGTTCCCCTACAACCTCTACTTAACTCTGGAGATGTTCCCCTACAACCTCCACTTAATTCTAGGATGTTCCCTACATCCTTCACATAACTCTAGGATGTTCCACTACAGCCTCCACTTAATTCTAGGATGTTCCCTACATCCTTCACATAACCCTGGAGATATTCCACTACAGCCTCCATTTAACTCTAGGATGTTCCCTACAGCCCCTACTTAACTCTGGAGATGTTCCGCTACAACCTCCACTTAACCCTAGGATGTTCCCCTACAGCCTCTACTTAATTCTAGGATGTTCCCTTCATCCTTCACATAACCCTGGAGATGTCCCCTACAGCCTCCACTTAACTCTAGAGATGTTCCCCCACAGCCTCTACTTAATTCTAGGATGTTCCCCCACAGCCTCCACTTAACTCTAGGATGTTCCCTACATCCTTCACATAACCCTGGGGATATTCCACTACAGCCTCCACTTAACTCTAGGATGTTCCCTACAGCCCCTACTTAACTCTGGAGATGTTCCGCTACAACCTCCACTTAACCCTAGGATGTTCTCCTACAGCCTCTACTTAATTCTAGGATGTTCCCTACAACCTCCACTTAACTCTAGGATGTTCCCTTCATCCTTCACATAACCCTGGAGATGTCCCCTACAGCCTCCACTTAACACTGGAGATGTTCCCTACAGCCTCCATTTAACTCTAGGATGTTCCCTACAGCCTCTACTTAACTCTGGAGATGTCCCCTACAGCCTCCACTTAACTCTAGAGATGTTCCCCCACAGCCTCTACTTAATTCTAGGATGTTCCCCCACAGCCTCCACTTAACTCACGAGATGTTCACCTACAGCCTCCACTTAATTCTGGAGATGTTCCCTACATCCTCACTTAGCTCTAGGATGTTCCCCTACAGCCTCTACTGAACTCTGGAGATGTCCCCTACAGCCACTACTTAACTCTGGAGATGTTCCCCAACAGCCTCTACTTAATTCGAGGATGTTCCCCCACAGCCTCTACTTAATTCTAGGATGTTCCCTACATCCTTCACTTAACCCTGGGGATGTTCCTCTACAGCCTCCACTTAACTCTAGGATGGTCCCTACAGCCTTTACTTAACTCTGGAGATGTCCCCTACAGCCTCCACTTAACTCTAGAGATGTTCCCCCACAGCCTCTACTTAAGTCTAGGATGTTCCCCCACAGCCTCCACTTAATTCTGAAGATGTCTCCCACAACCTTCACTTTACTCTCGAGATGTTCCCCTACAACCTCAACTTAACTCCAAGATGTTCCTCTACAACCTCCACTATACTATAGGGTGTTCCCATACACGTTACAACCTCCACTTAAGTCTAGGATGTTCCCCTCAAACCTCCACTTACTACATGATGTTCCCCTACAACCTCCACTTAACTCTAGGATGTTCCCCTACGGCCTCCACTTAATTCTGGAGATGTCTCCCACAACCTTCACTTTACTCTAGGATGTTCCCCTCCAACCTCCACTTTACTCTAGGATGTTCCCCTACAACCTCCACTTAACTCTAGGATGTTCCCCTATAACCTCCACTTAACTCTAGGATGTTCCCCTACAACCTCCACTTAACTCAAGGATGTTCCCCTACGGCCTCCACTTAATTCTGGAGATGTCTCCCACAACCTTCACTTTACTCTCGAGATGTACCCCTACAACCTCAACTTAACTCCAAGATGTTCCTCTACAACCTCCACTTTACTCTACTCCCTTACAAGTTACAACCTCCACTTAATTCTAGGATGTTCTCCTACAACCTCTCCTTTACTCTAGGATGTTCCCCTACAGCCTCCACTTAATTCTGGAGATGTCTCCCACAACCTTCACTTTACTCTCGAGATGTACCCCTAAAACCTCAACTTAACTCTAGGATGTTCCCCTACGGCCTCCACTTAATTCTAGGATGTTCCCCTACAACCTCCACTTAACTCTAGGATGTTCCCCTACAACCTCAACTTAACTCCAAGATGTTCCTCTACAACCTCCACTTTACTATAGGGTGTTCCCATACAAGTTACAACCTCCACTTAAGTCTAGGATGTTCCCCTCCAACCTCCACTTACTACATGATGTTCCCCTACAACCTCCACTTAACTCTAGGATGTTCCCCTACGGCCTCCACTTAATTCTGGAGATGTCTCCTACAACCTCCACTTAACTCTAGGATGTTCCCCTACAACCTCAACTTAACTCCAAGATGTTCCTCTACAACCTCCACTTTACTATAGGGTGTTCCCATACAAGTTACAACCTCCACTTAAGTCTAGGATGTTCCCCTCCAACCTCCACTTACTACATGATGTTCCCCTACAGCCTCCACTTAATTCTAGGATGTTCCCTACATCCTTCACATAACTCAGGGGATGTTCCCCTACGGCCTCCATTTTTTTGTTAAGATGTCTCCCATAAACCTTCACTTTACTCTCGAAATGTTCCCCTACAACCTCCACTTAACTCTAGGATGTTCCCCTACAGCCTCCACTTAATTCTGGAGATGTCTCCCACAACCTTCACTTTACACTCGAGATGTTCCCCTACAACCTCAACTTTACTCCCAAGATGTTCCTCTACAACCTCCACTTTACTCTACTCCCTTACAAGTTGCAACCTCCACTTAATTCTAGGATGTTCTCCTACAACCTCTCCTTTACTCTAGGATGTTCCCCTACGGCCTCGACTTAATTCTGGAGATGTCTCCCACAACCTTCACTTTACACTCAAACCTCCACTTACTACATGATGTTCCCCTACAGCCTCTACTTAATTCTAGGATGTTCCCTACATCCTTCACATAACTCAGGGGATGTTCCCCTACGGCCTCCACTTAACTCTAGGATGTTCCCCTACGGCCTCCACTTAGTTCTGAAGATGTCTCCCACAACCTTCACTTTACTCTCGAGATGTTCCCCTACAACCTCAACTTAACTCCAAGATGTTCCTCTACAACCTCTACTTAATTCTAGGATGTTCCCTACATCCTTCACATAACTCAGGGGATGTTCCCTTACGGCCTCCACTTAACTCTAGGATGTTCCCCTACGGCCTCCACTTAATTCTGAAGATGTCTCCCACAACCTTCACTTTACTCTCGAGATGTTCCCCTACAACCTCAACTTAACTCCAAGATGTTCCTCTACAACCTCCACTATACTATAGGGTGTTCCCATACACGTTACAACCTCCACTTAAGTCTAGGATGTTCCCCTCAAACCTCAACTTACTACATGATGTTCCCCTACAACCTCCACTTAACTCTAGGATGTTCCCCTACGGCCTCCACTTAATTCTGGAGATGTCTCCCACAACCTTCACTTTACTCTAGGATGTTCCCCTCCAACCTCCACTTTACTCTAGGATGTTCCCCTACAACCTCCACTTAACTCTAGGATGTTCCCCTACAACCTCCACTTAACTCTAGGATGTTCCCCTACAACCTCCACTTAACTCTAGGATGTTCCCCTACGGCCTCCACTTAATTCTGGAGATGTCTCCCACAACCTTCACTTTACTCTAGGATGTTCCCCTCCAACCTCCACTTCACTCTAGGATGTTCCCCTACAACCTCCACTTTACTCTACTCCCTTACAAGTTACAACCTCCACTTAATTCTAGGATGTTCTCCTACAACCTCTCCTTTACTCTAGGATGTTCCCCTACGGCCTCGACTTAATTCTGGAGATGTCTCCCACAACCTTCACTTTACACTCAAACCTCCACTTACTACATGATGTTCCCCTACAGCCTCTACTTAATTCTAGGATGTTCCCTACATCCTTCACATAACTCAGGGGATGTTCCCCTACGGCCTCCACTTAACTCTAGGATGTTCCCCTACGGCCTCCACTTAGTTCTGAAGATGTCTCCCACAACCTTCACTTTACTCTCGAGATGTTCCCCTACAACCTCAACTTAACTCCAAGATGTTCCTCTACAACCTCTACTTAATTCTAGGATGTTCCCTACATCCTTCACATAACTCAGGGGATGTTCCCTTACGGCCTCCACTTAACTCTAGGATGTTCCCCTACGGCCTCCACTTAATTCTGAAGATGTCTCCCACAACCTTCACTTTACTCTCGAGATGTTCCCCTACAACCTCAACTTAACTCCAAGATGTTCCTCTACAACCTCCACTATACTATAGGGTGTTCCCATACACGTTACAACCTCCACTTAAGTCTAGGATGTTCCCCTCAAACCTCCACTTACTACATGATGTTCCCCTACAACCTCCACTTAACTCTAGGATGTTCCCCTACGGCCTCCACTTAATTCTGGAGATGTCTCCCACAACCTTCACTTTACTCTAGGATGTTCCCCTCCAACCTCCACTTTACTCTAGGATGTTCCCCTACAACCTCCACTTAACTCTAGGATGTTCCCTACATCCTTCACATAACTCAGGGGATGTTCCCCTACGGCCTCCACTTAACTCTAGGATGTTCCCCTACGGCCTCCACTTAATTCTGGAGATGTCTCCCACAACCTTCACTTTACTCTCGAGATGTTCCCCTACAACCTCAACTTAACTCCAAGATGTTCCTCTACAACCTCTACTTAATTCTAGGATGTTCCCTACATCCTTCACATAACTCAGGGGATGTTCCCTTACGGCCTCCACTTAACTCTAGGATGTTCCCCTACGGCCTCCACTTAATTCTGAAGATGTCTCCCACAACCTTCACTTTACTCTAGGATGTTCCCCTCCAACCTCCACTTTACTCTAGGATGTTCCCCTACAACCTCCACTTAACTCTAGGATGTTCCCCTACAACCTCCACTTAACTCTAGGATGTTCCCCTACAACCTCCACTTAACTCTAGGGTGTTCCCCTACAGCCTCTACTTAACTCTAGGATGTTCCCACCTCCACTTACTACATGATGTTCCCCTACAGCCTCTACTTAATTCTAGGATGTTCCCTACATCCTTCACATAACTCAGGGGATGTTCCCCTACGGCCTCCACTTAACTCTAGGATGTTCCCCTACGGCCTCCACTTAATTCTGAAGATGTCTCCCACAACCTTCACTTTACTCTAGGATGTTCCCCTCCAACCTCCACTTTACTCTAGGATGTTCCCCTACAACCTCCACTTAACTCTAGGATGTTCCCCTACAACCTCCACTTAACTCTAGGATGTTCCCCTACAACCTCCACTTAACTCTAGGATGTTCCCCTACAGCCTCTACTTAATTCTAGGATGTTCCCTACAGCCTCTACTTAACTCTAGGATGTTCCCCTACAACCTCTACTTAACTCTGGAGATGTTCCCCTACAGCCTCTACTTAATTCTAGGATGTTCCCTACAGCCCCTACTTAATTCTAGGATGTTCCCCTACAGCCTCTACTTAACTCTAGGATGTTCCCTACATCCTTCACATAACCCTGGAGATGTCCCCTACAGCCTCCACTTAACTCTAGGATGTTCCCCTACATCCTCTACTTAATTCTAGGATGTTCCCCTACAGCCTCCACTTAACTCTAGGATGTTCCCCTACAACCTCAACTTAACTCTAGAGATGTTCCCTACATCCTGCACTTAACTCTAGGATGTTCCCCTACGGCCTCCACTTAAATCTAGGATGTTCCCCTACAGCCTCCACTTAACTCTAGGATGTTCCCCTACAGCCTCCACTTAACTCTAGAGATGTTCCCTACATCCTCTACTTAACTCTAGGATGTTCCCTTCATCCTTCACATAACCCTGGAGATGTCCCCTACAGCCTCCACTTAACACTGGAGATGTTCCCCTACAACCTCCACTTAATTCTAGGATGTTCCCCTATAACCTCAACTTAACTCCAAGATGTTCCTCTACAACCTCTACTTAATTCTAGGATGTTCCCTACATCCTTCACATAACTCAGGGGATGTTCCCTTACGGCCTCCACTTAACTCTAGGATGTTCCCCTACGGCCTCCACTTAACTCTAGGATGTTCCCCTACGGCCTCCACTTAACTCTAGGATGTTCCCCTTCGGCCTCCACTTAATTCTAGGATGTTCCCTACAGCCTCTACTTAACTCTGGAGATGTTCCCTACATCCTTCACATAACCCTTGGGATGTTCCCCACAGCCTCCACTTAACTCTAGGATGTTCCCCTACAGCCTCTACTTAACTCTAGGATGTTCCCTACATCCTTCACATAACCCAGGGGATGTTCCCCTACAGCCTCTACTTAATTCTAGGATGTTCCCTACATCCTTCACATAACCCAGGGGATGTTCCCTTACGGCCTCAACTTAACTCTAGGATGTTCCCCTACGGCCTCCACTTAATTCTGAAGATGTCTCCCACAACCTTCACTTTACTCTCGAGATGTTCCCCTCCAACCTCCACTTTACTCTAGGATGTTCCCCTACAACCTCCACTTAACTCTAGGATGTTCCCTACATCCTTCACATAACCCAGGGGATGTTCCCCTACAGCCTCTACTTAATTCTAGGATGTTCCCTACATCCTTCACATAACCCAGGGGATGTTCCCTTACGGCCTCTACTTAACTCTAGGATGTTCCCCACAGCCTCCACTTAACTCTAGGATGTTCCCCTACAACCTCTACTTAATTCTAGGATGTTCCCCTACAACCTCAACTTAACTCTAGGGTGTTCCCCTACAGCCTCTACTTAACTCTAGGATGTTCCCCTACAACCTCAACTTAACTCTAGGATGTTCCCCTACAACCTCCACTTAACTCTAGGATGTTCCCCTACAACCTCCACTTAACTCTAGGATGTTCCCCTACAACCTCCACTTAACTCTAGGATGTACCCTACATCCTCCACTTAACTCTGGAGATGTTCCCCTACAACCTCCACTTAACTCTAGGATGTTCCCCTACAACCTCCACTTAACTCTAGGATGTTCCCTACATCCTCCACTTAACTCTAGGATGTTCCCCTACAACCTCCACTTAACTCTAGGATGTTCCCCTACAGCCTCTACTTAACTCTGGAGATGTTCCCTACATCCTTCACATAACCCTGGAGATGTTCCCCTACAGCCTCCACTTAACTCTAGGATGTTCCCTACAGCCTCTACTTAACTCTAGGATGTTCCCCTACAACCTCCACTTAACTCTAGGATGTTCCCCTACAACCTCCACTTAACTCTAGGATGTTCCCCTACAGCCTCCACTTAACTCTAGGATGTTCCCCTACAACCTCCACTTAACTCTAGGATGTTCCCCTACAACCTCCACTTAACTCTAGGATGTTC
Source organism: Steromphala cineraria (assembly GCA_916613615.1). Lineage (NCBI taxonomy): Eukaryota > Metazoa > Mollusca > Gastropoda > Trochida > Trochidae > Steromphala > Steromphala cineraria. The sequence goes on from OU744737.1 coordinate 30,986,624, forward strand.
CCCTACAGCCTCCACTTAACTCTAGGATGTTCCCCTACAGCCTCCACTTAACTCTAGGATGTTCCCCTACAACCTCCACTTAACTCTAGGATGTTCCCCTACAGCCTCTACTTAACTCTGGAGATGTCCCCTACAGCCTCCACTTAACTCTAGGATGTTCCCCTACAGCCTCCACTTTACTCTAGGGTGTTCCCTTACAACCTCCACTTTTTAGGGCATCCTTATTCTTATCCTTGTTATTTTGATTTTCTTTGTGTTCTTTCTACTTAAAAGCTCATATTGTCTTAATATGAACGTTCATGCCATACTATGTTCAGGACACTAGTGAAATTCTAGTATTTCACATGAGATATACTGATATCTAAACACGAGGTTTGTTAACGTTGTATATGTATTTTGTATTACAAAAATATGTATTTTGTATAACATGAATATGTATTTTGTATTTCAAAACATGTATTGTTAGTAGTCAAAATTGAAAATAGAAAAACCACATAGGAATTATGCCCATTAGTTCAGAGTAAATACAAGCAGTGACGAGGACGTAGCCCTAGCTGAGTTTATTGCCATAACTGGAAGCAATCGGGTGATTGTTTTCCTACACTTACCCGAATTTTTAACTTCCAGAGTTCTGTTAGCTTGGCCTCAATAGAGTCGTAAATGCTCGGTAGGGACGAAATCGTTTTGTTATGAACTGCTCACAGCTGACACCTAGTACATAGTTTGTGTCACGTGACCCCCCTTACCCGTCTGGACATTCTCATTAACGATGGTCAATTAGATTTCACAAGCTAGGTTGTTGATTCCCTTTAATCCATTTCAACGTGACGTCAGTTTTCATAATGCAAAAAGTGGGGAGTAGTATATAGGGGTCAATCACACAGGGTGTTTGTGCAGCCATAGTTGCAGCCAGTTGCAGCCGTGAATGATGCATATAGCTGCATGACGTCACAGATCAAAGTTTACATACATGCATGACGTCACAGGTTAAATTTAACATGAGACCCGGTAATCTATTATGCTCTCATTAACGATGGTCAATTAGGTTTCACAAGATAGGTTGTTGATTCCATTTAAGATCATTTAATCTTCAAATAACCCACATTACAACGTGTTTATATGAAGGAGACTTTTTCAGACGAACCGAAAATAACATGTGCAACAAGAAAGTCAGTTGAGCGAGGCACGACCTTGACCTTGCCTTGTGGTGACCTTCACACTTACCCCGGAGTGGAACGCAATATAACATGGCGGCGTGCTGAGAGTTCCAACGTCACAAGCACTGAGTTCTTCGTCCGCGATGACGTCACAGATGATGACGAGGGGGTCTATGTCTGTAACGTCAGCATCATTATGACAGACGGCTGGAATGACACCAAAAACTTCTCGATAGGGTGTGAAATTGAAGTAGTCGTGTATGGTAAGAATTGGAGCAATCAAAAACACCGAAACACTGTCTTTCTAAAAAAAGGATTTTGGAAGATTGGGATGTATGTATGCTTAGGTTAAACTAGAATTTAGCTGGTGATCATAAGCAGTTGGGGCATGGGTATTGCTCTATACTGTATAATCTATATGAGCACTGCCCATGCGTCAAGTACCTGTGCTGTTGGTGCACTTTCCACTTTGAGTCTTATTCAAAGTATTCATTGACGTATGTTTTGCAACTTATATTAACCATTCCATAGACCAAGAAGATTATCATGCGGACTGTATATATATTTAATCATTAACTTAAAGGGGCAGTAGCACGTTTTAGGCAGAAATATAAGGTGATGTCAGGAAACTGAAAATAAATGGTTCCAATTGAAAGACAATGTGTCTAAACTAAATGAAGCAGTAATACATCAAATAAACTCATGTCCAAAAGAAACGATACCAAGTTTTCAACGTCATCCGAAACTAAATTCTAATACCTGACAGAGTCGAATTTATGGGTGTCTAACAGGCATATGTCTTGTAAAGAAGTGTGCACATTTTCAAACTACAGGAAAAAACACTTTTGATTTTGTGTCACTTTAAACGCACATGGGGTGCATAAATCGAAATTTCAAATTGTTTTATGCACAGAACTCTTGTCATTTCACTTTAAAATTGATGAAGTATTGAATGTAGGTAAGAATACAATCTTGTTGATATTATGCACTTTATTTGACATAAATTCGTTGACGCGTCATTGCACTAGAACGTTTTAAAACACACGAAAGTGTCCAATTTCTCCCTGCTATCTCGCCTACTTAAGGAGATTCCAGATCGATGATTTTTGTAAATGCACGTTTTTCGCAAACATGAAAAGATAATGTTTCAAAATTTTGCATAGAAGTTAGTTGACTACTGAGGAAATGATAAAACTATGTTTTAGTCGTATCAAAATATAGTGGATTGAGTTATTTTGCGATTTGTATGGTATCGTTTCTTTTGGACATGAGTTTATATACACACCAAAAATCGAGCTTATAGTGAAAACACTTAAATATCAATTTGTTTTGGATGAAATTCCGTGTCCATTTCCTCTTATTGGGAGAATGAGGCAGGTAGACTGCAGGATTTTTTCGGAAAAAGTGAGTTTATCCATCATTCCTCAATCCTCATATCCGTAATTATAGAATACATTATCTAAAATCAAGCGAAAACTGTTGGCAGTCGGTTTTGTGTGTGCACCTTTTATTCATTCATGTTATTGGATCCTCAAAACGTAACGGAAATGTTTTTGTATTCTGTTCTCCTCTTTATTAAATTTGCACTGATAAATAGAGATTATTAACCGAGTGTGTTTCCGTATCATTAATATCATATAATAGGAATTAAATGTGTATTATGCGAGCCTTTGGCTGCATATCGTTATGTTTTTGGGCGTAAACGCACGATGAAAGCAACTTGGAATGCTTCGATTGCCAAGCTTTTTTAAAATACGAATGCGTTATAAGTTTACCCTGACGGAGTTTGTTTACGAGTTTTTATTAGTTCAAAAAACACAACCTGAAAACTCCCGATTACGTTATCAATGGTTAGCGACTGTTTTAGGACTCGCATGACATGCATGGAGTCTTGAGAAAAATAGTTCGTGTTTTGACCTAATTTGCATCTTTATCCGTTTTTGAGGCAATCGGACACCAAGTTTATCAGATAGCTTTATTGCATCGATAACATCCTCCATTATATGATAAAATGTGTTATTCGCCGATAAACGTTGAATATCGCATTTCTTCTAATAACCGCCCAGGCACTTACTCTGTCCTCACCTGGCACGGAGACCACTGCCAGGGTAAGGGTTAAGTCGTTACTCTCTCCCTGGGGTATACCTAGTTCCCAGATATGTAATCACGAATGCATGAGGAGAATTGGATTAGTGGACATAATGAAATAGCCCGAAAAGGCGAGTTAATTATTTTCAAATATCCATATTTCTGAATGACTTAACCCTTACCCTGGCGTAGTTAACTAAGATTTGTCATCCCTTACAAAAAGCATTGACTTAACCCTTACCCTGGCGTAGTTACCTAAGATTTGTCATCCCTTACAGAGGGCAATGACTTAACCCTTACCCTGGCGTAGTTAGCTAAGATTTGTCATCCCTTACAGAGAGCAATAACTTAACCCTTACCCTGGCGTAGTAAACTAATATTTGTTATTTGTTATTCCTCTCAAAGAGCAATGACTTTACCCTTACCTTGGCGTAGTTAGCTAAGACTTGTCATCCCTTACAGAGAGCAATAACTTAACCCTTACCCTGGCGTAGTAAACTAATATTTGTTATTTGTTATTCCTCTCAAAGATCAATGACCTAACCCTCGCCCTGGCGGTAGTAAACTAAGACTTTTCATCCCTTACAGAGAGCAATGACTTAACCCTTACCCTGGCATAGTAAACTAATATTTGTCATCCCTTACAAAGAGCAGTGACTTAATCCGTACCCTGGCGTAGTTAGCTAAGACTTGTCATCCCTTACAGAGAGCAATAACTTAACCCTTACCCTGGCGTAGTAAACTAATATTTGTTATTTGTTATTCCTCTCAAAGAGCAATGACTTTACCCTTACCTTGGCGTAGTTAGCTAAGATTTGTCATCCCTTACAGAGAGCAATAACTTATCCCTCGCCCTTGCGGTAGTAAACTAAGATTTGTCATCCCTTACAGAGAGAAACGACTTAACCGTTACCCTGGCGTATTTAGCTAAGATTTGTCATCCCTTACAGAGAGAAACGACTTAACCGTTACCCTGGCGTAGTTAGCTAAGATTTGTCATCCCTTACAGAGAGTAACGACTTAACCCTTACCCTGGCGTAGTTAGCTAAGATTTGTCATCCCTTACAGAGAGCAATGACTTAACCCTTACCCTGGCGTAGTTAACTAAGACTTGTCATCCCTTACAGAGAGTAACGACTTAACCCTTACCCTGGCGTAGTTAGCTAAGATTTGTCATCCCTTACAGAGAGCAATGACTTAACCCTTACCCTGGCGTAGTTAACTAAGACTTGTCATCCCTTACAGAGAGTAACGACTTAACCCTTACCCTGGCGTAGTTAGCTAAGATTTGTCATCCCTTACAGAGAGCAATGACTTAACCCTTACCTTGGCGTAGTTAGCTAAGATTTGTCATCCCTTACTAGAGAGTTACAACTTAACCCTTACCCTGGCGTAGTTAGCTAAGATTTGTCATCCCTTACAGAGAGTAACGACTTAACCCTTACCCTGGCGTAGTTAGCTAAGATTTGTCATCCTTTACAGAGAGTAATGACTTAACCCTTACCCTGGCGGTGGTCAGTGGTGTGTTCTCCGTGTGTGTACTTGTACTGACGGGAGCCGTGGTCTTCTTGGCGTGCCGACTCTTCGGCAGACCGAAAGGTAAATAAACTGTTTCTTTTTGTCATCATAACACTGTCAAGATACAGTCTGTGTATTAGAACTGTAACCATAATCCTTACTATAGTCACTGTACAGCATCAACTCATTTTAAATGACACTTTCATGCAAAAGTATATACTTTTCTAACTTGTTCTTTTGATGAAGTTCTGAGTGGCTCTTAAACATGCTTCGGCGAGTTTTGCTATCATATGTGATAAAATTTGCAAGAAGGATGAATGTTTAGTATCTGGGTTTTTTCTTCTTGCTTGCAAATTAAATTATCAAGCGATTTGCCAACAAAGATTGATTTTCTGCTTATACTAACCTACATTTATCAGGCGATTTGCCAACAAAGATTGATTTTCTGCTTATACTAACCTACATTTATCAGGCGATTTGCCAACAAAGATTGATTTTCTGCTTATACTAACCCACATTTATCAAGCGATTTGCCAACAAAGATTGATTTTCTGCTTTTACTAACCCACATTTATCAGGCGATTTGCCAACAAAGATTGATTTTCTGCTTATACTAACCTACATTTATCAGGCGATTTGCCAACAAAGATTGATTTATTGCTTTTACTAACCTACATTTATCAGGCGATTTGCCAACAAAGATTGATTTTCTGCTTATACTAACCCACATTTATCAAGCGATTTGCCAACAAAGATTGATTTTCTGCTTTTACTAACCCACATTTATCAGGCGATTTGCCAACAAAGATTGATTTTCTGCTTATACTAACCTACATTTATCAGGCGATTTGCCAACAAAGATTGATTTATTGCTTTTACTAACCTACATTTATCAGGCGATTTGCCAACAAAGATTGATTTTCTGCTCATACTAACCTACATTTATCAGGCGATTTGCCAACAAAGATTGATTTTCTGCTCATACTAACCTACATTTATCAGGCGATTTGCCAACAAAGATTGATTTTCTGCTTATACTAACCTACATTTATCAGGCGATTTGCCAACAAAGATTGATTTTCTGCTCATACTAACCTACATTTATCAGGCGATTTGCCAACAAAGATTGATTTTCTGCTTATACTAACCTACATTTATCAGGCGATTTGCCAACAAAGATTGATTTTCTGCTTATACTAACCTACATTTATCAGGCGATTTGCCAACAAAGATTGATTTTCTGCTTATACTAACCTACATTTATCAGGCGATTTGCCAACAAAGATTGATTTTCTGCTTTTACTAACCTACATTTATCAGGCGATTTGCCAACAAAGATTGATTTTCTGCTCATACTAACCTACATTTATCAGGCGATTTGCCAACAAAGATTGATTTTCTGCTCATACTTACCTACATTTATCAGGCGATTTGCCAACAAAGATTGATTTTCTGCTTATACTAACCTACATTTATCAGGCGATTTGCCAACAAAGATTGATTTTCTGCTCATACTAACCTACATTTATCAGGCGATTTGCCAACAAAGATTGATTTTCTGCTTATACTAACCTACATTTATCAGGCGATTTGCCAACAAAGATTGATTTTCTGCTCATACTAACCTACATTTATCAGGCGATTTGCCAACAAAGATTGATTTTCTGCTTATACTAACCTACATTTATCAGGCGATTTGCCAACAAAGATTGATTTTCTGCTTATACTAACCTACATTTATCAGGCGATTTGCCAACAAAGATTGATTTTCTGCTTATACTAACCTACATTTATCAGGCGATTTGCCAACAAAGATTGATTTTCTGCTTATACTAACCTACATTTATCAGGCGATTTGCCAACAAAGATTGATTTTCTGCTTATACTAACCTACATTTATCAGGCGATTTGCCAACAAAGATTGATTTTCTGCTTATACTAACCTACATTTATCAGGCGATTTGCGATTTGCCAACAAAGATTGATTTTCTGCTTATACTAACCTACATTTATCAAGCGATTTGCCAACAAAGATTGATTTTCTGCTTATACTAACCTACATTTATCAGGCGATTTGCCAACAAAGATTGATTTTCTGCTTATACTAACCTACATTTATCAGGCGATTTGCCAACAAAGATTGATTTTCTGCTTATACTAACCTACATTTATCAAGCGATTTGCCAACAAAGATTGATTTTCTGCTTATACTAACCTACATTTATCAAGCGATTTGCCAACAAAGATTGATTTTCTGCTCATACTAACCCACATTTATCAGGCGATTTGCCAACAAAGATTGATTTTCTGCTTATACTAACCTACATTTATCAGGCGATTTGCCAACAAAGATTGATTTTCTGCTTATACTAACCTACATTTATCAAGCGATTTGCCAACAAAGATTGCTTTTCTGCTTATACTAACCTACATTTATCAGGCGATTTGCCAACATCAGTGTTACTTTCTGTTATTACTAGCCAACTTTTATCAAGCTATTTTCAGACATAGGTAAATGAAGTTGAAGTAACAGAAGAATTTGAATATCCAAAAATGGTTTTCCCCTTGATGTTTCAGATAATAGCAGCTCAGACACAGGGTAGGTTCCTGACAATTTAAAATTGGCTTATAAGTTAAGAATACAAAGGCAGAGATGTCATTATTGTATTAACATCACGTGAATGTACACACAGCATTGCCTGTCTTTACTTGAGTCATTTATATAGCATACTAAACGACCTTCCATTTAATACTATTTTTATTAAACGAGTTATATATTTTGTATTAAACTAGCGAAAGCGTGTTTGATACCAAATTATTCATAAGTTTAATAAGAATAATATTAAATGGAAGGAAGTTCAGTATTCTGTTTACTATTTGCCCTAAACATCACGCAAACTTGCCGAAAATGTGCTGAAACTGACATTTCCGCGACTCGACAGCCATTGTGACGGCGCGCTCACATTGTGACGTCACAACAACCCTCTACTGTTACGTCATTCTTGCATTGTGATTTTTGATTAGTTTAATATTTGAGAATTGTTTTACATGTTTTGTGCCTCTATCGATGTATAACAGCAACAATTTACATCGATAGAGGCACAAAACATGTAAAACAATCCTTATGATTAATTACAAATCAACTTTTTAACAAAGGTTTTCTTAATTATTTTCAAAAGATCGTACATCAACGTTGTGAGATTGTGGTTTGTTACACGAAGCAATAGAAAGTTGAATCTAAATTGAAACGGCAGAAGATTAACTTTCGTTTTCACAACCATTGACACTCATGCAATCACATTTCGTCTTAACAGGAATCCGTATTTTTGGAATAACCCTTATTAGCATATCCCACGACGTTCAAAATGTCCGCCGTTTGTGAGACGGTCGGAGCGTACAAGCTTGAGGACTCGTAGTTATTAAAATGCAGTCTTTCCGTTGAAGGTATGGATTTCGTTAGGGAGAGAAATGTATTTATTTGTTACAAACGCAGGTGGGAAGTGATAAGATATGTTATATCTGTCTTTGCAACAGAACGTAACTCGCAACTGTCAAAACCGGACTATTGCGTCAGATGATTGTGACGTCACGAGCAATGAATGCACGGGGCATGGTTGCAAATTTTTCTGCATTCATCGAATAATCGCAGCAGTTTTTTTTAGCGCTTTCGTCCAATAATTATTTTCGTATAAATGTTACACTGCGGTATCTTACACGGGCGAGTAATAACTTTATTTATTGAATATCTCTTATTTGCTTTGAAATCAAAATATGATTGTTTCTACATAATATTTTTTTTCAGAATCGCGCTGACCACGAAACCAACAACAAACAACACAAAGACAGGTCAGTTTAGTTTCAGATTTAGACAGGAAATTTCCCAGCGATGGCTAAAACCACTTGCTTAAATTTTTGTGAGAAGTATACAAAGGCACTCTATGAAATTGGGCTCCATAATAAGTGTCAATTCATGATTTATGTGTGTTTTATGTGTTACAAAAGGGATGTCTTTTTATCAAATTTCATTATAATTCCATAAATTATATTGGATCCATATTTCATCAGCACTGTAAGCAAATTGGCTAATGAAAACACAACCCGTTATTTTTTAAAGAAGAAATATATTTCAAATGTAATTCAATTCTAAAAAATATTTTATTTCTGAAAAATATTTTTCTTGACATCGACGGAACTGAAAGAAATATTTTAATTTAGAAGAAAAAAATGGATGCCTTGAACCAACCCAACACCTTTTTCGAGAGGAATGTTCTGATTGGCAATATACAGAGTTACTTCCCTTATCAAGTTGACCTTGACATTGGCATTTTACAGAGCTGATCAATGCTGTGGAAAAAAGGGTCATAAGTGTCCGTAGGAAGGGTATATCACTATATCTAATGCTTCTAGTCAGAATTGGTATTTGGGTAATCACTGTGTATAACCGTACACCGGAACTAGCGAGGTGAACGGCGGAGAAATGTTGCTAGCGAGGAGCCGAAATCGAAAGTTCGGTAATATTTTATTTCATAACTTTCAAATAATCAACATCATGTGGTAATTTTAGCACACATACTTAGTAAAATGTATGTGCTTGTCATTCTGTTTCCAAGGGACAGTAACAATGACAGTTGCGAGTAATGCTGTTGTTAGTAACATATATATATTTGCTGTCTCTGACTATGAACAGGATATGACATTAAATAGTTATGTCTCGGAAAGCTATTGACATGATAATAACATAGAAAAGGTTGATGAAACGGCGATGATTGCTTTTTAAGTGATCCTGTTTGCGATCACGCTCCTCGCTAGCAACATTTCTCCGCCGTACACCTCGCTAGTTCCGGTGTACGGTTATACACAGTGGTAATCTTATGTTGACTTTAATTCAATTTTAAAAGACTCTAAAATCCCTGTTTCATTCCCTTTCAGAAGAGAAAGAACCGAGGAGGTAAGAAAAAATTTAGTGTCTATTTTAACAGTTATTGTTTTACAAGTTAAGTGTCACATCTTTAAGCAGTAGTTGATTGTTAATTAAAATTTTCTTTAATTTCAAAAAATATTCTGTAAGCAGAAATGATATTGACTCATAGAAGAGAAAGTACAAGTTACGTTAAAAACTTTTGAAATTTTAGAGATTTTGGATTGCGAAATAGTCTTTTAATTTCTACCCCTGTTACTGTAATGAGGTGCCAAAATTGAAGGGCCCGCTAGTGTTGCTAAATTATGCTTAGGAAAAATGCCAGTGGATTTAAACTTGTGAAGCGAAAATTCATTATTATCCCAATTTAAATAAAATTAGCACAAAAGATTTTTTTATTTGTCCTACTGTTAATCTAAGATTGACCGATAAGACGGGCCGTCCCGCTCAACTCTGACATTCGCCGCTCAGCCAACCAGGAGCCGCTGTTTCATACTCACAGCATTGCATTTCTGATTGATGCTGCGTGGAGTTCTGCTTCATCCGAAAACCCCGAGCAACCATCTTGATGAATACTCCGATTTACTTTATTTTTCATTTGGATAAGCAGGAAGAATATGATCAAACTCTTTCGGTATATATGGTTATATGTATGGACAGTTGCACTATTGTTTTTTTTATCTCTAGTCACAATCCGAATCAAGGGAAATAAGTCTTTTCGTTTACTGGAAGTAGCGGTTTGTTACTTCCAGAGTTATAATTCTTGCCATCTTATGGAACTTTATTTGAGAGTTCATCAATATTGGCTTTGTATTGTGTTATTAGTTGATTGTAATCGAGTGATGTTAGTTTTTCAAAATCATATATAGTTTTTTTCTCAATTGATATTACTTTAAGCTACATGTTTAATCGTCAGACATTTTATCCACCGGCTCGATGACGAGATTAAGCAGAAATAATCAAGTTTCCAGCAAAAACCTCGTGCAGTCATTTTTGTGTGAACACCTTTTAATCGTTCGCGGTTGGAAATTGTCCTCGTATTGCTGATATAATTAACTGAATATTGTAATTTGTTTTATACAGGCATTGGAATGGACATGAACATGGATCGATCTTTCTGCACATTTTATGAAATAGAAAAATGGCCAAGTTACCTAATGACATTAGAGCCAAGGCCAATTTAAAAATAAAAAAAACTAAAAAAAACTTTAAAAGGCCCTTTGTGAAATATTTCTTTCCCAAGCACTGTTAAATTCCCTCTTTCTATTGGAACATTGTCTTGCAAACTGTAACATATATTTTCATTTTCATGAAGTTATTGGATTATCTATCAGCCCCTTTGATATTAAATATTATAAATAATGAAAACATTCTTAGCGGTGATTCTTTGTTACAGGAAACTACCGAACGCCCCGAACATGCCGCTACCAAGTAGGTCAAATATCTATTCTAGTTACACGAATAAGTTCCAAACTATACTTAAGGGACATTGATTGTATACTATTGACCTAATGTAAGGTAACTAGTGAATAACAATGAATGTTTACTGCTTGAAATGTTCACTTAATCTTTCCGGGCATGTTGTCCGGTTTTCGATCACAAATCAAATCTTATCATGCATATTGTCACCAGGGATAAATTAACCTGCGAGTCCTGCTGCAAATACTCATAAAATTAAGAAAGGACTCATAGAATTTAAGCTCTGAGTCCTGGGATGCATAGTTTTTTCTGTGATACTATGTGCTTACTTATTTGAGGACTAACTTAAATCAGCTTGGACTCACAAGACTTTTTGGTGGCCAGTCCCTTGACTCAGAGGGTCATATTTATAGATTGATCACTGTGTCACTTTACTGAACCGTTTACCTATGTTATTCATAAGCTTGTCAGTCTGTATTGATATGAATTTTTATATGATTAAAATGATACTGGTATACACTAAGTGTTCCATATTGGAAATCACTGTTTGAATTTTACTGTGGATAGTGTTAAATGCTTTAAAGGGACAGTAGCACGTCATTTGATATTTTTTTAATGATAATTGTACGTTCATGCTAAATGTTCTATTTTGATAGTGTCAAAATTCTCATTACACAAACCAATCATCCACAGTCAGAAAACATATCATAAATATTCACATAAATTCCATTGGTGGTCATTTTAGTCTGAACCCCTTTAATTTATTTTGTTTAAGAAAAAGGAATCGCATGGCTGAATTATATAGACTTTACTGTGATTGCTAGCCGTGGTGTCGGCAATTTAAAGCCCTCCGGGTACAGGGGACTATTTCGAAGTGAATAACAAAGGGTGTTTACAACCGAGGCCTCGACCAATCTAAGACGCCTAAACTAATTCCTTTGGCTCGGTTTACACGTCGTCCGATTTTTTTATTTTTGGTCGTATAGTTTTATCAGCTTTCACATATGAAACTTCCAAACGCACATGATAAATATCGCTTGCAAAACCTCTGAAATTGCATGCGTTATCGCAAGTGGATTTATACAGACTTAGTGTCAGGGCTATCAAATACTCGAGTACCTCACATCTTTTTTGCGTTCTCGACAATGCTAGCAAATGGCTGCCCTTTCAAACCATCATTCAGACAATCCAAACCTTGACAAACCGTCAGATTGACTGCAACGAATGATTTCAGAGACTATGGGCACTAATCCTAAACATTACTTGATAAACTACCATCATTTGTAACTTTATAGATTTCAAATACCAATGATTACAACCCTGTATTCTTTATTAGCTCATCTGGCCTGTCAGGCTCATCTGGCCATCCGTCCGTCCATCTGTAATCTGTGTGGAATTTCGTCTTCTTCTCCAGAACCATCAGACCCAGAAAGCTGAAACTTGGTGTACAGACTCCTTGCCAAGTGTGAATTATAAATTGTAGCAACCCTGTGGTCCCTAATAAGGGCAACATGGGCCACACCCTTAAAACCTATTTTCATCTTCTTCTCCAGAAGCATAAGGCCCAGAAAGCTGAAACGTTGCGTGCAGACTCCTTGGCTAGTGGGGAATTGAATTATAGCTTTGTAGAGCCTGTGGCCCCTAATAAGGGCCACACCCATAAAACCTATTTTCTTCTTTTCCTCAAGAAGCATCCGGTCAAAAAAGCTGAAACTTTGTGTGCAGGCCCTTAGTTGTATAAAGAGTCTAAATTGAACATTTGGTGATCCTGTGGCCCCAGGTAAGGGGGGCACAATTGCCACACCTTAAAGCAATATTGATATGAAGCCTGATGAGGTACAGAGCCAATGGCTCTATTTAAAGTTTTATTTAATTCAATTTCTTCTACTCAATTTTCAGATAGCCCAGCCGACCTGCAGCAAGACGTGTATGAAAACGCGTGAGAATCTTCAACTATACACCTGGGAAAAAGAAATGCAACACTTGGTTTTCATTGGCTCTGGGGAATAGAGATATTGTTAGTTATACCATCCACTGACTCGGTGGATAGGGATATATCAGCCTATGGCATGGTGTCATGTGACAAGCCGAAGGGGAACCAGAGGTTGTTGTATTTTCCTATAGGTGGCCAAACAATGCTAACGATACAATTTATATAATAAAAATACTTTTAAAAATATTGAAACTCACTACAGTTTTGAAAATGGATCTTAAATAAAACCTGACATGATTTCTCTTGGTTCGAGAAACAATATTCACAAATCCTTTTAATTTGACTGATCACGACATTGCACTGGTAGGCTAGAAATGCGTTTTATCAGTAGGGTTCATTATGAACCTTGAAAATCGATTTGTGTTTAATGGGTTGTAGAACATTAGCAGAAATTGAGAAAAAGATTGTGTTGTATTAGGATGCAGGTGAGACAGGATGAGGTCAATAGCATTCCAACTGGCTTCGGCTGGAGGGATATCCCTTTGGCTGAACAGGTAGAGTGTGGGACTCTCAATTCGGAGGTCCCGGTTTCGAATCCCGCGTGGACATGACATTATTGGATATACTTCCATCCTACACAGGAAAAATCATAAAAAAAATTAAAATCCCCTGTGTTATGCTTGAATTGTTTCCAAAACGTACGTTCTTAATGCCTTGTTAACATAAAGACCGACCAACTTCGTTATTGTAGGGTATCTTTAAAACTAAACTGACAGGCAAAAGGAACCTAACACTTTAAATAGTTGCTTTCATCATATACATAATCTTCAATTACACATATTTTAAGTTTTAGACGTCGTACGCTAAAACAGAACAGTGCAGGCCTTTAGTTATCAATCAAAGAATACTTCTAGACGTGTTTGATTTTTTGGGGGGAAAATTGAAATTTTAAATAATTAAATTATAATTTAATTTTAATAAACAACAAATGTCCATCGATATATAAGCTATATTTTACAAAAAAATCACAAAACAAACCTTGTTTTCCACTCATTTACTCCCTTTTTAACATGGTAGGGGTCATGTTGGTGTAAATTTCATTTTTTACCCCGGTCTTCTTTAAACAAAGGTATCTTAACAAAAAATGAATCAATCAACGATCAATTCATATGAAATATTGTAGATATGATTAATGTTGATGATTCCATAATCAAATGCGTCATATATATTTCAAATCATTGTTAAATCGAAACTAAATGAGGTGTTAGGTTTCTTTGCTTGTCAGTTTATATATATGCGGAAATATACATAAATTTTGATAAGGGAAGTGTTTTGCTCTACATTTTCGAAATGTTCAGAAATTACCCTTATGTTTATAAAGAACAGTTTAAATACAATCCAATTTGACGAGTTTTCGCTGTGTCATCTTATTTTTAAATTTGTGTTTAAAATATGTTAATCAAACTTTAAATTTTGTCTTTCAAAATGAGAGTTGAACTAAATGATTTTCCAGAATTGCTTTGACCTTGATTTGAATCTTATAATTCAAGGCTATGAAACTTGCAAATAGTTCGTTAATATGTTAATCTACCATATATGGTATAATTATTTAATTTAAATATATACGTATGCATGCCATAATGTTCATTTAAATAGACCCGAAATAATTGATGCAATTAAATCTCTGTTGACATTAGTTCCTTAAATTTTATTTTTTGCATAGCTCGAACTTTTGTTGTTGACCTAGAAATTATTTCGTTATTTATTTTTATTTATGTTTCTATCTTGTTATTGAATGCATGTTTTAATGTTGTTTATCTTGATATTTAATACTATTGTATTGCATTAATGTATTGCATTGTCTTTTATTTGAAACACCCATTGCTTTTTCATGATAGTTTCATAATCATGTTTTCGATTTCAATTCTATTTATATTTCAAAATAATGTATTTCGTTCATAATATTTTCATTAATATGTTTTCGATTTCAACATTATTTATATTTCAAAATTATGTATTTCGTTCATAATATTTTCATTATTATGTTTTCAATTTCAACATTATTTATATTTCAAAATTATGTATATCATTCATAATATTTTCATAATTATTTTTTCGATTTCAACATTATTTATATTTCAAAATTATGTATTTCGTTCATAATATTTTCATTATTATGTTTTCGATTTCAACATTATTTATATTTCAAATTATGTATATCGTTCATAATATTTTCATAATTATGTTTTCGATTTCAACATTATTTATATTTCAAAATTATGAATATCGTTCATAATATTTTCATTATTATGTTTTG
The DNA here is from genome assembly GCA_916613615.1 of Steromphala cineraria. Taxonomy (NCBI): domain Eukaryota; kingdom Metazoa; phylum Mollusca; class Gastropoda; order Trochida; family Trochidae; genus Steromphala; species Steromphala cineraria. The sequence continues at coordinate 31,001,974 of OU744737.1, forward strand.
ATTTCAACATCATTTTTATTTTCAAACTTTGTATAACAATTTGTATTGTTGCATGTACATGCTTCAATCTATTCGTACTCCGAGGAATAAAATTGAAACCATTTTCAGTCTACCGAGATTTGAACTCAATTTAGCTGGGATTTCCTCTGCGTAACGGGCTGAAACTACCCATGCTAGTCGCATGTTCTTACACAAGTGTAGCGTAGCATAACCCATCATCATCATCATCATCATCATCATCATCATCATCATCATCATCATCATCGTCGTCGTCGTCGTCGATCACATTTAATCGTCACGTCAGAAAAGCAAATAGAGGCGACTAGTGGAACGAATAATACACATGAGTTACTTGCCCCTAACTACAGATACTGGAGGTATTTTCTTACCCACGCGACCAAGCTAGGATATTCCGGGTATAAAAGTTTACATAATGGTCATGGTTTTTCTAAAAAATAACTCGCATTTTGATTGGTTGACGAAACTTATTAGCACCCATTCATGATTCGCTTGGATCTTTTATTTCGGTCGAGAGATATGAATAACAAAATCTTATCCCTAAATTGTGAAAGTAAAACATCAATACAACACTATAATAGGTAATCAAGCCCTTGTGATGTTTTCTTGCCGTAAATACAATATCAACTTATCAAGGCGGCGTAGTGTGAGAGAGACGCCGGCCCAACTGTCTCTACGTCATGAATGACGTCAAATGACGTCATAACATTCCTCACTAGACTTGTCAAACGCAGCGAAAGATAGCGACGTCATAGTCTCTCATTCTTGGCCTCGTTCCTCAATCAATCAATTGCAACAGCTACGATCGTTTTGAGGAACGGGACCCTGGTTTTAAAAATAAATAATAATAATTTTAACGCCTAGTATCCAGTCAAGGACTGCCCAACGGCGATACAATGGCTGTACAATGTATAGTATTACCCTGAAGGGATTGTACTTTCGAGTCAAGCTACTAAGCTCCTCGCGCGACCATATAGGTCCGTACTTTCCCCATATTCAGGTACCCATTTATACAGCTGGGTGAACTGAGTGCAATGTGGATGAAGTGCCTTGCCCAAGGACACAGCACAGTGTTAAGCCCAGGTGTTTATTTTTTTAGACCCCCTTTATCCCCGGCGTGTATTCGAGACCCGGCGGCTATTCGCGGTCGAGACCGGCGTCTATTTATGTTTTAGTAGGAAGTATATGTGTATGGATGGTGTAAAGGGAGAATACTTTATTTCAATTCCACTACGGGAGCATTAATTATTCAACTCATTACCCGGCGTTTATTCGAGACCCGGCGTGTATTTACTTATAAAAGCCATACCCCCGGCCTCTATTCGAGACCCGGCGTGTATTCGAGGCCCGGCGTCTATTCGAGGAAATACGGTAACCTTAGTTAAGGTTGCTTTGTGGAAGGATACCCGATTAGAGCCGCCGATTCTTAAGTAGTGAGTAAAGTTATGAATTCCTCCCCCAAAATGGACTGAGTTCGAATCTCTGTAGACTGAAGATTCTTTTTTCTCGAAGCACAACCAATTTTTATCAGTGTGAATAACACTTTTCTCTGAGCAGATTTGTATACCTACAAAGTCACATTTATTCAATCAATGTGTATTACCAAGAATAGAATCAACGCCATTGTGTAAAGGATTGAAATTCAAAGTTTTTTAAGAAATTCGTAGCCATTACTTAACTCATATCATTTAAATGTGCACACTAAAATGGCCGCGTGAATCATACCCTTTTTTGTTACTTAAGACAATGAATCTGAGTAATGATAAATTTCATATTTTGATGAAAATATAATGTGGGCCCTCAAATTCGAGAATGATTGTTTTGTAAATATTTTTCAAATTATTTTTCAGGAAGTCACTATTGTTATCTGCATGTTGTTTCAAATACGTAATAAAGAATTTTTCTAATTTATTATCGGTGTTACTTTTCATAGCATTACTCGTTCGAGTACTTTAAAGGGGCAGTAGCACGTTTTTAGGGGGAAAATAAGAAGATGTCAGGAAAATGAAAATTAATGGTTCAAATTGAAAGACAATTTTTTAAAACTAAATGCAGCAGTGATAATTCAAATATTTAACGTAAAGTTTAGCCATGCGATTCCTTTTTCTTACACACAATTAATTAAAGGTGTTCACACAAAAAGGCGGCCAATGGATTTTATGTGAATTTTCATACTTTGTTCTCTGACTATGGATGATTGGCTTGTGTAATAAGATTTTTGACACTGTCAAAATAATACATTTAGCATTAACTTACAATTATCAGTGAAATGTTTTAAATATACGATTATCAAAAAAAGTGCTACTGCCCCTTTAAATACTGAATACTATGTTTAATCTGTGTAGGATATGTCTTTATTTGCAATTCAAAAAGTGGATAAAACGACCCTCAAGGAAGGATATTTTATAGATATATGACTTATTTATGTGTTAAACCCGACGTTTCGACATAGATCATTAACTTGACTACTTTTGAATCTATGTCGAAACGTCGCCGACACACCTTTGAGTTGCTTGTGCATTATACGAGTTTCGCCTTGAGCGTGCGAGTGGATGGGAAGAGTGAGATATACAATGTATATACCGTATTTCCTCGAATACAACCCCGGGGTTCTATTTCGTTCAGTACCCCCTTACCCCCCGGGTTCTATTCGAGGCCCGGGTTATAATGGAGGCCGGGTTGTATTTTTTCAGGTCTGAATTGACGTTTCAAAATCTTCTAGGAATGGCGTTTTCATAGAAAATTATTGATCTAGTTCTACATATCTCGTGGAATTTCTGTTGATATTCATTCTTTTATCAAAAACCGTATCAATCCCTGCAATATACGGTTTTCATGAAGTATATACTTACGGCATAATATACAAGTGTTTCTTTTCAAAACGAGCGTATTACTGATCTATATGCATAAGAAAGAAGCTGTATACATGGATATCAAATATCAATGTATATTACAGAATGTTACTTAATTTGCAACAGGGAGTATTCATTGTTTATGTTAGACCCGGGTTCTATTCGAGACCCGGGTTGTATTTATGTCAGCACCCCCTTACCCCCCGGGTTATATTCGAGGCCCGGGTTGTAATGGAGGCCCGGGTTATATTAGAGGAAATACGGTACACACGTTCTTTGTTATGTAAAACTAGTTTTACTTCTTGGTGTGACTGGGACGTTTTAGGATACAGTACAATGTTCCGTTCAGCCATACTATAGATTCATTTGAGTAGTATACACCTAAAATGTTCTAATTAATTAAAAAGTTTCATTTGATATTCAAAATATAAGTGAACGGGTGTGTAGGTGCAATCCCAATGTTGAACTCGCATCAAAACTTATAATTATGATAATAACATAGACTTGATAGTTGGAGACGAACCACGAACACTGTGAGTTAATGCACGCAGTATTGTCGCTCATACATATTATTACATGTTAAAGGGGCAGTAGCACGTTTTTTGATACTTTTATATTTTAATTGTTTTACTGATGATTGTAAGTTAATGCTAAATGTATTATTTTGACAGTGTCAAAAATCTCATTACACAAGCCAATCATCCATAGTCAGAGGAAGAAGTATGAAGATTCACATAAAATCCACTGGCGGCCATTTTGTGTGAACACATTTTATTCATTGTGTGTATGAAAAAGGAATCGCATGGCTAAACTTTACATTATGTATTTGAATTATTACTGCTCCATTTAGTTTAAATACATTGTCTTTCAATTGGGACCATTAATTTTCATTTCGCTGATATCACCTTATATTCCCCATAAAAACGTGCTACTGCCCCTTTAAATTACCTTTCTTGCGATATGAAGGTGAACTTCGTTTATCTCTATTAGTGTATTGTCTAATAACAGGCATAATGAGCATTTTTCTAGCATTGCTAACAGTACAAAAATCTTCTTTCAGTGGCATTTTAGAAGTTGGTTCGATGAAGAAATACAAATACAACTTAGACATTTTTCTTTATTGCAAAGAGATGCGACACTTCAGTGTAGATATATGTTACTCCTCTCTCTGCACTTATTAATATCATGTTTCAACGACGAAGAGACCATAAAACATTTTTACCCAGTTATGGTACTTTTTAACAATATCATATTTAAATATCTTATTGTAACACTAATTCAACTTGTGTCTCATTATCATAGGCCGTTCGGCCGGATGTTTTTTTCCCCAACATTTCTTATATTTTGCAATACGATTTAAAACAACATGTGACACATAAATAAAATATATACAAAAACCTAACACACTAATACCCAAGACCGCTAATACCTCTCATCAGCCCACAACTCATCGTGTATCTGGCTTCCTATTAATTGTAAATTAATCTGTACATCGACCTAATTACTTGTAAAAACAAGTTTTGCCATATGTATTTATTCTCAATCTCCTAAAGATCAGCAGCATTTGCTTGAAAACGGTGTTAGTAGATCTACACCGAAATGTCGCATCTCTCTGAAATAAAGAAGTTGTAAATCCGTATATTTGTATTTCTTCAGTACAACAATCCTTTGATAACTTAAATATTTCAACACCATACAGCTAAATACATTATCAAATATGTTGTACATCTTATATTCACGAATAGTAAAACGAAGGAGCCAGAACGTTATTTTTAAAAACAAAACAACGCATTTATTCAAGTACAGATCACAAGAAGTAAAAGGACACACAAACACCATTCATCAACACCCGGATGTAGAAGTTCCGGGTTGCGTACATTTCATTGGCTGAATCGGGAAGTACAGGATGTTGGAATGGGATCGAAACGGACGACGGTTCTGAAATAGACACGAAATGATGTCATGTGGAGAAGCTTGTATGAATAACAAACCGCGCTTCCTCGAACTTACCACGGTGTATGTTTTCAGACGCTGGTTTCAAATTTATTTGCTAGCCAATGGAAGCCATTGTTGTAAATTGAATATTTTAGTTAATAATAATATCATTGATTTTATTTTAAAAATAATACATTCTGCAAAAAAAATAATCTCGCCTCTGCTATTTATCACAAAACACATATATAAAGCATTTAATCTTAATAGATTGTCTTTCAATTAGAACCATTTTAATTTTCCTGAAATCACCTTAAATTTTTTCAAAAACGTGCTACTGCCCCTTTAAAATGCCAAACAAGTGTTGAGTAAAACCATAACTAGTTAAATTCCTTCAAAAACGTGCTACTGCCCCTTTAAAATGCCAAACGCGTGTTGAGTAAAACCCTACCTATTGTGCAGCACGTGGAGAGATTCAGACAGCACGTGATGCACGTGCGCAATCACCTCCTCCCTTCTCTCCGCCTCAAGGTGGGCGGGGCTCCCCAGGGTCGCGTATATGCAGGGGGCGTGGCTTCCTCCAAGGGTCATGTTTTCCCCGCTTGAGACCCGGATGTACACGCTCTGCAATACACATAGCACACATGGCATAAATTATGTTCCGTCATAGGAAATTATTCTTAAAAAGGGATTTGTTAATTATAAAAAAGCAGTTATCGACTAAATTACTTTGATAAATTGTCATTTGTACAAATTGTAGGAATGACTTGGTATAGTAGAATAGTACATAGTATAGTATAGTATAGTAAAGTATAGTATAGTATAATAAGTATAGTATAGTATAGTATAGTGTAGTATAATAAGTATAGTATAGTATAGTATAATACGTATAGTATAGTGTAATATAGTATAGTAAAGTATAGTATAATACGTATAGTATAGTATAGTATAGCATAGTATAGTATAGTATAGCATAGTAAAGTATAGTATAATACGTATAGTATAGCATAGTATAGTATAGTATAGTATAATACGTATAGTATAGTATAGCATAGTATAGCATAGTATAGTATAGTATGATACGTATAGTGTAGTATAGTATAGCGTAGTATAATATATTATAGTATAGTATAATATAATAAATATAGTATAGTAAAGTATAGTATAATACGTATAGTATAGCATAGTATAGCATAGCATAGCATAGCGTAGTATAGTATAGTACGATAATACAGATGCGTTTTCTTTTTAATTGTTTAAAAGTACACATCGTGAATGCCGATAACGCCAGATATGACAATTTCGTAGATTTTACGACCGCTTCAAAGTGAATGTTTTGAACGTAAGATTTTCCATATGAAAGATTAATATTATTACATTTAATATACTGCCTGGCACAATCTTTTCCATGACAACATTTGAACCAATTTAAAGTTTATTAAAAAATAAACGCATCCTTTCAACAAGTGTAAATTTATATCTTCTCTTTCAATTCATCGTGTAAAAGAGCACCAGTTCTATTGTCACCACTGTGGCTTCAAGACTGAACTAAATTCTCTATTTAATTGAATAATTGGTGATGATTGAATTTATAGTCCTTTCATCGTTATAAAACAACTTTCATTAAACGTTATAATAGATAATAGATGACATGATGGATAAAAGGAAACAAAGACGCTCTTATGCCCTTATTCAAAGGCGAGGTATAGTTAAGAATAAGTATGTTTTATTTTCATTAGAATCTCAATTACTTCGACGTTTTAGAAGGATATCTCTATATTTCAAGATGTTTGATGAATATTCCCTTTATTTGCCCCAGTTTACATATCATTCCCCGGCTTGATGCAAAGGCCATGTCACAACGTTATGATACTACCTATTTTTTATATATTAATTACCAAAACAGCCACTTTTAACTAATAACATAACATATATTCAATTTAGTACCAGTGAAAACTATACGTATGATTTTGACGTAAAACATTGATATAATAAGTTTTTCAGTGGAAAATCACGAAAGCAGTCAAGGAAAACCGACGCCTAATTGCCACTGTCAGGAGCTTACCTGTCGCTCGACTTCTAACTCCTTTTGAATGAGGCTTGTCAGAACTCCGTGCAGCGTATCGGGCAGTTCAGATCGAGGTTGATTCGTGTTTATAGTTAGCATCGACATTTTTACAGAGCTGTGTTACTGTTAAATGGATGAATGTGACTGACAGACCTTTTATAGTATATTTATCTTTATCCGGGAAAATCCATGACACGTATCCTGGTCCGTAAAGGAACTGTGACGTCACTATAGGGATGGAGATCCGGTACCTGAACACCCAATTCATTTTATGTGGATCTTTGTTGTTGTTGTTGTTGTTGTTGTTGTTGTTGTTGTTGTTGTGCTTATTGTAGTTGGGGGAACGGTTTTGAATGGTTTTAGATTAGATTCTTTATTCTCTAAAACCACGCACGGTGGTACATGAGCGACTTTACATAGAGAAATAAAGATACGGATTGCGCATGCATAACGTAAAGTGTAACATACAACATCATATAATATATAATACTACATATGTGAAAAAATGCATTTGATGAAAAAGATAGGTTTTTTAAACATCAGAATTTTTTACTTTTGATGAGTAAATTAAGTTTGTAAGGGTTTGGCCAATTTGAACAATAAACTGGTGAGCTTTAAAACTACTTAACATCTATAATAAATAATGCATTTCGTCGACAACCGCCGGTGAGTCACAGGGGTGGCATGTCCTCTCCTTCTTTGGGATTCCACGCCACCTCCCTGTCTCAACGGGTAGGTTGTGATCACATGTTCGGAATTTTAAAATTGTAATTGAGGTATTTTTTTGGAAATAACAAATATTTTTTAAAGTGCAGGCCAATTAAATAGTGTCGCTTAGAACTTGTTTGGAAGGCTTAATTATAACAGTGACAGAATTAAATACCAAACTTAGACTTCTGTTTACCACAAAAAATGAACTTATAATTAATGATCTTGCTAAGTATATATTCTTTGCACTCAAAATGAGAAGCAAACAGTTGTCCATAACCTAACTTGTAACTTTTATCACCATTTGCCTATGGTATCGGATATCACTTGAATTGTGAATGGATTGTTATAATATTATGTGCTTGTGGCGCAACATGTTTAAAATGTAAAACCATGTATTGTAAAATGGGCCTGTGGCCTGATTTACTGAAATAAACAACTACTACTATTAATTAAATACCAAACTTTAAAGTTTAAAGAAACAGAATATTTATACTAAATGAAACAGTAAATTCATATATGTAAGAGGAGGGAAACGGTCTTTTCGTAGGAGGATCCCGTTCGTAGAGGTTTTTTCGTAGGAGTGAAAAAAATATATTCGAAGGAGTGATAATATATTATGTATTATGTAGGTTTCAGTATCGTTAGCCAAGTAACTCTTTATGATCTTTATTTATATCATGATGTTAAAAAAACTTCTAATTAATCGTCGACTACAATACCTTGTTTGTTAAGATTTTTTTTTAATTGGATTGTGATAATTACTCTCTATGAGGAAGCCAGTATCAAACGCCCAATTTATATTGATACTAATTATAGAACTTATCGAACAGTATCAACTCGTAATGGCATTCTGACTGATTTCGTTAAGTTCCGAAATTGCGTTGACGTGCGTCGTTGTCCGGTTTTCGATCACAATCAAGACTATTGTCACTAAAAAACGTTGATTGTTTTTTTAAAGATAATTTCTTGAGACGGTCAATACTTCTTGATCAAAGATAAATAGAGGATATTATATGAGTGTCCATGACATACTATGTTTACGACACGAGTGGCTAAATATTAGTATTTCCCGAGCGAGAGCGAGGGATATACTGATATTTAGACACGAGTGTCGTAAACATAGTTTGTCATGGGCACGAATATAATATTCTGTTTATTACCGTAGTCCCAAAATTAAAGAAAATACTCCAAATTACTTCACAGCATAGGCGGACTAGCCGCCGCCGGCCCGTATGGATTGTGACGTCATAGGTGAATCGTGACGTCAAATCATTATTTATTACGTGACGTCACAATGCAAAAGTGATATTTTGCCCTAGGGCAACATATGAAAAATATGAACCTCGATATGACTGCCCTCGTAGGTAATAAAGTTTGTTATTTGTGACCCCAAACAACTCACGGAGTGGTTCTTTAAAGAGAATCAACAACATAGCTTGTGAAACCTAATTAATTGATCATCGTATAATGAGAGCATCCAGACGGGTAAGGGGGGTCACGTGACACAAACTTGGCTGTCAGCTGTAAGCGGTTCGTAACCAAACGATTTCGTCCCTACCGAGCATTTTCGACTCTTTGGGGGCCCTGCTAATAAACCTCTGGAAGTTAGAAATTCGGGTTGCAGACCCCCTTTAAAAGTTACACGCCGCTAGCTAATGAATGAAATATTACCGAAGCGGCCTAAAACAATAACTCATTCACTCACTCATGACTTACTGTACAGCCGGTAATTTCATTATTTGATATTCAAACATAACGGCTTGCAATTTGGAGAGTATAATCCGCAGTTTATTACACCTGAACAACACAATCTTTCACTGGGTACTTTCACTTTTATGGTATAGTTTTATTAATTTCGTGATTTGTAAGATTTCTCGTGCTTCCCGTTCATAAAGGGACAGTCCTAACGGGATATTTTTTGTGGAAACGAAATTCAAGAGGACACAGACAGTGATGCAAGCTATTCTTTGTCAAATTGTTAAATCTAGAAATTAAAATTTTACCCCCACTAACATATATGAAAATAAGTGTGAAAAAATCATGTAATAATCATAAGTATGAACAGGGAAGTATTCTTGAACTTTGTTTCCACCCAAAAATACCCCGATAGGTATCTCCTTTAAGTCAAAGCAATAGTCCTATTCCTGAAATTTATATGAAATTTCACTTGTTAATAATTCCCTGTGAGTGTCCCTTTTCCTTCCGAAAACAAGCTTAGCTTTATATTTATTCCTCAAAGTTCACTTGCCAAAAACTCTATTTCCCATATATACTCATGGTAATAATGGTTGACACCCCTAATAATTATAGGAAAGAAAAGTTATATATACAACGTTTACGTGTCATTTTCGATTATTTTTTTGTAATATATGTTAGTATAGTATGTACTCTTGTGAATAATGTCCTTGAACATGTGCTATTGTGCAACTAATAAAAAACATAATCGATAAAGGTGAATAAAAGAAAAACAATAATTTATTAAAAGAAATGTGATTATCCGACATCTTGAGATCCTTATATTGGTACATTGATACAGGTCATCAGTGTGCTCATGTTGGTTCCGTTAAATAATGGATAATTGTATCTGAAGAATTTTTGGTACTGAACCCAATCATTACACAATACCTTTCGCGGAGCCTTATTCGATAATAAAATATAAAATGCATGTACTTTATAGTTTGCATGATGTGTTAATGCAATTGAATGTCGAAAATACCATAAATTTGATCAATGTTAATAATCCTTGCATTTAAAAAGCTCAAATCACTTTCCTGTATAGTGGTGTCAACCATTATTACCATGAGTATATATGGAACACAGTTAAACAACCCCACGTTTTTTCAGCTGCAAAAGTTGCCTGATAAGAAAGAAGGCAATGTGGTTGTAGAAATAATCGTATGATATGTGAACACTAAAAAAGCAGTTAAGAGAAGAAATTTTTATTCTGATAACATTTCCCATTTTTGGGATAAAAAATCATAAAATTGTTGTAGTTTGTGTCAACAAAGAAGTAACATTATTCTAAAGAATGAACAGTGTTTTTAGTAGATGTGACTTGGGTAATTCCATTCTTTCAAGCCCTCTTGTCAAACTTTAGTATCAACATTTTAGTCAAAAGTCACAAGTTAGACATTCAAGTGGCAATTTCTGGAGAAAAAATTCCACACAAATTCAATGAGAATGGCCTTATAAAAAATATGGACAGCATCATATGTAATGACCAAAAAAGAATCAATGAAATTAAAGTGACACAGAGTATCTTTCTTAAAATTTGGTTTTGATAAGCTACAACATATCTAATATGCTGATTAAAGTTCATTTCTCATCACTGGACTTGCAGATATATCCATTTATGCATAATATCTCTAAACTGCTTGATTTTATGGAAAAATCAAGAAAACATCTCAAATACGTTTAATATTCGAAATTATGCATCCAATCAATCTACCTATTAGCTACAATACCTAATAAACACTATCGAATCGAATATATCTTCCTGTCAGCTTATGACAAGGTTTCAAAATTACGTTTGGCGAATTTGTGCGCGCCACTCGAGCCACATTGTCCGGTTTTCGATCAAAATCCCGACTTTGAATTGCCGCATTTTCGCTCTAATGTACTGATTGACCTTTAACTTGTTAGGTAGATTTATACGAGCATCGGTTGTATCTAGCGAACCATGGGTGGAACTGCGCTGAAATTTCGTAAAGCATTGCAGAACTGGTAGAACAACCTATACCACCCCCCCCCCCCCCCCCCCCCCCTCCCCCACAATATGTGTGTATTGTCTATTTGACTCCACGTTCGTTCTTTTAATAAAAAGTTTAACTTTAAATTTTTTTTAAATGACAACGCTCAGGAAGATTTATACGACGAGATTGACCTTTTAAAATGACATATGATTAAAAAAATATAAACCTTTTTGTATCTAATAAAATTGGAAACAGATTATGAACACAGTAAGAAAAATAATGCACGTACATGTTTAAAATTCCCCTCTCAGATAGATTTATATGACAAAAATTCAATTTCTAAAGAGGTTATCAACAAATCTATGTTTATATCTTATGAAAATGAAACCACAATATCCTAAACTTCTCAACACAGATCCAAAATATTAATAAATGTTAATTACATTCAACAACTATCTTAACCTAACCTAACCTAACCTAACCTAACTTACTTAGTTTATAACTGAACTTTATCTACATAGATAATGTGATAAAACAGCTTAAAAGTGGACATAAAAAAACCATCTTAAAATAAACGTCATACAAAGCACACGTTCTAATAAAACTCATGACAAGGAAAATGTGATTCAAGCAGTAAACTTTGACATTCTCAGATTAAAGGGCATTAAAGATGGTATATACATAGGAGCAGCAAGGTTTTAGTCTAAGTAAACTTAGCCTCAATAATACTCACTACATTCCCGATATTGAGTCTAGCCAAATGTAGTAGCAGGACGCGTCAGCCGACCTTTCGTCGACCTATGACCCTCCAACGTTATATGTGCGAAAGCATCCTATTGCGGCTTGGTCAGATGACAGCTGATTGGTCAATTCGATAGACCGGCTGACGCGACCCGCTTCTACACCTTGCTAGACTTCATATCTATTTAATTAGACTAAGCAAGGTTTGTTCCTTCATTTATCTCCTTTATTGAGAAGGGATGGCGTTTGAAATTTCACTTCACTGTCCCTTCATTTGAGAGGTGTTTGTACTTTGGCAAATATTGATTTATTCAATTTTAACTTTGTACCAAATAAACACAATTTTGCGTAGATTCAGATAACCGATAGAGTAACCAAAACGTCTGGATAAATGAGGTTCTATTGTAACTGCTGACTTCTTCGTCAGTATGGATGTCAGGAAGATATTAACAGAGTTGGAAAAATATAACACATTTTATTACCTACGAGGGCAGTCATACCGAGGTTCATATTTTTCATATGTTGCCCTAGGGCAAAATATCACTTTTTCATTCTGACGTCACGTTTTTAACAATCCTTTCAATCCCAAACAATCCAATCTATACGGGCCGGCGCTGACTAGTTCGCCTATGCCTAGAAGTAGGTTTTGAGTATTTTATTTTATTTTGAGACTACGGTAATAAACAGAATATTATATTCAAGTCCATGACATACTATGTTTACGACACTCGTGCTTAAATATCAGTATGTCCCTCGCTCTCGATCGGGAAATACTAATATTTAGCCACTCGTGTATATTTCAAAGAAAAAATGTAACTAAATGAGGAAACCAAATATCAAAAGCTTGTTATCCTACAGGCCCGTTGCAAGCAGTCCCCCCACCCCCCATTAATTACGTGAAAGATTTTATATTTCAAAAATAGGAGATTAATTGTGACAAAACTTTACATCAAACAAACAATTGTATGTTCTGAATAATGAAACAACCGTAAAAAAACAATATAAATATGCACTTACAGTCATTGAGCTAAAATGAAAATTTCGAAATTTTTTCAGCATCTTTATTCAATTATTCATTAATATGTTATATATCACTATATGCATCCTCCAAACGATACGATATATTGTGGACCAATGTATCGCCATACGATAATGTATTGCAATATCGTTACACCTCTAATAAAAAGTTGTTATAAAGAAATTATTGTTCTTCTTTTTGGTTATTTTGGCGCCACCTTGTTCCTGTCTTTGTCTAGAACAATCGCAGATGCCGTGATGGTTTGAAGAGCCTGAAATGAAAGGTTTTTTGATTGAGTGAGTGAGTGAGTGAGTGGGTTATTGTTTTACACCGCTTGGGCAATTTTCAGCCATTAGCGGCGTAAGGTTGTTATAACGTCAATGAGGCACCTCATAAAATACCTGCACTTGTGGAATTTGCCATCAATGTTTTGAAACTTACAAAAATACATGTGAACAGTTCCGAAAGTGCTAGGATATATATTATTGTCCAAAAGAAACGCTACCGTGTTTCAACATCAAAAACATTATTTCATTGGATAGAGATGTCTTTTTATTTAGTCTATAAGCATATGTCTTGTGAAGAAGAATACACATTCTCCTTCTCTAGGAAGAGATACTATTATTTTGCTGCTGTTCAAACACACATTGGGTCAATTAATTGCAAATTCAAAATGTCTTTTTGGCAGAATTTTCGAGTTTAAATTAATAAATTTTGGAAGTCAAGTTAGAAAACGATGTTGCAGACATAATGCACTTTATTGGACATTGAAGCTTCAATCAATGATAGAAATAAATCTCTTAAGCTTTGATGTGCAAAATGGTCAAACATATTTCTTTGGAAGTTTATATATGTAGAAAATAGCTTGATAAAAACACTTACCTGATGATGAAAATTCAATAATTACAAATTTAATCAATTTGAAAAAAACAAATCTTTAAAGTTCACAAATCAGTAGCCCCATGACAGATATAGTTGTTGGTATGAGTGAGTGAGTGAGTGAGTGAGTGAGTTAGTGCTTCATACTTTGTCCTCTGACTATGGATGATTGACTTTTGTAATAAGATTTTTAACACTGTCAAAATAATACATATAACATTAACTTACAATTATCAGTGAAAATATTAAATTATAAAATTGTCAAAAAACGTGCTGCTGCCCCTTTAAGGCCGCTTGGGCAATATTTCAGCCATAAGCGGCGGCTGTTGGTATGAAAACAGTTTCTAACAAATAGGTTACTTTTGAGCTACAAACTTTAAAGGTTTATCGTCAAATACACACTTCGTCCTTTAATTATTTAGACTAGAAAATTTCCCTAAAAATGTACGACAGCGCCTTTAATTACCATGATAACCAGCACGACTGACACTGACAAGGCGATCCATGTTTTGTTTCCATCCAGCACCAGGTCACGTATCGTCTCGTAGCAACCCTGGGGACATAAAAATGTACAGTACTGTGAAGAAGTAAGTATATCAAGCACGTGTCAAAGGGTATATCACGCGCTAACTGTGAAGAAGTAAGTATATGAAGCACGGGTCAAAGGATATATCACGCGCTAACTGTGAAGAAGAAAGTATATCAAGCAAGTGTGTTGATATATAAATGTACAGTAGTGCTAAGAAGTAAGTATATCAAGCACGTGTGTTGATATATACATGTACAGTACTGTGAAGAAGTAAGTATATCAAGCACGTGTGTTGATATATACATGTACAGTAGTGTGAAGAAGTAAGTATACCAAGCACGTGTGTTGATATATAAATGTACAGAACTGTGAAGAAGTAAGTTTATCAAGCACGTGTGTTGATATATACATGTACAGTACTGTGAAGAAGTAAGTATATCAAGCACGTGTGTTGATATATACATGTACAGTACTGTGAAGAGGTAAGTATATCAAGCACGTGTGTTGATATATAAGTGTACAAATATGTGAAGAATTAAGTATATCGAGCACGTGTGTTGATATATAAATGTACAGAACTGTGAAGAAGTAAGTATATCAAGCACGTGTGTTGTTATATAAATGTACAGAACTGCTAAGAAGTAAGTATATCAAGCACGTGTGTTGATATGTAAATGTACAGAACTGTGAAGAAGTAAGTATATCAAGCACGTGTGTTGATATATAGATGTACAGTACTGTGAAGAAGTAGGTATATCAAGCACGTGTGTTGATATATAGATATACAGTACTGTGAAGAAGTAAGTATATCAAGCACGTGTGTTGATATATAAATGTACAGAACTGTGAAGAAGTAAGTATATCAAGCACGTGTGTTGATATATAGATGTACAGTACTGTGAAGAAGTAAGTATATCAAGCACGCGTGTTGATATATAGATGTACAGTACTGTGAAGAAGTAAGTATATCAAGCACGCGTGTTGATATATAGATGTACAGAACTGTGAAGAAGTAAGTATATCAAGCACGTGTGTTGATATATAGATCTACAGTACTGTGAAGAAGTAAGTATATCAAGCACGTGTGTTGATATATAAATGTACAGAACTGTGAAGAAGTAAGTATATCAAGCACGTGTGTTGATATATAGATGTACAGTACTGTGAAGAAGTAAGTATATCAAGCACGTGTGTTGATATATAGATGTACAGTACTGTGAAGAAGTAAGTATATCAAGCACGTGTGTTGATATATAGATGTACAGTAGTGTGAAGAAGTAAGTATATCAAGCACGTGTGTTGATATATAGATGTACAGAACTGTGAAGAAAGTAAGTATATCAAGTACGTTTGTTGATATATAGATGTACAGAACTGTGAAGAAGTAAGTATATCAAGCACGTGTGTTGATATATAAATGTACAGTACTGTGAAGAAGTAAGTATATGAAGCACGTGTGTTGATATATAAATGTACAGTAGTGCAAAGAAGTAAGTATATCAAGCACGTGTGTTGATATATAAATGTACAGTACTGTGAAGAAGTAAGTATATGAAGCACGTGTGTTGATATATAAATGTTCAGTAGTGCAAAGAAGTAAGTATATCAAGCACGTGTGTTGATATATAAATGTACAGTTGTGTGAAGAAGTAAGTATATGAAGCACGTGTGTTGATATATACATGTACAGTAGTGTGAAGAAGTAAGTATATCAAGCACGTGTGTTGATATATACATGTACAGTACTGTGTAGAAGTAAGTATATCAAGCACGTGTGTTGTTATATAAATGTACAGTAGTGTGAAGAAGTAAGTATATCAAGCACGTGTGTTGTTATATAAATGTACAGTAGTGCGAAGAAGTAAGTATATCAAGCACTCGTGTTGATATGTAAATGTACAGCACTGTAAAGAAGTAAGTATATCAAGCACTTGTTGATATATAGATGTACAGCACTGTGAAGAAGTAAGTATATCAAGCACGTGTGTTGATATATAAATGGACAGAACTGTGAAGAAGTAAGTATATGAAGCACGTGTGTTGATATATAAATGTACAGAACTGTGAAGAAGTAAGTATATCAAGCACGTGTGTTGATATATATATGTACAGTACTGTGAAGAAGTAAGCATATGAAGCACGTGTGTTGATATGTAGATGTACAATACTGTGAACAAGTAAGTATATCAAGCACTAGTGTTGATATATAAATGTACAGTACTGTGAAGAAGTAACTATATCAAGCACGTGTGTTGATATATAAATGTACAGTACTGTAAAGAAGTAAGTATATCGAGCACGTGTGTTGATATATAAATGAACAGTAGTGTGTAGAAGTAAGTATATCAAGCACGTGTGTTGATATATAAATGTACAGTACTGTGAAGAAGTAACTATATCAAGCACGTGTGTTGATATATAGATGTACAGAACTGTGAAGAAGTAAGTATATCAAGCACGTGTGTTGATATATAAATGTACAGAACTGTGAAGAAGTAAGTATATCGAGCACGTGTGTTGATATATATATGTACAGTACTGTGTAGAAGTAAGTATATCAAGCACGTGTGTTGATATATAGATGTACAGTACTGTGAAGAAGTAAGTATATCAAGCACGTGTGTTGATATATAAATGTACAGTACTGTGAAGAAGTAAGTATATCAAGCACGTGTGTTGATATATAAATGTACAGTACTGTGTAGAAGTAAGTATATCAAGCACGTGTGTTGATATATAGATGTACAGTACTGTGAAGAAGTAAGTATATCAAGCACGTGTGTTGATATATAGATGTACAGTACTGTGAAGAAGTAAGTATATCGAGCACGTGTGTTGATATATAAATGTACAGTACTGTGAAGAAGTAAGTATATCAAGCACGTGTGTTGATATATATATGTACAGTACTATGTAGAAGTAAGTATATCAAGCACGAATGTTGATATATAGATGTACAGTACTGTGAAGAAGTAAGTATATCAAGCACGTGTGTTGATATATAAATGTACAGAACTGTGAAGAAGTAAGTATATCGAGCACGTGTGTTGATATATAAATGAACAGTAGTGTGTAGAAGTAAGTATATCAAGCACGTGTGTTGATATATAAATGAACAGTACTGTGAAGAAGTAAGTATATCAAGCACGTGTGTTGATATATAAATGTACAGTACTGTGAAGAAGTAAGTATATCAAGCATGTATGTTTATATGTAAATGTACAGAACTGTAAAGAAGTAAGTATGTCAAGCACGTGTGTTGATATATTAATGTACAATACTGCTAAGAAGTAAGTATATCAAGCACGTGTGTTGATATATAAATGTACAGTACTGTGAGGAAGTTAATCAAGCACAGGTCAAAGGTTATCTCACTCACACCAGTACACCATGCGTTGTTATGGTTACAAACACGTTGCAACATCAGTATTCATTAGCGTATTTGTCTTGGAGTACTGACAGTTGCTGAATCAAAATTATAGGCAAAACGAAATGTCGGCATGTAACCTTAAAGGAGCAGTAGCACGTTTTTAGGGGGTATATAAGTTGATGTCAGGAAAATGAAAATACATGGTTCCAATTGAAAGACAATGTATTTAAACTAAATAATGGAGTAATAAATCGATAAAATAATGTAAAGTTTAGCAATGTGATTATTTTACTTACACAAAATAAATTAAAGGTGTTCACCTTAAATAGCCGCCAATGGACCTTGTGTGAATCTTTATAATTTGTTCTCTGACTATGGATGATTGGTTTGTGTAATAAGATTTTAGACACTATCAAAATAATACATTTAGCATTAAGGTACAATTATCAGTGAAACTTCTAAAAAAAGAGTGCTACAGAAATTTCTACAACTTAACACCCTTGGCATTCGATATAGGTTTATCAATATATATATTTGAAAACCGCTGATGAATTTGAAGGTTGACTCAGTAGTTTAGCGTTTTGTACATGTATTTGTGTTTTGATTAACGATGTTAAAAAGAGAACACTGTTCACCTCATGGTGTATTTCATGACGATCACGTGGACAACCTGAATCTGACAAAGACTTGCAGCATGACGTCATGACATTGTCCGGGTCGATCAACCAATCGGGGTCAAGGTCGCTAGGTCCAGTTACTCCACAGCACTTAAACTGAAACGTTAAGGTTGTGATCTCTATTAAAGGGGCAGTAGCACGTTTTTATGGGGAATATAAGGTGATGTCAGGAAAATGAAAATTAATGGTTCCAATTGAATGAAAATGTATTTAAACTAAATGAAGCAGCACTAATTTAAATATATAACGTAAAGTTTAGCCATGCGATTCCTTTTTCTTACACAAAATGAATTAAAGGTGTTCACACAAAAATGGCCGCCAATGGATTTCATGTGAATCTCCATACTTTGTGCTCTGACTATGGATGATTGGCTTGTGTAATGACATTTTTTACACTGTCAAATTAATACATTTAGCATTCCCTAACAATTATCAGTTAAATATTTAAAATAAAAAAATTTAAAAAACGTGCTACTGCCCCTTTAAGGGCATTTCTATTTTTTAAAAATGCCGTAAAATCGTCGATGACAAATTGCTAACTGGAAAGTTAAGAAATGTTATTTATCCAGAATATATTTAGTGAGCATTGTTTTGGAAAGGCCTTTTACTGAAAATTGCACTATTTTTTATGTGACAACATAGTATTTAATGTAGTTTCACAGATCAGGTTTTTAAGAAATCTACACTGAACGTTAGTACTATTTATAAATGAGCAATATTAATCGAACTGAAATATTTTGCCTCTTTTACTCAAACTGTTTTATTTGAAGAAAAGCAAAAGTTACCTGAATTGATAACACTTGGTATGCAATAGTTCTACTCACTATTGTCTTGTTTCGAAACAATATGATATTTTACAGATCAATGTAAATTCTAAGTAAACATATTGACATTTTACCTTTAAAGAAATTAGTGACAGAATCGTGATAAACACTGCATCCGGGTCTTTTTCATACAATCTCCGAACAGTGGCACTCAATTCATCTTCGAACGTTGTGTGGAGCTTAACAGAAATAAGGATTCAATTATTAAACAAAATGAACATTAGTTGTCTCCAATCTATTGACACGTGCTCATAATAATATAGAAATGTATATGGCGCTATTTCAGATAGCCACGGCATTAGAATGGCGGACAATGGGACCGACGATACAACCATGCGCGAGATTAATGACGTCATTTCAGTTATTAGAACGTTACTCATCAAATGACGTCATAATTGTGATGTCCATTGATCAAACTTAAGGGGGCATCTATTGTCCACCATGGCTGACTCGGCGTCTGTCGATTCGAAACCAAATTACATGTCATTCAGAATAGATATTTTGTGCAAATATTTAATCATACATGTTGAATAAATAAACATTCATTGATTGTTCGATTCATTTGATTTTGTGATTGTTTGAGCGCCCACCACTATACATAATGATGGACTCGTCAAATGTTACTGAATATGTTCTACGGAGTGAGACATCATTATTTTCAAAATGTATTTTTTTTAAAATTACCATAATTTTCAACTGATTTTATATAGAAAGCGAGTAATTGTTAAGGATATCTCATATAAGAAATAGATAACTCGTTGTTGTGCATCTATCGTTGAATAAAACATAGCAGGGAGCATAAAACACTCAGGGCTGCACTACACCAACGTTATGATAACGAACAAGTTGGTTGTGTAGCTAATAAACTGGCATCTCCCGCCTAAACTCTGGGTTCGAGTCCTGTGGAGATATAAACAATTAGTGACCTCGATAATCTGCTGCGTATGTTGTTTCCCTAGGCAAGACACTTAATCCACATTGCACCCAGCCTACCCAGTTGTACCTGTATGTTAGTAACATGTACTCGACGCTTTTAGTTTAAATAGGCAGCATTAAAAGTAACATCCCTTCAGTGTGGTAAAATACTGAGTAAAATAGGTAGATTAATATGAATCATATGATCAAATATTATAAACTATTTACAATATCTAAAATCTGTTTTGTCCAGTATACACTTTGTATAGACATTCACGTACACGGAAGCTTTATATTGTGAGATATTTAGAAAAATTACTTACAACTGACTTCTTATCCATAAACATGGCGGCTGGGACCGTTATGGCACATATCACCAAAGTGTTGACAACAGCGAACTGAAAACACAGCATTCCATTAGCTTACACTTATAATAATAATAATAATAATAATAATAATAATAATGATAAGTTTTACGTCAAGTATCCATCTCTTACGAGTTGCTCACCGACGATTCACAAATGTGCATTATAACCCTGACAGATTGTACTTTTTCAAAGCTGCTTGCCTGCGCTGAGAGTCCATTTCGGACAGTAGAGCCGTATAACCAGGTATCCATTGTACAGCTGGGTGGACTGAGTGCAATGTGGATGAAGTGCCTTGTCAAAGGACACTACACAGCTTTCGACCCAAGTCACAAATCTTTTGTGTCTCTACTGGGATTCGAACCCGGGTCGTTGGCGTGAGAGGCAGACACGCTAAGCACTACACCACCGCGCTCCACTTACTATCCTTACTTCCTTATTAGAAAACTCAATGAATCCAACTGTATTTATGCACAATTTACACCAGTCTAATTAAACCTAGCGTCAATGTTACCCGTTTCACTCCGATATTGAGTCTAGAAAAGTATAGTAGTGGGTCGCATCAGCCCACGTATCGAATCGACCAATCAGAACTCTTCTTACCAAGCCACAATTGTCTGCATTCGCACATATAACGTTTGAGGGGCATAGTTGCAGAAAGACGCGATCCTCTACTAGACCTTTCTAGACTCAATATCGGGTAATGTTGAGGCTAGGTTTACTTAGGCTGGATTTACACATCCCTTTTGGAAGGTCTCCTAATGCTATGGTAATCGTAAGTCAACGATTATACATTCATGGTACTAAGCCAATCTAGTTCAAACTAGCTGTAAAGTTTACATTCCAAAACTCCTACATTACATCTAGCGACTTGCCCACTCGGTCCGTGGTGAGCATGCGCAGAAATCAACCAATGAAAAATGAACTGACTTTACTTTGAAAATCTAGGTCCTTGTTCTGTCATCATATGTTTATATTTTCATATAATGATCATATTGATGATAAACAAACAAACAAACAAACTACACAAGACATAGAAGAATATGTGTTGATATGCAAGGGAAAAAAATCATTATTAGAGTATTATAATGAAAAGTAATATCTGCTAGGCAATACATAGTCTAAAATCTCTAAATATCATAATGAAAAATTTTATATATCTAAAGCAGACATGCAATATACAAAATATTTTTTTTAAGGAAAAGAATCACGTGTTTTCAAGTGATATATTTTTTCATCAATAAATATTTTCCTTTTCATGAAAACCTCCAGTTATTTTCCGAGTTTCGCTCCGTCGTTTCTTTTGAAACTTTCGTGAATATCTAATGTTGAAAAGTAGAATTTTTACAGAGATAATTTTGTCAGTTTTGAGGAGAAATATCATTAACAAACAATATTATTTTTATCTTATTCACAAGATTAAATTTTCATATACTGAGGTTCACAATATGAACATGCGGTATACTTTTTGTATATGTATTGATATATTGATAACTATTCAGGGTAAACGCCAAAATACGGCGGATATAAACTCACGGGCAAAAGAAACGCTGGTAACATAAATGTCAGGTTATTTTATTCCATTTAAGATAAATGTGAATGAAGCAGAGTGGCAAAGTTTCCTTAGAAGTCAACTCAACTATAGTAAGTAATTTATTTCGTATAAATGGCCATGAGGCCAACAGTACAACATGTGTAAAATACAAGATGGATAAAGTCAACTCAACTATGTTTGCCTTGTTTGAATCATTTTGTGTTGATGTTTTTGCATGGCGCCTTAGAAAACGTGTGTCAAAAAATCATCAATTTGCTATCTCCTTAAATAAGCGAGATTGGAGAACCAAATTGGTAATTTTTTGCCTATTTATAGACGTTATAACGCGAAGACATATCAATGCAGAAAAGTCAAAGTGGATGTTTTTCATTAACAGTATCTCAAATAAACTTCTGATATACATTTCCGAAATTCAAACTTAATTTCAAAATAATTATTAACAAAAAAGTACCTGAAAACAGCAATGTTAGCACCCCAACAGTGTTTAGACAACCACAGTACAAAACGCCATCATGGTTAAAATTATGAGCAATAATTATCCAAATACTTTTTTTATCAAACACATTCGAAATCCAATTTACATGGCATACATAATTTGTTTATCCTTCGTTTGAAAATACCCAGCGTTTCTTTTGTCCATGAGTTTACATTTTAATTGATGTACTGAAAAACGTTCAAAGAAGGCATGCTACACAATCGCGAAGTGTTACGGTGATAAT
The DNA here is from genome assembly GCA_916613615.1 of Steromphala cineraria. Lineage (NCBI taxonomy): Eukaryota > Metazoa > Mollusca > Gastropoda > Trochida > Trochidae > Steromphala > Steromphala cineraria. The sequence continues at coordinate 31,024,839 of OU744737.1, forward strand.
TAGTTATGGCGTCAATTTTGTGCAAACGGCAAAAACTTGTAGGTTATACCCTTTAAACTTAGGTTTCACATTTACAGTGTATGATGAACCTGTTAAATTAATGGACTTCTCTCCTTTGTTTTATCATAATAAGTGGGTGAATGATCATGAGAAGGGATTTAACGTGTTTCAAAAATATTTCAGTTAATCCACACGTTAATGTTATTTACCATCCGACTGAGTTAGAATGAATCGTATCACTTAAGTTTCAATGTCGTGATTTGATTAATTTCAACAAAACTCATATGAATATTTAAGGAACAATATTTGTACAATAAGTAATAACAGTAAGTATCATTTTACCATTTTTAGAACACCGCGGCATTTACAGCATCCGCCGACACATGCAAGAAAGGACAGGACGCACATAGCCACGCCCACAACCATCAAGGCCACGCCCACTTCACTCAAAACGGGTGTGTATCCTGTAGAGACGGGCAGGGATTGGATATTTTCTTCATCCGGGTTCCCCAAGAAGAGGCCGAGTAAGACGTTAGGCGAGAAATTAAAGATTCCTCCCGCAATCGTAACGGCTACAGAAAGTAGCTGAAATAAAAAGAAAGTTTTAGAAATTCTTTGAAAATTGCCTGCATTGTACAGTCTTTAAGCGACGCAGAGAGCGCGAGTCGCTAGCTAAACCGCCATCAGGTTATATTTTTATGACGTCATTTGACATGACGCAGTGCGCACGAGTCGCTAGCTAAACTGCCATTGTTTAATGTAGACAGGGGTAAGAAATTTACAGTCTTGTGAGCCCTACCATGTTTAAAATATGAATATGTTAAAAAATAGGTACGTTTATTGGTTTTCACATATAATGACTTCTTTGTTGATGTACATTTGTGTTAAACTGTTACATTAAAATCAATTTGTGAAATTCTTTAAAAATAAAATTTCATTTAAAAGAAGAAGGGAAAAAAACACAATTTAAAGTGTTCTTTTAAAGATTTAACTCTTGCTGTTATCAGTTTGAGAATACGTAATCAGAACCTCGAAATATTTGTAATTAAAAATATTACATATGATAAATTCAACTGACGTGTGTACTTTCTTTTGCCCGTGAATCTATACCAATAAACGATTTTTTTCAACAGGAAGGTCCCCATTGAATTCTGGTTCCGCTAGGATACTCTTTAAAAAAGCCACCTCGTGATTTTCACCACATATTGTTTAGCTTTGATACGAACGTTAACGGCATTATCTATGATATTAATTCAAAATGTCTCACTTATTCATTCCAAAATGCAAATTATACGATTACAACTTGTTTTCATTGAAACGCGTTATAAACAGTCATAGGCCTATAGATTAGCAAAAATCAAATTCACATACATGACTACTAGTTATAAATAATAATAATAATGTGCGTACTTATATTGCGCCTTTTCCACGTCCTAAGACATGCTCAAAGCGCTACATTATTACCCTGAAGGAGTGTTCTTTCACAGCTGCTACTAAGCGCTAATCACGACCACGTAGGTCAGTAAATCCATTTTTCAGGTACCCATTTTAACAGCTGGGTGGACTGAGTGCAATGTGGATGAAGTGCCTTCCCCGGGGACACAACACAGGATGAGACCCAAGTCACAAATTTTTGGTGTCTCCACCGGGATTCGAACCCGGGTCTCTGGCGTGAGAGGCCAGCATATGCTAACCACTACACCACTGTGCTCCACATTTATATAATTTATATAGCCTGTCAAACATTTCCAAAATTACGATTGATTGATTGATTGATTGTCGAACGTCAATGTCCGATTTTCGATCACAATCGTGAATTCAAACCTTCCTGTCGAATAGCTTAAATGATAATTTCCTTCTACAATCGATACTTTTCGATCAGATCACACTATTTGTAAAGTTTGGCACATATGACCCATTACTACTCACGGAGTGAATATAAAGAACTTACCACAGTTAAAACAGTCAGGAAGGCAAGCAAAATCCACCCGGACTCCGCGCACCATCCCATCTTAACTGCAGTGTACGGAGAATGTCAGCTCCAAACGAGAAGTGCTGCAAGGAGCTTTTTATTGAAAGTCAAACTTTCTTATCGTGTATGGTTGACAGAAAGGGACATGTCTAGATGATTCAACAACGACGTAGCCTACTCAATATTGAAAAAAAATATTATATCCAATATTAAAAAACACTAAAAAAGTTCAAACAAATCCAATATTTATTCTTTTGACGTTAAAGCGTAATAAACAAACCGAAAGATTTCACTTTCAAGAGAAAGCGCATTCTCTCCCTACAGAGGCAATTCAGTCATACCCGAGTTAGCCTCTATTCTATTACGGCTAATAAATGGGATAGAAAGGTAGAAATCTGATTGGAGGCAATAAAAGTTAGTTGTGCAATCAGCGACGCCGTTTCAAAAGTGGTCATTCGCAAAAGTTCGGCTATTCCCGTGTGGTTCGGCAAATGTACCGTTGAAATATAACATCCAGGGGAGATAACTCTTCCTTCTACAAAACATTGCTTTTACCTTCTCATTAGTTTTTATTTGGTAAATTAGTAAAATAAAATTTATCATAAAACAATTTACACAATTATAAAACAGTATGTTTCAACTGAAAAACCCTATCCAAATCGGATTTTCAAATATTTTCCCTCTCACACTCTTAATGAAAAATAAACCTACAGGCATGATGCTTTTGCAAGTCACTAAACGACCGTTGAGAATTCCTCAAGTCGTGGATATCCAAAAGGTGTTTTCATTGGCTGCAAATAAGGGAGATATCTCTAGTAACAACTATTTGCCGCTAGGGAACCCCAGGATCTTGGCGCAATAGAACAGAGGCTACCTCGGGTATGACTGAGCTGCCTTTGTGGGGAGAGAATAATTACAATATAACCAAATTTATGTTCCTTTCGGTCTACCATACTTTCTTAGTTGAAGGAAGGCAATCATAGATATCGGATTTCTGCGCACGCATCTAAAACTTACAATTACAATTCTATGCTTACCACGCTTCTTGATATTTATCTTGTCAATGTAAATCGCTTTAACACGCAGTCCTGTTAATTTGCGGGCAATTTATGCCTATAACATTGAACGTCTTTTGAGGTTTCAAATAACTAAGGCAATTTACCGATTTTAAATTCTTTGAACTGAATTTGAGTTCATATCAAGTTAGGAATCTATAAACAAATTACTTTAATTACAGTCTCGCGTAATCTTTCTTCGGAAGTCGATAGTATTTTCTTACATGTAACTCTCTTTAACGAAATTAACAAAATAGACAAATATGGTTTAATAAGCAAAGCTCGCAGATGTTTATTGTATTTATTTTCCAAAGTGAAATGACATAATTTGATTAATTATCCATATGTGTTGAGAATAGTCATGAAATATATTACGATATTTACGATAACCATTGCAATCTCATTGGCTGAGTGAGTATACCACGTGACATCGGAATGCCGGTTTGAGTTTACAAGTTATCCGATTTAACACATTGACAGCAACAAGTAGATTAATATTCTACAAACAACACTATATTGCAACAATAATAAGCAAGGTATTGAATTATAATATAAAACCTATAGCATAAATATAACAGAAGAAACCTGTGCTTTTAGTTTCATTTGCACATGCGTAATAACAACACCCAGACAGCAATGGCCGCCATGATGGGTGTCGCTCAGCCTCATAATCGTGAAACCGGCAACCAGGTAAGACGTTTCATGGTGTCCCGATTACTAGCTCAACGCTATATTAAGTCTGCAACCCTAATTTTTAAGTTCCAGAGCTTTATTAGCAGGGCCCCGAATGTGTCGTAAATGCTCGGTAGGGACGAAATCGTTTGGTTACGAACCGCTTATACAGCTGACATCCAGTACCAAGTTTGAGTCAAGTGACCCCTCTTACCCGTCTGGACACTCTCATTAACGATGGTCAATTAGTTTTCACAAGCTAGGTTGTTGATTCCCTTTAATCCATTTCAACGTGACATCAGTTTTCATAATGCGAAAGGTGGGGGTTATCCATATCTTTCTTTGATATAATGAGAAGATAAAACATTAACTCTAATTGGAGAAAACATGCCCATTTCAAGTAGCTGATATTGACATGAGCTATACCACAATAGATTGTATACCCATATTGATCATTCTCAGTCATGTTTATACAGCCTCTGTTCTATTATGCCGACTTTGTGGGATAGAATATTAGAATGGGAGATGCCTGATTGGAGGTAATCAAAGTTAGTTCTGCAATCAGCGACGCTGTTCTAAAATCATCATTTTAGCTATTACATATATATCTGGCAAAAACATTGTGATATGAACCACTCTCCATGCGAGAAGCGTTGTCATTTGCAAAAGAAATACAAACGGATTCTGGTGCATTTTTTCTCCGCCAGGGGAAACCATCCTGTCTCAGGGAACGAACGTTACGCTAACTTTTTTATCGAGAAGGTGGCGAGAAAATGATTTGATTGGCTATATCCCAAGTCGGGCCGCGCGAGCGAATCTAGCTTCTGAGCCCAGGGTAGAGATTAGTGGAGTTAGCGTAACGTTCGTACCCTGAGACGGGATGAGGGGAAACTGCCGGAACCCACGGATTTTGTGATAGAACAGAGGCTGTATCAACATTTCATGACTTGATCTGCCTCTGTGGGGAGAGAATGATATTGATATGTAAACAGATTTAAAAAACAAAACTTTATGTGACCTGCATATAAACCAATTTGCAAATAGTGGTACCAATATTATATTGATAATTTTTAATATTCATTCTCATGAAAAACGTGAAACGTAATCATATGGTCAAGCATGTCATCCTGTGATTGCAACCGGCCTCCGTGGTCTAATGGATAAGTCACTGGGCTTGAAATTAACAGGTTACAATTCGTTAAAAATAAAGTTAAATCATATTGTATGTTTCGGTGTTGTTTCTGTTCTGGTTTTATTTCAAGTGCAAGTTCCATTTAACGTTTGATTTGAAAATTTTATGTCAGGCAAAATCTTTTAGCACTATTATTTGTTTTCGACTGTAATTAATCCCAGTAAATCATTTCTTTGATAGATAATATGTTATAGCTACCGAAATTTATATGAGCTTTGAATATGCGACAACTGACGGTGCTGTCAGACCGTGACGGAGTGGAAACCTAGATAGACTGAATTCGAACCCCGGTAGGGTAAATACTTTGATAATCTTTTTTTTCTGAGGAGCATTGTCGATTTCCATCAGACTGATTCCCCCCCGCTAGAATGATTCTCAATTTAACCAGACCACGATTTTTCGTTACTTTATATGAAGACTCGACTTTAACAGATGTAAATGCAAATAAACTGACTGGCAGAAGATTTGGATTTTTTTTGTTACGTTGTGGGAGTTTTCGACTACCATGGAGGCTATGGCCATTTTTAGGGACAGTGCCATATGCGGCGATAACGGAGGAAATGGAATACAATGTCTTTCAGTGATTGTAAGGCTCCTCAGGCCGGTCATCGATTGAACTACTCACAGACTCAGACCAAAACTTTGACAATGCAAAAGCCTCGATGCAAACTGATGTGATGACGTTTGTTGCAAGGCCAAACAATGCAATGATGAAATAGATATATATATATGCTAACAATACACAAAGAAAAAAATACAAGAAAAATAAATTTGATTTATTTGAAAGTCGTATACAAAGTGTCATAACATCAAATATGCAATTCTTCTTAACAAAACAAATAATCTCTAGTCTGTATAAATTGTTGTTGAATGTTGCACATTTTAATCATACTACGCTGAACATTCTTGTAAGTTTGTTTTAGCCAATAACGACTTATTTCACATTTATATGGGGCGTGACATATGTTATAGGGGCAGTAACACGTTTTTGTAAATTTTCACTGATAAATGTTCGTTAATGCTAAACGTATTAATATGATAGTGTCAAAAATCTCATCACACAAACCAAGTCATAAAGATTCACATACAGTTCAATGGTGGCCATTTTTGTGTGAACACCTTTGATTCATTTTGTGTATGAAAACGGAATCACACGGCTGAATTTCACATTACATATTTGATTTATTACTGCTTCGTTAAGTGTTAATACATTATCAATTGACTTCTCTAATACTGCCTCCCTCTAAGAATTAACAAATCTCCATGAACCAGTAGTAGCTGCAAATATTATGAAGATGAATTAACATCCAGTATCAACATGCTGCTTAAACATTTGCCTTTCAAAAACTGTGTTTTGGCGGGAAGTTTTGTTAAAGACTAGCTTTTTCACTTAGCTAAATATTTCAAAAATTAAAAAATCTTCTAATTGCAAATTAACAATTTTAAAATTGAAATTCTTTCAATGGACAGATTTGAACTTACGGTGACTCTGAAAAATTACGTTTTGGCGAGAAGTTTTGGTAAATACTACCTTATTCACTAAACTGATGATTTCAAAAATGATAACTTATTTTAAAATGCAAATATTTGAATTAAATTGCGTTGACAAACTTTTTGTGGGGACTTCGGTTGACAAGCTTATTCACTTAGCTGTGTCATGTAATAATTTAAAAAATGAAATTATTTTGTTCAGATTTGAATTTACGTAAATAAGTTGGTCTATTCACTGTACCTGTACAAGCTAAGGGCTTTTCGCATAAGCTACATCGTTGAGAAAAGTAGTTTTCTTCATGTAACTAATTCAGGAATCTAAAGTTTTGACAGGCAGCATATTTGGTAACCTTTCTCTCCTTACAGAGGCAGATAAAGTCATTAACGTTGACCCAATCTCTGTTCGTATATGCCAAATTTGTGGACTAGTAAGGATAAATCTCATTGGATGCAATCAAATGTAGTCGCCCAATCAGCGACACTGTTCAAAAAAACTTATAATTTTGTCAATCTAAATAAAGTAAGATCGTCAGTTCCATATTTGTTATGATCTAATATAAAAACCTGTTGGTCTAACTTTATTCAGATTGCCAGATTGTCAGTCTAAGTAAACCTAGCCTTAATACTATCCGTTTCACTCCTATACTGAGTCTAGAAAGGTCTAGTAGAGGGTGACCCTCCAACGGTATACGTGCGAAGGCAGACTATTGCGTCTTGGTAAGATGAGTTCTGATTGGTCAATTCGATACGTTGGCTGACGCGACCCTCTACTAGGCCTTTCTAGACTCAGTATAGGAGTGAAACGGATAATATTGAGGCTAGGTTTACTTAGACTGCCAGATTGTATACTGTATCATGAAAATGGCGAAAGTTTTCATTTGTTTGTTGTGCAATTTTGTGTCGCTAGGGTAAACTGCCAGAAACAAGGGATTTGGGTCCAATAAGAACAGAGGTTGGATCTGATCAATATTTGTAATGACTTGATCTATTTCTGTAGGAAGAGAACGATTTAGTAAAGAAGAATTATTGAAAGGAAGTGGCGCATATCCCAGACACCTCGATCCAGCAAAGGGAAGTGCGAGAAGATTTGGAGAAACTGATCCACGGATTTCATTGCGTCTTTGGTAGGATATGTGCCCTCTGGAATAAAGAAGAATTGAAACATGAGTTAATTCAAACAACAAAACACTGGCTTAAGAGCAACTCCGTAAGCATCCTGTCTCAGGGTATGGACGTTACGCTAACTCAACTAATCTGTACCCTGGGCTCAGAAGCTATATTCTCTGGCGCGACCCGACTTGGGATATAGCCAATCAAATCATTTTCTCACCACCTTCTCGATCAAATTTCAATGAGAAAATGATTTGATTGGCTACAAAGTCAGGCCACGCGAGCGAATCTAGCTTCTGAGCCCAGGGTACAGATTAGTGGAGTCAGCGTAACGTTCGTACCCTGAAACAGGATGCTCCGTAAGCTGTTGAGGTTATGTTTGATAAACTTAACCAAAAGTGTCATCTGACCGAGAAGTATCAACTGTTGCATTTTATAAATAATACATTTCTTAATTACTTGTCAATAAAATTTACCATTTATGTTCAAAGAGAGAATATTGCTGTCAAAACCGTATTCGTATTGTTTAATGTCTCAAGACGAATGATTTCAAAGGGAGGCAATCGGAGATGTGATCTGGTTGCGAATCTGATCATCGTGAAGAACACAGAGAGGTTGTTATGTCTACATAAATTTCTCACTAATATCTACCCTTGGTGAAAATTTAATGTTTGGCGAAGTCCAAAAAATCAGTTTTAAATTTTGTCAAGAACACTGGCAAATATTATCTCTTATAACATTTTATACTCCATTTTAACTTTTACGTGTTTTTAAACTCTCTATAATTACTCCTAGTGCCGGGCGCATGTATAGGTCCATATTTGGCCCAAACTTCGCCCTTAATTTCACCTACCTACCTACCTTGCGGCAAATCTCTTTGAACGGGCGAATGTAGGTCATCTTTGGCCCAAACTTCGCCCTTAATTTCACCTACCTACCCTGCGGCAAATCTCTTTGAACGGGCGCATGTAGGTTATCTTTGGCCCAAACTTCATTTTTCCCCAAACGTCGCATGTAGGTCATCTTTGGCCCAAACTTCATTTTCCCCCAAACATCGCCCTTTATTTCACCTACATACCTACCCGGTGCCAAACCTCTATAAACTGGCGACTTATAAACCCGCCAGAGAATACAGGAAAGACAAAACGAAATGCAACAGGTAACTTACCTGTGTGGCTAGCAGTGCAGTACATTACATGGGATCCACCTTGTCCGCCCTCATGATGATGATTGCAAAGAACATTTCAATTAGCTGAAACAGAAAGTCAGAGAAACAATAATAATAATAATACATTGCAAGATGCTTCCTTTGAAACAAGAAGATTTTGGGACCAATTGATAAATGTTTTTATCTAATTAGCCGTAAATCATGGACTGTGAACCACTGAGTTTAAGTAAACCTAGCCTCAATATTATCCGTTTCAGTAAAACGGATATTATTGAGGCTAGGTTTACTTAGACTGATCAACCACTGTGTATAACCGTACACCGGAACTAGCGCGGTGTATACGGCGGATAAATGTTGCTAGCGAGGAGCGTTAAACTTTGTTTTGTAAACTCTTTCCAAGTGAGTAGCATTTCAAAAGCTTTCGAAGACATAACTTTTTAATGTGATATCATTTGTATGGTCAGAGTTAGCAAATATATAAACCAAGACAGTATTTGCTCTTGTGAAATTTATTAGAGGTCATTAATTGACCATTTACCAAATTGAGATAAAAAAAATAGAATCAAAAGGGGAGATCACTCTTGATCATGAAAAGGAAACAACTCTAAGCAATCGGAAGCAACTCGTACCGTTAAAAAGTAAGAGGTTTGGTTGTTGTATTCAACATGTTGAAATCGAGAAGATACTATTAAAAAAAGGGGAGATAACTATTGATTCAGGGGAGATAATCTAACCCACTGACCAGAATTTAATTCACAAGTAAGACTGGTAAAACAAAGGAGATATTATTGACATAAGGGGAGATAATTCTTGATTCAGGGGAGATAATCTAAGCAACTGACCAGAATTTAATTCATAAGTCAGACTGGTAAAACAAAGAAGATATTATTGACATTTTTGATAAGGGGAGATAACTCTTGATTCAGGGGAGATAACTCTTGATTCAGAGGAGATAACTCTTGATTCAGGGGATATAACTCTTGAATCAGGGGAGATAATCTAAGCAACTGACCAGAATTTAATTCATAAGTCAGACTGGTAAAACAAAGAAGATATTATTGACTTTTTTGATAAGGGGAGATAACTCTTGATTCAGGGGAGATAACTCTTGATTCAGGGGAGATAACTCTTGATTTAAGTGATATAACTCTTGATTCAGGGGAGATTACTCTTGATTCAGGGGAGATAACTCTTGATTAAGGGGAGATAACTCTTGATTCAGGAAAGCAAATTAACTCTTGATTCAGGGGAGATAACTCTTGATTCAGGGGAGATAACTCTTGATTCAGAGGGAGATAACTCTTGATTCAGGGGAGATAACTCTCAGCAACTGACCAGCACAGCGATGAGGACGACGATGATGATGACGGGGTAGGTCTGATTGTCGTGGACCAGATCGAGAATCTTGCTGTAGCAGCCCTGCAGAGTAGCAATATTGAATACTAATAATATAATAAAAATAATAATGATGATGATGATGATTGATGATGATGATGATGATGATGATGATGATTGGTGAAGATGATGATGATGATGATGATGATGATGATGATGATGATGATGATTGGTGAAGATGATGATCATGATGATAATAATATAGTGCTATTTTTGTTTATATTAATCAAAATACAGTCGAAGTAAACCGCATAATGTCAATTGTCCAAGCTCTGCTGATTCCTCCAGCACAATTGAAGTTGTTGCTTGGTTTCTCCAGGGATTAATAACCTACTGACCTATTGACCTACTAATCTACTGACCTATATACCCACATGTGTTTTTGTGATCGTCTCATCAAACTTCATACTTTTCCTAACTCCGTTAATTCCTCGAAATTGTTGCTAGGTTTCTCAAGTCAAGTTTCAATACAGCACGCTGGACCAATAACCTACTAATCCATTGACCTACTAACCTACTGACCTATAAACGTACCTGTATATTATATATATCTATTCATTTAAATTCAATCATGTCCCTGATCCGGTAAAAGCATCTTGCACAGGAGTAGTGTTGGACTCATTACAGCATGCTGAACAATATGAATATGAATATGACCTATTCACCTACTAACCTTTTGACCTACTAACCTATTGACCTACTAACCTACTGACCTGTATACCCACCCGTATATTTGTGATCCTTTCACTTAAGTTAATACTGCCCCAGCTCCGTCAATTCTTCGAGCACAATTGAAGTTGCTGCTTGGTTCCCAAGAGAAGTTTCAATACAGCACTACTGACCTATTGACCTACTAACCTACTGACCTATATACCCACCTGTGTATTTGTGATGGTCCCATCAAACTTCATACTCGTCCCTGCTCCACCGATTCCTTTAGCACAATCGTAGTTTCCCAGGTCAAGAGCAGATCTATTACAGCAGGCGGGGCTGATGTCGATATGTGGGATCAGTATGTTGTCGACCTTGTAGGTGTACGTCCAGCTGGCGTTGTGGTTGAAATCATTCGGACCATCCATTCCACAGCAATTCAACTGAACGAAAAAGCATTATTAATAATAATAATTTATTGTCCTCAGTACATGTTGGAATATTTCGTGCCTAAGCACCCGGCAGCCACGGTGCACAGCGTTGTTCAATGCTGTGTGTCAAGCAAGACAGCATCAACTTTTGGTATGACGCGACCGGGAATCGAACCCCGGTCTTTCGGGTGACGTGCAGACACTCTACCACTGAGCTACGTCCCCGGAAGCATTGGGAGTGAATGAATTGGATATAGGATATAGAATTTTCGTTTCTTAAGGGCATATTCATTCACCAAAGGATATATGGTTTGATGTCTACTGTATTTAAATGACAAAAGGTCAAATCGGTAAATCGGTCACTGGCCTAATAACCCAGTGAGCCACTGACCGATTTAACCTTTGACCTAGAATTTTGACCAAGTGACAACTTATTACTTTGAAAAAATGAACATTATCAAATATTTCATGAATGTAAGTTACCTGCCCTCGACTGTTTAGTATATTTTTACAATGAATGGGGAAAATCATTCCGAATATATAATATTTAAATTCATGTCGACAATGTATAAAAAAGATAATTGGAAATGAGTAAATTTGGTTTAATGAAATGAAAAAAAAAATAATGTAGTTGTTTGTTTCGAAATTCAAAATTCGTAAAATTCGAAATTCGTAAAATTCGAAATTCGAAAATTTCGAAATTCGTAAAATTCGAAATTCGAAATTCGTAAAATTCGAAATTCGAAAATTTCGATATTAGATTTTACGTCTAGGAGAAGGAAAGGAGAAGACAACTCACGGAGGAGGAGAAGACGTTGATGGCGAGAGAGAAAACATCATCCTTAGACATGGGGCCCTTATACTCCTTTCTAACCTCCTTGGATAGCTCCGACTTGAAGGTGCTGTGTAGCTGTGGGTGGAACAGGGAATTGCAAGATGATGTAATGTTTGTTTGTTTTGTGAGGCTACTTCAATCCCATCTTCCTACGCAGAGCCTAAAAGGCCAGTTTCCAATCTGTCAGTTTTATGCCTTGCTGCATAGCCTTGAGTTTTCTGTCTGTAGGGGCACTATAGCAGCACAGAAAAGTAAAGTCTCTGCAGCAAGGCATAAAATGACAGTTTGGAAACTGGCCTTTTAGGCTCTGCGTAGTAAGATGCTTCAATCCATGAATTAGCGAGTGGCTAATTTTATCGGTATCGTCGCAAAAGACAGAATTTGAAGCGGGAAGACTTATTCTTAATATAAAGATACCCACCCAGAAGTAACTTGGGCGCACCTTTCTGTGATTGGACATACTCTGCTCTTTGTTAATGTAGGCCAGCCATATCGAAATAAGACCATTTTGCATCCATGCATATTTGTTTATATACTCAAAATAGTACAAGAGAAAATTGCTTGAAAAGATTCTTATCGTCTCTGGTACAGTGCAATAATATCTACAACTTGACTTGACATTAGAGATAAATGACATTTAGATAGTGAATAAATTTAACAATGTTATATTTGGGATCACACTATCTTGAATTGTTCCTATTCTTGTACTTTTTGACATGACTATAACAACTTTTTACTTCTGCATAAAGCGTGAAGGGTAACTTCATTGATTAATTAGGGGTGGTAGGCAATGCACAGCTAATAAGTGTTGCGATTTATTCTGTCTTCCTGGGAATTCTGTCTTATGGTATTGAATCATTTTATCATCGATTACTGACGTCATAGCTATGTCGATGATGTAATGTTTCTAGTTTTGAGAGGTAACTTCAACACATAAATTAGCGAGTGGTTAATTTTATCATCGAAAGCTGTGTCGTTCAAATCAAAATAAATCATGGTTATGTAAAAGCTTAGAGTTCATGCTTTTGGTGCAGGAATGCCGCTAATGGCTGACATATTACTAAAGGGATGTAAAAGTCTATCTCACTTAATTGACAGCGCCCTCAACGGCGATTAGTTGCAATGTTCATTAGATTGGTAAAGGGCAAACGAGTCCTGTTGCATTAGTTTATTTGAGGGCATGCTGCAAAGCTTCACATAGTCTGTGAAGCGATTTGGCACGAGTAACGCCTTGTAATGTGTGTAAGGGAAGTCATCTCTGGGTGCATATTTTTCATATGTGCCCCAAAGCAAAATATCACTTATTCATAGTGACGTCATGTTATAAACAAGCTTTGACGTCACGGTTCGCCTTAGTCCTTAGTCCTGCAGAATGGTGAGTTTATTTTAAAAATGGCGGCCATCTTGGAAAGAAATTACACACACAGAGAGCCATATCTCTGCCAAATTTGGTACTACTCGCCCAAAGTGCACACTAGGTTTGATAGTTTGCGCCATTTTGGGGGACTATTTATGATATAGGGACCGGCGGCTAGTTGGCCTATTCTAAGAAGTAGATTTTAGTATTTACCTCAATTTCGCGTTATTAACAGAATTTTATATCCGTACCCATGACATACCATGTTTACCAAACACATGCCTAAATAATAGGGGCCCTTTTCACTTAACACTTAGGTAATCGTAAATCTCAAAGGTAACCTTAGTGCAATGGTAAAGAATGGGAGTTAAGGTCAACCTTAGTAAAGGTTGCTTTGTGAAAGGAGGCCCTGTACATCCCTCGCTCTCACTCGGGAAATACTAATATTTAGCCACTCGTGACGTTAAAATAGTATGTCATGGACACTCGTATGATAAATTCTACTTACCGGGGAGCTGGGACTGAGGATAAGACCGCCGACTGTAGCAATAGACAGAACCATGATCACCACCAGGGCACAGAACTGGGGAAACAAAAGTCAAATTTAAAGGGGCAGTAGCACGTTTTTTGAAAATTTTATATTTCAATTTTTCACTGATAACATACATGCTAAATGTATTATTTTGACCGAATAATTTTACCCTGTGACCAACAAACCCACCTGTATGCTTTATCCGGACCTTTCTTTAAACCGAAGTTGAATTATAGGGAAACATGCACAACTTTGATAGTGAAACAGGATGAAAACCAAATATCCTATAATATTTTACTCCCCATTTGATACATATTCTACTTACTGCTCCGAGGATAAAATTTCAACGAGAAAATTATCTGATTGGCTATATCCAAAGTCGGGCCGCGCAAGCGAATCTAGTTTCTCAGCCTAGGGTAGAAATTAGTGGAGTTAGCGAAAGGTTCGTACCCTGAGACAGGATGAAAACCAAATATCCTACCCTGAGACAGGATGCTATAATACCCGCTTCACTCCGATATTGAGTCTAGCAAGGTTCAGTAACGGGTATTCTACTTACTGCTCCGAGGAGGAGTTTGAACTTGTAGCACGCTCCACAACAGGCCAGGAAGGCGATGACGAAGAGAATGACAGCCAGCACGACTGCAGCTAGACCCAGTGTGTTGAATAAAGGGACATTAGCCAACTCGCTGAAGCTGTCTGGTACACTGAACTTGCCTTTAGCGACCGCCACAATACCCACGAACAGGAACTTGAGGAACACGCCGGGGAAGAAACGGAGGATTAGACCTGCCACGAACATTATAAGTGCCACCAGCTGAAACAGAGATAGGGTTTAGAATTACAGTCACTAACGGGAAAAACAGGATAGGTTTTAATTGTTGCGGGGATTTTACGACCACTTCCCACAAAAAGACCGGGGAAGAAGCGGAGGACATTATTAGTGCCACGAGCTGAAGCAGAGACAGGGTTAAAAGTTTTTAAAGAGTTTTAAGATACAGTCACTAACGAAAAAGAAGGACAGATTTTAAATGATGAGCAGATTTTACGACCACTTCACACACGAGCTGAAAACAGAGACATGGTTTAAAAATAGAGTCACTAACAGGGAAAAAACAGGATAGGTTTTAATTGATGTGCGATTTTACGACCACTTCACACAAAAGGGCTAGGTTGAGGATAAGTTCCGCCTCAGACATTATTGGTATTACGAGCTGAAACAGACAGGGTTTAAAAATGCAGCAACTAACAGAATCAACTGGAAAGATTTGAATTGTTGCGCGGATTTTACGACCACTTCACACAAAAAGGGCAAGGCGGAGGACTAGTCCTCCCTCCGACATTATTAGTGCCACGAGCTGAAACCGAGACAGGGTTTAAAATGCAGTCACTAACGAAAAAATATGAGAAATAGTTTTAATTGATGTGCGGATTTTACGAACACTTCACACAAAAAGGACAAGCAGAGGACATTATTAGTGCCACGAGCTGAAACAGAGATAGGGTTAAACATTATAAAAGAGTTTTAAGATACAATCACTAACGAAAACAAGATGTGTTTGTGAAACACGAATGCCCCCGGATGCATCCTGCTCGCTGTGTCAAGGTCAAGGTCACAAGGTCAAATGTCATGGTGTCATCTGAAAGGTCTCATCACAAGGGATCCATATGTCAAGTATCAAAGACCTAGCTCTGACCAATCAAAAGTTATGACCAAGGTTAAAGTTTTTGTGGACAAACGGACAGACGGACAGGTGAAAAACAATATACCCCCGGAATCTCCGATTCGGGGGCATAAAAACTGGAAAGATTATAATTGATGGGCGGATTTTATGACCACTTCACACAAAAATGAAGCGGACTATTAGTCCTGCAACGGACATTATAAGTGCCACCAGCTGAAACAGAAACAGGGTTTAAAATTACAGTCACTAACGAAAATAAAGGACATATTTTTATTGATGTGCGGATTTTACGACCACTTCACACAAAAATCCTGGGAGAAGCGGAGTATAGGACCTGTCACGACCATTATTAGTGCCACCAGCTGAAAACTGAGACAGGGTTAGACAATGCAGTCACTAACAAAATCAACTGGAAATATTTGAATTGTTGCGGAGATTTTACGACCACTTCACACACGAGTTGAAAACAGAGAACGGGATTCAATATACAGTCACTAACGGGGGGGGGGGGGGGGGGGGGGAAGGGAAATAATTGAATTGTTGCGGGGATTTTACGACCACTTCATACAAAAGGCCGGAGAAAAAGCGGAGGATACGCCCTGCCACGAGCATTTTTTTAGTCTTTTTGAGTACCATGTACGAGCTAAAAACACAGACTGGGTTTAAAAATACAGTCACTGACCGAAAAAAACCAGAACAGATTGAAATTGATGTGCGGATTTTACGACCACTTCACACTCGAGCTGAAACCACAGACAGAGTTTAACAAGATGTGTTTGTGAAACACGAATGCCCCCGGATGCATCCTGCTCGCTGTGTCAAGGTCAAGGTCACAAGGTCAAATGTCATGGTGTCATCTGAAAGGTCTCATCACAAGGGATCCATATGTCAAGTATCAAAGACCTAGCTCTGACCAATCAAAAGTTATGACCAAGGTTAAAGTTTTTGTGGACAAACGGACAGACGGACAGGTGAAAAACAATATACCCCCGGAATCTCCGATTCGGGGGCATAAAAACGGACACACGGACAGGTGAAAAACAATATACCCCCGGAATCTCCGATTCGGGGGCATAAAAATACAGTCACTGACGAAAAAAAGGATAGGTTTTAGTTGATGTGCGATTTTACGACTACTTCATACAAAAAGGGCGAGGCGGTGGATTAGTACCGCCACAGACATTTTAAGTGGCACGAGCTGAAACAGAGAACAGAGTTGAAAATACACTAACGGAAAAATAACAGAACAGATTTTAATTGATGTGCGGATTTTACGACCTATTCAAACACGAGCTGATATGGCTTTTAAGAATACTGCCTAATTAACCAAAGCGAACAGAATATTTGGTCACTGAAGCATGTCTACCTTCAAAATGACGTAGTAGCAGTCGTTTCGTATCTTTGAAATCTTTTCAACACAGAAGGTGATAAGTATTATGTTTACATAAGTGTTTTTACTCAATATGCTATTGTGCCCTGAAAACGTGTTTTTCTGTTAATTTACAAAACAAGGAATAGTCCGTCATAAGTATGAAATGAGATAGATTAAAATGCAGATATTTATAGTTTCTCCATTTTACAAAGTGTCATTTTAAAATGAATTTGTTACTGCAATTGCAAAATGTAGGTGTTCAGCATTTGAATTGATCAAAGAGATGGCGGACTAGTGAAATTACCGCTAGAACTTTTTCAAACAATAAAGAGCCACATATGGGGATATATGTTATGACTTATATCAACACGTATTAATAGTAAACTAGTTTGATGTCGATGTGGATTTGGAGTTTTTTGTTAAATTTTGCGACATAGGTATTTAACTTTCAAGTAATGTTTCATTCATGTTCATAACATACCATGTTTACGACTGAAGAGTTTATATTTTATGTTATCATATACCTATATATAATATGGAGCGCTTTGCACATACGATACTTGTCACCAACTTCCGCCCATATTGCCCACCCGGGCCGCAAATCCATATCAGCCATATCAGCCGTAGGGCCAAAAATAGTACGTTTTTGAGTAAACGTCATTATTTGTACTTACCGTCGACGACTCACCGTAGCCCATTGATTGCCTATCAATCATCTCTCGACCCATAACACAGAAAAAACAACACGGGAGTTACCTGCACATCCCCGCCACGCCCCCTATGTCTATGTCTACGTCACCAAAACCTCATCCAACCTACCTGGAGCCAGTGAACGCTAGATCGAACCTACTCGCAGGAGGGGAGGCATGGGTGGGAAATAAAGATTGGTGAGTCGTCGACGGTAAGTACAAATAATGACGTTTACTCAAAAACGTACTATTATTTAACGTACTATACCGTCTCCGACTCACCGTAGCCCCTACTACCACAGAGGGTGGAGGGCTGCGAGAGCGAGGCTGCAGGAGAGCAGTTACTCCCCCCACTACGTCTAACTAACGGCGGGTGCCCAGTTCCCCTCCTAAGGAGGGAAGCCCGCCCGGCCGGAAGAAAGAACAAACGACACACGGAGGTGCGATGGGAAGTTTATTGAAAAACAACAGAAAGCAAAACAAGACCTATCGGTGAGCTGAGACCCCTCTAGGGGGAGCCGCACCCGCAGTGCGATGCTGCGCGAACACCTGTGGCCCCAGCCTGGCCACGCCCGCAAGGTCTTCCGTGGACACGTCTCGGAGGTAGTGGTTAGCGAAAACCATGCCGGACTTCCAGAAACAGCCCGACATGATGTCCGCTACGGCGATGTTGCTGTGAAAAGCCATAGTGGCTGAGATCGCTCTGATCTCATGGGGATTAGTCCGAGCCGGCGGGGCTTACTCCTTGGCTTTGTAGGCATCCAGGATAGCGGACCGCAGATAGACACCCAAGAGACGTTTGTCTATCTCCTTCGTGCTACGCTGGGAGTGAGGTAGGAAAAGTCTCCTCCTCCCCTGGCGGAGAGAACGCGTGCGTTCAGCGTAAACCCGAAGAGCTCGGACCGGACAGAGGAGTCTGCTCTCTTCGTCCGTGGGAGAGACCGAACCTGAGAGGGCGGGAATGTGGAATACCCTGCCCCGTTCGTCCGACCCCTGGTTCTTGCAAACGAAGTCCGGAGCAAGTCCCAGCGTGGCCTTACCCCCATCCCTCGCTTCAAACCGGAGCAAGTCGGCCTGAAGTGCGTGTAGCTCTGAGATCCTGGCGGCCGAAGCCATCGCCACCAGGAAGGCGGTCTTGACCGTCAGTCGGAGAATGATGGATTCCGTCAGGGGTTCGTAGAAGTCCGAGCATAAATGATCGAGGACAATCGCTAGGTCCCACTCAGGAGGTCTAGGTTTGAGCCGCCCGTCCTCCTGACGAAAGGTCCTGATCACCTCCTTGAGAACGGAGATGTCCACCGCGGGGTCCCGCTTACGTAAGACCGACATGATTGCCGCTAGGTGGGTGTTAATAGAGGAGGCCTTAAGTCCCCTCTCCTCCCGGAGGTACACTGAGTACTCCGCCACCTGGGGAACGATCGCTACCTGGACATCCCAGCCCTTGTCTGCACAGAAAGTGGCAAATGACCCCCACTGTACGTCGTACAGCTTACGGGTGTAGACACGCTGGGCCGAGGGAACCGCGGCTGCGACTTTCTCCGAGTAGCCCGGCCGTTTCAGCCCCTTTTGGAGACAAGCCAAGCGTGAAGGTCCAGTGCTTGCGGGTTCTCGTGCACCCGCCCACTTGGCTCGCTCACTAAGAGATTCCACCTGAGAGGAATGGGGATTGGATCCCCCTGACACATCCTCCGCAGGGGTACGAACCACGGCCTCGCTGGCCAGAAGGGAGCTATCAGGATTAGCCTGATCGACCGTGTCGCCTCGATCTTCGCCACCACTTGAGTGAGAATGCTCGGGGGAGGGAAAGCGTAGGCGTCCATCCCCTCCCATTCGCACGACAGAGCGTCTAAGCCCCACGCCCCGGGATCGGGGACGGGAGACACATAGACCGGCAGCTGGTGGTTTAGCCGGGTCGCGAAGAGGTCTATGTGTGGTCTTCCGAAGTGCTGGCACACTTGTTGGAACGCCTGGGGGAGAAGTTTCCACTCCGTGGACGGTGGTTTGTTCGGCCTGGAAAGAGCGTCCGCTAGGACGTTCTTCACCCCCGGTATGTGTACCGCACGGACCGACATGTGCAGCCTGTCTGTCAAGCGGAAGAGGTCCAGTGCTAATTGGAGGATGGCCGTCGTAGAGCTGTCCGTGTGCACGAGTAGCACTTGTCCCCATAGCAGAGCGGACCAGTGACAGATTGCCAGTCTGATCGCCTCCATCTCCAGCTCGTTGATGTGTCGCGTGCGCTGGGTCAATGACCAGAGCCCCGCGGTCTGTTCCGTTCCCAGGTGGGCCCCCCACCCCTGCTTTGACGCGTCCACGAAGAGATGGGCGGTCGCCGCGGGAGGTCTGAGGGGAACACCCGCGAAGACATTCGCCTCCACCCTCCACCAGGCTAGGTGAGGGACGAGCCGCTGGGGGAGCGGGAATGCGTGCCTGCACACTTCCTCCCTGACGTGAGGGTTTAGAAAAACCTGAAGAGGCCTCAGCTCCAGCCGTCCCCTCGCGGTGAGGTCCTGAGCTGAGGTGAGTGACCCTAAGATCAGCTGCCACTGTCGGAGCAGAAGCGGACCCCTGAGTCCCCGATCCAATAGACTGTCTATCCTGGCCATCCGTTCCTGGGGAACGAACGCCCTGTACTGAACGGTGTCCAGTCTGGCGCCCAGGAAGGTGAGCGAGGTGGTGGGTTGTAAGTCCGACTAGTCCAGGTTTACCAGCCACCCCAGCCTCCTGAACAGGCCGATCATGAAGTCCCGCTGCTCCCCGAGGACCGCGGGAGAGCGGTGGTGACTGAACCCGTCGTCCAGGTACATAGCGAACTGTACGTCGTGATGGTGAAGTAATTGGACGACCGGCTGAGTCACTCTGGTGAATAGCCACGGAGTGGATGATATCTCGAACGGGAGCACGTTCCACTGGAAGTGGCGCCCCCCCAGGACGAAGCGGAGGTACTTGCGGTGTTCCCGGAAGATGGGAATGTGCAAGTACGCGTCCTGAAGATCCAGGGATATCATCCAGTCCGATCGCTCCAGTAATAGCATTACTGACGACACAGTCAAGAGACGAAAATATGGCGGCCGTACGAGGTAGGAGCGGTTGAACACGGACATATCGTGAATGAGCCGCCATTTTTTCGAGTCTCTCTTGGGTCGGACGAACACGGGTGAGTAGAACCCGGGGGAGAGATCCTGGAGCAGGATTTCCTCCACCGCCTCCTTGGAGATGAGAATCTCCACCTGTTCCAACGTGAGGGCGAGCCTGTCGGCTGCCAGCGGACGCTCCGTTGGATAACAGGTGAGCGGAGGGGGAGATAAGACTGGTATCTGAAACCCCCGCTCCAGAATCCGACATACGAACGGATCTAGGCCTAGCTGCCTGCAGTTCGCCACGAACTGTCCGAGACGCCCTCCGACAGGGCCATCCCAGGGAACAGTCATAGGTGGAGGGAGCAGAGGCGTGCGCCACGAGTCACTGCTTCCTCGGGGTGAAGGGACCCTTCCCTCGCTTGGTCCACTTCTTTTGGGGAGTGCGTTTGCCTGGTGAGGGGCCGGAGACGTTCCCTGAGTCTCTCCCTCCCCGACCCCCGAACCGAAACGACACACCCCCCGTCTTGGGAGTGAGAAGCTGATGTGTCTGCTTCCCCTTCTTTGGCGTAGTGAACCCTTGCCTCCGTTCACCCGCCAACCTGTTGGTCAGGTCCTGCTGCTGGACTTCCTGTCGCTGTCGGAGGGCTTCCGGAATAGCCCCAGCGAAGAGAGTGCTAGCTGTCCCCGAGACTCCCCGGAGATTGCTGCGAATCCCGACGGGAAGGTTGGTCCGACCAAGGAACCCATCCCTGCGTAGGTTGGTGATCCCCGCCGAGATACGCACAGCGCTGAGCATTACCTGCGCTAGTCCTCCCGCCACGGAGCCGAACGCGCGGTAGAGGGCCGGGGACCCCTTCTCCATCTCCGCCTCACTGGCAAAGGCCGTCATTGCCTTGCAGGCGTGACCCCAGGATGGATCTAGCCTCTTTGTCCAGGTGGACGAGATGGGCGTCCGACACGTGGTGAGCCGCGGAGGGTGTGGGACCCGCCTAATGTCCTCGTCCAAGATCGGAGGGTTGAGAGGAATCGGGGGGTCCGCCACCGGGAGGGTGGACCGCTGACGGTCCGACAAAACAAGGGGGGGAATGAGCTTACCCGGCCCGACATCCGAGATCGCCGAACTAAAATCCCTTCCCGCCGTGTCAAACAGCCGATGGGGGGGAAAGACCTGCCTCGAGCAACGAGGGGCTTCCTCCTCACAGAATGACTCCAAGCGAGCCCGCTTAGAGGAGGACGGGGATTCGTCCACCTCCTGTAGACTAAGTCCCGCCCACTCCGCCACCGCGTCCATTTTATCGGCCGCGTCCGAACCCGCCATGCTCCCGTTCCCTGTTTCGGTGATGGGAATGAGGGGAGGGTTCGTCGTGTCGACGAACTGGTGATCCAAGTGATCAGGGGACAAGGTGGGGGTGGACGTGTCACTGGGGGAGACCTCCTGGTAGCGGAGGGTGACCCTACGGCCGGAGCGAGGCGGAGGGGAAGGAGAGTCGTGAGTGAACTCCTCCTCCGGGGGGGGGGGAGTCACCTCCCGTCGTCCGCTAGCGGGCGGGGCGGACCCCCTGGCGTCCAGCATCCCCGACACCATGACCTTGACGGACGCGAGCAGTTGAGCGGAGAAGGCCGCCTGATCGAACTGACTTCGATCCTCCGACCTCCTCTTCCTCTTTTTCGACTTCTTCCGCACGCGAGGGGGCCACGTGCGGGAGGGGGCTGAAGACACCGACGAGGAACGGTGATGAGCGGATGGACGAGGGGGAAGGGGGGG
Organism: Steromphala cineraria; assembly: GCA_916613615.1. Taxonomy (NCBI): domain Eukaryota; kingdom Metazoa; phylum Mollusca; class Gastropoda; order Trochida; family Trochidae; genus Steromphala; species Steromphala cineraria. Next base: position 31,047,288 of record OU744737.1, read on the forward strand.
TGACTGATTCCCTACACTACCCCCGCGCGCGTCCCTGTCTGAATCGGAGCCCCGTTCATCCGCCTCAAATTCCCTCGTATCCTCCGATATGACGAACCCCTCCGGGGGGGAAGTGATGGTGGACGAGGCCGACGGTTTCCCGGAGGTGCGACCCCTACGCTTCGCACCTACCGCGTCCCTCTCGCTCTTCCTTAGCGCCTGAAGGTAGAGCTTGAAAGCTTCCATCGAGAGGGACTCACACTCTTCACACCTGTCTTGCAGGGAGCAAGCAGAGGTGCATGAACGACAGAGGGAGTGGGGGTCATGTGTCCCCGATTTCCTAAGTCCACATCGCCCACAGAAACCAGGGTACATCGCTGACGATACCCTGGTCCGACCGCGAGAGAAGCGGAGCAAACGCGTATCAAAAACGGAGGACGGAACAGACACTCCCGTCCGTCACTCACTCCCGTCCGTCACTCGCCAGACGGACCAAGGTGGAGCGAAGCGGAGCAAACGCGTACCAGGGCGGAGGACGGATCAGTCACTCTCGTCCGTCACTCGCCAGACGGACCAAGGCGGAGTGAAGCGAAGCAAGCGCGTACTAAGGTGGAGAACAGACACTCCCGTCCGTCACTCACTCCCGTCCGTCACTCGCCAGACGGACCAAGGTGGAGCGAAGCGGAGCAAACGCGTACTAAGGTGGAGGACGGACCAGTCACTCCCGTCCGTCACTCGCCAGACGGACCGAGCGGAGTGAAGCGAAGCAAGCGCGTACTAAGGTGGAGAACAGACACTCCCGTCCGTCACTCACTCCCGTCCGTCAATCGCCAGACGGACCAAGGCGGAGTGTAGCGAAGCAAGCGCGTATCAAGGCGGAGGACGGACCAGTCACTCCCGTCCGCCACTCGCCAGACGGACCAAGCAGAGTGAAGCGGGGCAACCGCGTACCCAGGCGGATCACGTGACGATCCACTCACCCCAGCGGAGCGAACTGCCAAGCTGACACTGCTTGCACACGTCCCGCACACGAAGCCAGAGGTCAAGGGTCAGACACCCCGAGGCGTGACCTACTAACCGCACGAGCAGCACGTGCAATCCAAGCGCCGGTCGCGCGAAAATGAGAAGCCTGTCTGTCCCCCAGGCAGAACCCTAACAACAACAACAACAACCTCCAAATGTGGCAATTTGGAAGGAGAACGGGAGGTAAGAGAGGATACTCTTACTCCCAAGGATCGAGAAATATGGTAGACAAGGCAAGAAAACTTCGAGAGAGCTCAGAGACACAACCGATCACTGAGCGACAGGAAGTTGGAATGAGGTTTTGGTGACGTAGACATAGGGGGCGTGGCGGGGATGTGCAGGTAACTCCCGTGTTGTTTTTTCTGTGTTATGGGTCGAGAGATGATTGATAGGCAATCAATGGGCTACGGTGAGTCGGAGACGGTATGGTGGTTAAATAATCCATATCAGCCGTATTGCCCGGCTAGTAGGCAAGTTATGCAATCAATTCGCGCATGCTCCCAAACACATCAAAATACAGAGCCAATTACATGTTTATAGCATTTTGTCGTTTTGTTTGTCGTTTGATGACAATCATTATTGGGATAAGAGTACCATAGAAAATGATTGTGTTTGCCGGGAATTTGATTTGGAAGAGGTTAAGAAAATAAGGTCATGACGGGACCGGGGAAATGAAACGAATACACAATAATTTGTAGGCATTTTTCATGTTTTTCATCCCTTTTAAACAGTTACAAATGTAGTATATGATAAAAATGTTATGATATTACAGGATGATACAGAGAGAGAGAGAGAGATACTCTCTATTCTACCAGTGACATTAACCCCCTATCTGGCTACAGTGGCGACCTTTATCACCCATCGGGTAACGTCAAACTCAAGAGTGTGATGTCATGAAAAAATGGTCTGATGGAACGAACTCTCAAATGACGTCATACGTCTTCATATAATAATTAGAATATCTGTCAAACTTTGTACTATGTTTATATCATCTTTCATACCCTCTATATATCCCGCGTTCTTGCTCGAGAAATACTATATATTATTTTTGATCAAAGATTTGTATCAATTTTGTTTGGTCAACAGACGGTCAAATGACAGTCCATAGAAAGTGATATGGACTTGAGAACAATCGCAAAAGTCAATCAACTTTGATATTGACCCGTTGTTGACGCATGCCTATGTGACGTCACGTCAACAATTGCTTACCACCGTTACGTCACCTTTAATGTCGGCCGACGTGCACGACGTCTCTTACCGTGAAGATGAATCGCTTTGCCGACGTAAATGTTGAAGAACAAAGGAAATTTTGGACAATATTGATACCAAAAACACGAAGAAAGTAACTGCTAACCCTTATTTTCTCATTTTCTGGTTTTGTTTTTATCCAAACATCCGGCTTCTTATTCCATCAGGTGAGTGAGGTATTTGTGACTTTTACATAAGACAGTGTTGTATTTTGTTTACGATTTCCTTTAAAACATACATGTATAATAACACAACTATAGACTTCTGTAGAGGTCAATATCGTTTTTCATTGACCTGAGTAAAACAATATAGACCTCGCATGCTCGGTCAATATTGTTTTTCTCAGGTCAATAGTTGTATAATATTTTGAAACTCGTGTCGTAAACGAAAATATGACGCTATTATTGCCGTATTGCCGTATTGATATTACATTAAACTATCTTTACACTGGCAAATTATAAAGCGTAATATACTAAATGATATGTTTAAATCTTGTCGTGAATTCTGTATAGAATTACATATGCGTTTCTTTTTTAGGACAGTATATTTCAAACTCGTGTCGTAAACGAAAATATAACGGTTATATTGCCGGATTGATATTATTTACGTTGGCAAATTATAAAGCGTAATATACTAGTTTGAATCTTGTCGTTTTAACCTTGTACTATAATATTAGAATATCTGTCGATCCTTGACATGTTTATATTATCTCTCATATCCTCTATTTATCCCACTTTCTAGTTCGAGAAATACTATTATTTTGAAACTCGTGCCTTAAAGGGACAGTAGCAGGTTTTTTGATAATTTTATATTTTAATTTGTTCACTGATAAATGTAAGTTAATACTAAATGTATTATTTTGACATTGTCAAAAATCTCGTCACACAAGCCAATCATCCATAGTCAGAGGACAAAGTATGAAGATTCACATAAAATCCATTGGCGGCCATTTTGTGTGAACACCTTTAATTCATTTTATGTTTAAAAAAACAATTGCATGGCTAAACTTTACGTTATATATTTGAATTATCACTGCTCCATTTAGTTTAAATAAATTGTCTTTCAATTGGAACCATTAATTTTCATGTTCCTGACATCACCTTTTATTCTCCCTAAAAACGTGCTACTGCCCATTTAAACAAAACTATATTGTTATTACATTTAACTAACTTGAATAATATGTGTAATATACTAGTTTAATTCCTGTCGTGTGAACCTTGTACTATAAGCCTATTTTGTATGACGTACAAAAGTACCATAGCTGATATCAGTATATATGATATCAATGTCACCTGGCTGTGTGATACGGCTGATACTGTTCTATATACATACATTGATAACTTAATATAGGACACGCCTAAAATACATACTTATCATTCTGTAATATACTGAATAAAATGTTTGACAATATATCGATTGAAAATAAGTTTATTCATAACTTACTAATTTGTATGTATATTTTTCTCCTATCCATATGGATTTTCTTGACATTTATCGAACTATAATCGTGATTACTCTTGACAATAATGTGAGGGATATATGAACATAGCTATAGAAACGCTTATATAATATAATATATATATAGCAGTCATGAAATGTTCTTTAGCCCTTATGTTTGGTAAAGTCAATTTTGGTAATGATATTCAAAGGGACAGTGCACGTTTTTAGGGGGAATATAAGGCGATGTCAGGAAAATGAAAATAAATGGCTCCAAAAGAAAGACATTGTATTCAAACTAAATGAATAATAATCGGATATATATGTTTAGCCAAGCGATTCCTTTTTATAAAACAAAATGAATAAAGGTGTTCACATAAAAATGACAGCCAATGGAGTTTATGTAAAACCTCACAATTTGCCCTCTGACTATGGTTGATTGGTTTGTCTTATGAGATCTTTGACACTGTCATTAAGCATTAACGTACAATTATCAGTGAAAATCTAAAATATAAAGTTTTCGAAAAACGTGCTACGGCCCCTTTAAAGCGATGATGATTAGGTTTCAAATCATGATGATAAGTTGTATTCATATTTCTTTTATCTCATCGTGTCACTGACAGACAGTGCTTTATTTAAAGTCGGTGATTGCCTAGTGTATATGTCCCGAATTCGACGAAGATTATTTTAAGAAATGAAAGATATATGTTCAACCATTTGTGTGATTTGCTTCGAAATGTTGCTCATGTGGGCTATGTATTTTTACTATAACTTGTTGCTCGTTAATAATGATAGTTCATAAAATAAAATAAAAATCACACTTCACAGAAAATAATTTCTGTTTAAAGGGGCAGTAGCACGTTTTTAGGGGGAATATAAGGTGATGTTAGGAAAATGAAAATTAATGGTTCCAAATGAAAGACAATGTATTTAAACTAAATGGAGCAGTAATAATTCAAATATATAACGTAAGGTTCAGCCATGCGATTGCTTTTTCTTACAAAAATGAATTAAAGGTGTTCACATAAAAATGGCCGCCAATGGATTTTATGTGAATCCTCATACTTTGTCCTCTGACTATGGGTGATTGGCTTGTGTAATGTGATTGTTGACACTTTCAATATAATACATTAGGCATTTACTTACAACTATAAGTGCAATATTTAAAATATAAAATTATCAAAAAACGTGCTACTGCCCCTTTAAGGTTTTCATCCATTCCAATCCATTCCAACTTGTCTAATGAACATTATCGAATGCATCCTCGATAAGCCAGTGTCAACTTTCCGATAATTCTCCTCTTTAGTTTACAGTTGACTTAATGTTGACTCTGGAGTGTCGAGGATGTATCTAATGATAAAAACGATAATGTCTAGAATATTGGCTATTGCAGAAATTGGAGATTTTTTTAGGTAACCAAATTGTTTATTTGTATATGTCAAAATTTAACCTCCCATTTAGCCTTGCGGAAGTTGTTTTTTTGTACATCCAGTCAATATCTATAGCAATCTAAATAAATTTAGATCAACAGGTTTTATATTTGGTCAACAGTATGACAAAATAAAAAATCTGTTGATCTAAATTTATTTAGATTGTATCTATAGGTTAAAAAAATTATCAGATAACTTACAATGTCACCTATCAACATTTAGTTATCGCTTTGGGTAAACGTTACGTTATGATAAAAACGACTATGTTTAACCTCTATTTAAGAAATTACGATAAAACAATACAGTGAAGATATCTGTCTTTAGGCGAAAATTATTAAAATCATAATTGATTGACAAAATGTCTAAAATAAAGTAAAGGTAGTTTTTACGCTCATTCGATAAAAAAACGTTCGTTCCGTTAGAAATATTATTTCTTGGTCAATAAAGATATTGGAACAGTCAATATGTATACTTGACAAAATAAGTAAGGCGTTCATGTATTTTGATAATTATGATGATTGTTTAACCAAATTGTCAATGAAGTAATATTTCGAAAAATCATGCAACAGGCTTATTTTCCTTAAGCCACAAATTTTATGATGAAAAGTTATCGTTATTCATAAAAAGAGGGACACAAATTTGGCGCACGCCACAAAAAAAAATTCCTGCATTAGACCATGTATTGACAGATTATGTTTGAAAATTTATAAATTATTTTTTCCGGGTAGTCCTTGTAGAATAACATCATAATTCCCAAATTTTGAAGTCTCCCTAATCATTTCTTCCAGTATATATATGAATATAATTCATCAGTATACATCTGAAAAAAAAAACCGATTGTGTATTTTTCGTTTATACATACATATACATATTTGTTTATTTTATAAACGAAACATATTTTACCTACCACAAAAATAATGTTGAGAATCACAAGCACGCATTGTGAGAGCCCTGAAAAACACCCCATGTTGATAGTTGTCCCGTGCACGAGAAGAAAACGTCGCTGTAGGGAGCTCACAACGTTATCTCCTGGTCATTCGGAAAGTCGACACTCGATCTTGTGATCGCGAACCTGTAACGGATAACGGGACAGTGATATGATGTGGGTTATAAGTAAGCTGGCGAAATATTCAATATAGTAATATGAGAAGATGGCTGTATTTCTCAATATCTGAATTGATTGTATTTCTCAATACCTATATTGGTCTATCTATCTATATCTATTATGATAATGATGCTATTTCATAGAGGTAAATGACGTTATAGCTTAAATGGTGTTTATATAGATTGCGAAGGCGAATAGTGTTCAAGAGAAACGTTCTTTTTTAACATCATCAAACACAAAATTATTTTACCGAATAGGTGTTTTTAGAAAAAAATGTTTCTTCAGCATATGGTTTTTGAAGAAGAATACACAATTTCGTTCACGAGGACCACATACTTTTGATTTTGTGGCTGTTCAAACACAGATTGGGTGCATAAATCGCAATTTCATAATGTATTTTAAACAGAATGTTTTAAATTTAAGTTCAAATTCGATAAATTAAAGAAAATTGGTATAAGAACAATTTTGTTGACAAAATTTGACATTAATTTGTTGACGTGTCTTTTCTTTTTAGCAAAAAAAAAAAAAGATAAAGTTTCTGAATTTTATGTCAAGTAAGTTTGCTTCTGGAGAAATCACCTATCGAATGAAATATCTTGTGATTTGGTTGGTAGCGTTTCTTTTGAACACTAGTTTATCATGAGTATGAATCTCATTGATATCAGTAAGACCCTATCATTCGTTCCTTGGGGCGTTGCTTAACTGAGTAGTGGTATCTTGCTAGTGATATTTTCTTTCCACGCTTGAGAAAATTTGAAGTATTGTCATTCAAATTGAGCCAATGGCGCATTGAAATCAGTAAGACCCTATTTTCGTTCCATGCTTGCGAAAAATTTGAGTCTTGTCATTCACATTGTGCCATTGCCTTTCTAGAATTTGGCAGGAGTGAAAAGAACACTTGTTATGATTCGTCCACTTTTTAACAATACCCAAATCATAAACACAGAGAGGTACGAATGAAGGTTCGATCTGATGTTATTGAGATTGCGGTATGAACGGAATTTGTAGTTGGGGAATGTGTGTATGAAATATATTTGTTTTGTCTCCTGTGCTTTTCATTCAAGATGAGTGTCCAAGTGCTTTGTTTACTATACCACCGAAAAGAAGTGAAAAATGTCTTCTTTTTTTTATAAGATTTCTGTCATTATTTTAACATTTCTTTTACAAATGTGCAGACTTTGAAATGTTATGAGGCTTTCGCCTTAAAAAGATCCATTTTTAATCATGAAAATGTGGTTCCGAAAGTTGAGAATCTGAAATAATGATCTATCACCTTGTAGGTGATTTCGTTGTCAAAATATACATCTTCTCACGCAAAGATTAAAACACCAGTTTACGAACTGTCAGTTTTATGCCTTGCTGCAGACCTTAGAATTTTCTCTGCTGATATCAGCATATTAGCAAACCTCCAGTTACTTTCAGATTGGACTATTGCTTTCTCTCATAGTAAGCTAAAGAGCATGCAAAGAAAATTCAAGGGTCTGCAGCAAGGCATTAAACTGAAAGTTCGGAAACTGGTGTTTTATAGAGCTTCAGATTTACAGTGGGTCCGGGCCATTCCCCCACATTTTATTTAAATGACCCCTCATATTTTAAGTGCTGGGGTCCTAAAGGCCCAAGTCATTAATTAAAGATTTTTAAAGAAAATATTATGTTTGCATATCTTATGTAAAGGAAAATTTAGGTAATTATGTATGTTTATGTGACATTTGTGAGACAGTGCAACATGTATTTGTAATCATTATTTCATATAAGTTACCCAAAAATTTGATAATATCTTCTGACCCATGCAAAATATGACCCCTCCAATGACTGAGTAAGGGCCAACTGTGATCCAAAAGATTATTCAAAGAAAATGAAGTACTGGTTTTAGGCTTTAAAGGGGCAGTAGCACGTTTTTAGGGGGAATATTAGGTGATGTCAGGAAAATGAAAATTAATGGTTCCAACTGAAAGACAATGTATTTAAACTAAATAGAACAGTAATCATTCAAATATATAACGTAAAGTTTAGCCATGCGATTCCTTTTTTTATCACAAAATGAATTAAAGGTGTTCACACAAAATGGCCGCCAATGGATTTTATGTGAATCTTCATACTTTGTCCTCTGACTATGAATGATTGGCTTGTGTAATAAGATTTTTGACACTGGGTCAAAATAATACATTTAGCATTAACTTACAATTATCAGTGAAAATTTTAAAATATAAAACTACCAAAAAACGTGCTACTGTCCCTTAAGTAGGAAGATGACTTTTTATAGGACACAGCAGCAGTCTAAGTAAACCTAGCCTTAATACTATCCGTTTACTCCTATACTGAGTCTAGAAAGGTCTAGTAGAGGGTCGCGTCAGCCAACCTTTCTGCGACCTATGACCCTCAAACGTTATACGTGCGAAGGCAGACTATTGCGTCTTGGGAAGATGAGTTCTGATTGGTCAATTCGATACGTGGGCTGACGCGACCCTCTACTAGGCTCAGTATAGGAGTGAAACGAATAATATTGAGGCTAGGTTTACTTAGACTGACTTTTTATAGGACACAGCAGCAAATGTACAATTATCCTTGTGGCTTATTCTAACGTATGACTCGGTTGATAGACAGCCAGCTGGCGCGCATCACCTGTTATCGGGGATAGATAAATATATATACGATGTTGTTACCACCTGTAGTTTTGTGTTGTTGTGAATGTTAAGCATATTTATATGTGAGTACAGGCAAGAAATTATGCATATATAGGGGATATTATATGAGTTTCCATGACATACTATGTTTACGACACGAGTGGCTAAATATTAGTATTTCCCGAGCGAGAGCGAGGGATATACTGATATTTAGGCACGAGTGTCGTAAACATAGTATGTAATGGGCACGAATATAATATTATGTTTATTACCGTAGTCCCAAAATTAAAGAAAATACTCAAAACCTACTTCTCAGCATAGGCGTACAAGCCGCCGCCGGCCCGTATTATTATGGCGTCATAGGTGAACCGTGACGTCAAAGCATGACGTGACGTGACGTGAAAAAGTGATATTTTGCCCTAGGGCAACATATGAAAAATATGAACCTCGGTATGACTGCCCTCGTAGGTAATAAATATATATACGGATGTTTTTCGATCTATAAAGTATGCAAATGAGCTGTCATCTCAATACGGTTCGGTAAATGTTACATTTTATGTACAATAATCATATATCGTATGTCCTTTACACGTTACCTAAAGTTATATCAAAGTACATAAAATGAAATGTGAACTGTTTTCAGTTTTAAACACATGTAGTGCAGTATTTAGGAGTCAATTCAAAGCTGTTGTTGTGAATTACACAGTTGCCGAGGCAACTCATGTGTTAAAAGCTTTGCACGTTCCTAGTATCATATATACATGTACACCATGTGCTTGAATGTCTCGCTCCTCGCATTTAAAGTCACGTGACAAATCAGTAACAGCGAACGTCCTCGCGTACACATTATACCCAGTGTACACGGTTCATTGTGACATTTCTCTAAATGTTTTGCAAATATGCAACTTTATGACAATTGTGCTAGCAAAAATGCAATAAAAATAGTACTTATGTAATGCATTTACAACGCCTAGGTTGGAAAAAAATCATTGATAGGAATCAAATATATTCGTCAAGATATTTTTTTTTGGCCAAAAAGCATTATTTCTGTTCCGTGAATACTATAACACAGTATTGAATTTGCCGTGCAATACGGAATTTGAAGACGTATTCCGTATTGCACCCTATCCTAAATTTACATGAGTATATGATAGAAATGTAAACGCCAAAAAGCATTATCTCTGCTACGTGAATACTATAACAATCAAGCTACCATTCAACTGACAATCACCACAACTGGTAAAAGCCACTCCTTCAATGAAGTTACCGTTAATACTCTTTTGAAGGTAAATGTCACCATACGCAAACATTCACTTGTATTATCGCGACAATTCAAACATCGAGCATCTCCGACGCCAATGACATAAATACTTACATTTCAAGATGATGTCTAAACTCACATGGTGTCCTAAACATGACGCATCTTCAAATACTAAACGGTTATTTACGCTGCAATCCTTCGTATAATCTATACTGTAGAGGGAGCACAAGCTGTTTGTAGTTCAATCAACAATGTGACATATTTCTATTACCTTGGGCAACAGCTGTGTATTTGTATATATAAGGCCAAGGAAAAGTAATGTGTTTCTGGTTTCCGATCGCGTCAGTTTCAAACCAACGCATCAAACTGTTTTTCAATTATTTTCAGGAAAATATATTCCCGTAGCTTTGAAAAAACCTTGAAACTTTTGAAATGTGTCTCGTTTCTGATCGTGTAGGAGTAGTAGGAGGAACCAGGACTTGATGCCCCCACCCCAAAAACTTGAGAGAAAAAAGTTAAATTTGAGAGATGTAAAATAGGGGTCTTGGGTGGTATTTTACATTAAAAAGGAAAGAAATAGGCTAAATCAGGGAAAATAAAGGTTTTAGGAAAGAGTGAGATTCTAAAAATAATTCAATTTTATAGGTGGTATTTTACAAGGTTAAGAGTGTATTTTAGCAAGTTAAAACACTTTATATTTTCATACACAAGTCTGATCTCCCACAGAGAAAACCTCTTTCATGCTCAGTGAAGCGACAATAACCGCTCGTGTACATTTCTATAGCGGAGTCTCACTTGTGAAATCTTGTCTGCTCTCTCAATAGATCTGACATTAAATGCAATGAGGCGAAAAGACACCATAGACTAATTTCAATAGTAAATACTTGGGCGGGTGATACTTGCTTGTACATGTTGTATAAACTTGAGTTTTCAAAGCAAATTAAATTGCTGTCACTATCAAGCCACAACAGGGTAAGTTAACCCCCTTACTGAGAGAAATGGTTGATATTAGTTAATAAAGGAACATTGGAGTTCCTTCCGACAGCGAAGTGGTTAAGAAACAATTATTTTTCATGAACAAACATGTCAAGAAATGATCGTCACTCCTTCTTAGTTACCACAATCACACAACGCATTTCTCTTCAGACTGTCAAGGAGAGCAGACGTGTGCAGATAAATGTCACAGGAAAGTGTTTCGTCTTTTGAGTTAGAACAAGAAATTCAAGAGTGTATTGATTCTCATCAGAAACTTTTGGATTATTCAAAGGAAAAAGATACACTGATTCTCCCTTCTTCCAGTATGGACAAAGGAGCTGGATTTGCACAGGCAACTGATATCCCAAATCCTGGATTTCAACAGGACACAGGAGCCCCACCGTTACCTGTTCAGTGGACAGATGAACAACAGGTGTTAATTGATCAACATTTGAATTTTCATCAACAAATGACTTTATTAATTGGTGTGATGAAAACAAATGGACCAAGTCAAAAGCTACCCAAGTTTCCGAAACGTCCTGCACCAGCATTGAGTGAGCTGATAAACGTCAAGAAGCCTAAAACACATTCCACCCCCAAAGAATTGCATCAGTTTTTAGAAGCAAATATTGCCGATATTGACACAGCAATAGACAGGGAAGCGTATGCTGAAACCGATTTTATAAACCAGGATCAAATCATCAAATATTTGAACAAAGGGGTAAAAAACCTCCGAAGAAATGATGCACAAACTCTCATGATATACATCCGATTTGGGCGTTTTTTAACCCTTTGTAAGGAGTGGCACAAAGGACAAATGAAGAATGGAACAATAAAAGAATCCTGGTCGCTGTGGCTAAAACACAAGGCTAACTATTCTGACGCACATGCTAGGAAACTCAGAACAATTTCGGACATTCTCTTCAATTACCCGATGTTTTACAGCGTTGGACTTCCTTTCGGGATCATTTATTCCAAGAAAAATGAAATTGTGAACATGTTGAGGATTCAGGAGTATCACGATTATTGGTCAAAGCCTGTACAATTGAAACTCACACCTGAGTTACGCCAATCACAATAAAAGGAATAGAGTCACAAGCTGATCGGTCTAAAGTGTCTTTGAATTCTCCCTGTTACTATGGTTGTAAACACGTCGGGAGTTAAAAACAGATACGTTCATTGTTCATGTAACCGGCAGGTGGTATAAATAGAAACGTTCATGCATGCACGTTTTCATTGTAATCATATTTCTCTCTAGGTGAATCACTGTGCTATATTTAGAAACGTTCATGCATGCACGTTTTCATTGTAGTATTTTAAAGCAAGCTGTCAGTGACTTCCGAATATAATTTATATTACCTGAGTCAGGTTTATGTGTTATTGTTCACAATTAAAATATTTATAGTGATTAAATGTGTTTGTTGTTTATGAGACATGTTTGTTTAGAATTTAAAAAAAAACATGTCCACAGTTTTCCAATTAATATTGGAAACCAAGCTGTGCTGATGAGCTGTGAGACAGCGAAACATGTTATCCCCCCTCAATTACATAACACGACCTCCCCTTAACACAACACAACACAACACAAATTTATTCTATATAAAATGGAAAACAATTTAGATTGGGAAACCACATCAAACAGAAACAATTCACCTATTTTACCAAGATCAATCAGAGGATTAATTATTGGAAAATCGGGTTGCGGTAAAACAAACTTATTATTAAATTTATTATTAGAACCAACTCTCTTAGATTATAATAAATTATTTGTTTATGGTAAAAGTCTGTTTCAACCAAAATATAAAATAATGAAATCTGGCTTCGATAATAATTTAGACAAAGAAACAATTTGTAACCTATTTAACAATAGAGAGAATCTAATAAAACAAGATATTTCACCATATGAATTAATAAAAGAAATTGGTGGTACGATTACAAACAATAGTCCAATTAAATGTGAATTCTATGAAAAGGGTAATGACATTATTGACCCAAAAGAGTTAAATTCAACTGATAAAAACTTAATGATTTTTGACGATGTCCTTTTAGAAAAACAAAACAAATGTAATGATTATTACACAAGGGGGCGACATTCAAATGTTGATTGTTTCTATTTATCTCAAAATTACTTCCGCTTACCAAGACAGACAATTCGGGAAAACAGTAATTTCATTTGCCTTTTTAAACAAGACAACAAAAACATCTATCATATTTTCCAAGACCATGTGAGTCATGATATGGACTATGATGAATTCAAAGCTTTATGTAATATCTGTTGGACCAAACCATATAATTTTTTAGTTATAGATAATTCTTCACCTATTGAAAATGGAAAATATAGAAATAATTTAGATGACTTTTATTTTCCTAAAAAGTTACATAATTAAATGGACAATGAACTTTCCAAAAAGATGTTAGAAACACTCCAGGAGATAGCTAAAAATACATCTCCAAAAAATAGTTTACAATTTATCGTTAGTGAAAATAAATCCGATTTCAATACAACATTTAATCCACCAATAACTTTAGATACAAATAAAAAATATGAGATTGCATTAGTGGATTTAGAAACGTATTACTCCTTTCCTAATATTACAACAGAAAATAATGTCATTAAATATATAAAAGCTCCAACTGGGAGAAAGTTATTAAAAAAGATTGTCATACCAGTTGGATCTTATGAAATTAATGGTTTAAATAAAGAGATAAAAAGACAATTAATAAAGAATGGAGATAAAAATGCATTTAAAATAATTCCCAATTTAAATACATTTAAAACAATATTAGAAGTAAAATCTCCATATGCGGTTTTTTTTAACTATGATAATAGTATGAAACATATTTTAGGTTTTACTAAAGATGATTATGAACCAGGAACACATATTTCAGAAAATATTGTGTCAATATTAGCAGTTAATTCGATTTTTATCCATATTAATATTATAAATGGTTCTATAGTAAATGGTGTACAAGAACCAGTTATATATTCATTTTTCCCAAAGGTAAGTCCAGGTTATAAAATTGTAGAAAAACCAGTTAATCCAATTTATTTACCAGTAATATTAAATAATATACGAAATCTTCATGTCAAAATAACAGATCAAAATGGTATTCCCTTAGATTTTAGAGGAGAGGAAATTACGATCAGGTTTCACATTAGACAAATTTAATACTTAAAAATGAAGACAAATTATATTGAACAAAGATTGGACATTTCAGAAAATCAAAAGGAGAAGGTAAAGCGTGCTATGCAAAACAATGAGGCAGTTACTATTAGAGTAGAAAATATTGGTGATGACATAATAGCTCTTACTGAAACACAAATTAATAAGATAAATAAGGCTTTTGAACAAAATAAGGGAGTTAACATTAAATTAAGTAAGCAACAACTAAAATATAATAAAGAACATGTAACTGGTGGTTTTATTGGAGCACTACTAGCTGGTTTATCTCGATTTGCTCTACCATTACTTTCAAAAGCACTACCAGCTCTCGGAGTAGGTGCACTTTCTGGAGTAGCAAGTAATTTAGTAAATAAGGTTATGGGAAATGGATTGTACATGAAGCGAGGGGATCACATTGTTAAATTAAAGGAATTTGGAAATGGAATCTATCTTAAACCACAACGAACAAATGAATTAGAAACATATGGTAATGGGATTTACTTAAAAAGAGATGGTGAATTATATGAAGGTTCTGGTATTATTCATGAATTGGCTAAAAATATCCCTTTATTAAATTTATTATTTTGAACTTCTTGATTTTTTACTATTAAAAATGGACATGGATAATTATAAAGAGAATATATATCCTAGATTGGATAATATAAAAGCGAGTGCACCACCTCACACTGATAGTAGTGGAATTCCAACACCATATCCTAGATTAACTCATGTAAAAGCAAGTACTGAAATTCCACTACCATCTTATGGTAATAATTATCGATTGCAATATATACAAGAAATAAAAAATTACCTAGAGAGAAATAGTGAACAAAGACGAAAGTTAAGTAAAAAATATAGTAAATTATATAATTCATTACATTTTACAAATTATGGATTAAACTTAGTTTCCACTGGAGCTGCAATTGGTAGTGTTTCAACATTATCAACAGTTGTTTTAATTCCAGCTTCACTTATATTAGGTGGTGTTTCTATCGTCTGTGGAACATTAAGTATTGCAATAAGTAAAATTAACAAAAAGATAAAACATAAACAAGATAAACATAGAGATATTTATAATTTAGCTGAAACCAAAATTAATTCAATTGAATCACTGATATCAAAAAGTTTACAAAACAATGATATTTCTCACGATGAGTTCAATCTAATTTTAGAAGAGGAAAAAAAATTCAATCAGTTAAAGGAAAATATTAGGTTAGCAAAAAATAAAAAGTTTTTCACAGAAGATAAATTGAAACAAAAAGGAAGGAATGAAATGAAGGAGACATTAAAAAGATTGATTGAAGTAAATAATTAATTATCGTTAATGATAATAAATCTGATAAAATGACTTTTGAAAAAATAAAAGATTTTAATAGACGTAATGAACTAGTAAAAGAATATTTAAATGTAAGAAATCAATTAAAAGATAGATTTATATCAGAACGTATTGATACTGATTATAGAAAAGAACAAATAAAAGAACAAAGTAAACCCGTAATTGATATGATTGAGAAACAATCTGAACAAAATAAATTATTAGCTATACAACAAGATGCACAAAATAAGGCATTAAATAATACATTATTAATGTTAAAAGGACAGCAGCCAGCAATAGAACAAAGTGAGAGTATTTTAGATTTAAAAACTAGTCCATTAGCAGGAGAATATTTACAGAGTGGAATAAACAAATCTGGCTATGATTCAACTTATGGAATTAAAGTAGGTCAGAATGGATTTGTTTTAGGTGATAAAAATATAAATATTGAAAATGACTATATTAAAATTGGTAATGAGAGTTTTCGTGGTACAAGAGGTTTATACGAATTAATTACAAAAACTAATCCCAACAAAAATCTTTTTGATGAAGATGATATTTCTAATTATATGGATATAATGATGTTAACGAATAATATTTTAGATGAAAGGGGACATCTAAAAAAGTCAACGAGTAAAAAATATAAGGAAATTTTAAGACCTTTAATTGATCATATGTATTTTGAAAAAACAAGAAAGAAGAAAACTCCTGTGAGTGGAGAAGGTTTAAGAACAATAACTCTTCCTTGTGATCCAAATGCATTATTGGAGAGAATGGATTTATTATTTGCAAGTAAGAAAGCAGGTAATACTGGAGTGAATGATGAATTGAAAGCAATTATTAGAAGTTTGTACAAGAAAAAAGTTATTGATAAAAATATGTTAAAAAGTCTTATTTTTTCTGCAGAAGAAAAATAATTACTGTTTATTTTTTTAATTATAAAATGTATTATTATAAAAAGAAAAGTAAAAATGGAAGTTCTAAAAGAAGTGGAGGTGGGTTAATTGATTCAATAATTGGAGCTGTGACTAGCCAAGCAGCGAAAGAAATTGCAGCAAGTGCAGCAAAAGAAGTAACCAAAAAAGCAATTACAGAAATAGGAAATAGAGGTGCACAAAAAATAGTTGACAGAATTATTCCACCACCAAAAGCACACTTGCGTGAAGTACCGAAAGGAGAACTATCCGAAAAATCTAAAAATATTTTGTCTAAGTATATTGTTGTAGACAGACCTTCGGCAATATCAATTCAAGATTATGTGAAACAATAGATAAAAACATTTCTCCCTAATGAGAGAAAATTAATTTAATTTCTGGAATATTATTCATAATTTCTGAAAACTTTAAATCACAATAAATTAATTCATCATGTAATTCACATATCTTACTAAACTTAATATATTTATGTAATGTGGATAATTTTATGCTATATCTCTTATCAATAAATTTATTAAAGTTATCAATAGTATCATTAAGAGTAAAATGATATTTAAATAGATCTAAATATTTACCGAGATAATAATAGTATGTTTTGTTTTTCTTTTGATCATAAATTATTTTATCAACTATGTCATCACATTTAGTTATTACTTCCTCTTTATCAGTTATATCTTTAATATCTAGATTGGGTGTATTTACTTGTTTTATTTTACGAGATAATCTGTCTCGCAATTCATCTATAGGAATTTTTTTATTATTATTGTTGAAAGTATTATCAACATAGTAGGTAAATAGAGAGGAATCTAAATCGTAATCATTAATAAGATTATAAAACGTTTTTATTTTGTTTCTTGGTATACAATCATTAAGAATATTATTAAGAAGGTTATGAAATTTGTTTTCCATTTTTGTAGATTGATTTTAAAAGTTTGTTTTTTGTAATTCATTAGTATAAAAAGATCCCACTATTTCTTCTCCTTTTAAATCTTTAATTTTGTATGTGATTGGATTTGTATATATTATTTTATCAATAACAAATATTTCTCTTGTCCAAGATTCCTCATATCCCTTCTTAAATTTATGTTTATATTTAGTAATACGAACTCTGTCACCAATTTTATATTTACTAACCTCTTCACATGGATCCACTTGAAAAACTCTCTCGTAAATTTCCTTTTGATTTTCTGGTTTACTCCCTTCAATAGGTGTCATTTTGATTGTATTATGAAATGAGTGGTTATATTCATTCAACATAATATCTAACACGTCATAATATTTTTTAGTATCATAAGCAGTGAAATACTTAAACATTTTTTCTTTCAGAGTTCTATTAAATCGTTCTACTACACAGGATTTTTCTTCATTTTGAGTAATATATATTTCTATATTTTCTGATTTTAATAAGTCTTTCATAATTTTATTTATAAACTCGGTTCCAGCGTCTGTCCATATTTTATCAGGTTTTCTCCCAAGTTTAAAAATTGACTTAAAAGCATTACTAACTTCTAGTCCGGTTTTAGTTTTCAATAGATAAACCCAAGCAAATTTTGAAAAAATATCTATTACTGTTAATAAATATTTATAATGTTTGTTCTGTTTACTATACTTTTGCATATCTATAAGGTCAGCAGCCCATATTTGATCAATCCCCTTAACCACAACTTTTCTTTTGGGGAATTTAGTTATTACTGGTTTATGTAATTCATTAGCTAAATCTGATGTTAATTGTCATTTGGTATTTACACCTAAACCTGATAAATGTTTTAAACCAATAGCCCCTTGAGATATTTTTTTACTAATCCACTCACCAATAGTGTTTGGTTTTAAAATACGTAACTCAGATAACATTTCTTTATCACATATTTTATTTTTATCTTTAAACTTTTCGTGTTTACCATAACAAATGTCATGATTCATAGCTATTTCATCTAGTTTATTTACTGGTTTAGAAGAAGGTAAAGGTTTGCTATTTTTATCTAGTCTATTTTTTAACTTAGTAAATGGTCCAAGGAAATTATAACCAGGCATATGCATTTCTGGCATTGTATCAATTATTTTGTTAGCAAAAGCACCTTTACCTTTATAAGAGTTACTTATAAACTTATTTTTTCTACTTCCACATAATGAACATATTCCTTTCAGCATTGTTCTATTATTTTTAGTTATAACTTTTTCAACATCTCTCGTTTTAGTTTTTTGTTTACATTTTAAACAATAAATATCTTCCATTTTTAATAAAAATAAAATGGCTGAACAAATAACTGTTGAAAACATCCTTTTACCTAATAAACCCCTATCTAACTTTGAGTTAATTGATTCAATAAAAATGTTAAAAATTAAATGTTTTCGAAATGTTTATTTAAGAGATAAATTACCTAAAACACCTTGGAAAAAAGAATGTGGTATTATTAATCTAGCAGATTCAAATGACTTGAGAGGTACTCATTGGGTTTGTTATTACAAAAATGAAAAAGTAAAACTATATTTTGATTCATATGGAATACAACCTCCTATCGAAATAAATAACTATTTAGGTCAGATAGAGTACAATACATTTCAAATACAAGATTATAATCAAGTTATCTGTGGTCATCTTTGTTTATATGTGTTGTCAAAACTGGATAAAAGTGAACGTTTCAATGATGTAATTTTTTCATTATTAAAATGAGTGTAGATAAATTTGGAAGTGTAATTCCCTTTCATAGTCATCAAACAAATCTTGATGATTTAGAAAATGTTGAAGGATTCAATGAGGAAGGGGTAATAAATAACTTATACGGGTTTAAATTAAATGAAAACGGGTTCTATGAAAGAAGTATAATTGATATACCATCTGACAAAAATATATTTAATGATGAAGAAGTAAAACCTAGGACTCCCTTAAATATTATTTACAGTAATAATAAATGGAAATTGATAAAGGCGAAACACGATTGGGAAATTGATATTAGAGTTGAGAATAATTCAGTAAGTTGTAAGGGTGATACATTACAGATACTGAGGATTTATAATTCTGGCACTATGATTGGAAATCTAGTTCCTCTTAGGGAATATGTTGATACAGCAATGTTATCGAAATATAGTGGTGAATACTGCATTGCATCAACTGACAACCCAAAAAAAACTACTGCGTTAGAGTTTATACCAAAAATTGAAAAGGATCTTGAATTGTTAACCGAACCTCCAAATAGTTCAACATTTTTTATCACAGGATATTTGTTTGCAAACAACGAGAGTAATATCATTACCGAAGGATTATATATGACTATTTCTGAACTAGATAGACCAAGACAATTTTGGATAGAGGTTAAAAAGAAGAGAGATGTTTTTGAAATAAAATCTTCTCCTGATAATATAGAGGTTGTTGCTAGAGGTGATGTTAATCTAAATAAGATAGCAATAAATTATGAAAAATATAAAATAACCAGAATTGCTTTTACTACAGAACCTATAAAACATGATGAGTTAATGTATCTTTAACGAGTAAATTTTAATGTATAAAAATGGATATACTAAATTTGGGAGAAAATTTTGTTATAGATGAAAGTGTGAGTGAGTACGAGTTCCATGAATATACACCATCCACTGGGAGTTTAGGATTGAATAAAAGTAATGAAATTAGATTTAAGATTTCTGATGAAGATCTCTTTTTACATATTTCCGAAAGTTATTTAGTATTTGAAGGACAATTGACAAAACTAAATGATGCAGCGTATGTAGATGCTGATAAAGCAACATTAGTTAATAATGCCTTAATGCAATTATTTAGTAATATTAAATATAATCTAAGTGGACAAGAAATTGAAAATATAAATTATCCTGGGGAAACAACAACTATGTTAGGATATCTAAAATACTCAGAAAATTTTGAAAATACAGTAGGATTAAATCAATTATGGTGCAAAGACACTTCGGGTTATGTTGGTAAGAATGGTTTTAATATTAGACATCACTATATTATAAATCTATCAGATCCTAAAGGAAGTTTCAGCTTCTCTGTACCATTAAAACATATCTTTGGTTTCTGTGAAAGTTATGATAAAGTTATTTATGGTTTCACTCATGGATTATCGTTATATAGAAATATTGAAAAAGATAAAGATGCTGTAATTACCCATTTAACAAAACAGGATGGAACACGTGATCATCATAAACTAGTTATGACAGCAGAAGGAAAAGTTAGATTAGATAAATTATCTTGGTTCGTTCCACATGTTAAACCGAATTTAGAATATGAAACTAAATTGTTAACTCAAATAAAAAATAAAGTAAGATATGAAGTTGCGTTTAAAAAGATTAGTGATGATTCCATTACTATTCCAGCTGGTAAAACGTTTACTTGGAGACTAAGTACTGTGAGTTCTACAGAAAAACCTAGATTTATTATTATAGGATTTCAATTAGAAAAGGACTTGGGGGAAGAGTTTAATAAAGCAAGATTTCATCATGCAAACTTGAAAAATATTTTTGTTAATCTTAATTCAAGAAGATATCCCCAAGTTGATTACAGTTTAGATTTTAAGAAAAATAAGTATAGCAGGATGTTTATGGAAGCGGCTAAATTTAATGAGAAATGTTTTGGAAAGGAAGATATAAATATTTCAACCTTTGATTATAAAAATCTATATCCATTGTATGTCATAGACGTAAGTAATCAACGTGATGTAGTCAAAGGAGGTGTTACCGATATATCAATTAAGATAAACTTTGATGAAATGGAAGAACCAATTCAGGCATTTGCTGTTGTCATTTCAGATCGTATTGTTACATTTGAGGCAGATGGATCTAAATTTAGAGTTATTCAGTAGTGTAAATGCGAAAACAGTAATCCTTAAAAGAAAAATATTTCTCCTAATAAAATGCTTATAAGTTTATGCTTTTTTACCATATGTGGAATTATAGTTATTGCTTCATGTGTGTTTTTTCATCTCTTTTTAAAAGAATATCTAAATGATGTTACAAAATATGATAAACAGTTATATAATAAACTAAAAAAGATTCAACCTTTACAATAATGTCTATATAAATAAGCCCGAGAATATGCTTTATTACACTTTTTACAGTTTACTTTTTCCTTCTTGTAACTATAGTGACATTTTTTACATTTTTTAATACTAAAAAGATAATCTTTATCTTCAATTGATTTATTACAAGATTTACATTTGTTTGGTGAAGTAAAAATATCAATTATTTCTGCTAAAAGATTTTCTTCTTTGTGTATTTTTATATGATTATCATAACCTATATAAGATCTTTTACAAATTTCACAATATTTTAATTGATTATTATAACAATCAAGACAGATTTTCTTATTTTTCATAATTTCCTTATGATTTTTACATTTTTCACAATAGTAAAAAATTTTTATTTGTTTTTGCTCCATTTTATACTAATTTTTAAAAGTGGGTTTTAGATCAAACCACTCTTAAAAGTGGGTTCTTAGTTAAAACCCTACAGCCAAAAACCCACTTTTAGAGCACTTATCAAAACCCACTTTGTAAAATGGATGAAGAAAAACAATATTCTGATTTCACATTATTAATAAATATGTTTTTTTGTAATATAATTTCACTTATAATGGTAATAATATTAGCTTTTATAGTAATTTTTCTAATTGATTACTTTAATCTATTTAGACACATGAATAATACTAAATTATATCAAGAAATAGAAGATGCTTTGAACTTCAAAGGATTTCCAAAATATAAATCAGAAGAACTTGAAGAAGTAGAAAGTGAAATAATAGATAAATCAAAAAATACACATATTTTATTATTTGGAGGTTCTGATACAGGAAAGACCTACTTTATAAAAGAATATTTAAAGAAAAATAATATTTCACAGTATAAAGTATTTTGTTTAGATCCTGATGAATGGCCAAGCGATGTAATAGAGTATGATTATAATAAATTAAATAATTTAGAATCCTTAAAAGACCATACTGTTATACTTGATGATCAAGGAAGTATGAAATTAGATAAACAAGTAGCAAATCTTATTTCAAAGGGTAGACATTTCAATATTCAACTTATATTTTTAGCTCATCTTTCTACAGATCTAAATCCCAAATCAAGAAACAATGTAAAAGAGATCTATATAACAACAGGAAACAGTACAAAATTCTTTCATGATATAAAGGAAAGGTTTATGATCAAAGATTTATCACACTTTTCATATATAGAGTATGGAATAATAAGATATAATCTAAATAAAAATTCTTTTGTTGTATATGATAAAAATTATAAGAAAATATATGATTCTTCAACAAATAAAGTATCAGCAAGAAGCGATTTTGATTTAAGTTACTTTTTAAATCAACAATCATTCTCTGATCTAGAAAAAAGTGAAATAGTTAATTTTTTAGAATCACAAAGTCAAATAAATGTAACCGATCCTTTACTATTATACTATTTAAATTATTATTTAATTCAAAGTGGACACAAACCAAATATGAGTAAATTAAAAAATATATTAGGAGAATATTTTAATGAACATAATACATTTAAAACAAAAAATATTATTCCTTTAATTAAAATTTTTAAAGAAGGATATGAAGAAATAGTTAATAAGAGAAGTTAAAAAAATAAATTTATAATAATGTAAAATTAAAAAACTTAATATCCAAATCCAATATTTCTATACTTATCTAGATACAACATTTTATCATCAAATGGATTGTATGAAATCTTTTCTCTTTCTATAACAAAGTTATCATGTTTACTACTTATCATCTGTCTATTTTGTCTTTTAACAGTTAAACTATTTAATAAGCAGTCCTTCATAGTATCGAGATTTGTTTGTTTATTAATAACAACTGTTTGTGTTCCTTTATTTTTTAACAATTCACATTTATTAATTTGTTGAGATTTCTTTTTCCCCATTTCATATTTGGTTTCAAACCCATAGCATTTTGGTCTCATCGGTAAAACTTCTGTCATAATGTTTCCTCCTATTTCATCTTTAAATTTTCCTACAACTTTTTTATTGCTATTATCTTTAAGATGTTTAGTTTCAGCATATTCCCCATAATTAGAGAAATCAAAATGTTCTTTAATAGTATAAAGTTCTTCATAAACATCCTCACTTTGTATATTTAATATCATACTATCTGTATCTGACATAAGTAATTCTATTCTACCTTCAAATTTAGGTAAAAGTACATTATAAAAGAATTCATACATTAATAATTTAGAAAGTTCCAAAATACTAAAACCTAAATACATAGGTTTATTCATTTTTGTTTGTGTTTTCTTATAGTGAATAGCCATTAAATCTTTGTCAAATATATTTCTTTTTACAAAAGTTGGTTTAGATATTTGTTTTCTAGCTTCTTTATCATTTGATACTAATTTAACATTAACTCTCTTCCTAATATTCTCCATTGTCTTACCGAAATATGCATTGTTCATAAGTTTATACATATCACTTTCAAAGTCTGAAGTACACTCAGATCTCTTTTTTGTATTATAGTCAATATACCCTTGTAACCATTGCTTTTGTTTAAAGGATATAATACTATGTATCTTTGTTACTACCATTCCTTGTTTTAGATAAAACCTTAAATTTGTATAATGCGTAACATATTCTTTCTTAGGATAGAAATCTAAAACCAATTTTTGAGTTTTACTATGATTCTTTTTATCATTATTTAATAATTCTTTCTGATAATCTCCAAGTTCTTCATAATCTCTTATTTTTACTTCTGGTACTAGTGGATATAGTTTACATTTTTCTTTTGACTCTTTTGTATATTCAATATCTACTTCAAAGATCATTCCTTCTTCATCATTGCATTTATCTAAATAATAATAAACGTCTTTATCTTCTTCAATTTCTACCCATTCAAAATCTTTGTATGGAAGAGGATTACACATCCCCCAACCATAAAGATTATTAGCATCTATATAAATTAAATAATTTGGTTTAGTAAATTGGGTTAAATCTTCACCTCTTTCCAAAGCATTTAACATTTGTTCTTCTTCTAAATCGTTTATTTCCCAATATCCTCTTTCTTGTTCCTCAGGATCAATATGTTTGTTATGTGCTTTTACATATCTTCGTCCTAGAACACCAGAGAATCCTCCTCTTATACCTCTTTCAATTGTTTCAAACATAGATTGGTCTGTTAGTAGCTCTAATTCTATTTTAGTTTTATATAACCCCATTTGGAAAGTTAATCCTGGAGTTGAAACAAAATGACATGGATCTAATTCAAATAGTGATCTAAATTTTTGAATACAATCAGCTAAAAGAATAACATCCTGTTTTAAATATAAAATAGTATAATCATCTAAATTCTTACAATTAAATATTTTGTAAACATTCTTATAATGTTCATAATTATTTATTCTTTCTATATAATCTATATTATAACTTTTTCTCTCAATAGGATTTTCTGCATTATCTTTTAAATGTTCTAGTTGTTTAATATAACTTAATGAGAGATCATTATCAAAATCTTCAATCTTTAAAATATCAGTCTCTTCATATTTCTCAAAAGAATCTATATATTCATATGGATAAACACCTTTATTTTTCAACTTTTTAAACTCTTCAATCTTTCCAATACTTTCTAGAAATCTTTTTAAAATAATATTATCTGTATCGTTTAAAGATTCTGCTATACTATCTAATGATGCTTGAAAAAATCTACATGAATCTACAAACCTAATTACCTTCTTATATGAAAATGAAATATATCTTTCATCTGTGTTAGGAATTATATCAAACACACCATCAGTATCTTCATCTTCTATATTAATATAATTCGCTAAATCTCTTATTACATAATGAAAATCGAAATTAGAACCATTATGAAAAAAGATTGGTACAAATTTAACCTTCTTAGCTTGTATATTACATCGATTATGAGCTATACCTCTAAATTTTCCATTATAATGATTATGATCTATAACTTTCTTATCAGTTTCTTTAAACTTCTCTTTACAAAAATAACAGCTCTCTTCAGTAATTCCTTCTGGTTTATCATTATCATAAGGAATATTAGTTTTCAAAGCTTTTCTAAATTCAGGAACCTTATTATCTATATACTTTGAGAATTGTTCCATGCAATCTCTTCCTTTAAATAATACTTGTTCATCAGGTACAATGTCTGGATAATCAGATATTGTATAAACAAAAATATGAGATGGAATTTGCTTTATTTTTCTTTCAGTATGTTCTTCATCAAAATAAGGTTCGTTGATACATTCGATATCAGCGACTAATATAAATGGTACTCTAAGAGTATAACCATAATTTGTAAACTTTAAAATATTATCAACACCTTTAGTAGGAAATATATATTTAGTTGTCTCATTATTTATACAGAACCTAATATGTTTCTCATATGCTGTTCTTTTAACAAAATAACTCGTACATCTTTCACATATTTCCAATGATTCACCACTTCTTAAATTATATCCTATCTCTGAGGATAGCCATCTTTTAAAGTTCTTTATTAAAATATAATGATTCTCATACAATAGTAAATATATTTTTGTTTCACTATTGTTTTTTGATATATATAAAGGTGATGTTCTCCAAGACTTTCTTAAATGTTTTTCTTTAACATTTATACAGTCAATAGTATAAACATATATATTAAAATTATTATCTCTTTCAAACTTGTTTATCTCTGATAGTGTAGGAGGAAAAGAAATATTAGATAAATTAAAATTATCTTCATATTTCTTATAATTATATAATTGATTTTTATGTGCATTATTAGCTGGATAAATATGAGCTATAATACTCCAAAGAAAACATTTATCATCATCATTCTTTATATTTATTACACTGTTTGTTCTAAAAGGTAATTTGATATATGATTTACCTAAAATATTTATTTTATCTGTATGTAAAATTAATCTAGCAAACCCTTCTATCTTCCAACCTGATCGATTTAACCTCTTATCAGAAGCTTCAGTTTCATTAAGCATCTCATTTCTCAAATCATTTAGATTTAAATCTTCTTTATTATAAGCTATATGATTTACCCCTGAAGCCATTTCCAAACTCATAAATGAACCATCATTATGTTGAAAAATCATTTTAGTTGATAAAGAATATTTTATTGGATAAGTTATTTTGTTAAATAGACTTAATATCTTATCTTCATATAAGTTGAAGAAATCATTAAAATCATTTCCAGTATATCTTTGTTTAGATATTTTATAATCCTTTGAAGTATTCTTAAATTCTATATCTGCTTTGATAGATTTCTTCACTGTTTTCTTTAAAGGCTTTTCTTCTGGTATAACTTTATTTAGTTTATTTAAATGAGCTTTCGATTTATCATGTGAGATCTTTGCAGCTAGTGTTTTAAATGTTCTATTACAAAAGTCACAAGTAAGATTATTACTTGCCATTTTTAAAGGAACAAATTTGATTAGCTATTTTTATTTTTTTATTTTGTTTATATAATACTCTTGATTATAACATGGATTACTTTGTTGAAATTTTAAAAATGCTTCTTTATATTTATCCTTGTTATTGATATAATGTCTATGTTTTCTTTCTTTATCACATTCTTTACATTTTCCTCTATGTCCATCAGGGCATGTTTTTTCTTTAGAAAAAAAATATAACTCTTTTAGAATGAAACATGTATTACAATTTTTACTCATTTTTTATTGTCTTATTTTTTATTAATTTTTTTACTTAAACCTTTTCGATATTTTTTTTTTATTTTATAAATTTTTCCTAAATCCCAGAATTATCTCACTCTTTCCTAAAACCTTTATTTTCCCTGATTTAGCTTAGTCATACCGCTCATGCATGAGCGCTCCTTATATGGCTAGGCCACACCCACACACTTAGTCTATGGCGTCTTTTCACCTCATTGCATTTAATGTCAGATCTATTGAGAGAGCAGACAAGATTTCACAAGTGAGACTCCGCTATAGAAATGTACACGAGCGGTTATTGTCGCTTCACTGAGCATGAAAGAGATTTTCTCTGTGGGAGATCAGACTTGTGTATGAAAATATAAAGTGTTTTAACTTGCTAAAATACACTCTTAACCTTGTAAAATACCACCTATAAAATTGAATTATTTTTAGAATCTCACTCTTTCCTAAAACCTTTATTTTCCCTGATTTAGCCTATTTCTTTCCTTTTTAATGTAAAATACCACCCAAGACCCCTATTTTACATCTCTCAAATTTAACTTTTTTCTCTCAAGTTTTTGGGGTGGGGGCATCAAGTCCTGGTTCCTCCTACTACTTGTAGGTCTTCCAACTATGCCATTTCGCAGTAGTTAAGTGATATATTCAGTTATTTTATATTTCTGGTGTATCGTCTAATGCTAGATAATTCAAACAAAATCGGAAATTTAAATAGTCGAATCACTTTTGTCTATGTGCTAAGGCCAGATACACTGTTTTACCTAATGTACTTAGTGTCCTTGTCGCTTGATCTTAATTAATGACCTCTTTGTGAATGACTTGGCATAAATTTGAATTTTTACAACATCAAACGTTTATTTTATTATTCAAGATATCACCCCGATTTATTGCTTATCTTTTGTTGTTAATCAAAGGTTACGTCGAAAAATTGAAACGTTCGTAATATATCTTGAATCCTTGTAATTCTTGGCCATGTCATGAACTGCAATAATCAAAGGCAACGACAAAAATCCAGTTCCGAAGATTATAAGTTTTAAGATCTTAACTCTATCGGGAATCGAACTTGTTGTTTCGATAGGTTTCCTCTCCAATGAGTTCGATCGCAGCTCCGTAGGGCGCATGTTCCAACGTTAACTCAGTTAACCAATCAAAAACCGCCGCCAAAAGTCATTGGTATCAGTAGCTACTAGCTAGGAATAAGGAAATCCTATTACCGTATTTCCTCGAATAGACGCCCCGGCGTGTATTTTTCCAGACCCCCTTTACCCCCAGCGTGTATTCCGAGACCCGGCGTCTATTCGAGACCGGCGTCTATTTATTTTTTAGTAGGAAACAAATATTATAGATGGTGTAAAGGGGAAATACTTTATTTCAATTCAACTACGGGAGCATGAATTAATCAACTTACCACCCAGCGTTTATTCGAGACCCGGCGTCTATTCGAGACCCGGCGTGTATTTACTTATACACCACGTGGTGTGGTTATCAACGGTGATACCTAGGTCGTTATCCTGGATGGTTATCAGATAACCACCAAGGGTTTTTTATCAGAGAGCAAACATGGACGACAATACATGAACGGTTGCCTCGGCCCGATACGGCAGGTCTTCGGCTTCAGACCTTGCCGTATCGTCCCTCGGAAAAAACTTACCCTTGACGTGATACTAAAACACATATCGAAATGATTGCTCAAAGTTGACGCAAAAAAGGTTATTTTATTATTGTCAATTGTTGCCCCCAATAATAATTTAATGTACAATCCAATTGCAATTCACAAAATTGCAAGGAGCACAATTGAAAGAGCTAATGATACACTACGATAAAACCCACCTTAAATTCGTCCTGAGCATACCATAAAAAACAGATTAAACATTTTTTGAAGCAGCACACAGCTCTAATTTCCCCACCTCTTTAAACACCATGTGCTTACGATGTTGTTCTGCATCGAGAGGTAGAACATGAAATCCGTGAATTCCGTGCAGCTCAAGGTGAAATGAACAACATCCTCGCAGCCTCACGTAAATTTGTTTGTTACAGACTGATACAGTTCATAGACTGAATGTCGGTTTAATTTTGGAATATCCTGAGACGTTAAACATATTTTCTGTGACCTTTTGACAATTTGTTTTGGACATATTTCATTTTAATCAAAGATGGAGAATGTAAGTATTTTTAGAACTCTCTCAACACAGTTAGTTAGTAGAAGTTACTGGTTTAGAATTGTCAGGACACTCTCAATCAGCACGTGAAATGCGTGTTTAATGAGTATACAAACGATAATGGAGAAATGTTAAGGAATGGAGTTCACTCAACCATTAAACCACTACACCAATTTTAAAACTTTTTCCATTTGATTAACACTAAAACTTATTATGAAAAGAAATAACTTTCAACAATTGCCATGTGGTGTATATGAAATAATGACCTTGACTTCGTGAATATCTGTGATAACCATCTCGCTGATCGCTCGATGGTTATCACAGATATTCACGAAGTCAGAGGTCATTATTTAAACCAAAAGAAGCCATACCCCGGCGTCTATTCGAGACCCGGCGTCTATTCGAGGAAATACAGTAACCATGCTTTGAATATGATCACCGCTAACGGTCCAATAAGGGAGACTTTGTGATTGGTTTCGGTTGCAATAAACTTGTAAAAAACACGAAAGGTACGGGGATGCGGTCAGACCTATAGTACTCAGGGAAATAGAAATTAAATGTTTTTTTGTCGATTATTTCTTTCTTTGGATATTTTTATTGTAAATATTCATTCACAATGGTTTTTCCCAACTTTTGTTTTAGACAATTTTTGTAATATCCCCCGAAATATATGAAGTTACAGGAGAGAAAAACGTGTCATTTTCACGCCTCCTAATTATTTCAAAGTCGAAATGTACGTTTCTGATACAAGCTATATATGAATTTATCTTTGAAGAGGCTCGACGACAAAGTAGCCATGACAGTCTAAATGCATGGCTGTCAGTTGTTATCCTCTGTGTCATGGGTCACTTTGGGGGACAGGATGAAGAAATTTTCTATGTTGTAGATGTAAGTTGACTTTTATAATTAGCATACTTTTAAAATTTCTTACAGACTTTTAAAGTTACAAATGAAACGTTTCATACTTGTTTGTCAACCATTAAACTAGTGCTTTTTGATTGGCATGAAGGAACAGTATAACATATGCTTGTTTATTAAATACTTACTTGCCCTATAAATCAAATCATTCACGAGTTTAATAAAAATAGTATTAAATGCAGATAATGTAATAATTCTACTTAGCTGTAATGAAAACATTTTCGAAACGTACTCGTACTAAACAAAAGACTGTTCGAGCTGATGGTTCCTTGTAATTTCCTATCTTTCAACCCTAGATCCATCACCGAGTCCATTCATTATTGTCACATTGGTTGATAAAGTCTGATAACGTAGCACAATATTACAGGGAAACGGTTAATAACATTTATACAATTGTATAATATAATCAACCTTTGTCTTTATATCTACCAATATATTAATCAACTTTCTTGCAGGTGCTTCGTTGGAATCAATCCGGATAAAGGGTCCAAAGGAAACCAAGGGAAGAAGAAGAAGATTAAGATGAATCCTAAAGTGCTGAAACTTATTAACAGCCTGGCAGATTTTGAGTGGCTTGAGCAATAGAATGGTTTATTACCCATATGGTTGAAAATAAGTAGTGACATATTTTCAATATGAGCACTAGTGCACATATCACTTTTGCCTAGCATCGATTGCTGTAGCGCGAGTTCCCGTATTATTTCGCCTGTGACATCATAACCCCATTGTTCGTGACGTCACTGTATCCGGCCGTCTCAAGGGAAGCGGCTCGTTTATTGGATATTTCTTAGATGGTAAAATGGAATAGAATCGGTAATAAAGAAATTATTACCCTCGGAAGTGTGTCATATGACTTTTACGAAACTCGTGCAAATTTGTGTACAACCCTCGCTCTCGCTCGGGTAATACAAAATTTTTACACTCGTTTCGTTAAAGTCATATGACGCACTTCCGAGGGTAATAATCCCTATGTAGTTGGTGACTATTTTGTGAAGATCAGAATCTGATACTGAAGGGATGGTTGATATAGTTCTTATTCTGGGCAGAAATGACAAATTTGTGTTTGGGTTGGTTTCAGTGGTTTGTGTGACTTTAGTACTTGTTGGTTATACAAGAACATGTTCTGTAAAACTCATGCCTCTGCATATCATGTTTATGCCCATCAAGAAATATGTAAGTTTCCCTTTGGATATAAAATTAATATTAAAGGGGAGAGAACTGGTTTGGATGAAAGCAATTTAAAATATTAGGCTGTTAAAAACTATTTAGTTTGTGAGAAATTCCTCCAGATTTTATATCTATTTTTGTACTTCCTAAAATGTCTTTACTTGGATAACCTATTTTTTTCAGAGAAATAGGTTTTATCAATTTGATACTGAAATAGGTGTGTATTTGTTTCTACATCACTTTTTTTTACAAAGATTCTGTTTAAAGACTGACTTTGGACAAAGCAGTTTTATGTAGTTTGAGAAAATCAGAGAAAAGAGAAAATCAAAGGGAGACAACTAAACTGACAATACTATAAACTGTTTGAATTTTCTTTAAAAGTTGTGTTACTTGTATTTCTTGATTTGAGATGATGTTATTTCAGTCTAATGAAGTCTGAGCTGCTTGTACTGCTAATAACATGTTTATGTTCTCTTATTCCTGTTTCCTTTTCAACTTCTGATACTTCAAGAATTCTCGTGTTAATTTTTTAAATGTTTGTTGAATGTCAAAGTTCGCCTTAACTATGAATCATGACTCTTTATCTAAAGATATGAATATGGACTGTGCACTGTGTATTGCATTGTATTCAGCAACAAAGGAGCAGCAGAGAAGAAAATGGTATTTTGAAATTGTAATGATTGATACTGATGTAATGTGGTTGCAGCAGTATTCTCCCTAAAGATGTTTCAAGTGCAGGTAATATCTAGAATTAACAGTTGCATGTTTTTTATGCCCCAGCCATATATGATCAACAGATTTAATTGAAATCGCACACATGGCTTTTAGGCATCCTAAGGGTGTACATCTCATATTTGTTTTCAAATTTCTGTCATGTTGAACTTTGGTGAATTTTGGGGCAAGTGAAAGCTCATAGTAGTGTGATAGGGGGTGTTGTTTATCCACTTCTCCTCAAAAACCATTCAATGGATTTAATTTAAATTGCACACATGGCTTACAGGCATCCTAAAGGTGTGCATCTCATATTTTGTTTTTAAATTTTTAAATTTTTTTCAAATTTCTGACATGTTGAACGAAGTTGAATTTTGGGGCAAGTGAAAGCTCATAGTTGTGTGTAAAGATGTGCATCTCTTTATAAATTCTATGGTTGAAAACATTGAGAGCTTTTTTATTAGCTGGGGCATCTGTGTCCCATGGACACAAATTTTCTATAGTTTCCAGTTACAATTACAGCAGAGTTTGTATTTTTAGGTTTAATAATAAAATGTTACTAAGAATAATTTAGTTCTTTATACTACCCGCTTGTTTATGAGTTTATTCTAATGTGTGTTACATCCATGAGCAGACACTTCAGCATTTTAGCTGAAAGAAAATATTGCGTGTACATGTGCAAGAAACATAATGACATGCAGAATAAGTTGAAGCTGTGTTGTGTTGAAAGAGGAGGTTATTCCTGTGCATGGGTGTTTTTTCTAATAAATATAAGCATTGTTTGACAAATCTGTATCCTTATCTTATTTTTTTGCACCAGATAGAGGTACAGGTGAGCAAAATGGTGCACCGGGTTGACAGGATTCTGCATCCGAAACAGTATACTACCGTTTTCATACAGTAGAAGGTTGGCAACCGTGCTGACATTGTTGTACCGTAAAATAACAGTATACTGTATAATACGGTACATACTGTCATTTTACGGTACCAGAATGTCAGCACGGTTGCCAACCTTTTACCGTTAAATAATACGGTATAGTTTTACAGTATGTAAATTATCCGTAATCTCAGTACCCTCGATCCGTTAAAATACATTCTTTAATGTACAATAATTGTTATATTATGTCTATATTACTGTTCATAACGCATATGATTAAAAAAAATCATAAAATAGTTTAAAAAGAACGTGGTTTCCTTTAAGTTTACAGACACAAACGCGTGTTACAAACTACTATTCTTACGAGTTCATTCATAACTTCTGTTGTCAATTGCAGACGTGCAACAGCAAATTCAGGTGAAAAGAGCGTTGCAGATTTATTGTCACACACATTGCCGAGAGTGACGTAAGCTATAGCAGGTTTCGAAATGTATTGAAAATACAAAATTTTGGCAGTTTTAAAAGAACAAATGTAATTTAAAGTATATTTTTGCAATGATTTCATAAGGCCTAGTTGGGAAAACTTATTTGAACATCTGGAAGAATTACTTACATTTGTCGAATAATAAAAATATAAACGCCAAAAAACATTTTTCCTAGAGTACTTTAGTAAGAGGATTTTCATTTTTCGTAGAGATAATATTTTGAAAATGTCATTCCTCGGGGCTGATTTTATTCAGACTGCGACAAATAGCATCATAACGGTATGTGAACAAAAATACATCACTGGTGTATATCATTTGGCTCCATAGCACACCTCATTGTCCGGTTTTCGATCAGCAATCATGAAGCAAAAGTGAAAATCTAAATAAATTTAGATCAACAGATTTTGTATTTTGTCATGCAACAGTATGACGAAATATAAAACCTGTTGATCTAAATTTATTTAGATTGCAAAAGTGACAAACCCATTTAATCAAAGTTATTTTTTTAAATTTAATTTATTTTTCTTTATAGATCAACTCAGAGGATAAAAGCATGGTTTTACAAAAGGACAGCCTTCATATCTGAAATCATTGCTCAAAACGTCTTTGATTATTATTTCGATCAGTAATCATAGGCCTAATGCCAGTAATGGTGTTCGACTCGTTTTCACTCATGTGTGAAAGAGTTTTCACACACACTATTGTCCTGTTTTCGATCAGTAACCATAAAGCAAAAATGACACACTCATTTCTCAAAGTTTTAATTTTATTAAAATACCTTTTTTCTTTAAATATCAACTACAGGATAAAAGCATAGTTTTACGTCAAAAAAGCTTTAACAGAAACACATAACACAACTCAGAGTCTGGACGGAGCTCAGCAAAAAGGTAATGTTAAATAACACATCACAAATAGAAGGTCCTACACCGATATAAACATTCAGGTCTTTTAGAAGTTTGAAAAGCATCGTACTAATAAGAATCGATGTTTTTAACAAAAACACATTTTTTTCATACCATATATTTTGTCTAATTGCCACATATTAAGATTGCAAGGGTTTTGTTAAAGGATTAGGTTGAGATACAAACAAACAAACAAACAAATAAACAATCAAAAATCTCATACAAGATGTCACACTAAAAATTCAGTCTTCGATATAAACTTGATTATTAGCATTTTACTAATGAGAATCGAAATTTTTAACAAGAACATAATTTTCTTACCATATATTTTGTCAAATTGTCACATTGATTGAATTTGATAGAAACAAACATATTAACAATCAAAATATCATACAAGATATCACATTATGAAAGACAGAATTCGCCATGAACTTTTGTTGATTTTTGTCTTTAAGTAAGTAAAGGTTTGTTTGATAATAATCCTCGAAATCAAATAGAACCTTCCACCCGTACCCCACATAGTTTCTGGACTGAGTAGTGCTCGAAAGGGCTCATCTCCGGAAATCTCTCCCCTTCAAAAAACTTCAAAAAGACCGTTTCAGCATACTGCTTCTGTTGTTTATTAGGTGTTTTTACGCCCTATGGGTACAACTACACTGAGGGACAGAAGAAACGATACCATATACAATACATGATAGGTTAAGCTACGAGTGATAGTTTAACTAATTTATCAAATTATGAAAAAAAGAGTTATTCCAATTCCAAAGATTATGATCAAAATCAACATTGAAAAGGCTGTTTTTGGACCCCTCGTGTATTTGAACATTCATACAATTATAAGTATCATACTTTGATGTTTGAAAATGTAAGTACTTCTTTACAACTGGTGTGCCTATCCATCGTTCGTAGTCGCATTTCATTTACAACAGGATTTTGTTTTGTACTCTTTTGAAAAGTTGGTATCGATTCTTTTGCCCCTGAGTGTAACTTTTGATAGAATGATTTATATATATACATGAAAATCTGCAGAATTAAAGTTCCAAACATTTTTCTTATATCATTCTAACATTCATGAGACCCGGGAATCTCAACATTTTACTTTATTAAGGACTCTCTTAGGATGCGTGCGCACCCAGCAGCCCTTTCTGGATACGCCGCTACCAGCTAAATATTAAACCTTGCCGATGGCTTTGTAAACTCATCGTTGATTGGCTGGATAACAAAGGTCATGACATGACCCTTATGAAGCAGTAATCAGATCGAAAGCGTTTAGAAATACGAGCGGTTGGTTTGGTCTACTTTAAATGAGATTGGTTATCATAAAAACTTTTGGTATTTTAGTCCAGGATTTCCATCCTTTTGTAAAGATTATTTGCATTACCAAATCGTACAGTATTAGGACATGCAACTTATACAAACATTATTTTAAACCAGAAGTTACAACATTTTGTAAAGATTTTGGCATAACAAGACATTGTAGTATTAGGGCAGGCAAGTTATATATACAATTTAAAACAATATTTATATGTAGTCTAACTGCAAACAAGAAACATCAAACATGACAAGAGTGTACAATAAAATGTTAAGAATTAGTTCAGATAAAAGGGTCAAATGGACGGAAAATGATGCTACACTTTTCAAAATCGATAAAAATTAATCAGTAAAAATCAATATAGTTGTGATTAATAACATACGACAAACCAACAAACAATAAAATTTCATAAAATTAAACTTGAATAAAACACTATTTTTCTAAAAGTAATTGGCCACTTAAAAAGTAAATATATGGCAAGTTCAACAATTAAATTCCTCTGATTTCCCAACACTTACATTTTCTGATTAACTCATGGAAGCGCACGTAAAATACTGGAATGATATCGACATTGTTATACCCTTTTTTGCATACATTTGAAAAATTAATAGTAAATAGTAATAATAAATAAATAGTTGATACTTTGAAGTAGTATTTACCATTAGTCGTTAAAGACGTATCATAAAATTAGCACTTAAAAGGGACAGTAGCACGTTTTTTTAGGGAAAATAAGATGGTTCCAATTGAAAGACTATGTATACAAAATAAAAGGAGCAGTAATAAATATCTAATGTAAAGTTTTCTTTCCCATAAAGAATAAAGGTGTTCACGCCAAAATGGCAGCCAATCGTCTTTATGAGAAACCTCATAATTTGTCCTCTGACTATGGTAATTGGTTTGTGTAATGATATTTCTGACACTATCAAAATAATACATTTAGCGTACAATTATCAGTGAAAAATTGGAAATAAAGAATTTTCAAAAAACTTGGTACTGCCCCTTTAATTAGACAATCATCTTATTACACGACCTCATATTAGTTCAAAATAGTTCAATCTTACTTCACAACTCAAATGAGTATAAGGTGTTCACACTTAAATGGTCACATAATATAATACTCGCTTGATAATTTATAATTGATTCCACCCCTACATATAACTTGCTACAGTAAATCGAGTGGTCAATATTAGTGGCGAGAAATACATATAATTTCTACCTCTGAAGAAAATGCATTTTGCATTACTCAACATAATTACAAACATTGGAAATTGATAAACAACATAGTAAAAATTGCTTGCTGCAGGGTCTTTAAAAATTACAACTTTCATTTTATCTTTAAGTTTTTCCATTCATCAAAATGTGGATTATGATACCTACAATACCCTCGCAATAATCAATTAAGGGCTTATAACAGAATATTTAAGTCCGTTTTCCTCAATAACATTTAGTTTGTTATTTTACCACAGAAAGTCATTTCCTCACAATCCATGAAACAGGTCAACGTTAATGTTGACCTCTTCTTCCAATATCCGAGTTAGGAGTGGCCTACTTTGTTGTCCGACATGTCCATGAAGAGAAGAATACCGAAAATGGTCAGCATCAACTGAAAATGAAAACGAAGATTAATGAAAGGGTGACAAGTGACAAGTGACAAGTAACAAGTGACGAATCTGACTTTAGATATCTCGATAAACTAAGCTGTATCTTCCATTACAATAGAAAATGGTCAGCGTCAACTGAAAATGAAGATTAGGTGACGAGTCATATAGTGACAAGTGACAAGTGACGAGTGACAAGTGATAAGTGACGAATCTGACGTTAGATATCTCTATTAATAATAGAAATGACTGATTTTTAAAAAATAACGATCGTTATTTATTATTTTGAATATCGTTGTCGAATGAACAAACAAACAAAACGTTGAAGGCCAGATTTTTGTTGTTGGAATAATTTCGTCGTATAAAAAACGTTATGTATAAAATTACGAAATTGTTCGAAGAATAATTCCAAAATGCAAATGTTTAAGGCGATACGCCTTGCCTATGTATTTGGCTAAACAGATGAACAGAGGCTAGATCAAAGTGCCATGACGGGGACGTATATAGCTCAGTTGGTGGAGTGTCCGCTCGTCACACGTAAGACCGGGGTTCGATTCGGTCATACCAATAGACGTTAAAATGTGGGAGTTATTGCTGTCTTGCTTGACACTCAGCATTGTAAAGGCACAACAACGCAATAAATGGCGCTGCAATGTGGCTTGGGGGGGGGGGGGGGGGGGGGGGGAGGGTGCTTCGGCAAAAACCGAAGTGTGACTATTATTATTATTAAGACGAAACAAACATGCTGAGGTTGAACAAGCGATGTTGCTCGGTATATAAGAGAGAGAACGACCTCTCCCTCTGTCTTTCCGTCAAAAAATGACCCTTAAGTTTATTCCTCGGGCAGAGGGCATTTTTCGGCGTTAAGTCCTCATGATCGAGCCTTCTCAATTACAGATGACATGAACTCACCAGCAGGGCTACGATGACAACCAGTGCAATGATTGCATATGTCTTCACAGACTGTAGTAGGTCCTGTAGCGTGTCGTAACAACCCTGTAAGGAGAATGAAAACAATGCTATATTTTCCTCATTAATATAACTTATGAGTATACTGCAAAAAGGTTTCTTATAATCCCCCATTTTCTCCCAACAGAGAATGG
This sequence comes from Steromphala cineraria, assembly GCA_916613615.1. Lineage (NCBI taxonomy): Eukaryota > Metazoa > Mollusca > Gastropoda > Trochida > Trochidae > Steromphala > Steromphala cineraria. The sequence goes on from OU744737.1 coordinate 31,085,647, forward strand.
TAATCCCCTGACTAGAAAAGGTTGTTAATTTTACCTTCGAAAAATATCTGTCTGTCTGTCTGTCTGACTGTCTGACTGTCTCTGTCTGTCTGTCTGTCTGTCCGTCTATCTATATCTGTCTGTCTGTCTATCGTTATCTATCTATCCATCCCTCCATCGATCCAACCATCTACATGTATCTATCTATCTATCTATAGCTATCTATCTATCCAAAGATTTAGAACGCAAGATTTTGACAGCAGTTTTGTCAGTTCAGAGCTTGATTGAGGCCCTTATTGTAACTATCAAAGGCTTGAAAAAGACATCCAAGAACTCGTTTGGCTCTCATAAGCCCGGATTTTGATTTCAGGAAAAAAGTCCTTGGAGAAAAGTCCTAGGAAAAAAAAGTCCTCCAGATATAATCTTATTACTATCAAAACAGGTAAGATTTAGGAGTTTTCTTCCGGAACTTTTTTACCGAGGACTATTTTTCGAACACCCGGATGTTCACGCACCTGAGTGTTAGTTTTTGTGACGTCATAGCTTCCTCCTGGTTTCATGGCGCACTCAAAGGTCGTGTCACTGAGAAAGTCTTGTTTGCAACACGCGGGTGTCACGTCGATGTTGACAATGTGGACTGAGTTATTGTATGTCTTCCAAGCAGCGTTTTGTGGTGTGTCGAAATCTCCCGGCCCCGACATCCCGCAACATTTTAGCTGAAACATTTCAGCATTTGATAAAACACACCAACAAATTAAAATCAGGCTTCATACAACAACTTAAACGGAAGCTGAGGTAGACAATCTATATCTTTCGGGGCCCTGCTAATAAAATTCTGGAAGTTAAAAATTCGGGTTGCAGATCCCCTTTAAAGGATGGTGATATCGCCGTCTTTGTCATTGGATATTAGAACCGCTTGTACATGTATGTAAGAATAGGGAATTCATTCATAAAACAGTGAAGGGGCCCTTGGAAGGTTATCGAAAATTGAAAATTGATTTAAAGCTATTAATTTTGTGGTTGATTGTACTCGGACCAATGAGATGTAAGTCAGTTACTAGCATAGTAAATGGCATGCATCGGTTAATGGCAGGGACACTCGTACTGGCCTCTCGGACAAAGTGTCCCTGCCATTATCCGATGCATGCCATTTACTATGCTAGTAACTATTACAAATATGTAATGTAAAGATCAGCCATTTGATTCCTTTTTCTTACACAAAATGAATTAAAGTAAAACGTTGTTCACATAAAAATGGCAGCCAATGGACTTTATGTGAATCTATTTAATGTGGTCTATGACTATAGATGATTGGTTTGTGTGAGGATAATATACATAAATAATTAATTAATAATACATTAAGCATAAACGTACAATTATCAGTGAAAATATGATATAAAATTTTCAAAAAAAGTTCTACTGCCCCTTTAATGGATAGTGGTATCACCGTCTTTATCAGTACATGTATGTAAACGAGTTCGTCCCTACCGAGCATTTGTGACTCTATCGGGGCCCTGCTAATATAACTCTGGAAAATATGATATAAAATTTTCAAAAAACGTTCTACTGCCCCTTTAATGGATAGTGGTATCGCCGTCTTTATGATTGCATATTAGAACCGCTAGTACATGTATGTAAGAATAGGGAGTTGTTGCACGAAGGAGATCAGCACTTACAGTGTAGGAGAGGATGTTTATTGTTAGACTGAATCCATCTGTAGCCCGTGGTCCTTTATATTCATCCCCCACCTTCCCCACCAGGCTGTCTCGGATGGTCGTGTGAAGCTGAAATACAAACACAGAGAATACTAAACGAGGTCCCGTTTAATAATGTTTTTATGAAACGAGTGAGTGTGTGAGTTATTGAGGATACTAAATACTATTCTTATTAAACGAGTTAATGATTTTGTATAAAACTAGCGAAAGCGGGTTTGATACCAAATCATCAATAAGTTTAATAAAAAATGTTATAATGGAAGGGAGTTTAGTATTCTGTTTATTATTTGTCCATAGAGAATACTAAACGAGGTCCCGTTTAATAATATTTTATGAAACGAGTGAGTGTGTGAGTTATTGAGGATACTAAATACTATTTTTATTAAACGAGTTAATGATTTTGTATAAAACTAGCGAGAGCGAGTTTGATACCAAATCATTCATGAGTTGAATAAAAATAGTATCAAATGGAAGGGAGTTTAGTATTCTGTTTATTACTTGTCCATAGAGAATACTAAACGAGGTCCCGTTTAATAATATTTTATGAAACGAGTGAGTGTGTGAGTTATTGAGGATACTAGATACTATTTTTATTAAACGAGTAAATGATTTTGTATAAAACAAGCGAAAGCGAGTGATAAATTGTTTTACGCTGCTTCGGCAATATTTCAGTCATTAGCGGCGTGTGCAACGAGTGAATGGTTTTGTATTTAAGGAGCGAAAGCGAGTTCTATGCCGATACCATTCACGAGTTTCATAAAAATGTTATTGGACGGGACCGATTTTAGTATTCTATTTATTACTCGCTGAATTCCATCGTCAGATATTTTAAGAAATTCCCCGATATGACCAACGCTACTACCGCGCAAACATTGTGACGTCATGATTAACGATTATGACGTCATCATGACGTTACGTCGTTCGGTCAACACGCCATGTTATTGAACAGTGTGTAATAATGTTTGTAGATTTATTAGACATCGACATCTTCAACGGGCGAGTAATAAAAATCATTATGAGCTAAAGATATAAGCATTCCCACTAGCCTTGGCTAGGGGATATCACTTTAGTCGAATAGGTAAAGTGTCTATCTCTCAAGCCTATGGGAGTGACCAAAATTACTTCTGTTACATTTGGCGCCAAACGTGGCTCCCGGGGGTCTTCCTAGTTCTCACTACACGGTGAGTACTTCGACCTAAGGTGCTGATAACTCCAAATAATTGCAAAATGATTTTGTTTCACTAATTTCCGCGATTCTGATTGGTCGAGAGCGCTCAAAAACCTGCTGCCATTTCTCGATGAATGCAGAAAAATTTGCAACCATACCCCGTGCATTCATTCCTTGTGACGTCACCATCAACTGACGCAATAGTCCGGTTTTGACAGTTTCGAGTTACGTTCTGTTGCAAAGACACATATAAGATATCATATCACTTCTCACCTGCGTTTGTAACAAGTTAATACATTCCTCTCCCTTACGAAATCCGTACACCTAAAACAATCGTTAAATGGCTGGACTCGAGGACGAGTCACCTTTGTAATGAGTTATACTGCAGGGTGACATATAAGTGTGACAGGGTGAGATATAAGTGTGACAGGGTGAGATATAAGCATTCCCGTTTTCGGTGACGTAATCATTACGCGTGTAGAATTTGCACCCTGTCACAACTAGCGTATTTGCGTTCGATGGGTATCAACTTTGGCAGCAACGAATACCTTATTCGGAGAAAAAGAAAAGAAAATCTAGTCGTGCGCGACAAAGACGGTTTATTAAGAGACCGGAAGTTGTGAGATGGCCACACTTGATTCGCCTTTATCTTGGCTGCCGTTTCCGTAATTTTGGTAAATTATCTCATATTTAATGAATTTTGGTCCGATTTACCCTAGGTTTGTCGCTAAATGTTTCTAAAAATACAACGAATACATTAAAAATACTTTAAAAATTATTGCAAGTATGATACAGCATCTTTAATAATGATTGTTCACGACCGCAACCCGCAAACCGGGAAATTTCGTATTACTGAACTGAACTGCTGACATCAAATCGATGTCATGCTATTATCATGACGTCTTTTGTCCGTCGTTGTCATCGTGATATACATTTTTTTCAAATCCTAAACGAGTAATGTAAACTGTCATAAACTAGTGGCCTCGGTCAATATCGTTTTTTTCAGGTAACTTACCGAGGAGTCCCTGACGATGAAGAGAGCTCCGACAACAGTGAACACGATGAGGAATATCACAAGGATGATGATGTACTGAAAAAAAAGAAATTCTCAGCATTTATCAAACACAATCATGGAATACTTTCTTTGAAATCGCCAGTCGCCAAATACTAGATCTGTGCACAATTTTCGCAATACCAGTGTATGGTAATACATGTGGTGCAAATACAATTAATGTGATAGTATGCATGTTCTATGCACAATTTCCAAGTAAAAAGTTTTTTCAAATTAGAAAAAAAAGAATTTATGATTTCCACGCATGACTTTCTGTTCAAACCCTACAAGCGACAAAACTAGCTAATAGATTCCTGATTTAAGTGATAATTATATATATATACTATATATGAGCCAATATGCCCACACATGACAGTTGAGTATTTCTCAACGAAATTGCCTATAAAACTGACTTTTGACTGGGGCAGCAGTTTTAAGGGGAAATATAAGGTGATGTCAGGAAAATGAAAATAAATGGTTCCAATTGAAAGACAATGTATCTTAACTAAATGGAGCACGAATAATTCATATATATAATGTAAAGTTTAGCCATACAATTCATTTATCTTACACAAAATGCATTAAAGGTGTTCACACAAAATGGCCCCCAATGGATTTTATGTGAATATTCATACTATCCTCTGACTAAGGATGATTGGCTAGTGTAATGAGATAAATGATAATTTAACATTAACTTACAATTATCAGTGAAGCTTTTGAAATATAAAATTATCAAAAAACGTGCCCCTTTAAAGGGGCAGTAGCACGTTTTTAGGGGGAGTATAAGGTGATGTCAGGAAAATGAAAATAAATGGTTCCAATTGAAAGACAATGTATTTAAACTAAATGAAGCAGTAATAATTCAACTATATTACGTAAAGTTTAGCCATGCGACTCCTTTTCCTTACACAAAATGAATTAAAGGTGTTCACAAAAAATGGCCGCCAATGGATTTTACGTGAATCCGCATACTTTGTCCCCTGACTAAGGATGATTGGCTAGTGTAATGAGATAAATGATAATTTAACATTAACTTACAATTATCAGTGAAAATTTTGAGATATGAAATTATAAAAAAGCGTGCCCCTTTAAGGGTTCACTGCGCGCGAGTAATATTTCCCTTGGCAGAAACCCAACTACACCACAGCGTTATTTCGAGGGTAGTGTAATAAAAGTTTTATGGCCATTGTGGATATCAACACCAAAGCTTGGTTACCATTTTCGTTCGTCATAATGTGACCAAGCAATGTACAATGAGTATAATATACATACGGAAAAAAGTTAAGCACCCCCCACGATTTTTCAGCTGCAAAAGTTGCCCGATAAGAAAGAAGGCGATGTGGTTGTAGAAATAATCGTATTGTAAGACAGAACCATTATTTAGCAGTTAAGGGAAGAACGTTTCATCCTGATAACAAAATATTTTACTCAAGGTCTGTTCAGGTATTGCTTAGTTTTAGAATACACAATAAAAGCAAGATATATGCACTTCTTATTTTAGACTTATCAGGAAGACAATCAGAGAATATCCTTTAAAGGTCAACAAACTGAATATAAATACTTTTTCTTTTAAATTTTTTGTTTGTTTATTCGTATATTTCTAGATATTCCGTTAACTTGCTACTCATACATTATCCTGGTTTCCAGAGTGTTGTACGCTGCGCCTAGCCTGGCTATCATACAAGTCAAAGCGCAGCGTAACACACTTAGCTAACCAGAATCTCGTTTCTCAATGAACGACTAAGCCGAATCCGAATTTCCTTGTTGAAGGTAACAAAATACCTCTTCTGCTAACAAAACATTAACAATATGGTGATACCCCCAACACACCCTAAAAAGCCAAAGAGATATCTTGCGTGTGTTTATCTAACGGGACATGTCTATTATCATTCAAGGGGAACAGCATGCGGGTTTGTTTTTAAGTGTTATTTGTGTTAGCATATCTATGTTATATTTGTATTATCGACTATTGCGGTTATAATGGTTCCAGGTAACGTATAAGCTGAATCAGTACTAGTCATAAACCCTATAGAACACTTATATAAAAACTATTTAAGCATATGAGGATTGGTTTGAAAACACATGTTTACGGTAAACAAGCTGATTTCGAAAAATCAGAAAATTAATGTTTATATTTGCAAGACAAGAATTTGGAATGAAAAAAATCTTAAACCAATGTGTCATGTTAGGTTTGAGAAGACAAATCATTTTATTCATCTGAATAAAAAAAATATGTTTACACAAAAGTGGCCGCCATCAGTTTTCGGTAATAATTGTACTTGATTGTTTTTACGACTGCGGATAATGGGGAGAATAAAAAGATATGCGACTTCCGAAGACAAACATATATTTCTCTGAGAAAACTGGAAAAAAAATCTAAAAACTTGATATTGCTATTCAAGCGATATCGCACTCTCAATCAGCCAATCAGATCGCTCGCTTGTATAATGTAGGTTATTACGCAACACATCAATTAGAATCACTAACTATCATGACTCATTTCAGTACAAAAGCCTTGTCTCTATTCTAGTCGGCGCTTATTGCTCGATTAGACACCAGTGTTAGTCAAAGACATGGGTATCAAATTGCGCATGCGCATTTAGCTTTATCAATCCTATCGCAGTACGTGTATAGAATTTCCCGACATTGGAGTAAAGCAAGGCTCCGATGGTATTCCGTTGTTTTTATTGAAAACTTGCCAAAATGTTTGAGACACGGAGACCATATGAAAGAATTTTGAGATAAGTATTATCAAATGAGTACAACGAGAATTATTAGAAGGCATTAAAGGGGCAGTAGCACGTTTTTAGGAGGAATGTAAGGTGATGTCAGGAAAATGAAAATTTATGGTTCCAAGACAATGCATTTAACCTAAATGGAGAAGTGATAATTCAAATATATATTGTAAAATTTAGCAATGCGATTTCTTTTTCTTACAAAAAAATGAATTAAAGGTGTTCACACAAAAATGGCCGCCAATGGATTTTATGTGAATCTTCATACTTTGTCTTCTGATTATGGCTGAGTGGTTTGTATAATGAGATTTATGAAACTGTCAAAATAGTACATTTAATATCAACTTACAATTATCAGTGAAAATTTTGAATTATAAAATTATCAAAAAACGTGCTACTGCCCCTTTAATAGTGCCCGAAATAAACAAAAAAGAGATATAGACCTATAAAAAAATTGAGATTAGAAATATGTACACTAACTACGATAAACATGAAATTATATTTGAATGGCATTCATATTTCCCGGTAAAAAGGTAACAAAACTTATTAGAAGTTTTGGAAAATGGTATTTGTGTGTTTATAATTTTGTTTTGATTTGTGAAAACAAAGCTGACCCTACAGTATAGAGCTTGCAGTCAGTCGTGATTAATAATAATAACATTTCACTAAAGATTAATGCCTTATCAAAAATATATTAATTAAAAATCAAGCAGTAATAAATCAAGTATATAATGTAAAGTTCAGTCATGCTATTCCTTTTGCTTATAAAAAAATGAATAAAAGGTGTTCACACAAAATGGCAGACAATTGACTTTATGTGAATCTTTATAATTCGTTCTCTGACTATGAATGATTGGTTTGTGTTATGAGATTTTTGACGCTATCAAAGCAAAACATTAAACATTAACTTACAATTATCATTATTAAAAACATATAATTTAAAAAAACGTGCTACTACCCCTTTAAGATAAATCTACTTTGCACCGTTAAACGTTTCAATATTGTTTTATATTATTAAAATTCGATAAACTTAATTATGTTTCAATTTCTATTAGATAAATACACAAATATTAACGATATTTCATGACAGCGCACACAGGTGTGAAGCCAGTCGTGCATGCAATCGGTACCTCGAGCACCAAGAAAGGTCTCTAATCGTGCAATTAAGAACGTTATAGCCCTCTAAAGACCAGGTATGATATTTGATACACGACAACACCCCGCTAACACGTCATGTTTGTACCAACGTGACTTGCGACTTACAGTATTTCCTCTAATAAGCGCCTGGGCGCTTATTTTTTCAGCACCCCTTTACCCCCGGGCGCTCATAAGAGGCCCGGCGCTTATTTCTTACCCAGAAATTGAAGATTGTTTTAAGCCGACTTTTACCATGAATACCCGTTAAATGTTTACTGAGGGAGCATTTATCTAATGGTAAGGATTCGGCGCTTATTATAGACCCGGCGCTAATAAGAGGCCCGGTGCTTAATGGAGACCCGGCGCTTATTAGAGGAAATACGGTATTTTCAAAATACCTTGAATCCTACAAGGGTATTTATGCTACTCAAAAGAAGTTAAAGGTCAAACCTAACTTTTGTCTCACATTTTGCTATGAAATGAATTAAAATTTATATGTAAGCGTTCTTAAAAAATGCTTCAGTAAAACCTGACAGCCGAAACGGAAAAGTAAAAGTGACCTGATAATATTCATATAAAATATATATATATATATGTACATCATACATTGTAAGCTAAATTGTATTGATTCAAGTTACTTTTTTATTCAATCAATTTAGTCTTGATTTTAGCGAGTGAGTTTATGTTGTTTAGCGCGGTATGATATCAGACATAAGATGATAAGTTAGGTTATTAAACATGAACTTTACATTAAAATATGGTTCCAAAGTATCTTTCCAATCTTCACAATAAATATCTTGTTTTGTATTTTTTTATTTGTTCACTCAAATCTAAAGAAAGGAACATAACTCACAGCTTCACAAATATATATACATCAACTCCAAAAATTGAGGCAACTCAAATCTAAGTCTAAGTAAACCTAGCCTCAGTAGTACTCGTTTCACTTCTATATTGAATCTTGAAAGGTCTAGTAGAGGGTCGTGTCAACCAATGACCCTCCAACGTTATACGTGCGAAGGCAGACTATTGTGGCTTGGTAGGATGAGTTCTGATCAATCAATTCGATACGTGGGCTGACGCGACCCTCTACTAGATCTTTCTAGACTCAAAGGGATAATTTTGAGGCTAGGTTTACTAAGACTGCTCAAATCTGAAACAAAGGAAGATAACTCAAATCAGACACAGTCTCTTATCAGGGATAATATTATGTGCACATCAGGGCTTGCATACCTTAATATCTATTAAACACACTACGGGGAAAGAAGTCCGAGATGTTCAAATCGCCTTGTGAAAAGTCTGCAACAAATGGAGACAACTCCAATCTGAAACAAAGGGAGACAACTCTAGTCTGAAACAAAGGGAGACAACTCCAATCTGAAACAAAGGGAGACAACTCCAATCTGAAACAAAGGGAGACAACTCTAGTCTGAAACAAAGGGAGACAACTCTAGTCTGAAACAAAGGGAGACAACTCTAGTCTGAAACAAAGGGAGACAACTCTAGTCTGAAACGGGAGACAACTCAAGTCTGAAACAAAAGGAGACAACTTCAAACTGAAACAAAGGGAGACAACTCTAGTCTGAAACAAAGGGAGACAACTCTAGTCTGAAACAAAGGGAGACAACTCTAGTCTGAAATAAAGGGAGACAACTCTAGTCTGAAACAAAGGGCGACAACTCCAAACTGAAACAAAGGGAGACAACTCCAAACTGAAACAAAGGGAGACAACTCCAAAACTGAAAAAAAGGGAGACAACTCCAAAACGAAAAAAAAGGGAGAAAACTATAAACTAAAACAAGGGAGGCTACTCACCAGAAGCAGGATGACTCGATACTTGCAGCAGGTTCCACAGAAGGCTATGATTGCGAGGAAGAAGAGGACCATCCCCATGACGAGAAGTGCCACGCCCACTTCCCCCACAAAGGGAATATCCGTCAGACTGTCCAGTCCATCTCCGATCTCGAACTCTTCTGTCACGGAGTCCAGGCCGGAGAACAGGAAGTTGAGGAGAGTTCCCGGGAAGAAGCGGAGGACTGACCCAATAGCGATGAAGACAATTCCGATGATCTAGGCAACAAGAGGGTTAACTTTATCTCCGTGATTTTTCATTGTATATTGTATTGCTTTACAGGGACAGTTCTATCGGGGTGTTTTTTGTGGAAACAAAATTTAAAATGTCTCTGTTTATTCTTGCATATTATTACAACATAATTATTTCAAACTTATTTTCAAATTTATTAGTGGGGTTAACATGTTAATTGTTAATTGTATTTGACAAAATAGAATGCATTACTACGTTCTCTTGAATTACGTTTTCACAAGTAAATACCCCGATACGGCTGTCCCTTTAATAATCACGTAAATGGTATACATACGTCAAAAAAATCTTACACATTCATCTCAAAATTACAAACATACGATTCAATGAAAATCTTAAAACAGTCACACGATTGTATTCGCGGAAACCAAACTCACAGGTCAAATTTACATGAATACTCCTTATATAACCTTTCAAAGATCTTTATATCGAAACAATCATTCTGACTGCTGTAGATTAGGTAAGTTTTCAAAATTACGTTTGATTATCTGACGCACTGCTTGTATTGCCCTCCTTACTAAAGGAAAATAAGAGATTTTCTTTCAATATTTATGATCGGTAACATTCTGTACGCCTGAAAACTTGGGCAATGAAAACACATGATCAAACAACAGATTATTAAACATTCACACAGTGCTTTACCATCTAACTTTCCCCATTGCTTGCATTTATTATTAAATCAAATTTACATCAAATACTGTTTTTATAAATTATACATTGAATACTATGATTGTAGACAAATTGTACAATCGAGATCGATGTCACTGACTGAAAGGCAGTAACCAAAATGTTTGTTTGAAAAATTCCGGTGACATTTATCTTCTATTTGCTTTCATAGATTCGTACATGGATATTTGTTCAAGAAGGCATCGATATTTTAAAGGGGCAGTAGCACGTTTTTAGGGGGAATATAAGGTGATGTCAGGAAAATGAAAAAAATGATTCCAATTGAAAGACAAAGTATTTGAACTAAATGGAGGAGTGATAATTCAAATATATAATGTAAAGTTTAGCCATGCGATTCCTTTTTCTTACAGAAAATGAATTAAAGGTGTTCACAAAAAATGGCCGCCAATGGATTTTATGTGAATCTCAATACTTTGTTCTCTGCCTATGGCTGTTTGACTTGTGTATCAAAATAATATATTTAGCAATAGCATACACTTATCAGTGAACATTTTGAAATATAAACTTATTAAAAAAATGTGCTACTGCCCCTTTAAATGTCATATGTATTCATAAAATGTACAAAATTGTATAAAATTTACAACTCATTGTGCTTGAATGTTCCACTTCTCGCAGTCAAAGTGATGAGTCATGTTCAAACATCAAAATAACCTGTGTTTAAGGAAACTCGTAAATGATTTAGTTACATTTAGTTGAGGGGACCCTTTTATTTGTTCGTCTAATCTCTTCTTAAAACTAATATTTATGTCCTAATAACGAATAATCCCATTTGACTCCATTTACATCGTAAAATGGAGAACCACTCATTCGTTTCATGAAATGTTTTTCAACGGGACGTTATTTATAGTTTCTCGATATTTCAAAATTGACACGATAATGTCACAAAAAGTATCAACATGAGTGAACACGTTATTGGCTTCTTAAATTGCTTATCCTGCATGTATTGTGGGCTACATTTAAAAGGGGCAGTAGCACGTTTTTTGATAACTTTATATGTAAGTCAATGTTAAATGTATTATTTTGATAGTGTCAAAAATCTCATAACATAAGTCAGTCACCCATAGTAAGAGGACAAAGTATGAAGATTCACATATAGTCCATTGACGGCCATTTTGTGTGAACACCTTTTATTCATGTGTTAGAAAAAGGAAAAGCATGGCTAAACTTTACATTATATATTTGAATTATTACTGCTCCATTTAGTTTAAATACATTGTCTTTCAATTGGAACCATCACTTTTTATTTTTTATTGACATAACCTTATATTCCTCTCAAAAACGTGCTACTGCCCCTTTAAGGAAACTCGTAAATGATTTAGGTAGACTTAGTGAAGGGGAGAGGGGACCCTTAAATATTTTATTTGTTCGTCTTATCTCTTTTTCAAAGTAAAATATATGTCCTTATAAGGAATAATCCCATTTGATTCCCTGTAGTTCGTTTAATCCTGATCAACTCCTTCGTTTCAATGGAACGTTGTTTAGTTTCTCGATATTTCAAATTTTGACACGATCATGTCACAAAATATATTAACATGAGTGAACACGTTATTGGCTTTTCAAATAGCTTATCATGTATTGTGGGATACCTATATAGACATGTGATCTGTCATTGGCAATATTGTAAAAAGGTGCGCCGGGTACCCGGATGTAAACTTGCATCTAAATATTGCGCAATATAACGTTATTTTGCAAGATAGTATAATTTGCCCAAGGTATTCAGCTAAAATCGATAGACATTGTTATTTATTAACGATTTAACTCTTTAATTCCTAGAAACATTAAGTAGAGATGGGACGAACACAAAATATTTTATAATTCGTTTATTTTTTCTTCAAAATAGCAAGTGTAAAAGCAAAATATATTACTATTACAGTATGTCGTCATCGAACAGTTTTCGACATTGATAAAATCTCTGCTGTCGACAATTTACGCCATTTTAACTAATTTTGCCAATAACAAAGTCGGCGCCTTGATAAACCTGAGAATCACGTCACTTGCATTTGAAATACATAAAGAGTGTGTAGCGAGTATATACTCTGAAATTGACACAAGACGATTTTGATTATAAATACGCAAGAATCATAAAATTCAATGAAATTATTACCTTTGATAAAGGTAAGGCAAAACCTCCGCAAATTTACCAGTGAAAACTCATGGATGCGACTGATAACAAGGGCGTTTTCTTGATCAATGCATCCATTTTATCCAGCTATAACAGTTTATGTTATTTCTCCATAAATAGGTCAAACATTTCAAAACGTAATAAATATTTGAATATTTCATTGACATTCATTTTTTGATTTTTTAAAAAACATTTAAATGTATTCTTTGATATTCTTTGTAATAAAGACTCTTTCACATGTTAAATTCAACTGAAGTGTGTACTTTCTTTCGTCTGTCAGTTTACATTGCTGTACTTCTTAAAGGGGCCGTAGCACGTTTTTAGGGGAATATAAGGTGATGTCAGGTAAATGAAAATAAATTGTTCCAATTGAAAGACAATGTATTTAGAGCAGCAATAATTCAAATATATAATGTAAAGTTCAGCCATGCGAGTCCTTTTTCTTACAGAAAATGAATTAAAGGTATTAAAAAAAAATGGCCGCCAATGGTTTTAATGTGAATCTCAATACTTTGTTCTCTGACTATGGATGATTGGCTTGTGTAATGTGATTTTTGACACTGTCAAAGTAATTCATTTAGCATTAACTTACAATTATTAGTGAAATTTTGAAATATGAAATTATCAAAAAACGTGCTACTGCTCCTTTAAGGAGTGAATCATGAAACATGATCCGTTGGTTCGTATGTAAACTACATTCACGTAACTGAACTTATCTAATCAAAGGTATATAATAGGTTTTGCAATAAGTACAGGGCCTGTATTCATAAAGCTTCTTAGTAAAAAACTAAGAAAATTCTTAGAAGCTTTATGAATACCGGCCCTGCACTTTATTCATGCACCTTGCTCAATAAAAAATGATAAGACGTATTTGCATATTTGCAAAATTTACTTCCCTGATCAAATATTTCGCACCTTCGCACATCGACGGTTGCAGGTGGCCGATTCTTACTGTAAGGAGATGTATATCGATTTCTCTCCTTTTCCCGATAAAAAGGCCCAGATAATTTAAACGGGATCAATTAACATTTGGAAAAAAAACAGTTTGCGTTGTTAAGCGGAAATGAACCTTATTTCTGCAAACCTATTTTTTGACCTCATGATCTATGAAAATTGTGGGGGATTGGAGAGGGTGGGGGAGTTCCCCATTTTTATGACATGTAAAGGGGGTGGCTTATTGGGGGCGGGGGTCGTGGCCAGTCTAAGTAAACCTTGTCTAAATAATACCATCCTGTCTCAAGGTTCGAACGTTACGCTAACTCCACTAATCTGTACCCTGGGCTCAGAAGCTACATTCGTTTGCGCGGCCCGATCTCGGATATAGCCAATCAAATAATTTTCTCGTTGAATTTTTATCGAGAAGATGGCGAGAAAATGATTTGTTTGGCTACATCCCAAGTCGGGCCGCGCGAGCGAATCTATCTTCTGAGCCCAGGGTACAGATTAGTGGAGTTAGCGTAACGATCGTACCCGGAAACAGGATGCAATTATACCCGCTTCACACCGATATTGAGTCTAGCAAGGTTCAGTAACGGGTCGCGTCAGCCGATGTATCGAATTGACCAATCCGGGATCGTCTTACCAAGCCGAAATAGTCTGCATTCGCACATATAACGTTGGAAGGTCATAGGTCGACAAAGGGTCGGCTACTACATCTTGCTAGACTCAATATCGGAGTGACGTGGGTATTATTTTGGCTTGGTTTACTTTGACTGGGGTGGTCGCTAACGTTTTTTTACGATCTATGATCACCATATAAAAAGTCTCCTCTCAACGATTAAGTTATAATAGTATGCTATATGTAGATATGTTTGCGATAATAAAAATTGTTTTGCATTGAAGTTTTGTATGCTTATCTTTACAAATTCAACAAAGTTAAGAAATTCAATTACCCTTTGAAATAATGTTTTACGTTTTTCTGAAGTAACATTTACATCTTTGTTTACGTACAGCTGTGTGAATTTCTGTTAATTCGATGAATTCCTAATTTAAACTAGCATCAATACCTCATTACTTCCCATTAAAGTTGTATAAGTGTAAGGTACCTACACTAACTTTGAAAACTTTTTAAAAATTGGTAATAAGAAGTCCATATTTTTCATCTGTCATTCTATTGACACTAAAAGCGTGAAAATGCATTTTTCATTTTTTTTAGGATTATTTTTTTAAAAGTTCTGTGTATTTGATTAATTTTGAGTTCATAAATAAATATTTGTAAAAGGAATATAAAAATAATTGAATATAATTGTAATTGAACATAAAAAACAAGCAATACATTTCTAAAAGAATTCACACCAATAGAATCCTCTTTGATGAATACATCAAACCTTCATATATTTAAGACTTTATCCCATTCATTCAATCACAATCAATCAATAATCAATAATCAATAATCAATAATCAATAATCAATAATCAATAATCAATAATCAATAATCAATAATCAATAATACATCTACCTAGGAATACTCACAAGGAAGACGATGTTGAGAAGGATAATGATACACTTTCCAAACGACGCAATACACCCCATTGTGTATGTTCTTCAATCCGATCCAACAGGGGTCCAACTTACAAATCCTTAAGGTCTAAGGGAACCGAAATTATCCGGGTCTAGGTAAATATTTGTAAAAAGAAAGACTCAAATATCCGTTGAATACTAGTGGGTACGGTCCAAGTAAATTGAAATCCTTCCTAGTGATCCGATGTCTACCCCGATCCAAATGAATCGAAGTTTTGACAACACTCAGATACAAGACAGAGTCACCCGAATCGCTGTCCGTTAAATGATAGAGGTAGGTCGCCAAGTGAACCGAAGTCTATCTCAATCCAAATGAAGTTCAATGCAGACAGACAAATATTTTGTTCAGTATTACACTCTGATTCCGTGCCTTGGTTATGTCACTGGAGAGATTTTGTCGATCGGACGATTATCAGTGGATAGAGATATTTGTTTATGAAGTTATCGATGTACTGATAGTGTCAATTCCACAGCGAATCGATGGTTGGTTCTATGGTTAAGAGCAAACAGCGTTTGTATAGCCCTTATAACATGAAATGTTATCAGCTGACGTGTGAATTATAAGGTAATATCCGTTATTTGATTTTTTTTCTCAGTTTTTAAAGGATACTGTCAATTCCGATCCCTGTTTCACTACTACTTCTCTAAACCACTTTGTGCCAAAATTAAAACACAAACTGTTAAGCGAAATGTCAAATAAATAATAAATCCCTTCGATTGTTTAACAAGATATTCTTCCGCCGACACACCTGTTAGACTTCCTGATATAAGTAAAAGGTTGGAAGTAGTATATCTGTCTATATGTTTAAACACCAGTCCGCCGAACACACTGACACACTTTTAGCGTCCAAATGTGATGTCTGCAAGGAAGATCTCTCTGCCTATATCTTTTACCACTGCGCCAGAAGGTACGAACTGTAAAGCCTCAAACGTCTCAACTATGGCGCCGTCAAGGAAGTCTTCTA
This sequence comes from Steromphala cineraria, assembly GCA_916613615.1. Lineage (NCBI taxonomy): Eukaryota > Metazoa > Mollusca > Gastropoda > Trochida > Trochidae > Steromphala > Steromphala cineraria. The sequence goes on from OU744737.1 coordinate 31,101,824, forward strand.
TGCCTATATCTTTTACAACATGTGACACCAGAACGCTGATTACAGGTGGGAAGGAACGCTATAGGTAATGTCCTTCCTAGGTTATTGGATACCCCGCGCAAGTTAAAACCTGACAAATTGGCAAAACAACACCAGGTCTTTAATGGCGCAGATCTCCTGGGACAATTGACTGTTCGCTTCACGGGTGATCTGCGACATTATCTTGTAAGTCAGACACTGGTATATCGAGAATATTTCCCCAGGGAGGTTGCCATGTTTTTAGTTGACGAATAATAAATAATTAATATTACGCGAAGTAGTGTGTTGTATTAATTGTTAGTGGCCTGACAGTATGGTTAATATTTAAAGTGAGTTTATCACATGACTTTAATTGCAATTGCGCACAGTAATTATTCCATAATCTAAAGGAAGATTGTCATATGATGTGATACAATATTAACGAATTTCGTAAAAATTGTGTTGCCCGCTTTCGAGTGTGATATATTCTATAACATTACTCGCCCGTTGGAGATATCCATGTTTAATAAATTTTAAACACATTGTTTATAACATCGCATGTTGACTTCTAAACGTGGTGTCACAATCTTCAGAGATATAGCTCAGTGGTTAGCGCGTTCGGTTTCGGATCCGGGGTTCGAATCCAGCCGGTCAGGCACCTTTGTCTGCAGTAGAGAACTGTTCTACACGCAGTAAAAAATTGGGTGCAATGCCACATTGAATTTCAGCGCAATACCACCAAGGTTCAAGGCGATGTTCGCGTGTTTAATCGCAATGTATAGCCATAATATTAGAAGTGTTGCGGGCTTTCTCCCTGCAATAATACCAGTAGCCGTGATATAAGTGAAGTACTTTTGAAGTGGCCTTAAACAAAAGTCACTTCAATTCCTTCTATCTGCCTTTTATGTGTTAAAAACCTCTTATTATTTTCATTGTCATCTTTTCATTGTTTGCACGCAATCGTAACTGAGGTATACGATATATATAGTAATCAATATCAACAGAGTTGGAAGTGTGCATGAATTGGAACACCTAGGCACGTTCGAATTTCATTGCACGTGCTTAAGTGTTCCAATTCATGCACGCCGACAACGTGGTTGGTAACTAACTTACCAATAAACAATCAGAAAATGATTTAAGAGCGGAAAACATAATGCTAAAAATAAAGTTATCATTAGGCAAAATAACAGAGGTTAATATTTTGCTAATATTTGGCCTATAAAAAAATTTGATTCTGGTTTCCGCCCGCGTCAGTTTCAATCCCCCGAATCAAGCCTTTTTTCCAGATGTTTGCAAGGGGGAAAATGGAAATGTAGTACCCAGGTCCAGAAAACAACTTTTATAATTTAACTCGTTTGTGTAAGCCTTCAAAGACACAGTTATAAAGTGATCCAAAGTTTCACTTTATTCATTTTTCAATCTGTTGAACAATGTTCTTATTAAAAAAAATATATTTGGAAATAAAAAAAACCGCGTCATCGTATCATATTTGCCTGTATGCAAAGACCAGAAACATTTTTTTTTTTGGGGGGGCCTTTTTGCCTTAGGCAATCCAAGAGAAACAAACAGTGTCTAAATGTTGTCGGTGACAAAAGCTTGTGAAATGCGTGTCGCACGTGCAGCACGTTGAACTGTATCTAAAACGAATTCAAGGACTGTAACAGCTACCATTGACTGACTTTTGTGATCGATGTAATGCAATACCGAGAAACCGCTGCAGTATTTGTAACAGACTTTATCGTCAAAGGCGTAATAACTCGAAACCAGTGTTCAGTTCACACGCAGTTAACCGGATATAGTTCGCTTTGTTACCTGTTTATAGCTTTGTCGGCCTTTCATCAAGACGTTATTCAAATAAAGGACCAGCGTTCAAACATTGCCACTTGATCGTAAAGTGACAAGTATACACATGCTTTTTAGATTGCATTCACGTTTTTAAAGGGGCAGTAGCACGTTTTTGATAATTTTATATTTCAAAATTTTCACTGATAATTGTAAGTTAATGCTAAATGTATTATTTTGACATTGACAAAAATTTCAAAGTATGAAGATGCACATAAAATCCATTGGCGGCCAATTTGTGTGAACACCTTTAATTCATTTTGTGTAAGAAAAATCAATCGCATGGCTAAACGTTACGTTATATATTTGAAATATTACTGCTCCATTTGGTTTAAACACATTGATTTCAATTTGACCAATATTTAATTAATTTTCATTTTCCTGACATCATCATATATTCCCCCTAAAAACGTGCTACTGCCCCTTTAATAGTGTAAGCTTGTATTGATAAAATAGGGGAACTTGTTATAGATTCAACATTGTTCTATTTGAAATAATATATTTATCATCCAAAACATTTACTGTGTTCCACAGAAGATCTAGCGATATCCCCAAGGAGATATTGTTTAGATTTTAGAAATTGTTTTACATCACGTTTTGACACGACAATGTTATGACGTCATTAACAGGATGAGAAATAATTATAGATGATAAATAAAATCTTTTATCATACAATGGATAGTGTTCTCGGCATAATAAAGCCAACGGATATTTTCGATATCCGTTGGGCGTGGCTAAGGGTCATATACGGATACCGATGCAAATTTCAAAGGTCAAGGTCGGAACTTCTTTCGAAAATTCCGATGACGTCACAAGCGTTAACATTTTGAACGCTTTTAGTAACGGAGAGAGGCATTAGAATATGAATGATACATTGCATAAACATTAATCTAAGAAATAACAACAAAACTGTATGAGTCTTTAGCCATATGTATGACTTAGCAGTGCTAAAACACTGTCATCACGATTTGAATGAAACCGACCGAACAATTTTACTCACAGGTACCAAAGGCAGTTCAAGTCTCATGTTCAAACACCTCATTTACCAATCTTCGGTGTTCTTTACTTTAATATTGTTTAGTTTGGATTCGGAAATCCACAGACTATGATCTAGTTTAGCTCTCCGGCCATCAACTGTTCGTTCAATCGCTCTCAACGCAAGCTGCCATTGTCACGTAGGCGAAGGGAAGCAACTCTTGCCCCTTGGTGAGATTGACTCGTCCTCTCGATGACGTCGGATTAAAGAACGTCAGTTCGATCCCACCAAAGACCATTTAAAATGTCTCTAATTTTTAAAGTCATCGTATTTTATAGATTTTTCAAATTTCAAAACTTTGGAGTCGTGACAAAATAACTCAAACGGCAATAAAAGGCATATATAAGGAGGAATTATATTTTGTCAATTCACCGTCAGAGTCACTGCTCTATTCATTTGCATATATCAATGCGCGAATCTTAAAACAATTTCAACTATTAAAATAGTATTATCAGGCATTTTTATCGAATTAAATTTTAAAATGACATTGTATGATAAAGAAGTTATCATGCTCGTGTGTTTTGGGATCGTAAATATCCTGCATTAGGAATAAACACTATGTATTTAGCTCGCCAAGGCTCGCAAAATACAATGTTTATTCCTAATGCAGGATATTTACGATCCCAAAACACACTCGCATGATAACCTCTATATCCGCGTATCTTCTGATATCAAATAAAAAGACTCGTTGATAAAGATAAACATATTTTTGGCGAGCCCGGTTATGTTTATATTAAAGTGACACTGAGTATCTTTCTTAAAATTTTATTTGGTTTTGGTAAGCTACAGAATATCTTATATGCTGATTGGAGTTCATATCTCATCACTGTACTTGCAAATATATCCATTTATGCATAATATCTCTATAAAATGCTTGACTTTATGGAAAAATCAAGAAAACATCTCAAATACGTTTAATATTCAAAATTATGCATCCAATTATTCTACCTATCAGTTACAATACCTAATAAACACTATCAAAATCCCGACTTTGAATGGCCGTGTTTTCGCTCTAATGTACTGATTGATCTTTAACTTGTTATTTTCAGTAACAGTTAGTGGTTCCCGATGTAATAACATCGATTTCAAAATTTGACGTATGTGATCCTATCAACATACTCTGTGTCCCTTTAAGTATACATTTTCGAGGTGAGAATTTTTAAAATGAATATCGTGAATACGTTAACTAAAGCAGTAAATTTTATCTACAGGACTAAAATTACCTAATATCATTTACGGGCTTGTTTTGTTCTGGAACAATACACGTATAGGCGCAACATCCAATTTGAGCGGGAAATACGTGTTTTTGTGCCTTTAAAGTTGACGATATTTTACCATTACTGAATAATCGGCTATCATATAGCAGTCGTGAATGCCTGCTAGGTCACAATGACTTCCTGATTGCTGTAATATGGCAATTCAGAAGTTTATCTTGTGTATGGATCGTCACTTGAGATGTTCACTTGTTTGTTTGATCAAGTTCACGTCTGTCAAATATTCGAGATAACACCGGATCACGTGACTGTGACTTCTCCCTGATTGGTCGATTGATTCAGCACAGATTGATTTCTAAGAAAGGCGTCCATTAACTTATTCTTAGAACTTGAACTTGTTAGGTCATGTTGTGGAAAGATTTATGATGAATCAGCGTTAATGTATCTGCGAAGTTACACAATAACGGAATAGAAGTGTAGATCTGTTATAGTGAATCATAAATTAAGGGACAGATTAATTTTTTTGTTTTATAGATGTTTACATTATTTAAAGTCAAACACTAAGTCGAGTGCTTAGTTTTGAAAACCAACTTGTTACTTGGCACATTATTCATGCACTTTAGTTCAGATGAAAATGAAGGTCGTTAATTTTCACTGTTAAAAAAACAACCACAATAAAAACATATTGATCAGTATTAGCTCCTACACAAATATTAAGACCACGTGTTTGAATATTTCATGCAGTCCCCACTATAGCTGTTCCACGAGTTCAGTTACGCACGAGCATTTCATGCAAGTCACGTGCAGCATGCTGATATTGACAACGTTTCGGATATTGACAGGGATAGTGACAAACAATATCAAAGTAATTCCGGGTCTCGAACACTGGGTGCAAATAAAATTCGAAAGATGATAATCTTGTTGTTATTAATAATATATGTTTTTGTTGATTATGTTGATATTCTTATCATTTATCAGAATAAAATATGTTTACTGTTGATTTTGGTTTTTCAAAGTGAACTAGGCAGCACTGGAGAAGAACTTCGACCAAGTTTTTAGTGGACCAAGCCGGATCGAGAGGTCCGGGGTTCGAATCCCGCCAGGGGAACGCACCTCTGTAGAGAACTGTTCTACACGCAGTAAGGTTTTGGTGCAATGCTACGCTTATTTCAGCGCAGTTCCATCCATGGTTCGCTTGTTCCAGCCGATGCTCGCAGGTTTTACCGCAATGCATAAAAGCGTTTCGGCTTTCTCCTTGCAATAATTCTAACAGCCGTAATATAAGTAAAATATAAGAAAGCGGCGTTAAACCACTAATCACGACACCCGCACCTCCAGTGCATGGACCAATTTGTTGTAATGTTGAATTGAGATTTGGCTAGTGTTTTCCAGGACAAATATTAAGCGATAGCCGATACTCCATAATAAATCTTATCTTACCTTACAGTAACATACTCGTTTTTGATTGGCTGATCATCGAATCGTTTTATCTTATGTACCCCTCGAGTCTCACTTCTCACGGTGTACAAATTTCATGTACCCCGCTGCCATAGCAACAGCTCCTCTCCGAGAAGAGGTGTCGCAAAACGTAAAGATGACGTTATCAAATGACACACGCAATGTGCAGAGTTTACGTAGGTTCGATCAGCTGTTTTCGTGATTATGAATTATAAATTTGTTTTCTCGTCATTCTATGTGTTATTTCGAAACAAATTCCGCATTGCATTACTTGCACATGCTTTAGAATTAAAAGCAAAAGGTTTTTAAGCATGTTTAGGCCAGAAGTTTTACGTAACACGATTCATAACATTTCAGTCGGATTGGCTGACGCCATTTTGTTTACATTTAGGGTCAAGGCCGCCCTAACGGTGATGGCTCATCCCTTAACGGCAGTCAAACTAAATGTATTTATGTATTTTTTTCTGACATGACGGTAAGATAAATACGTTGTATGCTTCTCCCTCGGGTAATACGGTCTGATGTACCATCTTTGTAGAAATGTCAGCCCTCGCCTTGCGGCTCGAGCAACATTTCTACAAAGATGGTACATCAGACCGTATTACCCTCGTGAGAAGCAAACAACTTATATTATCTTACCTTACAGTAAAATACTCGGTTTTGATTGGCTGACGCCCGACTCATTTTATCTCATGTACACCGCGAGTCTCAACTCTGACGGTGTACAAATTTCATGTACCCCGCTGCCATAGCAACAGCTCCTCTCCGAGAAAAGGTGTCGCTTAGCATTAAGATGACGCTACCAAATGACGCACGTGGTGTCCAGAGTTTACATACGTTCGATCAGCTGTTTTCGTGATTATAAATTATACATTTGTTTTCTAATCATTCCATGTTTTGTTTGGAACCAAATTCTGCATTGCATTGATTTCACATGCTATAGGATTAAAATCAAAGAACTTTTAAGCATGTTTAGGGTAATAGTTTTACGTAAGACGATTCATATCATTGCAATCGGAGTCGACGACGCCATTTTGTTTACATTTAGGGTCAAGGCCGTTCATGCTGTGATGGCCCATCCGTTAACGGCAGTCAAACTAATATGGGTATATTTTCTTCTGACATGACGGTAAGATAAATACGTTGTATGCTTCTTCCTCGGGTAATACGGTCTGATGTACCATCTTTGTAGAAATGTCAGCCCTCGCCTTGCGGCTCAGGCAACATTTCTACAAAGATGGTACATCAGACCGTATTACCCTCGTGAGAAGCAAACACCTAAAGTAGAGCTAATGCATAGAAAGTGAAAAAGATATATTTGACAATCAATGAACAGATAAAAGTGGTCTTTGTCAGATGGGACAGACAGACATACAGACAGAAATATTTTATTTATGCGCTCCTGCAACTGATTTAACTGGTGAGTTAACATCTTCTAGATACAACTTTAACTTTTATACTTATATAATTAAAGTCAAACGTCGGCATCATGGGAAGGTAACGCAAACGGTAAATTTATACATATCCTATGACTAAGTTGAATAATATTACTCCGAAAATTGGGTTTCATAAAAATTCGTTATGACACATATATCTGTCCAGTCTAAGTAAACCTAGCCTCACTATTATCCGTTACACTGCTACACTGAGTCTAGAAAGGCTTGGTTGAGAGTCGCGTTATTAAACTTAGTCAGAGGATATAAATGAATTTTCCTGTCTCTTGAACAACCAATCAACGTGGACTGTATTTACATACTTAAATATTTCCATACGTAATCGCCGATGCATTCATTTCTTTAATTATATTTACAGGCTGTTTATGTAAGGAATGCGTTTGAAGGTTGCATATAAGGCACATTTGTCCTTTTGTGTTCATCATCACCGTTGTATTGACCAGAGCATTAAATAGAACTACAATTAGTTTGCAACTTTGTCTCTTCATTGCATATGTTTTCGTGTCAGAAGGCAGGAATTAATTTAATGATATGTTTTAGTTATTACCTATGAAGAAGTTATCTACTGTCTAGTCTAGTCTGATTAGTCATAAATTCTTGATATTCAAAGAATGCATTAATTTGATGTTCAATTACATTTCAGGAAGAAAATTAACATCTATTCTGTTACCTTATATTGGCATTCGGATGAACATGCGAGATGTTTCGAATGAATTACCATAATTATCAGAGACTGTCTGTTTAACAGTAGAGTTGTCTAAATGATTTAATGAAACTTTCTCTCCGCTAATGGCTGCAATATTGCCCAAGCGGCGCGAAACATTAACTCACTCACTAATGCAACTTTAAATGGCCTGGTCTGTCATGGCTAGATAATGATGTTTCTGTCATTGATCATTTAATTAAATTTATCCGAATTATGGAACAATCTCTCGAAAAATCAAAATTAAGAATTTCCTTCCAAAAAAAATATAATGTTGTTATTGATAGGGCTGCGGGTTAAGAATTTTTTTTGTCGAATTATGGAAGAAGTAACAGTTAATGATTAAAATATAACATATAAGTCATCAAAGGGATGACGGGAATGACAAAATCGTCAGTTCATTAGGCGTTAAGGCTTCTGAAAATATTCTCCATCTCTATTCTCTACATGATTCAGTTTAACATAACAATCTTAATTCTTTGCAGGTCTTTTATTGAACGACAAACATGACGCCTTTCCAGGAGAAAAGAAATTTCCCCTAAAACGGAAAAGATTCATATTATATGGGTGAATCGTTTGTGAGAAGAGAAGAGAGACGGATTGGTCTCAACTTCTCCGCAAATACGAAGAAATGGTCAGCCAAAACGACGTCCTCCGACTGAAACGACTACCTCAAAAGATGACAAGGCTCCCGACAGAACCCTTACAATAAACAAAATATCAAAAATGTAAAAAAAAAAACTAATAAAAGTTTCCCATGGTTGTTTGTCGTTTTTTTAAATTGAAGGTACTTGTTACATTCTGTTTTTAGTCTTTCATGAGAAGGGTTAAATGAAAGTAGTTCCGGATGATTCACTGGTGTAGTATAACTAACAGTTTGGTTAGTTATACCACGGGTCCAAACAATAGAGTCTTGGTATAAACTAGATTTGAGGTCACGGTGAGGTCAAATTTATCCAGTACATAGAGAATCTTACCCTCGAGTCTTCTGATATCAAATATATCAACACGAGTTGATAAATGTTACAAATATCCGAGGCTTGCCAAGGATATTTTTACTTTAATCAACGAGTGTTGATATATTTGATATCAGAAGACACGGCGGAGAGATTCTACTTATCATCCAAAATCCTTTTTCATCTCATAAGCATGAAAAATGTACATCTTTGAACACTGCATAGGCCTAAAACTCCTGAACCAGTGATGCCATAGCATTGTGACGTCATCATGTAAATGACGACATATCATTGCGACGTCATTGTGTTATGACATCATAGCATCGTGACGTCACTACTGATGATGTACATCGTTTGTGATGTCATGTATTTTCAGTTCAAAATCTACTGTCAAAGCGATATCTCCTAGGATATATGTAGAGGATACTAAACGACTTTCATTTAATAATATTTTTATTAAACGAGTTAATGATTTTGTATTATGAGCGAAAGCGAGTTTGATACCAAATCATTCACGAGTTTAATAAGAATGGTTTTAAATGAAATGAAGTTTAGTATTCTGTTTATGACTTGCTCTAAAAATCACGCACACTTGCCGAAAATGTGCTGAAACTAACATTTCCGCGACTCGGTAGCCATTGTGAAGGTGCGCTTACAATGTGACGTCACAACAGTTCACTGCTGTAACGTCATACATCCATTGCGATATATTACACTAGATCTAGTTTCATATTGCCGTATAAATATTACACTGCGGTTTATTATGTGAGCGTATTTTTCCGGCAATCCGATTGGTCGAGAACAGGTCACATCACAGTCGACAAAAAGTGATATTGACTTGACTCCCGTGACCCCGAGTCCGACCAAAAGTGATATTGACTCGAGTTACTAAAAATAGAGCCGATGACGTCAAACCGTTGTTTCATGACGTCATGCTACATGCTATATTGTAATCATGACGTCATTGACCTGTCCTCGCCAACAATCGAGCCCAAATGCCATCCATTGCTGTAGTTTTCTATTCTCTTTTGTTTTTTTGACCGAGACATAATAAATCAATTATGAACTGGTGATTTCGGTCAATACCTGTGTTTATAGACCCGATGAAAACAATATCAACCTCGGACTTCGTCCTCGGTCAGTATTTTATTCTCGGGTCTATAAAAACAGGTATTGACCTCATCACCAGTCTATAATTGTATAATATGTCCTGTTAACACAGTTTTGGATGATAAAGTACAATAACATCTTGTACAATAAGTACAATAACACGGAAGGGGGTACATTTGCTCGCTTTTATTCATCCCCTAATCATAAAACTATTTGGCTACTGTTTGCCACACTACTAATAACATTGTAAGCGACACCAACTAAGCTACCTTAAGCCATTACAGTACAATGCCTCTGAAGGGGGTAAATTTGCTCGTTCAAGCTGAACAATAAATGACTAAGGATTTGGAGATGATTCCTGATCCGAGATCGATACATTGGGTGATAGATTTCCTCTCTTTGAATAGAAACTATTGTACTATGACCGACGCAAAGGTATCAATGCTTGTTATTGCACATGATGGCTTTGATTGGTTGTTTTTTTAACCCCCATCAAGACTAAGCACGATTCTTGAATTGATTATTTGATGTCACGTGATGTATCATGACGTCATGTTGTAATGAATACCAAGGAAACGCTATCATTTAACAATGTGATAACGTCAGTAATGAATATGACTGTGCTGTATATATCACAATACAGGTTGCGCAATATTGTTTTCATTTAGCAATATATCGCATTATTAATAAATATCCAAGAGACATATTATCAAATTCATCAAGACTGAATAAGCACGATTCGTGAATTATTTGATCTCACGTGATGTATCATTTTTCATATAACGTCATTTAACGTGTGACATTGTTTTTTACCAATGTAATAATTTAACGTCAATAATGACTATGGCTGTGCGATATATCACAATACAGATTGCGCAATACAATTATTGCAATATTATTTACATTTAGCAATATATCGCAATATAATCGCACCGACTAATTTCAAGTCAAATTTATTCAAAATAACTTTTTAAGAGGCAAAGTTACATTTTAACGTGGAAGAAGAGTGCATAAATAGGTGTTCCGTTATATCAAAACTAAAAGTAGAACTTTCGAATAAATACTAGGCTATCAACATGTACAGCAGTTTGTTAGGGTGAAATTCTGTGGGTTTTTTGAAATTCAGAAAAGCATGTCATCAAATTCATAACATTTATACTGTTTAATTAAAATAAAAAAAACATATATTCTGGAGTTCACATTATTTATAGAAATTTTATAGGAACACATGAGCCGATAATCGCAATAAATTGCAACACGAAATTTGGTACAATAATCAGTCCTGGTAATGAAAATCTCACCCAAATGTCTCGTGATATCAAAGAGTTCATAAAACTACGAGTACCTGAGGATACATCAATTATAGTATTCGAGTGTTGATAAATCAAATTATGCATGCATGAAATTCATCGTTTCATCCAAATCTAATTTCTTTAACGAACACTTTAATTTCAGTGAATACGAAACGATATCGATAAAAACCCAAAATCCTTAAAGGGACAGTCATATCGTGGTATTTTTTGTGAAAACAAAATTAAAGAGTACCTCACTATTTATATTTCGTATGATTAATACATGATTATTTCACAGTTACTGTCACTAAGTAGGCAGGAAAACATTTTAGTTGTTCTAAATTTAACAATTTGACAAAGAATAGAATACATCACTGCTTCCTCTTGAATTTCGTTTTCCCCAAAAATACCCTGATAGAGTTGTCCCTTTAATTGGATAATTTCAATTCAAACTGCCTCTAACTATAGTTTTCTCTTCAATGCAGGTAGCTTACATCAATCAAAACATTTAATTATTTGATAAAAATTGAGGTATTTATTATCCTTTTCTCAAAATAAAAGGAACAAAGAAGTTTTAAATTTGATTTAACAGGTCTTCATTTTTCAAGAAAGCTCTGCAAAAGAGTATCTTGGCAAAACAGGCTAATAGTTAAGAATGGGTCTGATTTTGGATTTCCGATACCTGAAATGTTCGTTGTGTTCAATTTATTGATTATCCATTGATAAACGAGCTCCGGGTTTGAGAAGTGTAAACCGTTTCTAAAAAGTGCCATTTTAAAGTTGATGGAATATCTACAGTGACTTTACGAACGTGTAAATTGCGATGATAATCGAAACCTGAAAGGTGTCGCTTTCGGAGTTTATATAAATCGATTATGCACGAAGAACACAAACGTTATGGTATGTGCCATCTTCCTACGCAAAGCCTAAGACGCCAGTTTCCGAACTGTCATTTTTATGCCTTGCTGCCGACCCTTGAATTTTCTTTACTGGTATCAGCGCCCCTACAGGCGATTGTTAGCAACCTCCAGTTTCTTTCTGATTGGACTATTATTCTCTCATAGAACGCTAGAGAACAAGCACAGAAACTCAAGGGTCGGCAGCAAGGCCTAAAACTGATAGTTCGGAAAATTGCGTATTAGGCTTTGCGTAGGAAGATGGTTATGTGCACACTTTTCAATATCCTAGAAGAAAGTTTTACTTAAGACATCGGCCTGTGGCCTTCTAAGTACTGAAACAAATACACATGGTCATCAACATTTCCCGCCAAAAAGGTTTCATTAAAGCTCCCACTGTTTTCCTACATGGGCTGTAACTCTGTAATAAGTAATTGCATTTACTTCATTTTTTTAACAAGGTATTGATGCCCTGAAGACACACAGCAAATTTGGTGATTCTATCTTAAATAGATTCTGAGGAAAATTGTCCCATATGATGACACCTTCGAACTGAGTCCAAAAACACGGTACAAGGGCTATAACTCCGTAAAAATAATATTGCTGAATTTCCAACTACATCAAGGTATTGATACAATGAAGACACACATCAAGTTTGGTTATTCTATCTTAAATAGTTTCTGAGAAAAATTGTCCCATTTGATGACACCTTCGAACTGAGTCCAAAAACACGGTACAAGGGCTATAACTTCGTTAAAATAATTGTGCGGTTCCAACTACATCAAGGTATTGATACAATGAAGACACACATCAAGTTTGGTTATTCTATCTTAAATAGTTTGAGAAAGATTTCCCCATTTGATGACACCCTCGAAATTAGTAAAAAAAAAACGAAACAAGGGCAATAACTCCGTATAAAATAATTTTGCGGTTCTGACTTTCGAACTCCATCAAGGTATTGATACAATGAAGACACGCAGCAAGTTTGGTTAACGTATCTTATATAGTTTCTGAGAAAAGGTGTGCCCTTTAACTCTGACTGACGCACGGGGCACGGACGGAGCCCAAACGTATATCCCCCTTCAACTTCGTGGCGGGGAAAAATAAAGATTGATTAATTGACACACAAGGGCGTTATTATCCACGCTCACGTGGATCGAATGAAAAATGTACAGACTGATAGAGAAGCTGTATTGAAAACAAACACTTTTGGAAAGAGATCAACTTCCTTCGAGATTAAGAGTCGATAAGATTTTACAACCGCTTCTCTCACTATTCAACACATTAACGGATTTGTAAAAGTTTGTATATATTTTAATAGTTTATGCATTCTCTGAATATTAAACGAAAGTGTCTTTATAAATGTTTTAAGCTTGTATCCTAGTCGCATTATAGATTGAATTGTGTAGCCATGTCTGCTTGAGATAAGATTTAGAGATACGTTTGACCAACTTTCGCGTCCGTAATGGTGCAATGTTCAATTATAGTTAAGAATGATATTTAAGGCAAAAAATAGAAACTGGAATACTGAAGGATTTGTTTTTGTTTAATTTATTTAGAGATTGTTGCCTCTGAATCAAACACTTTGGTATGAATTATATCTTTGCCAGTCGAACATTGATAGTCTCTACCACAGTCTAAGTAAACCTAGCCTCAATACTATCCGTTTCACTCCGATATTGAGTCTAGAAAGGTCTAGTAGAGGGTCGCGTCAGCCAACGTATCGAATTGACCAATCAGAACTCATCTTACCAAGCCACAATAGTTTGCCTTCTCACGTATGGAGGGTCATAGGTTGCAGAACGATCGGCTGACGCGATCCTCTAGTAGACCTCTCTAGACTCAATATCGGAGTGAAACGAGTATTATTGAGACTAGGTTTACTTAGACTGTCTTTACCACAGACATTGCAAAACAGGTGTTGCAAAGTATTTTTCAAAATGTTTATTTGAACCTTACAACACGTCAATACCATTGAAGAAGTTTTGAACGAAACAAGAAGCTGATTGTGAACAAAGATTTTAGCATATTGTGGCATGACAGTATCGATATATTTTTAACCGCTTAAGTGTTTTAGTTTAAGCGTTTAACACTTCTACTCGAATAAATCAATAATGTGTCCTTAACGGGGCAGTACCACGTTTTTAGGGGGAATTTAAGGTGAAGTCAGGAAAACGAATGGTTCGAATAATAAGACAATGTATTTAAATTAAATGAAGCAGCAATAAATCAAATATATATTGTAAAGTTCAACCACGCAATTCCTTTCTCTTACACAAAATGAATTAAAGGTGTCACAAAAAATGGCCGCCAATGGATTTTATGTGAATCTTTATAATTTGTTCTCTGACTATGGGTGATTGGTTTGTGTAATGGGATTTTTGACATTATCAAAATAATACATTTAGCGTTGAAGTCCAGTTATAAATGAAAACTGAAAATATGAAATTTTCAAAAAACGTGCTACTGGCCCTTTAAACAACAAATATGCCATACGAATTATATTGGTTAGCGTTTTACTCTGTCTTACTCATATCAATTATATAAAACATGGATCTCAAAATAGATCTCAAAATAGATATTATCAAAAACAAACAAAAACTCACACGACTCTCGTTTTATTAACATTTTACATACAACAGTAAATATACAAGGACGATTGAAATAAATAACTCTTATTATTATTATTATTATTATTATTATAAATATGAAATTCTTCATTTATAGATGACACAATATAATATTCAACACACATGAAAACGTCAAACACTTCACTTCAATCCGAACATTTTATTTTAACATAAGTCAATGATGATAAACATGTAAGACAAACATGAAAGAGATAGCGAAATAAAATGTCAACCTCATTAAATTCGGATCGAACTTAGTATTTTTACCTCCCTACGAGAAACGCAGCGAGACACGAGTATACGATGGTTTAAGTGAGATTGAAAACACTCGAATAGAGAATCTCACCCAAATTTCTTCTAATATCAAATATGTCAACACGATTTGAGACGTTTGTTATTTTACTTTTATCAACGAGTGTTGATATATTTGATATCAGAAGTGATGACATGTTTCCATTATGAGCACTAGTACACAAATATAACTTTTGCCTAGCAACGATTATTGTATCGGGAGTTTTTTTCGCCTATGACGTCATAACACGTTCTTGAACAAATTCGTTCTTGGATAAAATTTGTGTATAACCCTCGCTGTCGCTCGGGTAATACACAAATTCACACTCGTTTCGTAAAAATCATATGACACACTTCCGAGGAAAATAATCTCTATTTATGACGTCGTAGCTTTGTGATGTCATTCCTTGGTGATGCAAACATATTGTGATCTAGGTGCAAGCAAAAGGGCAGTCTGATTGAAATCGACTGTGATTCGAGGAAAAAAAGTGTAAAAATATTGTCTCTAGTGGGGTTTGAACTTCAACCAGCCCGGCTTTCCCCACGGAGATGATATCCCGAATGGTTCGATCCCCGATAGAGACAATATTTTTGATATTTTATTCCTCGGAGCACGGTCGATTTTTATCAGACTGCCAAAAGGGCATTGTTCAAAGTCTACTGTCAAAACGATATCTCCTGTTGAATCCAGTTTTGGATAATAAATAAAGTCTTATCACAACAATTAGAATATAGTCGCAGTAATTGTGAAAACAAATGAGTTAACAAGAACAAGCAAAAAGAAAATTGATAATTGACGAAATAATTCAAGTATCTCAAAGCTTCGCTGTCTTATAATTCGATCTAGTTCAATGATATTGGGAACAAAAATACATTGTGCAATTACAACATATATCAACCAAGTTTCATTAAATACAAAAAAATTAAAAATATAAGTTCAAACATTAAGGTTTATTCATAATTAGTTGTATTATGTAATTTTAAGGTGTCAAAACGCAATAGGAAGCCTTTGGTAAGAGTTAGATCTCAGACCTACATTCTGAGATGGCATCTGAATGTAATGTAACAGACAGGAACCAGACGAAACTGTTGGAAGCGCTAGTAAAATATCTGGAAGATTTCAACTTTGAACGACACTCGGTTTTTAATACCATGTCGAGTTTTAAAATATGTTTTGAAATTGAACACCCTCAAACATGAAACACATCATAAAAAGCAGATAAAAGGCAGATCTGAACCTGCTTATTTGCAATCGATATTAGTTTGAACGATGGATAAGATAATTTGACACAATTATTAACAGGATTTAAAAAAATATCGTTCCCGTTTTTGGTCGTTTCGGAGGGTATGTAATTCAAAAATGAAAATTAAATATATAGAATAATAAAATGACAATAGTGCTGAACAACATATTGCAGATACATGCAATTTAGCACAGTCATAATTTAATATAATTGAGATTAGGGTGCAGAAGTGTTTTAATTGCATTTTCGAATAACTCTAAACTTAGCCTCAAGCCGTTTTCTTCTGTTTGAATAAATACAATGCTGTATCAATCGATCTGCTAGATATAGCTTTAAGTTCACATTTCATACGAACACCCTACAGTTTATATTATGGACTTAGCAAAACATTGCTACTATTGTTTTCAATCATAAATTGAATATAAACCTTCCTTTTGTTACTAGGCCTATACCACGTCGAACAGCTTTAAAGACACAGAGTATGTTGATAGGATCACATATGTCAAATTTTGAAATCGGTGTTATTACATCGGGAACCACTAACTGTTACTGAAAATAACAAGTTAAAGGTCAATCAGTACATTAGAGCGAAAATACGGCCATTCAAAGTCGGGTTTTGATCGAAAACCGGACAATGTGGCTCGAGTGGCGCGCGCATATTCGCCCAACGTAATTTTGAAACCTTGTCATAAGCTGAAAAGTCGGGATTTTGATCGAAAACCGGACAATGTGGCTCGAGTGGCGCGCGCATATTCGCCCAACGTAATTTTGAAACCTTGTCATAAGCTGAAAAGTCGGGATTTTGATCGAAAACCGGACGATGTGGCTCGAGTGGCGCGCGCAAATTCTCCAAACGTAATTTTGAAACCTTGTCATAAGCTGACAGGAAGATATATTCGATTCGATAGTGTTTATTAGGTATTGTAACTAATAGGTACTTATTTTCCTGCAACACTCGATGTCGGTCAAATGCTACTATTAACAAGATTTTGAATATGTGACCCCAACAATTCTCGAAATGGCTTATAGTGTAACTAATTATATCATAGCGTCAAAAGTTTTAAATAAGGGCACCGTCCTTATATATAATTGTCTTTATTATATTTTTAAAATTTATGTTTACCACTTTTGTAAGAAATACATGAGTATCGCACACGTGAATGAACGAAACGATTAAAGGGGGTCTGCAAGCTGAATTTTTAACTTCCAGTGTTTTATTAGCAGGGCCCCGACAGAGTCGTAAATACTCGGTAGGGACGAAATCGTTTGGTTGCGAACCGCTTACAGCTGACAGCAAGTACCAAGTTTGTGTCATGTGACCCCCCCTTACCCGTCTGGATGCTCTTGTTAACAATGGTCAATGAGGTTTCACGAGCTAGGTTGTTGATCCCCTTTAACCCTCTCGCCCAAGAGAAACCAGTAAAAACTTCCTTTTTGAGCTTGATTTCTGGCTTAGCCGTGACAGGGTTAACAACTCTAGTGCTGATGACAAACTTTACTTACTTCGAAAGACCAATCAGATTTTCGGGTTTTAACTTAGTAAAGTGGTCTTGTTGTTACATAGGTAACGTGGGAAATGTATGCTGAATAATTGTCGTGGTGTTAATAGTTCATTATCAGCGTCTAGCTTAAGTGAGTTTAAAAGAAAATCTTATCCCTTAAAATAGTCACTCATCCTTAACTTCGGAAGGCTAGTTGTAACACAGTTTACGTGGGAAATATGTGTTCAATGGACTTTGAAGGGAGAGAATGTTTGTCATGGTGTTAATAGTTCATAATCAACGCTCTTCTTCATTAAAATAATCCCTTCACAAATGTTCACTCATCTTTAACTTCGGAAGGTTGTTCATTCTCCTTTTCACTCTTATCGTCACCATCATTTTTCGGCTTAGCATCTTTCTTAGATTTTTCCACTGGAGTGCTGGTTCGAATCCTGGGTTGCTCCTCGGGTTTTCCAGCTGGGATTTCTTCTATTGAATCCGACCCTTTGTAAGACTGGCTTGACCTATCAAAAGAGTTGTTGTAAGATTGTCGCCCAAACTTGCGTTCTTTTTCCTTTAAATATTGTTTCTTTATCTGTTCTAGTTTAGCGAGCTGCCGGTCACGTTGTTTGATGAGAGTTCTCTCCCTTTCCTCGAGAAGAAGTCGGCGTCGTTCGAGGTCTTCTTTCTCAATCTGCGTCTCGCGTTCCAACATCTGCTTCTGGCGCTCTTTCCGGGCTTCCCAGGATTCCCTGTAACCGGAAATAAACTGATGATCAGTCTCATGTTATTCAAACGTGTCCCATGTTAAAGATTCAAAATGATGATGCTACCGGGATACGAACTTGTTTGATCAATGGGTTCCTCTCTACATCAGTCTGATTAAAACCAAGGTACTCGCACACTTCTAAAGCTCAGCAAGCAAATCACAATCCTGAGTTCCATTCTTTCTACATGATCGCCGCCATTCAGCATTTTAAACGCGACGATGTGATTAGTCTGATATTGATAAGGTTTCATGACATGTGACTAACGGGGCTGCGGTCAGACCGTTGTTTAGGGGAACCAAACGATTCATGCGTTAAGTTTTTAAAACTGTTATTCCATAGAACAGAGACATACTGGTAATAGATCTGTGTATTGAATCATACGGATGCTCATTAGTTGACGTGCTGAAAGAGGTCAGGTAAACAGTAATACAAAACGACTCCTTCATTAAGTTCACCAAGTTAAATGAAGTGTTGTAGTGACTAAAATATTCCACTTATCGGGGTCTACTCTACGAGGTCTGACGACGGTCCGTATAGGCGCATGATGTGTTAACACTATTGTCCAAACAATTGCTAATTATTTGCGGGCATATCTAAAAGTCGTCTTTAAAAAAACAGAGAACGTCAATCACATTGAAAGCAAAATTCACACGGGATTTGTTTACCCCATATTCTGTTCGATCGTCTTTGTCAGAGGCCGTTTGATGGCCTAACGGTCATGTGACTTATATTGGCTGTTCTCAGACAGTTATGCAGAGGTATCAATAAAGTTCCAATCACCGTAGAAAACATTTTTTTCCACCATTTAGAATTTGATAAGACTGACCAGTTCGTTTCATATAGACAATAGAGTTTAAACAGGAATCGTGCTAGAAATTAAAGTTAAAAAATGCATTTGCAAAACATTGATGCTACGTTGTGATTTCTCAATCTCGTTTACTAGTAAAGGCCCAAATCTGCTGCCGTAATGACGAACTGGCCAGTCGCATGAAATTAATGAGTATTTTCCCTAAAATGCCGATTGCAATGCAATCCTATAAACATTGACAGCAATATAGGGGAGAACAAAATATATAACTTCCTGCGAAATTATAATTGTCTGCCTGTGTGAGAACTTTATGTTACGTGAGCGGGCGAGAGCACAAGTCATAAAATGTCGATAATTCTTTCTCAGAAATTTTGAATTATTCAATAACTAATCACTATAAAATATGAGAAATGTTGAACTCTTCACCTTGTTAAAATTCCTCTATAGCAAGCATAGGGTTTATGACTTATTTACTCACTAAACCACCTAAAATATGAGAAAAATCAACAAAACGCTCACTTAATTCTTCTCTCTGTATCAAGCATGTGTTGGAAGCGCTTGTCGTCCATTCGCATAAAGAGCAAACTCTCGCGTCGCTTCAGCTTCGTGACGAGACTCTCGCTCCGCGCGTAGGAATCCAGCCTCGCTTTGAGAATCGAGTTCCGGCGCTCCTCTTCCTCCGCAATACTCTCGTCACCCTCTGACTTTGCCTTCCGGTCTTTGCGGCTGTTCCGTCGCTCAAGTTGCCGCTCTAGTTGTCTGTGGGCAAATAAATATATACACGGAGTCAAGATAGACGCTTTGTAATAAATATTTAACAAGTTACATTAACAAGTTACAAGTAAACATGTACATTATTGGTATCTTCAATGCCCAAGTGATGAAAATAATTAGAAAGCCCATCTTCACAACGTCACGGGCGAAACGAAAATGTTTCTAAACATTTCCATTCCTCCCTTGACATCATTGGCCGTAATTTCTGTGCTAGCATTTTAACCCGCTGCACGGAAGTAGAATAGTCCAATCAGAAGACAGCTTGTTAAATGAACAGATTTGAAAAAATACTTTTGTATGCGTTTTACAAGGGAGATAAACCCTTTATTTGAGTGATACATTAATGTTTATTTTCTCACATTCTCAATGCTCATCAAAAACATGGCAACGACCATGCCGACTGAAGTCAAGTTAAAATTAAATTTCACTCTGATAGTTTTCAAAAAGATCGTCTGTTAGTATTTTGAATTTGTTCCGAATGTAAACGACAATTTCATTGGCTATTGTTGAAAGAGCTGGTAAGGGGCGTAACTCGTGATCACGATAGGTGTCGCTGCTCCTGATTACGGGTTTTCTATCTTGTGATGGCAAGGTCTAAACGAGGAGTTGTTCGATACGTTTTCATCTTGCCGTGGGAAGATGTAGGAAGCCCGGAAAGAACATCTCCAATTTTTTAACGTATTTTGGTATGACGCGACTGGGAATCGAACACCGACCTGTAAAGAACTAGTTTATAAACAAAATACAACACTTGGTACTATTGCCAAACACCAGGGTTCAATTTCAAAAAAATGTTTAACACGAAAATCACTCCTTAAATCGTACATGAAGGCTCAGGAGAAGTGTTTGTAATATTTGGAGCCAACAATATCAATATCTATGTCGTATATATATGCCTCAATTTCAGTTGGCAATACATCTTTCTTCTTAAGCATCAATTACCTCAGAAGGGGGTAACTTTAACTTTAAAACAGATTTATATCATTAAAATCAGATCGAAGCTGTCACTCGCACCTGGCAGCACTTAGTCAATCGGTGACAGGGCTAGAGAGCCATCGGCACAATTTGATTTTTACGCGAAGCGCTTTTTGTTTTAATTTTTGAAGATGAAAAGCCACAGACACATAACATAACAGCGATGAAGCAGTACTCACGAATAAATAACAACGAGATACATGTACCAGTCATAGGTTCTTACTGATTGAAATGAGATTGCAAGAGGGGGAATTTTCAAGTTGAGTATCGAATAATATCAAACTTGAGATGTTTGGTCACCACAGCACTAAGATTGCCATTTCAACTTGATACAAAACGAAGTTCGCCGTGATTTCAGTGAGGTTGAAATAAGGTCGATTAAAGTTGACAACCATACACATCTTCTGACACGTGCGAAGGCAGACTATTGTGGCTTGGTAAGATGAGTTAATTCGATACGTGGGCTGACGCGACCCTCTACTTGAACTTTCTAGACTCAAAATCGGAGTAAAACGGGTGATATTGAGGGTAGGTTTACTTCTCATACACGAATGATTAGTTCTATAACAAAGTGCAACTAGTTCCGTGTTGAGTATACAAGTATTTAGAAAGTATTTTGATTATACTGCGACAAGAATGGTGACTAGATACGAGCGACAGGTTTAATCTGGTTTTAATTAGATTGCAATAGATGAGCATACAGTGGCGGATCCAGAGGGGGGAGAGCTTGGGTCAGGGGGGTCCGGATACCCCCAAATCAGTTATAGATTCAATTCAAAATTTAAAATAATGGTATACCCCCCCCTCCCCCCCTCCCCCCTCAAAAATCATGGATTCTCCACTGAGTATACAGCCTGTGACGTTTGAGGTTGAAGTCGGTTTGTTTTAACCTTAGTCCAACTAGATCCTAACTGAGTATACAAGTATTTAAATAGGTTTTGGTCATACTACATCAGAACGGTAGCTAGATACGAGCGGCAGCTTTGATCTGGTTTTAATTAGATTGCATTGTATGAGTATACAACCTGTGACGTTTGAGGTTGAAGTCTGTGACGCTCCTATATCTCAGGTACTCTCTGTACTCGTTGAACTCCTTGAGCGAGCAGACGATCTTCTCGTCACGTGTCAGGAGTCCCTTCTCCACCAGGTGGTGCTTCGCTCGGGGCTTCTTGAAGAAGGGTTTGAGAAAGGGGTCCTGGAGCGAGTCGTACTCCGCTGGGGTAGCGTTCCCGAGAGGGTCCGTCAGGTCGAAGTCGTATCTAAAATGAGAAGAAATACAGTAGAACACGGATATACCGAACTCCAAGGGACCAAAGAATTTAGTTCGCTATATCCGGTGTTCGCTATACGCATATAATTTTAATGATATTATATAGGGACGGGACTTGAAAATGTGTTCGCTATATCCGATTGTTCGCTATATCCGATTGTTCGCTATATCCGTGTTCTACTGTAGTTTACTAAGGAGGTGTTTTAGTCATTAGCGGCTTGTACCTACCGGGGAAACTTCAATATTTTCTGTTTTAGTAATAATGCCATTTAAATTGTTTTGAAACCTTATACTAAGCGCAAGCACTACTCATTGGATGAACATTATTTCCCAGAAGGAAATTGTACTTTCAAAGTATACATAAAGTTCCGTAATTTCCGTATTCTGGTAGTTGCACCGCTGGGTTGACAGAGTGTAATGTGGATGAAGTGTAAAGCCTAGGTCACAGATAATTTTTTGTATTCACCTGGATTCGACCCCTGTTATTTTGCGTGACGCGCCAGCACGCTAACAACTACACCACCGTGTTGAATCTTGGTTTTACATGATTGGGTGAGTCGGTCGGTGAAGGAGAAATAACGATCACGAGGGCGTTCCTAGATAGAATGCCCGCTGCCCGAGGGTTCAGACAGCGGGAGGGTTAAAGCTGACTAAGTCATATGACTGATGCGCGCCAATGTTTTCAAAATTTTTAAATGTAACAATTCAACATCTTCCAGCTTAAAAGTGATACTTTTCACCAACAGCTGGTTATCATGGATCAAATTACAGCCTTGATTTGGCAAAGTCTGATTAAAGTCGACCGTGTTTCGAGGGTTACAAAATAAAAAATATGTATCAGGACTTTCCTCTCCACAACGGTTTCAAAGCACCCAAGCTAGACACTTGTTCAACACTAGTTTAGCGCAGACAAAACCTAGTCACAAGCGGACCAACCACATCGTCCCTTTCAAAAACCAGCATACTGGCGATCATGTAGAAATGGATTTCACAGGAGTTACGTTCCCCTAGCTCTGATATTGAATTTGAAGCTTCTCCAGATGCCAAAGTATAAAAACACCAGTTATGGACTTAAATCTTTCAGCTGTACTGCTCCAAGACTTTGGAACCAACTTCCTTATGTCATCAAAATGTCATCCTCACTGACTGTTTTTAAATCACAGCTCAAAACTCATCTATTTTCTAGCTATTATTCATAGATTCTACCCATAGACTCTAATTATAAATATCCTTAATCAATGCTACCAGTATTACTTTTAGACTTTATTTCATAGCATTTCATCTCATCACCTTAAATTTTCTTATTTTCAATGCGCTTTGAGCATGCACCTTGTGTATGGATATAGCGCTTTATAAATGCCCATTATTATTATTATTATTATTATTATTATTATATAAAAAGCTTTTGCTGCCATCCGCTAGATGAGCTTACGTCAGAACATGCAGGTAAAGGGGGTGCCTTCAGACTGTAAAGGAGAGGAAAGCTGGGCTGGGTGTGGTTCGATTCCCAATACAGATAATAATTTTCTCTCGAAGCACAGTCGATTTTAATCAGACAGAAGTTAAGCATATATGACTAGCTCTTCAATAGCACCGTCTTTCCTCTAATAAGCGCCGGGCGGTTGGTAGTTGAGAAAATAAACGCCGGGCCTCTTATAAGCGCCGGGTCTCCAATGAGCGTCGTGTCCTAACCATTAGATAAATGCTCCCTCAGTAAACATTTTACAGGTATACATTGTAAAATACGGCTTAAAACAAACTTCAATTCTCTTGGAAAGAAATAAGCGTCGGGTCTCTATTAAGCGCCGGGTCTCTATTAAGCACCAGGTCTCTAATAGGCGCCGGTGGTAAAGGGGTGCTGAAAAAAAAGAGGAAAAACCGTATTCACCTCTGTTTGTTGATGTACTTGGGTTGACCCAGTGCTGTTGTGAAGAAAGTGTAGGACCCGCGAGGACTTGGCGCAATCGGGAGCTTGGAGTCGAGCGACATGGTTCCCCAGTAAGGCAGTTTATCTCCCTTGGGTAGCAACTTCCGGTTGAAGACCTTCTGTCTACGAGGAACGGACAAACGCTCCAGAGACGACATTCTAATAGGGCCAGGAACTGAAAATATGAAT
The DNA here is from genome assembly GCA_916613615.1 of Steromphala cineraria. Lineage (NCBI taxonomy): Eukaryota > Metazoa > Mollusca > Gastropoda > Trochida > Trochidae > Steromphala > Steromphala cineraria. The sequence continues at coordinate 31,126,141 of OU744737.1, forward strand.
TTATCATTTTTATTTTAATAAGATTTAACAAAACGAGAATGCGATCCCCCCAATACATTGCATCGGGAGAGGGGAATACAAAGGTGCGCATTCCGAAATTCCATTCCTCCAACGCGAGTAGTATTTTATGGGAGTCTTATTTGTCTAATACGAAAAACATGTTCATGAAAAGTTAAGTCAACGAAGTCAAATTTTGTAAAAAAACCCAAATATAAACCTTTTTAAATCAAAGTTCTCATGGCTCTACCCTCCGGAACTAAGATCATAAATGTACTGTACTTTGATTCATCGGAAATAAACCTTGAATATATTGCTTGAAGCATTCGTAAAATAACCCCCTTTTTATATTTGAAGGGCTGAAATTGTCCTTCAGGGAAGTGAATCTTGATTATTTCGGTTAGATATTCCCTAGAAAAGTAACACACAATTCCCCGAAAAGCATAACGCACGCCATGCAATTGGCTGGTTACTTTAAGTAGTGCAGCAATCCACCAACTCTCAAGTCAAATCAAGTCTTTTCTTTGCTTTTAGGACGCAGACCCGTTTTAATATAAATTGTTTGTTTGTACTTACAATGCATAGATATAAACGGAACCATACATGAATATTTCCCCAAAAATGTAACCTTGACAGTTCCTTCTGAATATAGTTTTGAAGGCTTTGAAGGGGCAGTAGCACGTTTTTAGGGGGGAAATAAGGTGATGTCAGGAAAATGAAAATTAATGGTTCCAATTGAAAGACAATGTAACTAAATGGAGCAGTAATAATTCAAATATATAATGTAAACTTAAGCCTTGCCATTCCTTTTTCTTACAGAAAATGAATTAAAGGTGTTCACACAAAATGGCCGCCAATGGATTTTATGTGAATCTTCATACTTTGTCCTCTGACTATGGCTGATTGGTTTGTGTAATGAGATTTATGACACTATCAAAGTAATACATTTAGCATTAACGTTCAATTATCAGTTAAAATTTTGAAATATAAAATTATCAAAAAACGTGCTTCTGCCCCTTTAACATATTGACATATTAAATCTGTATTTTGATCCCGAATGGGAGTCTCGGTATATGAAAGGGTAAATCATAATAGGGGATATTTTTTCCCCTTTATACCAAAGTTACAAACAAACAAAACTAAATGACTGATTGGTTGGAAATTAGGCTCTGACTTGACTTAAAGTCCTAAATGGAATTTTAGGTATTTGAAGGGGAACTAAATGAATAAACTGATATTTGTATTCATTCATACCACAGTTTTGAGAAGAAAAAACCCAAAAAATTAAATGTCTGGGTTCGAATCCTAAATAGAATTATCAGTATACATTAGGTGACAATATTAACAAATAAATATTTGTATCCCTTTATGCCAAAGTTAAAACAACAAAACAAACCACCAAATGACATCTTAGATGTACCTTCAGCCGTGACTTGACTTACAGTCTGGGTTGGGATCCTAAATATGACTTTGGGTATTTGAAAAGGAACTATATGAATAAACGAATATTTGTATCCCTCTATTCCAAAATAAAATTACAAAAAAGGCTTCGTTGGTGTACAGTAAGCTGTGACTTGACTATAAGTCTAGGTTAGGATCCTAAATAGTATTTTGGGTATTTGTTAGGGGATGATATAAACAAATGAATGTTTATATAGAGATTATTATCCGAGAAAGTGTGCCATATGACTTTTACGAAACGAGTGTGAATTTTTGTATTACCCGAGCGAGAGCGAGGGTTATACACAACTTTGCAAGAGTTTCGTAAAGGTCATATGACACACTTCCGAGTTTAATAATTTTTTTATAACCGATTATATTCCATTTTACCATCGTAGAAATATCCAAGAAACGGACCGATTCCCTTGCGACGGTCGGCTACAGTGACGTCACGAACAATCGTGTTATGACGTCACAGGCGAAAAAATAAGGAAACTCGCGCTACAACAATCGTTGCTAGGCAAAAGTGATATGTGCACTAGTGCTCATATTGAAAATATGTCACTACTTACTTTCAACCATATGGGTAATAAATCTTTATAAACTCACGGGCAAAAGAAAGGTTTCACCTCAGTTGGTTTCGATTTTACAACGATTTGAAATATATATGACGCATTTGATTATGGAATCATCAACATTAATCATATAATAATAATAATAATACTTTATTGCCCATGACGGGAATTTGTTTTGTGATGAAGAATGCTCAATGACATGATGGTAAGATAAATAAAATTAATGAATAAACAATACATGTACTCGCACACAACATATCCAATCACACCATTCCACAATCATTCACAAATCACAATGAACGTTATCATTGAATTAAATGAGAGAGATTGCTAAAATATATAAATGAAAATGACAACAATAGTGATAAGATATGGTAATAAGTGTGATAAAATGGACATTAGCAATATAAAATTCTAAAAGGAATGAAGATATGATTTAAAAATGGTTAATGATAAGATAACTGTGACATTAAGATGAAAATAACATTTGCTTAATATTGTTTAAAATAATATCTACAATATTTCATATGAATTGATCGTTGATTGATTAATTTTTTGTTAAGATATCTTTGTTTAAAGAAGACCGGGGTAAAAAATTAAATTTACACCAACATGACCCCTACCATGTTAAAAAGGGTGTAAATGAGTGGAAAACAAGGTTTGTTTTGTGATATTTTAGTAAACTATAGCTTATATATCGATGGCCATTTGTTGTTTATTAAAATTAATTTTCAAAAAAAAAAAAAAAAATTTCAATTTTCCCCAAAAAAAATCAAACACGTCTAGAAGTATTCTTTGATTGATAACTAAAGGCTTGCACTGTTCTGTTTTAGCGTACGACGTCTAAAAATGAAAATATTTGTAATTGAAAATTATGTTTATGATGAAATCAACTACGGTGAAACCTTTCTTTTGCCCGTGAGTTTACTAAAGTTCCAAACAATAACAGTATTGTCTTTCTGATCGGTATGACCTTATCAACGGCTGAGCGTCATGCCATCAGAGTTATCATAAGATCGCTGTTTCGCCCATATTAAGACATAGACGTCACTCAATGAGCCTATATACTCAAGTTGCCACATATATCAAGGGTATTGCATGTCGGAAAACTTATAACGTTGCATGCAGCACGATATTTTGGTATGGTTCGGTTATAGATAGTCATCTGCTGTTTCTGTATTGTCCGGATGTTAAATATATCCTGTACGGGATTTGGTGTTTCACAGTGAGGTTAATCATCCGTGTAACGTTGTGTGACTCATGGAGACATCTTCATTAGCACATCAGAGTCATTTGGTTGTTAAAAGAGCTAGTCTATTGTTAAGTAACCTTATAAATGTTTTAGTAAAACTTAGATGCGCTTTGAGCATACCTTTATGGTAGGCCGAGGTTAAAATTGGCAACCACTACAGCTATTTCGAACTCCATAGACTGTTATATTACGATGCCACTTAAAAAAAAGAAACGATGTCTATTTCAGGTAGCTAACATGGCAAGAGTTGTCCGTGCTGCACGTGTATCACGTGCATTCCGCTTAAAAGGACAAGCCACGTCGCTAGAGTGATCATTCTCTTCCAACAGAGGCAGATCAAGTCTCTGTTATATTACGCCGAAATTCGTGGGTTCCGGCAGTTTCTCCCAGCTGTCAAAATTTGCACCACAATCCATTTGAATTTCTTAAGCAATTGACAACGCTTCTCCCATGGAAAGGGTGGTTCATATCACAAAGAATTTGCCATCATTTAGTAGCCAAAATGATGATTTAAGAAAAACGTCGCTGATTGCACAACTAACTTTGATTGCCTCAAATCAGGCGTCTCCCATTCTATCCCACAAACTCGGCGTAACAGAACAGAGGCTGTATCAACATGTCTTGACTTAATCTGCCTCTGTGGGGAGAGAATGTAGAGTGATCGACTATCGCAAATATCTGTTTACAGAAATCAAAACAAATGTGGTTATAGATTAGTAATTTTTGTACAAATGATTGCTGAAAATGTCATTTCATTTAGTTATTCGCAGTCAAAAACTATGTGCATCAAGATATTTTGAAAAAAATATTTGATCATGAAAACATCCCTTTATTTCACTTAACTATCTGTAATTTAATACTAAGTAATAGAAGTGTATAATTTTAACATCACTTGCAACAGGTTTGAACCCAGTTTAAAGTACACCACTCTACCTTTTAAGCAAAATGGATGCACCGCATAGCGAAAGCAGTTGAAATTATCTTAAACACGACTAGCTAAAGTTAGTTAACTGGGTCAGAAACTAGGTCACAGGTTCATTTCAAAGCTTCGATTTATACATTTTGTTAATGTTGCAAAATTACAATTTTAATGAGGATCTCGTTTTAATCTTAAAAAAGAACTTTTAAACGTCTCTTCACCTGCATTCAATGGACAATTATGAGTAAAAGCATGATTTTGCAATAGTTTATTCAAAGCAGTTCATGAATAAACAAATACTGACAATAATATTGTATAAGACATCCTAGTTTTTCGTTTTTCAGTTAAATGCGATACGCATGCTACATTATTAACTATGTTTTCTTGCAATATCTGCAAATATTAAGTTTTATCTAAAATAAATATATATTTTCAACATAGCTGTTTTTAAAGCGAATCAATATATCTAGATCTGGTGTATCTTTGCTATTTGCCTAAAATGAATTTGAAAAATAATTTCACATGTAGATAATAAATATATCCGAGAGTATCCCCTTTACATACTATCAATTTATGTTTTGATATATCCAAACACTTTACCTGTGCTTATCCCCTGAATTGGATTTCGAAAATGATTTCACACAGGTGAGATATAAATCTGATAGTAGCCCCTCCAGGTTTATCCCAGAGCATGTAGTTATCACCATGCCCCGTAGCGGCGGTTCTGTGAACTAAGAATTCCCCTCAATTAAGAGATTTCCCATGCCCGGTAGGGGGCCATATCTTTAAAAAACGAGACAAAATCAAACGTTTAGGTTATTTATTTACATCTCATCTGCTGATTGCTATCACAGGTAAGACATCTGTAATCAACAGGTAAAACACCTGGATTAACCCTCGGGCACCTGCCCTCGAACGCCGCTAGATACAAGAAGCGATCTCAAGTGTTGCCGTGTAACCCGCCCCGGGGCGACTGACATCACTTGACTAGTTTGGGTTCGTTCCCTCGCATACATTAATCTTTTTTTAAGGTTTCTCGGAAATAATTTATCCTGCGTTCATTTAGCTCACTTTTTAAATCCGGCACATTATTCATGTGATTTGGAACCTACCGCGGAGACAATTTATCCTGAGGCTTAGATCTTCTGAAAGCCTCATTATTGATGTCAAATCGATACGTGGGCTCACGCGACCCTCTACTAGACCTTTCTAGACTCAATATCGGAGTGAAAAGGGTAACATTTAAGCTAGGTTTACTTAGAGGGATTTATCCTTAGGCTGGGAAGCTGCTATATCATTGATTTATTTTGAACTTTCAGCGTTTTTTACATAATTCATTTGTTTAAAACTTTGTCAAAATCAATTTATTCTAAGTCGTTTAAGTATTTAATCCGGCTTACATAATTGTTGTAGCTTGGTAGGTTTTTATAAATTTATATGTCCTGAAGTTTTAAAATCGCTCACATAATTTATATTGTTTGCAAGCTTTTACAGAATGTATTTAATCTTAATCTTGTAAAGCGTACATCATTTATGTTCATTCACAACTCGAGGGTTGCCGTGTTGTTTGACCCTTGGCGACTGACACCACTATGGTAGGTTTGGTGAATAATGTGAACTAACTTGAAAGTTCAGAATAAATTATTAGTGTAAACGCCTCGCACCACATGCCTAAATCCCTTTGAATGAATTTATTCCAAGCCAGATAGAAAAATGCCAAGCTTTTTGAAATCCCCTAAATAAACGAAGTCTGCAGAGGTTACCAAACTAGATAAATTATACAAACCGGTGTTACCATCACTTTAAGAGGAATAATGTGAGCAAATTTGAGTGGCATTCATATAAGCAAAGATTTGCTTGTTTGTAAATCCCGTCATTTTTTTCTGAAAAAATACGTTTAACCCAACTTGAACATTCAGAATGAATAAGTTTGGTATGTGCCACTTAAACACACGACTAAAGCTTACTGAAATACCAAAGAGGAATTATTTCTACAAAGGCGTCCAAGCGAAATGAAACAAGATGTGATTACTAATGCACCCGGAAATAAGAAAATCGTTAATGTATATTTTTGTGTCATTGAATATGTACCCGAGACATTTCTGAAACATCAAAGGACTATCTTTAAAAATCACAAGTTATGGACAATGGTTCAAGTTTCAAAGAATGTACCAAGGTCAAGTTCACGAGATCAAAAATTATGGCCTCATCTGTAAGGCCTTATCATGAAATGTCAAAGGTCTATCTCTATCCAATCACAAGTCATGGCCAATGTTAAACCTTTTTTCGAGCTATGCTTGCTGTGCCAAGGTCAAGGCCACGAGGTAAAAAATTATTACCTCATCAGAAAGGTCTCATCATGATAGATGCACTTATATCATAATTATTTATAGTCCTCATTTCAAGTAAATAGAAAATTCTTTTTGTGTCCATTTTACCCTGCTGTGTTTCTTACATCAAAGCTTAATACAGAAAGTATATCACATTCATTATTATCTCAATGCCCGTGGGCATTTCCCGCGAGCATCAGGCATACTTTTCAATAGTTCCCGCGGGTCATGTTTTATTCTACGCATTTCATCTCAATATGTCAATGAGATAATGAAAACATACAAATCCTATAATTCTTTTGACCAGTAAATGATCAACAGATACAATATCATGCCTTAACCTTTAACCATAACAAATTGCTTGCACAGCAAAAACGCAAGCGTTCGTTCCCAGTTAGTGGCGCTTGTATCTGTTTAGACAATAACGTTTGTTTATGAGCTCTTCAGTAAAGCCTTCTCCTCTGTCGGGGCTGGCTACCGGTTAATAACGACTTCTGTGACACCCAACAGGCAATTGGCCTAGACCCGGGGGTCGTCTTTATTTGATGAGTTATCTCCCTTAGATCAATACGTGTTCAAAGCAGCAGCAATGGTTCAGGGATATTTATGACGTTCCTTAACTTGTGTAATGGGGGCCTTTTGAGTTTATGAATATTTTATTTTAAGAGTAAGTGCTGATCGGGTAGCTTTTCAGATCATGTCAGTTTGTAAGCAAACATAACAGTGAACGTTTACCCACACCCAGTCTAAGTAAACCTAGCCTCAATAATACTCGCTATACTCCCATATTGAGTCTAGCGAGCTACAGTAAGAGGTCGCGTCAGCCGACCTTTCGACGACCTATGAGCCTCCAACGTTATATGTGCGAAAGTAGACTATTGCGGCATGGTAAGCCGAGTCCTGATTGGTCAATTCAATAAGTCGGCTGACGCGAGTCCTTACTACACCTAGCTAGACTCAATATGGGAGTGTATCGAGTATTATTGAGGCTATGTTTACTTAGACTGTACCCACACCATGAAAGCCGTCGGTAATAACAGAGATTCAATTCCATGAATTCGTGTTTTAGTTTCTTTTGTCTCTAACATTAAGTTTGCACGCATCTTCCCCCCAATCATAAATGAGATAGCAATGTTAGCATTCTTGAAGACAATTCCAATCCAACCGATATGGTAGCTTCTTCAAGAATAGACAAGTATGATGGACAGATTATGCCCAACTCGACGCCATGTTCGTTCCATGGGTTCTTTGACCGGACTGTTCAGGTTAGCAATCTCTCGCTGAACGTCCCTTAAGCGCTCTCTTCGACGGTTAGCTGATTTTAAGATATAAACATACGTTTAACTATTTTTTGCAATATATATCGTACAAACATCATCTGGTCCCTAACATCAGTGTATTACGATAATATCGTAACTCTAACAAACGTCAAACTTCGATATCATTGCAAAATCCGTCTGACAATAGTGCGGAGAAAAAAATTACAAATTATGACGCCTCCGGGAATCGAACGTGTTTTATCAGAGAGCTTCAGAATGCAGCCAACCTACTCGCGTGCTGCTGTAACGATTTGAAAGCAGAAAAAAACCAGTCATCAGCGATCCAATCAGATCGTCGTGTTTAACCTTTAGCTGAGATCATGGTCCTCGTAGAGTACTTGCCCATAGATGATATTACAAGTAGTCAGAAACAAGCGACAAATGTGGATGTGATCAGACCATGACGGAGGGAAAATACTAGCTCCATCGAGTTCGACCGATAAAAAGAAATTTTACAATTTCCTCGGAGCATGGTCGATTTTAAACAGACTTGTGCAAAATAAAACTGTATAGTAAGTAAGTAAGCTCAAGACAGTTTTGATAGATAAAGAAAAGATCAAGAAATATAGAGCAAAGCAAAATATATGTATTATAATAAATTATATACTTCCTTTGATTGACAGTGAAAAACTACCAGCTCTTCAAATTATACAAAACAGTGCTCGCAGAACCCTACTGTTGACCCAGAATTCCTATTGAGGTATTTGTTGTGGAAACGAAATTCAAGAAGACACTGTGATTAATCTATTCTTTGCAGAATTGTTAAATCTAGAAGTAAATGCTACCCTCGGCCTCACTAGCATGTATGAATATTAGTGTTAAATAATCATGGAGTAATCATTATACAATTATTGACATCAGTTGAGGTGAATCCAATGGTTTATTGACCTCGGAACAGTTATGTTTACCGAGGCGACAGCCGAGGTGAACATAAGTTTCCGAGGTCAATAAACCATTTGATTCACCGAAAACTGAAGTCAACAACTGTTTTATTATATGATTTATGAAAGTTTCAGTTAATTTTGAAAACTATTAAATTATTTAAAGTTTTTTCGGAAGCAACTCTTTACGGCGCTCCTCGTAGTGGCCATCTATTTTTAGCTCCAGGTCATTGGATTGTTATGTTGAGCTCGCGTGACGTTTCCCGCGGTCAACATAAGGTTTGATCATTGTCGGTGACCTTCCTCGACCAATCAGAAGACAGATCACTCGTCCATCATATAATAATTCTAAATATAAAAAAAGGGCAGTACTCTTGAATTATGTTTTAAACCAAAATACCCCGATAGAGCTGTCCCTTAATCTGATTCAGTTTCAAGTCCAACATTTTTCAGCTATCAACTAGGACTATCAACATTTACAAAAATGTTACTCTCTCGATGGATGAGCGATTACAGCCTAATCCGTCGAATTTTAAAAACTGAACTGTACCTATCCGTCGAATAACGCTTGAGTGATTTTGTAACGATCGGTCGAATCTTGGCGAGAAAGAGTCACTGAGAGAATCTAAGTTAATTAATGAAGGGGTGTTCGGGTTGTTACAAACAGTACGATTGGTCGCTTTCAATGAAGCAGTAGTATATTTTTTATTAAAGTGTCACGCGCATCATTACATTTTATATACAAAACATGGTATACACAATTTGGCTTATGAGACACTGATAGAACACATTTAACTGTTCATGTTTTTTAATCTAAAAAATCTTACCTAAACAGATCACTACAAAAAGAAAATATATAATTTTCTAAAAACACGTGTTACTGCCCCTTTAATATATAATATTCAACGCCAAATTTACTTTTAAAACAAGAATAATTAAAACGAATATTTTGAACTATTTGTTCAAAATTTACTCTGTCTTTTTTTTATGTGTTCACTCATTTAGTATAACATTGAAATGAAGATTAAATATTCACCTCACCCTAACTTCAAGGGATCAAATTAACTGAATGAGAGTACAAACACCCCTTTTGTCTCCTTTTGAAACGTTCCAACGTTTTGTAAGCCAATTAACAACTAAAATCACAGTACCGATCCGTCGAATGGATTTTTCTATCCTAAAACTAGAAATTCGACGAATAGGTATGCGACCGGATGAGCACCCAAGCGACGCCCTCTGAGAACCAGCTATTGAACAGACCGCATGGTGTGAGACAAGGCGACTCTCTTGGCCGTATTTTATTCGCTTCATCACACCTGTCAGATTTACAGCCTGATTGCACGGGGTCACTGTCAGGTGTCTTCAGTGATTAAAATCAACATTGAAAAGGGTGACAAATAGTAATTTGGGGTAACTATAAATTGTTTCATTATCAAATAATTATAACGAAATGAATCACTTGAACGGATTGGCACCGAGATGAGCATTTCTGTTCTAAAACTGTATTCACAGAGGGTATTTGGGGTGACTATGAAATGTTTAATTACTAAATTATTAAAAGATGTTTGTGTCCCCCAGTTAACTTTTGAATTTCAGAAACCCTCGCTGTTTTTTTATCGTTTGAAAGGCTAAAGGTAACTGCTTCACCCTAGGTGTAGGATAAATTAAAATGTTTGCACGGGACCAAGGAACGTTATCAATTTAGGGAAAACTTCATGGAACAGCTGTCGCCAAAAAAAACGTGAAATGACGTCACAGGAGTTAAAAATTATTACCCAGGAAGAATAAATATCCCTTGGTTATGATTGATAGAAGAAAACTGATCAGTTAATGGTAGGTATATGACGTCACGCTTCAGAAGAAGTTGTTGATCTCCTGACAGTCGGTGTGTAGTTACCTGGCGTTATTAATTATACCTACATACTTACCTGTGTACCTGCCCACCTACCTGCCTCATTGTCAGGTGTTAATTAATCAAGGTGAGACAGGTATACAAGTCAACCAGCACTTATGTATCTCACCATGTGTAGCCTTCAGGCAGAGCAAGGGAGGAATCTCACGTAAACATAAATCGTCAATTATTATTCATAATGGTAACATCTACAGGTGGCAATTAAAAGGTGTAAATTAAGATTGTTATATTTAAAGCTTGCAACGTATTATTAGCTGTAAATTATGATTGTTATATTTACAGCTTTCAACGTACTTTTGCTGATGTGTATTGAAACGCCACCCACCCTTGGGGAAAAGGATTGCAACAAAATCTAAGAGAGGTTAGTTGTGGTGTGGTGAGGTGAGGTGAGGTTTATCGCCTCTTTCAAGAATACTCCACTTATATCATGGATGCTAGTATTATTGCAGGGAGGAAAGTCCGCAAAACTATTTTGGCTATGCATTGCGACGAAATCTGCCAGCATCGGCTGGAACTAACGAACCATGGATTGGATTGTGTTGAAATTCGGTGTAGCATTGCACCCAATCTTGACTGCGTGTAGAAGAGATCTTTATGAGAAACAGGGAGGCCAACAGTATGATAACACAAAGTGGTTTCAGTGTTTATAGAATGATAACGGCAATCCTAACGGTAACAAGTTACGCACATATCGCACATTTAAACTCGCACCTCTTACTGAAAAATATGTTAAATCTATTTCCCCAAGAGAACATCGAAGTACGTTAGCTAAATTTCGCTGTGGTACCCTGCCCCTCCAAATTAAAATAGGCCGCTTTACCCGCCCAACTACCCCTCTTTTAAACCGGATATGTACACACTGTAATTTGAACGTTGTTGAAGATGAAAATATCCCATTTTGATCCAACCTTTCTTTCCATGTCTCCGTTGGATAAACTTACTTATATCATGATCAATAACCTATTCTCCTAATCCCTTGCCGCTACTTTATATAAAATGTACAAACGCAGTCTCTTAAAAATATATTATGGTTTATATAAATATATGTGTGTGTGTGTGTGTGTGCATCTCTCAACTGTCTCAATTAAATGTATTTATAATGTTTTTTATTTATATGGTGTCTCATAAGTCTATGTAGGCTGGACTCTGCTTTTTTACTCTTCTGTGATATTTTATGTTATGTAATGTATACTTGCAAAGTGTGACACTTTAAAAAACTAATTTTCTTCTCTTTCTTCATCTGTATTAATTATGTGCAAACACGTAACGTGATATGATATAAATGACTATACCTTCAAATATGCCAAGTTGGGGGTACCAGGTCACGTGACCCGAAAACAAAAGGGCGCCAGTTTGATTGACGTCAGGTAAATATATGTAAAGAATATTCTTGTATGGTACATATGTAATGTAGCGTATGACTGACAGAGCATAACGAAGGATATGAATTCTACATACGATAATATTAAAGGGGCCGTAGCACGTTTTTTGATAATTTTTATTTTTTATTTTTTTCACTGATAATTGTATGTTAATGCTAAATGTATTATTTTGATAGCGTCATAAATTTCATTACACAAGCCAATCATCCATAGTCAGAGGACAAAGTATGAAGATTCACATAAAATCCATTGGTGGTCATTTTGTGTGAACATCTTTAATTCATTTTGTGTAAGAAATAAGAATCGCATGGCTAAACTTTACATTATATATTTGAATAAACACTGCTCTATTTAGTTTAAATACATTGTCTTTCAATTGGAACTGTTAATTTTCATTTTCTCGACATCACCATATATTCCCTCTAAAAACATGCTACTGCCCCTTTAAAATGATATGATTATCATCCTTTGATACACATAATATGTTTATTTGTATTAAAATACAACAGATAGGCCTATTTCTATAATAACACCATTATATACTTGTTGTATTTCAACAATGTATTGTTGAGAGTGAATATATTTGTCTAGGGCATTATTGTAATTTTATCGATTATAAAAACATTAATAAGAACAGAAGCTATTAATATATAAAGGTTACACACTTACACATTACCAAGACTCTGAAATAATTCTAACAACTCTTTTTCAAAAGAAGAAAAACTATGACAAGTATTGACAAATGCTGATTATATATTTATAATGATAATATCACAGTAACAAAGCAAGCCCAACCCTACAATCATTAAAGGTTATCATAGGTCGTAATGCTTATATCATAAACTGTTCTCAAAGTTAGAGTTGAGAAATAAAAACAATACTAGTGCTCGCAGAGTATAAGGTTCTGAAATGAACAATTAATTAAGTCAGACCGGCTGTCGACTATCGGATCAGTTTGCTATTGAGTGTCATTCAGAGTTATCCCCCTTGACTAATAACGTCATTCAAAGGCATTGATACGGTGCCAAGTTTGGTCGCAACAGCGCAACGTCAATTAAACGCATAACCACTCAGGCGATCTCTAACCTCAATGACAATCAAATATCAGCCATTATGGTATAAAAACATATCGAATGGTTTAATTGATATGGACAGTTATGTCAGAATGTCAGGTTGATTAGTTGGTTACACGTGTATATCTCGTTGTTATCAGATTGAGCGGTATAGATCGTACTGATAGTAATGTTACAACACAATTGTGTTATTTAATGTAAACTCGGTGAATTTTCAATTCACGAAACATAACCTATCAGAATTGCCCGTTTAGGCTCTACAATTAATCTTTAATTCTACGTTGAGGCCTTGAGGGACATTTAAGGTTGTTAAATGAATAAGTAAGAATTGGATAGATTATAAACTTCATTATTGCAAATTTGCGACGTTTCGGTGTTGTTGTAAACCAACACCAAAACGTCACACGCCAGAGCTATAAGGTTCAAGGTTTTATTTCTCAATATCCACCATGGTACATGAGCATTAAGATCATTATTATATACATAAATACATACACCAAGATAAATGGACTAACCCGGAAGTGTTACTTGTACCGGAAACGGATGTTGTTAAACCTGTATTGAATTATCCGTGAAGTGCTTAACCAACTTCCGGGACCAAACTTTAAAAACAAACCAATAGAATTATATCCCATACTTTTAACTTCAAACAAAATTTAATTTAACAAAATTACTGGTTTGCTTGACTGTCTATCCTGGGGTTCTTAATGAAACGTTTTTTTAACTCGTACAAATCTCCCCCTCATCTATATAAGCAAAAACTGCTTATATATCTACAATAAGCCTTTATTTACCGTATAAGAAGAAGCATCAATTGCTTAATATATATTTAAAATAAACCCTCTTCTATAGTAAGACAATATCAAACCAAAATGATTATTCAAATTTCTTATGTATGCAAATCAATTACATTCTACTATCGTTATACTTTTGCTGATAGGATAATATGGATTATCTTTCTCATATTAATCCGTTGTGTTGATTTGCCAAAGGTATCGATATTCTTAATTTACTTTCGTTTGATACCTGTGTCGATAATGATATTAGCAGCGAATGATTTTATCCTTGTCATGTACACACATTTCATAAAGCATTTTCGTGAATACTCATCAAATGGCAACGAATTGTCTTAACCTCAAAATAATAATGACATTTTTCAATCTTTATATCCAGTGACACATAAATTTAATTGACTTACATTATCCTAAGGTATAAATTTTCAAACTGGTTAATTAGCGCTTATCTCGACCATATATAGTCAGTGCTTGGCGTTTCCAGGTATCCATTTATACAGCTGGGCAGCCTGAGCGCAATGGGAATGAAGTGCCTTGTCCAAGTCGAGAACACAATGTTTGTCTCTATCGAACTCGAACCTTGATCTTTGGCGTGACTCGGGTGTGCATTCTAACTACTAGTCACTTAACCACTTACAATTACCAGTAAACCACTAACCACTCAACTACTACAACACTAACCGCTAACAACTAACCACTAACCGCTAACAACTTACCACTAATCCCTAACCATTACCACTAACTACTAACCGCTTACCATTAACCATTAACCATTAACCATTAACCACTTACCATTAACCACTTACCACTAACCACTAACCACTAACCATTAACAACTTACCACTAACCATTAACCACTTACCACTAAACAATTACCACTAAACCACCAACCATTACCACTAGCATACTAACATTTACCAATTAACCACTACCATTTACCACTAAACGTTACCACCAAACCACTAACCACTTAATCACTAACCATTACCAATAACCAAAAACTCATAACCAATAACCACCAACCACTAGCCACTAACCACTTACCGCTTACAACTTATTACTAATCACTAATCACTAATCACTAATCACTAATCACTAGTCACTAATCACTAATCACTAATCACTAATCACTAATCACTAATCACTAATCACTAATCACTAATCACTAATCACTAATCACTAATCACTAATCACTAATCACTAATCACCAACCATAACAACACAGTACTTCTAATATTCAATCAACCAGATAGTTTTCCATCTTTCGGTTTCCTTAATTCAAAAGTTAAAAAACAATCATAACGCACGCAAAATAAATGATCTCTATAAAACCAAAATAAAGCTATATCTATACCATAACACTCTTGTTCAGTGAGACGTATGAACATGAACATTACATATTTATACACAAATGTTGCCAACCTGCATAATTTAGGAACCAGTTTTATCATTCAATGAAATGATTAATGATGCGCATGATTAATTCAGTTAAGGAAACTACATTACAACATTTTTACCAATTTTGATATAATTGATGACTGTTTGGAACTACATATTTCACATACTTTATATTACTATATAAATCTATTATCAAATCAATGAAAAGAAATATATGAAATAAGAAAAAATAATGTAACTCTAAAACAATTAAGACATGTATGTCAAGAGACTACATATTTCACGAATAATTTCATTACTTTTAAATCTATCTACACACCAATCTAACAGAAATGTAAAACAACCAAAATTAATATGACTTGAAAATAATTGAAGCTTATCTATCAACTTAACGGCGTAAAAACTGATTGTTAATACATATTTCACAAACTGATGTGTAACTATATAAACATCTATTATCAATGAAAAGAATATAAAATAACAAAAATTGAAAAAATGACATCTCTTCCAACATGATTGTAACTACATGCTTCACAAACTTATGATACATATCTAAACCTATCTACAAACTAATGAGAAGAAATAAATAAAAAATTAAAATTAATATACCTATTAACACAGGTGAAACAAGTCTACCTACATGATTGAAACTGCATAATTCACAAATTTATGATACATTTACAAATGTATTAATGACAATTTTTTATATGAAATATCAAATATTAATACCATTAAAACAGTTAAAGCATACCTACCTACCTGATTGTAACTACCTATTTCACAAACTTACGATACATATACCTATCTACAAATAATTGACAATTTTTGATAAAAAATATCAAATATTAATATAACCTTCAAAACGATTAAAACATGCCTGCCTACATGATTGAAACTACCTATTTCATAAACTTATGATGCATACATATATATAAACCTATCTACAATTTATTGACAATTTTTATATAGAATAGCAAATAACAAAATAACATTAAACAGTTTAAGCATGCCTACATGATTGAAACTGCCTATTTCACAAACTTATGATTCACATATAAACCTGTCTCCGATTATTGACAATTTTTAACATAAAATATCAAATATTAATATAACATTAAACAGTTTAAGCATGCCTACATGATTGAAACTACCAATTTCACAAACTTATGATGCATATATAAAACTATCTACAAATTATTGACAATTTTTAACATAAAATATCAAATATTGATATAATCATTAAAACACTACCTACCTGTGGGTAGCGACTATACGGGAGGTATCTAAGGGACGGACTCACACCGTTACATTGTATCTACCTGCATACAGACGGGGCATGATTGGCTAGATGATTGGGAGATAACGCGGCCTAATCCCCTCAACAAACTGATCTCCCGGTAGATAAGAAGCCTTAACGCGTCTCCTCGCTTCGTGACAGTGCTCAAAGGTTTGTCCAAACACGTCTCCTTGACGAACCTCCCCTGCAAGGCGTAGCTTGCGAAAGTCTAAAACACCGGCTGATTAACCCTTGCAGCGTATCTTCAACTCCAATTTCCAACTGAGGCTGAACTCGATAGTCCTTTAAAATACTTGCAGTTTATCTTAGACCATCTTCCTACGCAGAGCCTAAAAGGCCAGTTTCCAAACTGTCATTTTATGCCTTGCTGCATAGCCTTGAGTTTTCTGTGCTTGCTCTCTAGTCTGTAGGGGCACTATAGCAGCACAGAAAAGTAAAATCTCTGCAGCAAGGCATAACATGACAGTTTGGAAACGGCCATTTTAGGCTCTGCGTAGGAAGATGATCTTAGACCGTGTATGCTTCATCCGGAAGGTCGGGGTTTGGTTCCCGGTAGATAAGAAGCCTTAACGCGTCTCCTCGCTTCGTGACATTGCTCAGAGGTTTGTCTAAACACGTCTACTTGACGAAACTTCCCCGGCAAGGAATGACTTGCGAAAGTCTAAAACACCGGCTGATTTAAGCCTTACAGCGTATCTTCAACTCTATTTTCCAACTACTGTTAAACCCGATTGTCCTTTAAGAAAGTTCTGTGGGGTTGGTACCTGCAGCTTATATTAGAGCGTCATAATGCGTCACAAACCTCCCCTGCAAGGAATAACTTGCGCAAGTCTAAAACACCGGCTGATTTAACCCTTGCATCATATCTTCAACTCTCTTTTCCAACTGAGGCTAAACTTGATAGTCCTTTAAAAATACTTGCAGTTTATCTTAGACCGTGTATGCTTCATCCGGAAGGTCGGGATTTTGTTCCAGGTCGATAAGAAGCCTTAACGCGTCTCCTCGCTTCGTGACATTGCTCAGAGTTTTGTCCAAACACGTCTCCTTGACGAACCTCTCCTGCATAACTTGCGAAAGTCTAAAACACCGGCTGATTTAACCCTTGCAGCGTATCTTCAACTGTATTTTCCAACTACTGTTAAACTCGATTGTCCTTGAAGAACGTTCTGGAGGTTGGTACCTGCAGCTGCAAGGCATAGTTTGCGCAAGTCTAAAACAACGGCTGATTTAACCATTACAGCATATCTTCAACTCTATTTTCCAACCAAAGCTAAATTCGAAGGTCAAGGGACAGTAGCACGTTTTAGGGGGAATATAAGATGTCAAGAAAATGAAAATAAATGGTTCCAATTGAAAGACAATGTATTTAAGGAAAATGAAGCCATGCGATTTCTTTTCTTACACAAAATCTATTAAAGGTGTTCACACAAAAATGACTGCCAAAGGACTTTATGTTGATCTTTTTAATTATCGTATTTACTTTGTAAGGAGGACAATAAAGAATATTACTATATTATCATAACTATATAAAACTTCTATTTTATCCCCCAAAGTACAAATTCCGATGCAATTCAAGAAGGTTCCATTTTTTTCATAGGTTGTCTTTAGCCATGCAGCATCCTAATACCTGATCGTGCAAGCGCATTGGCCTTTTGCAACTTAGCTTGAAAGTCTCTTAACCGCCAGGAAAACAGATTTTTTGCCATAACCCGAGGCAATCGGGTATTATTATTTTGCTAAGAATCTGTTTAAAGCTATTGCAATGATATCAACTAAATTTGTTTTATAAATTCAATTTAGTAACCTTTTGATAATACATTTTACGTGTCCTGACGAAAGTATAGATGTTTTCAATACACGCCTGCTTGAGGTTTTAAAACAAAAAATTCAATTTTTTTAATTTCAATATAGTTATATTTTTAGGGGGAAATAAAGATACAGAAATTACATATCAATGTATATCAAGTGGTTTTTCTTTAGCTCAACGGGTTAGGCGATGCTTGACAACATAGAGGTCCCAGCTTCGAATCCCATTTTCGTTGTTGATGAATGTTATTTTTCTAAGATGGTAAACATTCCAAATTTTACATGTCCAATTAGTATGAACAACACACGCAGATGCTAGTCACGACAAAATCATAGAAACGTAATTATCTATTTATTAAACAACAACTCACTAGAAGACAGTCAACCTTTTTTTCATCGAAATTCGTAGAAGAAATGGATTTAAAAGGTCAAAAAGACCTGAACTATAACTGTAACTCATATCTTGACCTCTTTTGACCGGAAGTGGCCTGTTTGAACGAACCAATAATGCGCAATAGGACGATGATGAATATTATGCTGATGCCAGACAAGTGTGAATCATGAAAATTCGGTTTCAATTTCACGCTCAAAGACGTTTTCATTTCCGACGCTTTGTGGTAGGGACACGATGAAACGTCTTACCTGGTTGCCGGTTTCACGATTATGAGGCTGAGCGACACCCGTGTGCACACGACGTGAGCGCGCATGCAGTTAATGCTCGTGCACCTCTCGTGCGAAATAAATAAATAAATACTGTAAGCTGATGTTCAAGTCTTTCGAATTATGGTTCGCCTGTATTTTCCGCCCTGGGACGAGTGCCAATCAATTGCAACGCCGCTGAGTTAAGTTTGTTTTTGATTGACAGACGCCTCCAGGGAAACACGTGAAAAGCGTGCAACACGTGCAGAGTCGTGTCCACTGACAAGGGGGTGGGTGAATCAGTGCAAAGACGACAAATCAACTGCACATTTAGAATCCTTTCTTTCACGTGAGAGTTGACTGAACAATTTCTACCCTCGTGCGGTCCCTACAGACTGCAATGGAATGATGTGAGTTGTGTGATGGGATTTTAGGGCCTCTTTTTTACATCAGAGATCTAGCCTTGACGACGCTTCGGATCGGTATAGTTGCAATCCATCCTCGGTCACCCAGGGCTAAATGTTAAGGAGCTCTACACAGTATCAACCTTGGGACTTTTTATCGAGATATGTTGTGCTTAATTACCTCTTGAGTTTTACTATGAACCAAAATTTAGATTTCGAAGATATGAGAAGATTGAAATCTGTGCTTGCAACGCCGAGATTTAAACTTACATTTCTACGCCTCAAATAATAAATTTTTAACGTAAAATCCCATTCCTGAAAGACCATGTAAGCTAATACCTATAATTTCCAGATGATTTCATTAATAGAAAACCAAAGAGTGTTGAAAGAGTTATTTTCAAAAGAAGATCGTAAGAAGAGTAGTTTTATTACCTTACTCGATTCAAACGCAGGTCAAACATAGATTTTTTAACTGAAATCTCTAGGGTGATATAACGTAGAGCATAAGAATATTTAGCCCTCGGCTATCGAGGATAAGCTACGAAGTATCGTCAAAGGTGAAGGAAGCGTCGTAAAATATTAACATGGAACGTTCTTGTAGTGATACATAATCGCCTTTTCCTGGTAAATTGGATCAAATCTTGTTTCGTTAATAGAATAATGTTGTAACTTCTTTGCGTGGCATTTAGAAGTTGGAAGTCAAATAAGGACGAAGTGTACTCAGAATAAAGAAGTTGTTATTCATAAAAATATTCGTCCTTATTTAACAATATTGTATCTCTCTATGAGCTTCCTTTCATAAAATTGTCAGTAAAGAAAAAAATTAATTTTTTTTTATTTTCAGTAATTCTTGGCACCTTTCAATAAAAACCCTTCCAAGACAATGAATGAAATGTTTAAGCTGAATACAAACAGAAAAAGGTACACCAATTTACCATTTCCTCGAATAAGCATATTTACAGAAAATGAACTACGTATACCTGGAGATACCTCGAATGGGTTTGTTGAATTTTTTTGTTTTGTTTATTTTTATAATTGTTGTGAGTAAACAATTAAAATGGAAAGTTTCGAAAAATTAACACACATTCGCAATATGCATTTAAGTGATATTTAAAGGGACAGTAGCACGTTTTTTGATAATTTTATATTTAATTTTTCGAAAAATTAACACACATTCGCAATATGCATTTAAGTGATATTTAAAGGGACAGTCGCACGTTTTTTGATAATTTTATATTTATTTTTTTTCACTGATAATATTAAGTTAATGCTAAATGTATTATTTTGACACTGTCAAAAATCTCATTACACAAGCCAATTATCCATAGTCAGAGGAGAAAGTATGAAGATTCAAATAAAATCCATTGGCGGCCATTTTGTGTGAACACCTTTAATTCATTTTGTGTAAGAAAAAGCAATCGCATGGTATATATTTGAATTATTACTACTCCATTTAGTTTAAATACATTGTCTTTCAATTGAAACCATTAATTTTCATTTTCCTTACATCACCTTATATCCCCCCTAAAACGTGCTACTGCCCATTTAATGTTCTATTATAAACTATCTTCAAACCTTTTTCTACCGTAATGCATTAATTACGCTGTTAAATCCAAACAATTATGAAAATAGCAATGGTAGGAAACTTGTAAGCTTACTCCACTAATCTGAACCCTGGGCTCACGTGCAATATAGCCAATCATAATCATTTTCTCGCCGCCGTCTCGATAAAATTTCAACGAGAAAATGATTTGATTGACTATGTCCCAAGTCAGGCCGCGCGAGAGAATCTAGCCTCTGAGCCTAGGGTACAGATTAGTGGAATTAGTTAACGTTCGTACCCTGAGACAGGATGAACTTGTAGAAACCCTTTTTAAATCAAACCATCACTTGCATCAAAATGATTGGCATCGCATGTTTGATAAGGTTGTAAATATCACAACCAAAACGACGGATTCTATTCCAGAAAGAGAGACATGTGTATTCATATGTTGCAAAGATTTATAACAAGACAAAAGTAAAAATAAAATATTTAATGTCAACAAACAAACTAATAAACATGACACTGACAATATAACATATAATGTTGAATAATTGTAACTTGGAATACAGAAGGTAAACATATCTTAGATATATTTGATTTATTTTGATAAATAATCTCCCATACAAATATATTTTGCACTTCTAAAATATCAAATCTTGATATTGCAAACCGTAACAAAATGACGAAAGAATTGACTAAAACTTCCTCAGTTTGGAAATGATAAAAGCACGGGCGTGGAAACAGAAAAAAATCCACGCCCTGCACAAAATTGAATTTGGTAATTTAAATCATCCCGACATCATTCATAAAAACGCATTGAACATATGAGTATTTTTGCATATTGCTCTAGAGTTTGGCGTTCATAATTTCATGCAGAAAGTCAATTTGCACTAAGTGACTTTAAACGACCAAACGATGAGAGGTGAATGGCAATCATAGTTCACGAACATATCACGTTTCTCAAGCATTTGGCGTCCATGACCGTTTGCAAAATGTCCGCAACAAGTGCGAACGACCTCAACCTACACCATCAGAGGTCAAGGACGATTGAAGGGCACACTTATTTCTGAATTAGGCTCTCAGCGTTTTGGCTTCCACAATTCAAAGTATGCTTGCACCATCTGCTAAGCTAATCCAACTTATCCAATAGCAACACAGGCAATGGAAGGACACGAACATTTCTGCATGTTCTGGGTATTTTGTTTCCAAACCTTCATGCCACCAAATGATTGAGATGACTTCAAATTATCACAGTTACACAGGACAAAGATGGCAGAAGGTCACTTTTTCTGCATGTTGTTCTAAACAATAAATCTCCTCAAATTGTAATTAACAGTCTTTTGTTACCATTGTTAACACAAAACATCGCAGACCCCTCTTGATTGAAGTTCGCCAACCTTTCTGATTGTTGCTCCGCCATTGTGGTTGTTACTCGTTTCGAAACATTTGTGCAGAAAGTCTGTATCATCCATGTGATATCAACTACTTCAAAGGACAGTAGATCACAGTTACACAGGCCGAAGGGTGTGGCTTTTCTTTTCTCTTTTCTGAATGTTGCTGACAACCATTGGTTTCCACAAATGTCTTCAACATTCTTTGTGAGCATTGACTCTGATTACCTTACTAACTTTACCTCAAAGCACCACAGACCCCGGTCACCAACCTTTCTGATTGTTGCTCCGCCATTCGTTTCGAAACCTTTGTGCAGAAAGTCTGTATCATCCATATGATATCAATTACTTTAAAGGACATTCGATCACAGTTTCACAGGGAAAACGTTACGGAGAGTCACGGCTTTTCTTTTTCTTTTTCAAAATTGTATTCAAGAGTCTTTTGTCACCATTGGCTCTGATTACCTTACCAACCTTAGCACAAAGCACAGATTTGTGGTTAAAGGTCACCAACTTTTCTGATCGTTGCTCCGCCAATTATTTCGAAACCTTTGTGCAGAAAGTCTGTTCTCGCCATGCAACTCTCGATTACTTCAAAGGACAGTAGATCAGAGTTCACGGGGCAAAGGTCACGGCTTCTCTTTTCTCTTTTCTGAGTGTTTCTCTCTTTCCATAATTCACGAGTCTGCAGACTCAAAGACTCTAACAACCTACACCGACCAGACGCAAAGCATCACAGAAGGTAACCATACGCCATTCCTTTCCGAACCTTTGTAAAGAAAATTTGACTCTTTGATTCTCGATGGCTTTTGCCGATCTCAACTCAAAGACCAAAGTGATGATAAGACACAGGCACTTCTGAATTTTGACGTCAGAATTTGGCTTCAATTACTTTATGTAATAAAATCCGTGACAAACCTTCCGTAGTATCATTAACAACCCGTGCAGAATTTTCTAAATTTGTTAGAATAACGGCCTCTTTCAATCACATTTGGCTTTCATTATTTCATGCAAAAAGTCAGTTGGAACCATGTGACTTGTTATAATTTTATCTGATCTCATTTCACAAGGCTTCAAGGCAGTTCTAAAGTTATGGAATCCTGGCAATTTAATCAGTTTCATACGAAGTTTATTTATGCAGAGAGCAACGTACACATCCTCTAAATGAAAGAAGGGAACATTTGGAGAGACTTCATAAACCTTCTTAGCTACTGCAGCACTCGTCACATAACCTGTCCCTGAACAGAAGCCAGGGTATCTGGAGTGAGGATAGCTGATCTTACTGGCATACCACTTGGAGCGCTGGTTTCTGATTGGTCCAGCTGAAAGACTACAAGCGCCCCCTACAGCCGCCTGCAGGTCATTCCCCCGCTTGTCAATAAGGGTTAGAAGATTAGGAACATTTACCCACATGTCATCGTCAGTCTTCAATAAATCCTTAGCTTGAGGACAGAACAGAGTCATCCACTTCATAGCCATTATCGTCTTATAAGTAAGGTTAGCGTAAGCGTCCGTAAAATCCTCCATGAGAATATCACCGTAAATTTTACTTTCTGCGTATACTGCATCCATTTTAGCCTTATTATCAGTCAAACCTAGTAGGAAAGCGTAGCGGACTCTTCCGGTGTTGTTTTTAGCGTACGATGCCCAAGAGTTGCGGATATTCTGTCTCTGTTGGGCATTGGAATGGACTGTCAAGATGAGCATCAACAGATCAATTGGTTGACTGCTTGAACTGGCACAAATACTGGTGTTCTGAATCAAGTAGGTAAAGTTATGAACAAAGCAGCTGGCACAATTATCAGGACGAGGCGTCTCCGTCTTTGGTTTGCGCTTTGCAACGTCTTTTGCAGGTTTTGCTTTTGCACGGCTTGAAGCTTTTGCAGCAGCGTTTGAAGCTTTTGCAGCAGCGTTTGATCCTGCTTTTGCAGCAGCGTTTGATCCTGCTCTTGCAGAAGCGTTTGATCCTGCTCTTGCAGCAACCTCTGCCGGTAGAGGTCTAGGATCAACGCTCCTGGACGTGGGGACCTGCTGGGCGAGCCCCTTGGGTCCTGACCGGAAGTTGGCATCAGTTGGGTGAATGCCCACGACATGGTAGAGGTAGTTGGCCGAGGTGAGGATGTTCAGCAGCATGAAGCAGGTCAGACCCACCAGCATCAGTAGGAAGGAGTTCAGGGCCTTGTTCATCATCTTGCTGGATCTGAGCACGTTGTTGTCTCTGTGTAAAGTGTCTTATCTCTTCATAAAGGCATATACACTTCGTAAAAGGCCTGTATGTCTCTGTGTAAAGTGTCTTGTCTCTTCATAAAGGCATATACACTTCGTAAAAGGCCTGTATGTCTCTGTGTGAAGTGTCTTGTCTCTTCATAAAGGCATATACACTTCGTAAAAGGCCTGTATGTCTCTGTGTAAAGTGTCTTGTCTCTTCATAAAGGCATATACACTTCGTAAAAGGCCTGTATGTCTCTGTGTAAAGTGTCTTGTCTCTTCATAAAGGCATATACACTTCGTAAAAGGCCTGTATGTCTCTGTGTGAAGTGTCTTGTCTCTTCATAAAGGCATATACACTTCGTAAAAGGCCTGTATGTCTCTGTGTGAAGTGTCTTGTCTCTTCATAAAGGCATATACACTTCGTAAAAGGCCTGTATGTCTCTGTGTGAAGGGTCTTGTCTCTTCATAAAGGCATATACACTTCGTAAAAGGCCTGTATGTCTCTGTGTGAAGTGTCTTGTCTCTTCATAAAGGCATATACACTTCGTAAAAGGCCTGTATCTCTACGGGTAGTCTATTTATAAAGTCGATCTCAGCACGTTGATTTCACTGTGTAAAGTGGCTTGCCTCTTCATAAAGGTATACACTTCGTAAAAGGCCTGTATCCCTTCGGGTTGTCTACTTATAAAGACTGTATCTATTCCATAAAAGGTCTATATCTCCGTCAAAAAGACCTTTGTCTCTTCTGTACGATCTGCATCTCTTCATAAAAGGTCTATATCTCCGTCAAAAGGGCCGTTGTCTCTTCTGTACGACCTGTATCTCTTCACAGGTTTTTTCTCTTAATGGAAATATATTTCATGCATGAAATGTCCTTATCTCCTGCATGGATGCTTTCAAATCTTCATTTACCGTGTCCTATCTCTCCACCTCTATTCTCACAGACGATCTTCATCTCCTGCATACAGTTCTCGTTGATCCTTTACCGAAGATACTTTGTTGTCGTTGATCCTTTGTCGAAGTTGCTTTGTTGACGTTGATCCTTTGTCGAAGTTGAATTGTTGACGTTGATCCTTTACCGAAGTTGATTTGTTGACGTTGATCCTTTGTCGAAGTTGATTTGTTGACGTTGATCCTTTGATCAATACAGTTGATGCTGCTCACGTACAGGTTGGGAATCTGAAAAATTGAGAAATGGAATATCAGAGATAGTTTCATAATTTTCAAATGTACTGTTTTCTGTTACACTCTTCTATGACGTCATCAACAAGACAACGTCACAATGCTATGACATAGGTTTCAAATGTACTGTTTTCTGTTACACTCTTCTATGACGTCATCAACAAGACAACGTCACAATGCTATGACATACGGCCGTATTATCGCAAACCATCCAAAAATATGTTACACAAGAGATATCGCTTGTGGAGGATCAAACGATCCTAGGAGATATCGTTTTGACAGTAGATTTTGAACAATGCCAAGTACATGGCAATACATTCATTTTATTGCTTTAAGTAATGACATCACAGTGACATGACGTCATAAACATGAAGACGTCACAATGCTATGACATCATTGACAGTCAAATGTATTATAGCTTTAAGTAATTACATCACAGTGACATGACGTCATAAACATGAAGACGTCTGAATGCTATGACATCATTGACAGTCAAATGTAATATAAGTAATCAACGAAGCAATTTTTGGGATGATAGAGAATATTATCCAAGTGTTTCTGTAAAAGTAAAGGAATCGATACCAAACTTTTCAAAAGATTACAAAACAAAATCCTGTCATGAATGAAATGTGACTACGAACCCATGTGATAGGCACATAAATATGAATAAATACTCACAATTTCGAACATGAGGGTATAATACTTATAATTTTTTTACTGTTTAAATACACTCAGGATCCTTAAACTACCTTTTCAATGTTATTTTCTGACATAATGTTTGCATTTGGAATAAAAGTATATGAAATTATGAATTTATAAATTTAAGATGTTATCAATATAAATAACATTGATAGAAATGATTTGTTCACTTATATTGTCTGTAAGTTGGTTAAAAACACAAGCAACAGGGGCTATTTTCACTTTCCTATCTCGAAACAGTCGTCTAGTTAAAGGGGCAGTAGCACGTTTTTTCGGGGAATGCAAGGTGATGTCAGGAAAATGAAAAATAATGGTTCCACTTGAAAGACAATGTATTTGAACTAAATGGAGCAGTAATAATTCAAATATATAACGTAAATGTTAGCCATGTTATTCCTTTTTCTTACACAAAATGAATTAAAGGTGTGCACACAAAATGGCCGCCTATGGATTTTAGGTGAATCTTCATACTTTGTTCTCTGACTATGGATGATTGGCTTGTGTCATGAGGATTTTGACGCTGTCAAAATAATACATTTAACATTAACTTACAATTATCAGTGAAAAATTGGAAATATAAAATTTCCATAAAACGTGCTACTGCCCCTTTAAAAAGGCCTTTAAACGACTTTATTTGAAAGGCTTGTGTTTCAAAGGCGTTAACAGATATATCTTAGTACAAAACCTTAGTTCAGTTGGCTCCTGAAGACATGAGTTCAGTAACACGAAATTTCCCGGGATGTCCCCGAGCGCTCGCGAACACTCAATGTTGAAAGAAGGATACCCGCCACGAACAACGTGTTACTGAACGCAAGGCTTTAGCCATAACTATCACTCGTTGCTTAAGCTACCATGGATTTTATATGGTATCGTTTCTTTCCCCCCTGAGTGAATATGAACGACATAAAACAATGAACCGTCGCAAAAAAAAACAACCCCAAAACGATCCGTTTTGTAGATCCTTTCCTGTAATTCAAATTGAATGAAATCGATACGAAGAATTATAACGCTATATGTTTAACATATCACCCTTTTGAAACACGTTGAGGATGAACCTCGCTCTCGCTCGGGCAATACATTTCTCTTCGTGGAATAATCTTTGTAATTACTGTCCCCTTGAGTTTTCAATTAGATTCAATTTGGTATTTATTCATCCTTTATATAACCAAAACACATTACGTAGTCCCATAGTTTGAAACATAATCAGGTTGAACCTTGTGATTATCGATAAACTAATAATATATATATAAAAATATAATTTTGTGGAATCGAATTCGGGAGTTGATGATAATTCTATATGGGTTTCTTATAAGTACACATCTTAGTTACTATGTGTTCGGCCGCATCGTCCGTCTATTTGATACGTGCAGAACAAATAATGCTGATTTAAGTTCACGTCATGTGACTCTCATCTACAAACCAATTGAGAAATATATGTTAATTTCACTCGTTAAAATAAAACAGAAAAACCTTCTCAATAGATAACGCAATTACAAATTTACATAAAGCGGAATCGGTAAAGAACTAAACTAGTGTCCAAAAGAAACGCTACCATACAAATTGCGAGATAATGCAGATTTATGCGACTTTAAGATAGTTTTATCAATTCTTCATAAGGGAATTTACTTCTTAGCAACAGTTAGTAACATTGTCTTTTCATGTTTGCGAGAAACATGCTTTTTAAAAGATCACCAATTTGGAATCTTCTTAGTCTGAGAGACTGAGATAGTCTGAGATACTATTACATGTTTATGTCGACAACATTGTTTTCTTACCTAAAGCCAGTTCTTTACTAATTTTGAACTGAAATGAAGAAAATTCTGTGCCAAAAAAAAATAAAAAAAATTTAAACTGCGATTTATGCACCCCATGCACGTTTGAAAAGCCACAGAATGAAAAGTATATTTTCCTGAAGAATGAAACAAGACATATGCATGTCAGATAAACTCAAATTCGACTCTTTCAGGTTATAGAATTTTGTTCTTGACGACGTCGAAAACTTGGTAGCGTTTCTTTTGGACAGTAGTTTATATTGTTGTCGAAATATACACATAGTGAAAAAGAAAAGCTATAGAATTGTGTTTTGAACGACGTCGAAAACTTGGTAGCATTTTTTTTGGACACTAGTTTATGTTGTCGAAATATGACATAGTGAAAAAAAAAGCTATAGGATTTTGTTTTGGATGACGTCGAAAACTTGGTAGCCTTTGTTTTGGGCACTAGTTTATGTTGTTGTCGAAATATACACATAGTGAAAAAATAGCTTCAGTTTCGGCAATCAAATATATAACGAGTTAACAATAATACATATTCCACATTGTTCGGATTGTTCCATGTTTGGCGATTATCCTTTCTTTCTAGTTTCGTTACCGACTTTGTGTTTTTTTGCCAATCTCGTTATCAAGTGTTGCAGAAGATTAAATACCGTATTTCCTCGAATAGACGCCGGGCCTCGAATAGAGGCCGAGGGTACGGCCTGTTTTAAGTAAATACACGCCGGGTCTCGAATAAACGCCGGGTTATAAGTTGATTAATTAATGCTCCCGGAGTTGAGTTGAAATAAAGTATTCCCCCTTTACACCATCTATATAATTTGTTTCCTACTAAAAAATATATAGACGCCGGCCTCGAATAGACGCCGGGTCTCGAATACACGACGGGGGTAAAGGGGGTCTGAAAAACCACACGCCGGCTGCGTCTATTCGAGGAAATACGGTACATGTGTATTTTTAAAACATTGGCTTTTCCTAATATCATAGATAAACAAAACGGTAAATATAAACAATAACCAATATAAACGTTCGTATTTTTCGCGATGTTGTAATCGTAATTTTGGGCAATTACATTAAGTGTTTAACACAAAATTGAGAAAGTTTTTTTTAAATAAGGCAGGCTTTTTATCGAAAACAAACAGAGAAATATACCGAGCAGAAAAAGAAACTCACCAGCGAAACGTATGTATCCGTAATGTCCACATACTAAATGTATGCCATAACATTGCTTTCTCATTTCATTAGCAGCGTATCAATTCGATAGTCCATGCCTGGGGTAGAGTGACGTTTTATCGATACCGCCTGATAATGTTTTGCCCGGGGTAAGGTGAGGCCTTTAATGGCCAGCTTTTACCTATTGTTATTTAAGTTGCCGAGTTGATTGGACTATCTATGTGCCCGGTCTTGATGTAGATACAATTTTTTTGTTAATAAATGATTTGAGATGTAAAAAATTCGAATGTTAAAAAATCAAATAAAATTTTAGATTTGTTCTTGAATTAAAAGATTACTTTTTTTAAATCAAAAGATTACTTTTTTAAAATTAAAAGATTACTTTTTTTAAATTTACATTTTTTTTAAATTAAAAAATACTTTTTTAAATATAAAAAAACAACACTTTTGATAAAAATGATAATTCTGAATTTTTTACAAATTAATGTTAAATTACAAATGATTGGTACATTGATCTAAGTGATTAACAACTAACATTTTCTACCAGATTTTGAAAATTTTTAAAAATTCTATAATTTTTTTGGATTTAGTAATATAAAAATTTTGGAATCAAACAATATAACATATTTGTTTACCATGATACTGATTCAAGGAAATAAACAAAATGAACGACACATTATATCCTCAAAACATCGATTACGTCAAAAGTTGGCTCTTGTTATTTTATAAGAACAGATGGGACGAATAAATAAAATATTTTAGATTTTTTTCATACTTTCAGAAAAGCAAGTTTATTATATGTGTTTTCCTTGAAAATTTAATAATTTTTTTGGGGTCACCGAACGATTTGTTTAGTTATCAGCGTTAATAATATTACTTCATCCCGTCAGCCTATGATCTTCTCCTTAATTAATTAACTGTAATCACTCATGTACATCAATTAATTAACTGTAATCACTCATGTACATCACTGGCCTCTATCAATTAAATGTAACGCACTTTATTGTACATTACTGGTTTCCTACCACTCATCCCTGTTTAATTACATTTACTCTCTTCATTAAGTTGTTGTCACTGTGCATTGTATTATTTACCTATATATATGCCCCTAGCTCATTACTCGTCCTCTGCTTGAGAACGACACAAGAATCTGTGTCGAAACGTCGCATACAATGAACAAAGAAGTTGTCATCCATATATTCCTCAGCATTATTGTCATCCCAACTTCTAAAATGCCTCTCAAAGAAAATATTACTGCTGTCGGCAAATTACGCTGTTTCTTATCGATTTTGTGTACCTTAATAATGCCCGCGCTTTCCGTGAATAAAGTAACTATGATATCAAACATATTTCAAATAAGTACAGGGATGTCTAGGGACATTTTGAAAAATAGCGACAATGATTGCGAAAACGAAATTAAATTAGACATGTTTTAAAGAAAAGCGGTATTTTTATTATCGTTTTTCGCGTATTCAACAGGATTTTTAAGTGACGCACATATTTTAGATATTGCTAATGATTACATATGATGTGCTCATTTGAATAACAAAACAAATGCAATATTAATATTAGGGGTCACCGAATGCTTTTCGACGCTAAAACGTCCTTTAAAAAGACATACAAAAACGTACGTTACGGCAGTTTTATCATTTCAAGTACCACTTTGGCGGTCTACCATAATTATCATTAATAGCAACACTACCTTATTATGACCACAGCGAAATGACAACTATCAGTTGATTACATGAGGCAATTTAAATTTACAACAAATGTAAGGCATACATGTTATTTCAATAAACAAACAACATAATATATTTACCTCGAATATAGGTGTCGATGATATTTCTAAAAATGTACACTCACTTATAAATTAAATTCTTTAATCAAAGATCGAAAAGAGATTAATGAACTTAATCGCGTAATTGTATATATTTTGATATTTAGAGGATATTCGTCTTCTCTTGACAAATACCACGTTTATCTCATCGAGTGAGGAATACAACTTATATTTTCACGAGGGCGTAGCCAAGAGTGATTAGATTAAACTTTATTATTTTTTTATTTTATTTATCATTGTATTTCTATCGAATTTGAAACGCGTTTACGTTGAGTCGGCTCTAAAGAGAGCCCGTCGCCTAAGCAACAACATGACGTCATGAGCGTGTCATGATAACACGTTCCATTGTTATTGTACCTAGTGACTGAAAACACGGTTTATTTTCATTGATTTATTACTTGCCATTGTAAGATATCGCAGTTTATTACCTACGAGGGCAGTCATATCGATGTTAATATTTTTCATATGTTGCCCTAGGGCAAAATATCACTTTTTCAATGTGACGTCAAGTTATAAACAATGCTTTGACGTCACGGTTCACCTATGACGTCACAATCTATACGGGTCGACGGCGGCTAGTCTGCCCATGCGGAGATGTTGTTTTTGAGTATTTTCGTTATTTTTGGGACTTCGGTAAATCGTGCCCATGACATACTATGTTTACGACACTCGTGCCTAAATATCAGTATATCCCTCGCTCTCGCTCGGGAAATACTTATATTTAGGCACTCGTGTCGTAAACATAGTATGTCATGGACACTCATATAATATCCTCTATGTAATATCATATGGTAACATAAAACTGTAACTGTAATAACACAATTGAAGTATGACGTCACAGTAGTGTGTGGTCGTGACTTCATTGTGGAAGCGCGCCGTCGCAATGGCTACCGAGTCTCGGAAAAGTTCGTTTCAGCAAACTGTCGTCGGTTTTGCTCGATATTAAGGGCAAGTAATAAACAGAATACTAAACTCCCTTCCATTTAATACTATTTTTATTAAACTCTTGAATAATTTGTTATCAAACTCGCTTTCGCTCGTTTTATACTCAATCATTAACTCGTTTAATACAAATATTATTAAATGGAAGGTAATTTGGTATCCTCTATAGATCTCGGTATTTCACCGCCAATCATATTATAAATATGCATATTGATGCAATCTCAAAATGGACAAATGCCCCGGGGTTTATCATGTTTAGAGCGACGTAATTGGTGATAACTATGTGTTTGAGATAACTTAATTAGGCCTAAGGTCACAACTTCGGGCAAGTATCGTGTGATAAGGTGATCTAACGAAACAATTGTTTCGAAAGTTAAAAACATGTATAACTCAACCAGATTCTCAGACTGGTTCCCTAGCCTCGTTTCGTATGCGCTCACTATAGCGCACGCGGAACAAGAGCGGGGAACCAGTTTGTCAGAAACTATGTGATCGTTAGATCCCTTTTTTTCGAAGACAAAAATGTTATATGTGCCTTCAACTCCTACTGTTCTATTTTGTCTCAATTATTAAGGGATTGTGGATATGCTTGTGATAACAAAACATTAAAGGCACCATAGCTTTTTGGAAATTAACGTTTCCCAGTCTAAATAAACCTCAATATTATCACCCGTTTAAAGGGACAGTAGCACGTTTTTAGGGGGAATATAAGTTGATGTCAGGAAAATGAAAATTAATGGTTACAATTGAAAGACAATGTATGTAAACTAAATGAAGCATTAATAATTCAAATATATGACGTAAAGTTAAGCCATGCAATTCCTTTTTTTTACACAAATGAATTAAAGGTGTTCACACAAAATGCCCGCCAATGGATTTTGTGTTAATCTTCATACTTTGTCCTCTGACTATGGATGACTGGCTTGTGAAATGCGATTTTTGACACTGTCAAAATAATACATGTAGCATTCACTTACAATTATCAGTGAAAATGTTAAAATATAAAATTATCAAAAAACGTGCTACTGCCTCTTTAAAGACGACAGAACTAAGTTCAGTACATCCTCAATATTCTAAAGTCATCGTACTTATAGAATTATCGGGAAGCTGACTCCGGATTATCGAGGATGAGTTCAGTAAAGCTACGTATGATGGCTAAACCGCCTTCGCTTTGCATTTAAAACAAAAATCTGCTAAGCTTAAAGCGCTCATAAAATCTCCAAGTACTGCATTTTTATCAGGGAAAGCTGTCACACATGACTGATTTAGGTATAAACCATTGTATTTGTGGTATTTCTGTTGAAAACTTCCATTTTTTTCTTCGAATGTTCAGCGAATTCAGAGGGGAATACCGTATTTCCTTAAATTACATCTATCTATCTATCTATCTATCTCTATCTATGCGTCTATTATTTTAAAGGATCTACACCAAAAGCGTCTATTTCAGGCAGGCTTTTATTCAAGGCAGGCGTCTATTTCGTAAAACGTAAAAAGTGAAACCGTTCGAGTCTATTTAATACAATTCAGATAATTCAACGAAAAACAAGCGTTCTTATATATCAAACTTGGTTTACTCTGCGTTTAATTAAGGCAGGCGTTTATTATTTTCAGAAAGCCATATGCAAGGGCGTCTATTCAAGGCAGTCGTGTTAATGAAATATTAACGCTTAAAGATACATTATCATACTTGCATACGGTTCGGGATGAAATTGAGCCATTGGGAATTTAAATCCACACTCTGTAGAAAAATCTTTCGTCGAAATTTTGATATCACATTTACATTTTTGTATCAACAATAACATACTTATTTCGACTCCAAGAGCACAGTAACCCCTGTAAAAAGAGCATAGCATTTAACGAACCCGCTTTCGGTGACGTACTCATTATGCGTGTAGGATTTACTACCGTAATTGTGTTCGAAGGGTATTTATATATATATTTTTTTATTATTTTATTTCTTTAGAATGAATTAAATATGTTTAAACCAATCATCCATATTTCACGAAGCAACTCAAGTACGAATCAGAGCATGCACATACACACAAACTACTCTTTTTATTCAAATTATGGATGGTCATCAACACGGTTTGTTTTGTAAATAATAAAACAAATTATAACCCATAGGGTTGTAAATAAGTTGTGATATGAGCACATGTGCACTTTTTACTTTAATTACCCAAATGGTTGGAAATAAGTGGTGACATATTTTCAATATGAGAACTAGTGCACATATCACTTTTGCCTAGCAACGATTGTTGTAGCGCGAGTTCCCGTATTTTTTCGCCTGTGACGTTATAACACCATTGTTCGTGACGTCACTGTAGCCAGCCGTCGCAATGGAAGCGGCCGTTTTCTTGGTATCTCTTAGAGAATAAAATATGATTGAATCGGTATTAAAGAAATTATTACCCTCGGAAGCGTGTCATATGACTTTTACGAAACTTGTGAAAATTTGTGAGTAACCTCTCGCTCGGGTTATACAAAAAAATCACACCCATTTCGTAAAAGTCATATTACACACTAACTCGGATAATAACCTCTCTATATCTCAAAAAATGTATCACCGAGACGATGAAATAATCTTTCGCAATGAAGCACTATACTCGACAGTAAGTACGATAAATGTATTTACAACTCACCTTTGAAAACATAAAGAATCTGGGTGAACGATATTTGATATATCCGTGCGAGAAGAAATTGACAAATGAATATTCCAGTGCGTCTTAACTCTTAACAGCAGCCGACTAATAATGCAACCCTGGCAATAAACGACATATAAGTTGTTGGTTAGCAACGGCACACATGCAAAGCGCTAATCCATATTTGTATGTACTAATTGTAAGTCGCTGTGCCCTTAAACCGCTAAGTATTATAATCCTTTAATTTATTCCTATATCCATTGATTTAAGATTGATTCATTTCACAAATATCTAAATAACTAATGGTAAATTCTCATTTTATACTAGTTACAAACACTAGGTATGAAGCCCTTTAATTCTTTTAATAAATAGTTATCAATAATCGAATTACACGTATCTAAAATACGGTTATCCAATTTTTGATAATAATAGTAAAATCCCAAAACGGCGTTTCTAAAAACTGTCATTAAATGGGCAGTAGGCCTAGCTCGTTTTAAGGGGGAATATAAGGTGATGTCAGGAAAATGAAAATAAATGGTTCCAATTGAAAGACATTGTATTTAACCTTACTGGAGCAGTAATAATTTAAATATATAATGTAAAGTTCAGCCATGCGATTCCTTTTTCTAACACAAAATGAATTAAAGGCGTTCACACAAAATGGCCGCCCATGTATTTTAGGT
This sequence comes from Steromphala cineraria, assembly GCA_916613615.1. Taxonomy (NCBI): domain Eukaryota; kingdom Metazoa; phylum Mollusca; class Gastropoda; order Trochida; family Trochidae; genus Steromphala; species Steromphala cineraria. Next base: position 31,161,631 of record OU744737.1, read on the forward strand.
GAAAATATGGATGATTGGTTTGTGTAATGAGATATTTGACACTTATAAATAATACATTTAGCATTAATGTACAAAATTCAGTGAAATATTTTTATTATAAAATTATCCAAAGAAATAATAGAGTGAACGTGGCTTACTAATACCCCCGACCGTGCATCCCTGACCAACTGAATTATTTTTCACATTATTTTGCACTGCATGTGAAGACATGTGCAAAATTTGACAATAATCGGATGAATAGTTTTTCCGAAATAGGTCGGACAAAAAATGTCCTCGGACAGACCGACGGAAGGACGAACGGACGGAATCGTTGGTATTATATATACCCTCGACCGTTGGTCGGTGGTATAAAAACCCTTTAGAATTCTTCAGATACTATATATACCAACCTAATTTTGTCATTTTGTCGTATTTACAGTAATAACAAGCTTATCTCCAAATCAAAATGTACGTAACATTGCTATCTTTATAACATTCTATTTTAACATTGTTGGAGAACCTTTGAACATATAAGATGAAATCTACAGAAAAAAGGTTGCATGATAGCAAAGAATCCGATAATTACCAAATTATTATCCAATATCCACCATTGTTGACACCACATGTTCGTTTATCAAGGTCAAGGTCATGCAAAAGCTTAACTCAAATGTGGAGGTACCCTTGATATGAAGCGCACATAAAATCCTTGTAATCAGTTGAAAACCCATAAAATGTTTGGTTAGACTTAACATTTAATCATTCTCTTCTATGAAATTGAAAAGAATATTAAAAATGTAAAAAAAATGGAGGTTACCACGTTGTCATCCTAACCCCTTTAACTACTTTAGAGCCATTAGTGCACGCCATTGTCCGGTTTTCGATCAGAATTCACGTATTTTACCTGTTTATTGTCATTATACTGCACTGATACACACTATCGAGATATTTTCAGGAAGAACCGGCTCTTTTTAACCATAAAAACACCGTTTAAAATTTTGACTCCAAAAACATACGCTGTGGCACGTTAAAACATACAATTTCGAAGTTCTAAACAATTAATCACAATTCAGAACTAGAAACAAGTCGAAGAATGATAATTCCACGTGTTCACTTGAAATGTCTTTTGGGTACTCAAGGATTTTATATAATTACTGTTTATCAAGAGACAGTAGCACTTTTTTTTAAAGAAAATTTCAATCTGCAAAGCCTTATAGTTTTTGAGTTTTGAGTTTTGGTCTAGAAACTAAATTTTCAAATGCGTTTCCATGGAAACGAGAAAATTTAGAAAATTTTAAAACGTCAAAAGGTAGCACTATCACACCGTAGGAACGTGTACGCCTGGAATTTGTTACACAACGGGAAATGAACAAATTACTCTGCGAGAGCACCGTATGTTTTTGTGCATTTGGTGTAGTTTTTGGTCGATAAGTCGGTTTTCAGGTACTTATGAGAAAAAATATTTCTGGCTGTAAAATTGTAGACTTTAGTTAACACAATGTTGGTTTTAGAAATGAAAAGCTGGTCAGCATTTGGATATAAGAGGCACATTTAAGTGAGGTTTCATGCTGCAAAAAGATAAGTGCACATAAAAACGATCGGTTAATTGTTTTATATGAATAAATAAGTATTTCCAATCATATTTCCTTAAAAACTGATACATATTGATCACAAGTCCAAAATTTTATCAAAATCCAAATTATAGTCGCCGAGATATTTACATTCAAAGACAGCTGGTATGAAATCGTGGTGAACGCGTTACTAAAGAGACGTCTGCGAAGTGGTGAACGAATTATCTTTTCTTTAGTGAACGAGTTACAGGGTCAACTTTAAGAATAGTTCTTTATCAAAACACCTATAAAATGATATAATCTGTTCTGAATGTTTCAGGAAACTCTTCCAAATGGAGCCGTATATGCACGTGGTTATTGCTAGTAATTATACAATAGCTTCTGCGGCGTCATTCAAAACCTGAAAAACGAACACTCACCTCAACGTATAACAATTCCCAAACTAAAACTCAGTGAAGTCACTTGAACAATGAACTATGTTACAATAGATTAAAGGTATGTATATTATAGGTTAAATTAACAGGCAGAGACGTCATTATTGTATCTGAAGTACATTTTTCATAACAAAAAGCTATTTCCGAACAGCATTAAAGGGACAGTAGCACGTTTTTTGATAATTTTATATTTTAACATTTTCACTGATATTAGTATGCTAAATGACTTATTTTGACAGTGTCATAAATTTCATTAAACAATCCAATCATTCATAGTCAGAGGACAAAGTATGACGATTCACATAAAATCCATTGGCGGCCATTTTTGTGTGAACACCTTTAATTCATTTTGTGTACGAAAAAGGAATCGCATGGCTAAACTTTACGTTATATATTTGAATTATTACTGCTCCATTTAGTTTAAATACATTGTCTTTCGATTGGAACCATTAATTTTCATTTTCGTGACATCACCTTATATTCCCCCTAAAAACGTGCTACTGCCCCTTTAAGGACAAAGAATACTCAATCTTGCCATTTATAAAACGAGTATTCCAACAACATATACTAGTCAACATTTGTGTATTAAGCTTAAGCAATAATGTAAGGGTGCATGGTTAATAGTTATGTTTTTCATTAAGCAAACAATGTCTTACTGACATTTTGCATCAATTTATGACAACGATGCAGTTTGTCATGAGATTCAACGTGAAAAACTCATTTGAGCTCACAAATGACATCTCATTCCAGAGAAAAGATGCATACTGCGGTTACATTTTCCTTAAATATTTCATTGTTTAATTACCGTGTAGGAATGTGACCTCAAGGGACGCTTTATGGACAATTAAATCATTATCGTGCTTCATTGTAAAGTATAAACTAAAGGGATTCAACCATGGTGACGAAAGTGTCCGTGACTACAACGAAATGAGACTAAGATCTTTTCTCACATCAGACATCATCAATATCTTCGAAAAAAACTATTGCGGGTTTATCATTTTAAAATTCCATCATTGTATTGCTACCCTGAAGGTGAATACCAAATTTGGTTCTCCTATCTAAATAGTTTCTGAGAAAAGCTGTTCCCTTTAACTCGAACAGACGAACGTACAATGGATGAGTTTAAAGGGGCAGTAGCACGTTTTTAGGGGGAATATAGGGTGATGTAAGGAAAATGAAAATTAATGGTTTCAATTGAAAGACAATGTATTTAAACTAAATGGAGCAGTAATAATTCCAATATATAACGTTAAGTTTAGCCATGCGATTCCTTTTCTTACAAAAAATGAATTAAAGGTGTTCACAAAAAAATGGCCGCCAATGGATTTTATGTAAATCTTCATTCTTTGTCCTCTGGCTATGGATGATTGACTTGTGTAATGAGATTTTTGACACTGTCAAAATAATACATTTAGCATTCACTTACAATTATCAGTGATAAATTCAAATTATAAAATTATCAAAAAACGTGCTACTGCCCCTTTAAAGGGGACTTACAAGGTTGCGTTGTCAGTTTTATCTTTAAAACGAACTTATTATCGACATTTAAAGGGCAGTAGCACGTTTTAATGAGCAATATAAAGTGATGTCAGGAAAATGAAAGACAATGTATTTTTTTTTTAATCCAGTAATAACTGATCAAATATATAATTTAATGTTCAGCCATGGTATTCCCTTTTCTGACAAAAATAAAAAGAATAAACGGCGTTCACACACAAAATTTGTTCTCTGTCTATGTTTTGTTTGTGTTCTGAGATTTTTGACATTATCAAAATAAAACATTTACCACTAACGTACAATTATCAACGAAACATTTGATATATACAATTTAAAGAAAACTTTTACTGTCCCTTTAGGTCTAATGTTTTTTTATTCAAAATATAAATATAAGACTTTGAAAATTTCAAGCAACCTCCGGTCTCTCCCCACAGAGGCAGCTCAGTCATACCCGAGTTAGCCTCTGTTCTATTACGGCTAATACATGAATTAGAAAGGTAGAAATCTGATTGGAGGCAATCGAAGTTAGTTGTGCAATCAGCGACGCCGTTTCATAGTGGTCATTTGCAAAACCTCGGCTATTTCCGTGTGGTTCAGCAAAGCCATCGTTGAAATTTAACATTCAGGGGAGATAACTCTTCCTTCTACAACACATCGCTTTTTACCTTCTCATTAGTTTTTATTTGGTAAATTAGTAAAATAAAATGTATAATAAAACAAATAATAATTAACACAAATATAAAACAGTATCTTTCTAATGAAAAACTCTATCCATATCTGATTTTCAAATATTTCCCTCTCACACTGTTAATGAAAAATAAACATAAAGGCATGATACTTTCCTTGTCACTATACGACCGTTAAGAATTTCCCAAGTCGTGGATATATAATATTATCCAAAAGGTGTTTTCATTGGCTGCAAATAAGGGAGATATCTCAAGTTACAACTTTTGCCGCTAGGACAATCTGCCGGAACCCCAGGATCTTGGCGTAATAGAACAGAGGCTAACTCGGGTATGACTGAGCTGCCTTTGTGGGGAGAGAATGAGCAACGTCATGCTGAGATTATTAATTTTTTTCAATAAAAGCAAAACTGATGTACATAAAAAGGTTACTAAATACTATTCAGTGAAAATTGAAATAAAGCATATGATTTCACTTGTTTCATGAATGAACGTCTTTAAGGAAAGGCAGTGTCCTTCCTGAAGAGGCATCTTGACATTCTTTTAGGGAAGACCGACATTGAAACAGGGCACCACAATCGCAAGCTTATGGCTGTCCTGGCCCGTAGTTGGATTTCTTAAGGTTGTTTTTGTTATTTTTTCTGAACTCGACATAGATCACATTAAAATATTTCCTGTGAAAGCAGCAAACTTATCAGATTCAACATGGTGGCCAATGGGACAGTCGCTTTAAAAGTTTTATATTATATGTTTAAAGATGAACAATAATTACGTAAGCGTGAGCAAAACAATTTCGTAGCTTTGTGTTCACTAAACTGAACAAGATAATGACTTTTTCACAATTCATAAATCATTCTAGTAAAAGGTAAATAGCATGCAATTTCGCAAATTATGACTCACTTTTGGCCATGGATTGTATAATCTTTACACTTTCATCAGACATGCACAAATCGATTCTAACGTATTGATGAAAGTAATGATAACGGTTAAAAATTACATTTGTCAATATTGCACTTTATGTAAGCAACAATAAACACAAATTGCTAAATATCATTCATATTGACGGTTGTCGAAGGCGTTCACTAGCTGCAAAACCAAGTGACTGTAATTCGTTTACCATCCCCGACTGTAATTCGTTCACTCTGATTTGACACCATCTCTAGTTCAAGGGTTCTAATTTTGTTATTTGACAATAATATGTCTTTATATTTGACACATTTGTCGATTAATGGATGGTTAACAATATGGTCAAAAGATATTTAAATATTTTTATGTATGTTTTGAAAATAAGATAGTACCGCACACATGTAAGTTTCAGATGCGAAGTTTTCCTCCTATAATGTGATGTAGCAGCCGCCCGAGGGCACATAATGACATAAATTTTCGCCTATACTTTCACCGGTGCCTACCATTTTACAGCCCGAAATATTTTTTCTCAAAAGTACCTGAAAACTGAATTATTGAGCAAAACCCTACACCTAATGCACAGAAACAAACTTATCTATCGCAGAGTAACTCGTTCACTTCCGTTGTGTAACAAATTCTAGGCGTACACGTTCCTACGGTGTGACTATACATCATGACTGTTCCACATACCAAATTTAAACGCGCAAACCATTTAGTTTTCTGGCTTGAAAACTAAATTCTGAATTCGTTCTGGAAACTAGTCGATATATGTGTAGGAAAAGGTTAAAAATAATAAAACTACACTATACATGGAGACTGATATACCAAGCTTCAATGAAGTAGGCATTAGTTATTTCTCGCCCGTGTACGGTATCGCAGTTTATTACATGATTGAGGGTGAGATACTCTGTTCTATCAGTGAAATAAACCCTCTATCTGGATACAGTGGCGATAACCTTTATCGTCACTCCTACTGAGTGGTGATAAACTTTATCACCGCTCGAATGACGTCAAGTTCAAGACTTTGACGTCATATAACAATGGTCTGACGTCATGAATTCTAATATGACGTCACACTCTTACCGCGGTGACGGGCTCTTCCAAGCGGCCGCTCAACATGAAATTGGCCTTTTTTTGACGTAATAAGAAGGATTTCATCATATTATATATAATAAATAGAATATCTGTCAATTCTTGACAAATACCATTTGTGAAAATATAAACTTTCTACCTCACTCGATGAGATAAACATGGTATTTGTCAAGAAAAGACAGATATCCTCTATGTAGTATTTATACGGCCATATCTAGTGTCATTCCACAATGCTAGCATGACGTCATATTAGTGTGTGGTTGTGTCGTCATAGTGTAAGCGCGCCATCACAATGGATGCCGAGTCGCGGAAATGTAAGTTTCGGCAACGTATCGGCAATTATGTTTGATTTTCTGGGCAATAATAAACAGAATACTAAACCCCCTTCTATTTTATACTATTTTTTATTAAACTCGTGAATGATTGGTCCGGAAAGAAACAAACGAAGGCAAGAAGGTCATACCTATTTCAATGTCATTGACTGGAACGCAATATTGGATTATTATATATACACGTGCTCAAATAACTCACAAAGTGCCTCATTAAAGCGTTATTTGAGACATAATAACCTACTGTTAGGTAAATAACTGAACTTCAATAAAGGCACAGTAAACAAATGAAAATAAATATCACGGCGTTCTTCTTGTTTATTATCTGGGCTATTCCATTTTTATGTAGGTATGAAGGAGGTAGCTAAGTTCACTGAACCGTGAATATTGTTGTCTTTAGTTGTCTGTGGTACGCGGCCACAATAAAGGGAATACTCCCAAATGCACGATTCAGTACCATAAGACAGAATTCCCGAAAGACAGAATTCCCAAAAGACAGAATTAATCAAAACACTAATTAGATGAGCAGTGCTGACCACCTCTAATTGATCAATGGACTGACCCAAACAGCTTTATGTTCTGACAACACGTTGTAAGTCAAGTCGAGTTGTAGATATATTGCAGTTTTCCATAGACGATAAGAATGTACTTCTTGTACTATTTAGAGTATATATACAAATATATATGTGTGGCTGAGCGATATATTTTTATCATTATGTAAGCCAACAATCGAGCCCAAATGTCGATCATTGCTCTTTTGTTTTTTGACCGAGACATAATACACAAATTATGGACTGGACAATATTGTTTTCCTTGAGTCTATAAAAACAGGTATTGACCTCATCACCAGTCTATAATTGTATTTTGTATTATCAATTGTATATAGCTATGTCCTAATACAACATTTTATTTCAGGTATTCTTATATTTTCAAGGGATAGAGCTCATGTTACACACATTCAAACAACATAATGTCCAAACACTTCAATGTGGTGATAATCCGTTACGTAATTGTAGGGTTGACTGTTGACCTAGTTAGACTAATGCGATTGCGTTAGATTATTGTTACTGGCTAGTTCCATTGCGGTTGCAAGATTCAAGATTCTTTATTAATAATAATAATAATAATAGCTTTCTTATACCGCGCATATATTCATGACAGAGCATGCTCAAAGCACCATGAGTATTATTACCCTGGAGGGATGGTACTTTCGGTGCCGCCTATTAACAAGCGCTCCGCGCGACCGTATAGGTCCATACTTCCCCCTTGTTCAGGTACCCATTTGTACAGCTGGGTGAACTGAGTGCAATGTGGATTAAGTGTCTTGCCCAGGGACACAACACAGAATGAGACCCAAGTCAAAAATCTTTGGTGTCTCCAACGGGATTCGAACCCGGGTCTCTGGCGTGAGAGGCAAGCATGCTAACCACTACACCACTGTACTCCATAAGACCACCAATGGTGGTATAAGATAACATTACAATAAAATAGATACAATACAGTAGTGGACAAGATGGTTTGTTACACAGTACAACAATACACATGATTTGAAGAGAAAGTGCTCATGAAACATATCTTAAGATGATATTTATAAATTTAGTCAAGGATTTCAGTTCTGTTATTTTCTTCGTTGAGAATAGTAATCCGAATGAGTGTTTAGTGCGGTTTATAAGATATTTAGATGGCAACGTGTTCTTTCTTAGGGACTCAAGGATGCTACAATGGAAAATATAATGTAATTCATCTGCAACTGATGTTGAATTACATAATGCAGTGTTTGGTCAAAACATGAAGCTGTTCCTTCAAAATCTCAGTGCATTACAGAAATAAAGAGATATAAATAGTTTATTTTTGTGTCACGCATAAAACTCATCGATTTGTACAAATAAATAACATAGCTTTAGAGTAAAATGCCCAGTCAAAACTGGCTTATGAGACACACATATTACAAATATAAGAGTCGGGGTTTAATTAAAATATATATATATATATATATATGTCTGAATAAGGAGAGTTGGTTTCTCACGTGAAGAAAGGTTGTATATAAGAAAGAGTAAACATCAGATGGTTCGGACTGGATTGATCCAGTCCGAACCATCTGATGTTTACTCTTTCTTATATATATATATGTCTATACACACAAACCAATGGAAGTAAATGTACAGTAAGATACATTAAATCACATTTTACAAGTATAAATTACGATATATATACATACATGGCATAGCAGTCTGATTAAAACCGACCATACTCCGAGGAATAACATATCAAAATATTGTCTCTTTCGGGGTTCAAACCACTCGGAATCTTCTCGTCGTCTAGGTCTGAATGCACCCACCTCTATCGCATGTTGCTATAACCAGTTTAGCGCAGACAAACCCAGTCGTAAGCTATCCAATCACATCCTAGTTTTTAAATAGCGTTTAGCGGCAATTATGTATGACGAATGGTACACTAGAGTTACCTTCCCCTGGTATGATATGGAAAGCTTTTGCTGCGCTCCTTGCGATTGGCTAGATGAGCTTGTGTCAGAACATGCGGGTAATAGGGGTGTAATAGGAAAGGTGCACTGAATGGCTTATATCTTCCAAACGACGCAATATATCGACTTAACAAAAAGGACCTTTTCCACGAAATATTTCATGATAGCCTTAAAGGGGCAGTAGCACGTTTTTTGACAATTTTATATTTTCAATTTTTCACTGATAACTATAAGTTAATGCTAAATGTATTACTTTGATAGTATCATAAATCTCATAACACAAACCAATCATCAGTAGTCAGAGAACAAAGTATGAGGATTCACATAAAATCCATTGGCAGCCATTTTTGTGTGAACACCTTTAATTCATTTTGTGTAAGAAAAGGAATCGCATGGCTTAACTTTACATTGTATATTTGATTTACTACTGCTCCATTTAGTTTTATACATTGTCTAAAGATTGGAACCATTTATTTTCATTTTCCTGACATCACCTTATATTCCCCTAAAAACGTGCTACTGCCCCTTTAATACGGGCGTCTATTCGAGAACAGAACGCTCATTCAGCATTCAATCGTAACACAAGAAGTATTGTTTCCTTATTGGTTATCTGGAATCTGTGTTTTTTGTGAGCATAGTTTCGCATGAAATACAAAGCACTGTTAACACATAATCTAAAAAATTCATATCATAGAGCCGGAAAGTATATATCTTTCCTTGTTCTTATCTTAAACATGAAGTACATAATAACCCGGTACACCGATGGGTTATGGCAAATAAACACGCGAGGGCGCTGGTTATATTTTTTAGTTTCTTTATTCATAAATCTAAAAGTTCTTGTTTGATTTAATCTCTGAATTTGACAAGTTCAATTGTTTGCGTGGTTATAACACAACCAACCTATAGTGGTTGTTACGATATTCAACTAAAGCCTAAAATAAAGGCAATAAATCCAAAGGGGTGTAAAGAATAAACACAAAGAGGAAGGAAATTACGAGTTTGAAAAATTAAAAAAAGAAGAAATATGGCCGCCCAAGGGGTGTAAACCTAGATAAAGTTGCACCGTTTATTCAAGTCTACAAGGCTGGGTAAAAGACGCGTAGTTAAAGATCAAAATACCAAAACGAAAATAGATCAAGGTAAATGAACGGATATTTCAAATCAATGACTTTTCAATGATTTCATAAAGAATGTCCATTTTCCAAACCTTTCAAAGCCTGTAATCAAATATTAGTTTTCAAAGACTTTCCAGGTTTTCCATGACCAATACGAAACGTGAACTGAATAGAACTAACCGTCGCGTTGCAATGGAACAAAACTAATATTTATTACTCTCCCGTTGAAGATATTGCTGTTTAATAAATCAACCATGTTATGACATCGCGCGCTGACCGAATGACGTGACGTAATGATGACGTCACAATTGTTAAGTATGACGTCATAATGTCAGCGGGCCGGCCGCGACAGTCATGTTGGCGACTTTCTTTGTATTTTTACGATGTTATTAAGCAAGTAATAAATAAATACTAAACTCGGTCCCGTTTCATAACATTTTTATGAAACTCGTGAATGGTATAGGTATCTAACTCGCTTTCACTCGTTAAATACCAACCCATTCACTCGTTTCACAACTATGTTATGAAAGGGGACGTCGTTTAGTATTCTCTATATATTTCATAACAATCATTTTACGTGTATGGTTCACCAGTTGGGACATATTCACGAAGTTATTGTAAGACATTCCAGTATTAAATTACACGTACACGACTTTCAACTCGTAGAATATATAGTCTCACACGCGAGAAGCTTGCGCTTAGCTTATGAAGTTTAAAATCACAGAGCGATCAAGGGCAATGAAAGCTTATAAGTCGCGTGCAAGAAAATGATAAGCGGAGAAAACCTGAGTATACGATTTCGGTATATAAAATCTGAAAGTGGTTTGAACTAGGAGAGACTGCTATAACTAAGGCTGGTCCAATAAAGTACAGCTTTACAAAATATAAATTATAGATACTTGCATATTTCACCTTTTACACCTGATGAAATTTTAAGAAAATTACACTATTCCTAATTTATTTAGTCCATATATACACCTTAATGAATGCTTTAATTTAGGCTGGTCCAATAAAGTACGGCTTTACAAAATATATATTATAGATACTTGCATATTTCACCTTTACACCTGATGAAATTTTAAGAAAAAATACATTATTCCTAATTTATTTAGTCCATATATACACCTTAATGAATGCTTTAATTTAGGCTGGTCCAATAAAGTACGGCTTTACAAAATATATATTATATATACTTGCATATTTCACCTTTTACACCTGATGAAATTTTGAGAAAAAATACATTATTCCTAATTTATTTAGTCCATATATACACCTTAATGAATGCTTTAATTTAGGCTGGTCCAATAAAGTACGGCTTTACAAAATATATATTATATATACTTGCATATTTCACCTTTTACACCTGATGAAATTTTAAGAAAAAATACATTATTCCTAATTTATTTAATCCATATATACAATTACACCTTCACGAATTTAAAGTCAAGGTAAATATACTACTGAACCTGCAATAGCGATGTTAGGATATTTTGGAAGATTTCAACAACGATTAATTTTCTGCTTCTTAGAAATCAGTTATAAAAATTGTAATATCCATGACTTGCATGTATCATGAATTTTAGTTCATAAGGCCAAAGTATAAAGTCTATGTAACACAAATCACTTCTAATAAATAATAAATATATTCCCAATAGATGTAGCGCGAGTGGTTTGTTTCTACCTAACTTCTGTTTAAATAAGACCACTTTCTAGTTATCGGATGCAATCAAAGTAAGTTCTGCAAGTTACTAAATAAGGGATTGGGAAAGACATCTTTGAGTATGGGCCATTTTCAGTATTTTTTGCAATTTTCTGAATTTCAAATGGGCCATTGCCCATTATATCATTAGAACAATTCAAAAATGTTCATCCATTATGCGAACTGGCCCATGCTTAGTCTTCGCCAATTGAAAAAAGGCGTGCATGGTCAAATTCAGCCTTCTCTACTTAGAGACTAAAATGCAAATTTGTCCTTAGATGACTGTACCTTAAAGGGGCAGTAGCACGTTTTTTGATAATTTTATATTTTAAAATTTTCACTGATAATTGTAAGTTAATGATAAATGAATTATTTTGACAGTGTCAAAACTCTCATTACACTAACCAATCATCCATAGTCAGAGGACAAAGTATGAGGATTCACATAAAATCCACTGGCGGCCATTTTGTGTGAACACCTTTAATTCATTTTTTGTAAGAAAAAGGAATCGCATGTCTAAACTTTACATTTTATATTTGAATTATTACTGCTCAATTGAGTTTAAATATGTTGTCTTTCAAGTGGAACCATTAATTTTCATTTTCCTGACATCACCTTACATTCCCCCTAAAAACGTGATACTACCCCTTTAAAGAACATAAGCTTTATTGAAATAATTAGCAGAAGATTTGTAGGTCTTGCATACTGTTGAAGGTTAATTGGATGTGGTAAAATGCAGTTTATGAAGATCAAGAGGTAGAATTATACCCTCATGCGCATGTCGTTAACACCTTATTTACCTAATTTATTTATAATAACACTTCCTTGTCCTCAGGACATGTAGTTCATGTAAGAAAATGGTTATGCATGATAGTGATAGAAATTCATTTGTATAGCGCCTATTTTCCAACTTTCAGCTGTACATTACATATTTATATCTTTAATTATATGCGTCACAAAATTTGCCATTGTGTCATACGGCAGCCACAGCGCAGGGCCGGTTAATGCGTTGTTCTGTCCTTATAATGCTTTCATGCAAGGACGCAAAAGCTAAAATTCTTTAACGTCGAATCGAACCCCGGTCTTCCGGGTGACGAGCGGACACTCTACCAACTGAGCTATGTGTCCGGTTATTAACACTGATCTGCTATTTATCTGACCCGAATAATCCAATTTTCCCAATAAATTACTTTTTGCTAAACATATAATCAAAATCTTCCCACTCAACACATTTTATCCATAGACGGTCACGATAGTATCACGTATTAGGCAAAACAAACAAATACCGACTGCCATTTTTGTGTGAACACCGTTTTTTTTCATTTGAAGTAGGAAAAATACTTGGCAAAGCTTTAGTGAACATTTTATGTTCATACTGTTCATAAAAGAACTGCGTCTTCTGATTAAAAATTCACTACCAATTGGTGATTTTTAATAGTTCAGTGTAATCGTTTTATTTGTCTGAAAAACGTGCTCTTGCCCCTATAGGAGATATTCTTTTAGTGTCACAAATGGCAAACTCTCTGAATGGTGTCAAAGGTTTTGACTGTAACTGAACAAAAATCGTTCTAATGCAAATCGGCTCAATGGGGTTATTACTGGTATATAAGGCTAATTATAAAGATTCAATAAATCATCACCAATTGTTTTACTTTATAATCCTATCTCTACTTTAAATAAATAAATATAACCCGAGCTAAAATAATATACAAACTGTTTAATACAGGTATCGTTTTTTTTCAAAAACATATCAAATTGGATTGATTGCAGTAATTAGCAAAGACAGGGAGCATTTTGCACATTGGATGAACAAATGGTCTGTTAAATGAACAAATGGTCTGTTAAATGAACAGATGGTCTGTTAAATGAACAAATGGTCTGTTATATTACAAGAAGAAATGGTCTGTTAAATGAACAAATGGTTTGTTAAATGAACAGATGGTCTGTTAAATGAACAAATGGTCTGTTATATTACATGAAGAAATGGTCTGTTAAATGAACAAATGGTCTGTTAAATGAAAAATGGTCTGTTAAATGAACAGGTGGTCTGTTAAATGAACATATGGTCTGTTATATTACATGAAGAAATGGTCTGTTAAATGAACAAATTGTCTGTTAAATGAACAAATGAACAAATGGTCTGTTAAATGAACAAATGGTCTGTTAAATGAAAAATGGTCTGTTAAATGAAGAAATGGTCTGCTAAATGAAAAATGGTCTGTTAAAAAAACAAATGGTCTGTTAAATGAACAAATGGTCTGTTAAATGTACAGATGGTCTGTTAAATGAAAAATGGTCTGTTAAATGAAAAATGGTCTGTTAAATGAACAAATGGTCTGTTAAATGAAAAATGGTCTGTTAAATGAAAAATGGTCTGTTAAATATACAAATGGTCTGTTAAATGAACAGATGGTCTGTTAAATGAAAAATGGTCTGTTAAATGAACAAATGGTCTGTTAAATGAACAAATGGTCTGTTAAATGAACAGATGGTCTGTTAAATGAACAAATGGTCTGTTAGATGAACAAATGATCTGCTAAATGAAAAATGGTCTATTAAATGAAAAATGGTCTGTTAAATGAACAAATGGTCTGTTAAATGAACAAATGGTCTGTTAAATGGACAAATGGTCTGCTAAATGAAAAATGGTCTGCTAAATGAAATGAAAAATGGTCTGTTAAATGAAAAATGGTCTGTTAAATGAAAAATGGTCTGTTAAATGAACAAATGGTCTGCTAAAGGAAAAATGGTCTGTTAAATGAAAAATGGTCTGTTAAATGAACAAATGAACAAATGGTCTGTTAAATGAACAAATGGTCTGTCAAATGAACAAATGGTCTGTTAAGTGAACAAATGGTCTGTTAAATGAAAAATGGTCTGTTTAATGAACAAATTGTCTGTTAAATGAAGAAATGGTCTGTTAAATGAAGAAATGGTCTGTTAAATGAAAAATTGTCTGTTAAATGAACAGATGGTCTGTTAAATGAAAAATTGTCTGTTAAATGAAAAATTGTCTGTTAAATGAAAAATGGTCTGTTAAATGAACAAATGGTCTGCTAAATGAACAGATGGTCTGCTAAATGAACAGATGGTCTGTTAAATGAACAAATGGTCTGTTAAATGAACAAATGGTCTGTTAAAATTTTGAAGTTTACTTTTGATATAATTGGCAATGGCCGATTTGAAACTCAGAAAATTACCCAAAACCCTGAAAATGTCCCATTGTTAAAGAGTTTATTCTTGTAACAGCACTGCAAAAAATAGATAAAATACCCTTTTTCAAACACTTACCTTATAACCCCTGAGGTCCACGTGAGAGACAAACACACACACACCCTGAGTAAACCGGGAAAACTCACTGTTTATAATCATTGACCGACTGCGCATGTCAAGCCGAGGAATTCAATGAGTTTGTGCCCAATCAGGCGCGACCGAGCTGCTTCTAAATTATTCACACTTGTCTTTACAAAAAGGAAAGCTGAGATAAACGAATCGATTGATTCTTTAACGACTTCACAACAACGGGTAGGTTCCTCATCAACATTGGAGTATCATATTCCTCCCATTTAGGTAAAACTTACCTTTCGTTCCGAAAAATCTATAAAATCCATATAGTAATTTTATAAGCTTCCAAACAACGGGTACGTTGATTATCAACCTGGGAGTATCATATTCCTCCGATTTAGATCAAACTTTAAAAAATCTATAACTTCCTCATAGTAATTCTATAAGCTTTGGATTTGATAACAAACATTCAATGTTGAAGGGATCATTTTTTCATCACTATAAAAGATTTAAGTTGGAGACAGCTTGTAGTCTATTTTACAACAAACGCTTGACAAGGCCAGATCAGAGTAACCCGAGAGTGTTATATATACAAATCGATAAGCTATCGACAGCGGTTAGATTTAAAGATTCAGATAGCATGTAGCATGCACAACACTTGCTCTGTCAAAGAATTTTTTAAATTTTTTTATTTGCATATTTTTCATGTTTTACATATATTCGGTTTGTTTGTACATATTCACAGTTGAGCGTGTATAAAGAACGTTATACATTTAAACAAAAAGGACATAAATACATAGGCTACAGTGACCTCTGTCAAAGAAATGTTCAATACAATACCTATTTTGTGACGAAAAGCTGTATTCAAAACTTATCAAAACTTAAATAAAATCATTAGATGAATTTCAATAATAACAACCGTAAAGGCATAAGTCCAATACAACTGCGTATCTTTAGTTTGTTCACTTACCTTCGTAAATATCATGTAATTTGTAACGTCTTTGGGATATCATATCATTGTGTAAAAGAAACCAATAATGATGAAATTTCACTGCATAAGTTATGATTCAGTTTGCGTTAACATATTAGTATGTCACGCCTAGCAGATACCTGTAACAAATTTGGCAGGTCATTGAAGTGACCAGGGGTCAAAACTTCGAAAACACTTATTTTTATTTTGCTCTACAAAATACATAAGTGATCAACAGCTTTAGATCTTATTTATATGTGTTCCTTTACGTAACTGTGACAATTTATTTTCTTACAAAGTTTACATGGATGATATTAATCGAAATTTAAGAAAATCTGAATTTTTACAAATATATAACCCCATCTGTCTATTTAACCATGCCAAATATCGACATCAGCACCAGTGACGAAACGATCCCGAAATATGGTTTGGGAATGGTTATTTTACAATTTTGGACAATTGATGATCTTTTGTAAGTGATCCTGGAGTTATTTCATGAACGTCAAAAGGAAACCCAAGTTACATATTATTTGCACTAAGATCCCAAGCAAGTGAACAAACTTCAGATACGCAGCTGTACAGTGGAACCCATTAAAAGGAAAGACGGTTCCCCCTATGTAACCGGGGATGTAGCTCAGTGGTAGAGTGTCCGCTCGTCACCCGGGGTTCGATTCCCGGTCGCATCATACCAAAAGACGTTAAAAGGTGGGAGTTGTTGCTGTCTTGCTTGACACTCAGCATTGTAAAGGCAGAATAACGCATTAACTGGCGCTGCACCGTGGCTGCCGGGTGCCATGGGCACAAATCAAATTTCCAACAAGCAAAAAAGTGAGCGTGGCTCATTTATACCCCAGACCGTGCATCCCTGACTAACTGAATTATTTTTTACTTTCAATGTAGTCATCTCTTGCACAGCATGTGACCCCCAAAGATTAATTGAGAAAAATGACTAATCCAAAAAATGGAACTTTGTAAAGAAAAACACACACAAAAAAACCTTATCAATTTTAATTTTGATTTGGCACTGGACCGCTTCTAGTAGAGAAGAAGACACATGCAAAATGTGAAAAGAATCAGATGAAAAGTTTTTCCTTTAATGGGTTGGACAAATCTGATATTGGAAAATGACTAAGTTCAAAACATGGAAATTTGTAAAAAATTCAAATATAAACGAAATTTGCTGTAACTTCGCACTGCACCCCTCCTAGTAGGGTAGAAGACATGTGCAAAATTGAAATTAATCGGATGAATAGTTATCCCGTAATAGGTCGGACAAAAAATGTCCTCTGACGGACAAACACAGACACTCACACACGGAATCGTTGGTATTACTACATACCCGGACCGTTGATAGGGGGTATTAAAATGTACATGTACATTTAATTGTAAAGATGCTGTGGAAGATGAAGCTCATGTTATTTTACACTGCCCTTTATACAAACATGTTACCAAAATTTTATTGTCTTTATGCGAAACGGAAATTTCCGATTTTTATGCAATGCCTGATAGAGAAAAGTTAGCTTTTATTATGTCATGCCCATGTACTTTTAGAATTACTGCCAAAACCTGCATGGATATCTTAAATATTAGAAAATTGTTTGTATATAGCTCTTAGCAACCATTTTACTATTGTATGTCTTTATGTATATATTTTATGTATTAGACTTTTTGTCAAAATGTTATAGTCTCTCATAATCCCATAAGGGATGGCTCATGTAATTTTTTTATCTTGCTTTTATCAGTGAATATGTTTGTTTATATGAGGTGAGACTTGTAATAAAATATCTGTCTGTCTGTCTGTCTGTCTGTACTGAGGACAATAAAGTGTTATTATAATTTATTATATCTAACGGGGTACGGACCTCTTGAGGGTATCCCGGCCCTCTGCAACACCAGAAAACTGGGCTGCATGAGGTTCGACCCCAGATATAATATGTTTACACTATTTCCTCGGAGCTCAAGAGATTTTAATGTTCAAATATCAAGAATAAAAACGAATAAAAAGGGAAGAACAATGATCCTGTAAATGCAATTATTTTATTAGTCAAGCAGTATATTTACAGATGCAGTATTAATTGTTTTACACCAAAAAATTAAATTGTACGTTACTACCATTCAACAAGATATATATTTCTATCTACAGAAACTGAAGAAATGTTTTTTCAATATTGGTCAACTTTGCATTTATTATTTAGAAATTATCCTATTTAGTTAGTGAACTAGCCAATTGTGGATTACGTATTTGAATACATGTGACATTTGTAAGCATTTCAACTCATGTATTTGCCTGTATTACAATTTTTTGGAAAAAAATAAAAAATAAAAATAAAAACGATGTCATGACTGCTAAAATGGTATACACTAAAGGGTTTGTTTGTTTATTTTTTTGAGACATGTATTTACCTGGTTCAAACACTTCATTTCTTATTAATTGATAATATCAATTGCTTTAATCATGACAAGGAAAACACGGAAAAATCCATGCATGGATGGATAAACAACTTCCTTAATCTATCAACTTTTTGAATGTCCCTCAAACAGATTAAAGGACAGCAATTTAAAAATGTGTTTTGCCAAATTATGTATATCTGTTTCAATTTTGACCAAAAAAACCTTCCAAAATTATGATTAATTATATTAATTAATTATGATTCCAAAATAATGGTTCTGAAATCGATAATCGTCTGCCCTGAATACTTGCCTGCCTTGAATAATAATTGACAAAATAGCGTCTAAATAAAAACTCGCCGGGTTATTAAATAAGGATTTACGGTATGACATTAAACGAGATATCCCTTATGCAATATACTTCAGGGTCGTTCTTTCCTATAGATAAACTCTATATCGATATATCTGAAGTAGTCAAGCCCTTGTACCTACACCTGCCCTTTCTAGTAAATAAATGCTTGAATGATTAATTAATTAGCTTAATTTCCGTTCCAACTAATGTGCTATGGCAATAGTGACAAACATTAAGGCCCCCTAAATAAATCTTATCTTTACAGACAGTCCAAAATGAAGCGATGACATGGATTTTTGTGACATCTTGTAACTTTTTTTGGTCAATGAACGAACCAATTTTAATAAAAAAATATTTGAACTTTAATCACTTTATCACTGTATAAAATCATCTTTGAAGCCCTACACGAACCGAATCAAGATGAATTTTAGAATTTGTTTCAATGTTTGTCTAGTTTACGGGAACAAAGTTCATTATCTCCTCCACATCCGGGAAAGTATGATGGCCGAGACGGGCCATCGCTCTTTCGCCCTTTGATATAAACGCGATAAAGCGATAAACCGATATTGGTGACCGACAAAGCGATATTTGGAAACGACAAAGAGAAATGGTCGAACGACAAAGCGATATGACGTAACGATAAAGCGAAATGGCGAAACGGGCCATCGCTCTTTCGCCCTTTGATATAAACGCGATAAAGCGATAAAGCGATATGGCCAAACGACAAAGCGATATGGTTGAACGACAAAGCGATATGGCCGAACGACAAAGCGATATGGCCGAACGACAAAGCGATATGGTTGAACGACAAAGCGATATGGCCGAACGACAAAGCGATATGGTTGAACGACAAAGCGATATGGTCGAACGACGAAGCGATATGAACCAACGATAAAGCGATATTTTCATATCGCTTTGTCGCGCAGCAATATCGCTTTACCGCTCTATCGTTCTTTCGCTCTTTCGCTTCGTCGGGTTGATTTGAAGATGTGCTATCTTACCAATCGGTCATTATGTATAAAGGAAAAACGATTGATGTCAACATTTCCCTGATGAACGCTTATATCAAACGATGGGAGTTGAATTCATTTTCTTTCTTATCTCAAGTTAGAACTAATGATATGATTTAACAAAACAATATAACCTACAAAAAAGTCTTTTATGAATTGCCTTTATTTGTAATATCCCATTGTCGATGTAATTTATATACACATAAAAACCAGGAATATATATGAGACCTTTAGAGCGAACGTTTAAATCAAACATTTCTAAAGATGAGATTAACCTTTTATTAATCCACTTGAGATGAGATTTATATTACATTCCTTACTGAATAACATAAGTTCTTAACAAGGAACAAAAGCATATACATGACCATCTATTAATACCTTATTATTACTTTACTACATGCACGATTGGAAAGATTTTTATTGATTTTGTTTAATTAGATTTACGTGTAAATAGCTTTAACAAAATATTGACCCTTAATAAATACATGTACGTTAACTGTGTATATTAATATCTAAGAAGATATATTAATGTTTTTTTCGCAGCAAAACGTAAGCGTTTAACATGGCCTGGTTTACAATAGAAATCCTTCAATATTCTCACAAGATATTCTCAATTAAGATAACCTAGAGGTTGACAATCTGTCTTTTCTTTTTAAGAAATACTTTACTAATAAAACCATCGCTATCTATACGGAGAAAAGTAATTACATGTATTTACAACACAGTTACAGTTTGTATGGAACCTGATAAAGCATATACCTATAATTTAGAAACATGGTTCATTTATTCATATACAATTATCTTAATATCGCTTACTTTCTAATGAAATGTTATGTTGATGTTTGTAGATGTTTTTTAATATTTAAATGTAAGGTTTACTAGTTTTCCGTTATATGTAATATAGTGACTAAGAAGATATTGATTTTATACTGTGCTAGTCTGAATTACCAGTTGTGGACTGTTCATGTAGAACGTAAAGTTTGTGAACTAAATGTCTCGGATTTTGCGTTTCCTTTTCTGTTAACACCAGTAGGAAACTCAATTATATAGACCATTTCCCGCGTCATCATCCCTTAAATATAAATGGTGCAGTTATATCGCTCATTTTGACAAACATCTATACTATAACTTCAGAGAAGCATCAAACCTAGTAAAAATTAATCACTTATCCTTGCTTTTTGGAAAATCGAAAGATCATTTTCCACTGAACTTTGTTGGAACGCTCGAACCTCTAGAATTTGCCTTTAAAATACATACAATTTAATGGTGGACTAAATCTACCTCAGATCAAACGGTCGAAGGTTACCCTGACGGCTGAACTAACGAGACTTTGTGAGATCTATTATCTGCGTAACACAGTAAGGACATTTTGATCTTATTTTAATGAGATTGAGCAAACGGAGTCCCCTTTCCGTTGTATTCAAAATTATCTTTATTGTTCGTCTATATGACTAAAGCAGTCTTTTTAAAGACTCGGAAGGCCCTGTGATGGCCCTTTCTAATCTTATTTTCTGTTACTAAAATCTTTCATAAACATAGAAGACTGCTAGAAACCAAGTCGATGTTCTCTGGTTCCCCTGAATATATAACGATTCCTAATTTTAGTATTGACGAATTATTATATATTTAACAAACACATATCCATTCAGCATGCAAGTGTATAACACAACACACAGAGTGCGGTTTCAGGGTTGTTAATTCAATGCTGACAAATTGCATGTTCAAACAGTGTTCTAATTAGGAAAACATTCTCCATGAGAAACATCTATATTTACATAGCAATGAACATGTTAATAGTTATCACTTTATTGTTTCAGCATTGCTGGTTAATCAAGAAATAAATATCATAATGTGTATGTCCACAGTAGTATACTGGAGTAGTTATAACCTGTTTAAAAACTTGTAAGTTAAACTTGAAAAACTTGCAAAGCTTGCGCAGCCAGTTACACAAAAGTTTTATTCAAGCGGTGTGTTATTGTGGTTTCATAAATGTGCAATGCTTCATTTTCTAAATAGTTTCTATGTTAACAAAGCCTTATTTCTTCTAATTAGAAGGCACGATTTGTATAACCTTCACAATGTGATGGGTTTTTTTTGCATAACATCCATTTTAGGGTTCATTGAAATGTATACCGGTCAAATGACCTTGTTAGATCAAATCAGAAGGGAGCATATCTCCTGAATTTTATAACCTGAATAACCTTATATTATATATGATAAATTTCAGCAACGGCCTGCTCTTAAGAACGACTCATTACAAGAACATGAGCTTTTCAACATCCTGTCCAAAAATGGATACAAGACCCTTTTAGCTCAATAGGCCTGTAAGGCCCGATAGGCTTATGGCATGACATGGTGTCCGGCTATTGTCATCTTCTTCTTTAGAAGCATAAGACCGAGAAAGCTGAAATCGTGTGTACAGACTACTACTACTACTACTAGTGAGGATTATGATTTACAGTTTTGGTGACCCTATGGCCTCCAAAAAGTACTTTGTGAAACTTTGGATTTTATTCTCTAAATTGTCATTTGAATATTTTTAGCAATTTCCATTTCTGAATTGATAACCGGAATCTGATATCACATCGCCTATATTCTTAATTTTTGAATTGGTGACCCTGTGGTCCCTCCAAAGCCCCCTTTGACGTTCGTCAACCACATTCGCCGCTCCCTACAGCAAAATTGAATATGAAGCCGGATGAGATACAAAGCCAATGGCTTTATATATATTAAGGCTAATAAAAATTACAAATATTTGCAGATGAATACACAGGTACAAATTCAGTAGATGAAATAGAAGGAAATACAAAAATGATAAATAGAGATTATTAACCGAGTGTGTTTCCGTATCATTAATATCATATAATAGGAATAAAATTTGTATTATGCGAGCCTTTGGCGAGCATAATACATATATTTTTATTCCTATTATATGATATTAATGATACGGAAACACACGAGGTTAATAATTTCTTTATCATATAATGTCATTTTGAAATAAACGAGTTTAAACGAAAATATGATTCCTACTTAAAAAATGTTTGACCTAGATTTCGCGGAGTAATTGCTTTCACAATAAACCAAGGTGAAGGTCATATTGTCGGCGATGTATAGTTGTGAACAGTCTAGAAATATTCCTTCATTAAATTATTTTTTTCACAGTGTTAGAAACGTCTTCTACAATCTATCAACATTTTCAGTATTATTCCCAGTACACGAGTAAATATTGTATTTTTTTATAACACAAAATGTGTAAGAACCACTTGTCAACGTCGCTACAACAGGGGAAGTAACTCTAACTGCATTTTGAAAAGCTGCATTGTCATTGTTGTTACGCCAGTTCAGTTACGGTATCCTTAGACCAAACACCGACTATTTGCGAAGGTGAGGTTGTTGCGTTTGTTACTCCGGTACTAGATAATGTGTATTATCACTAGAATATGATTTGTTTTTGCTGATAAGTTGGTAACCGACATGGTCAAAGCGATCTAGGCGTATGGTATTCACGAAAATTGAAGCACATATTTTTTCGATAGTCGATATTGTTAGCTGCATATCGTTATATTTTTTAAACGAACGATGAAAACAACTTGAAATGCTTCGATAACCAAGCTATAAATTCCTAAATACGAATGCGTGATAAGTTTACCCTGACGGCTTTTGTACGATATTTTATTCGATAAAAACACAAAACCTGAAAACTCCCGACGACGTTACCAATGGTCAGTGACCGTTTTAGGACTCGCATGACATGCGTGGAGTTTTGAGAAAATAGTTCGTGTTTTGACCTAATTTGCATCTTTATCAGATTTTGAGGCAATCGGATACCAAGTTTATCAGATAGCTTTATTGCACCGATAACACCCTCCATTATATGATAAATTGAAATTAATGCTGAGGAATATATGGATGACAACTTCTTTGTTCATTGTATGCGACGTTTCGACACAGATTCTTGTGTCGTTCTCAAGCAGAGGAAGAGTAATGAGCTAGGGGCATATATATAAGTAAATAATACAATGCACAGTGACAACAACTTAATGAAGAGATTAAATGTAATTAAACAGGGATGAGTGGTAGGAAACCAGTAATGTACAATGCAGTGCGTTACTGGTTTCCTACCACTCATCCCTGTTTAATTACATTTAATCTCTTCATTAAGTTGTTGTCACTGTGCATTGTATCATTTACTTATATATATGCCCCTAGCTCATTACTCTTCCTCTGCTTGAGAACGACACAAGAATCTGTGTCGAAACGTCGCATACAATGAACAAAGAAGTTGTCATCCATATATTCCTCAGCATTATTTTCATCCCAACTTCTAAAATGCCTCTCAAAGAAGTTGATAAATTGAAGTAGAATGTTTTAACGTATGCATGCATGATCTCAGAAAGATTACAATTTGTTTTCTGTTTGTATATATTGACTGTTATACGATGAACCCTAGTGGAATGGAGGTTTTATAAAAAGAACTGCGCATATTTTGTTCATACAAAATCCGAATGCCGATTGGAAGAAGCAAGGTCATGTGAATGGTATTTTAAAAATCTTATTACAATCGTTTCAAACATTTGCAAACATTCTGGAAACAATCTTAACTGACATGTATGGTAATAGTATCAGTATAAGTCATACACTGCGACTTTAGTTAACATTAATTTGACCGAACCAAAACCTCTATAAAAGCAAGTCTATATCTGCAGTGAACAAGCCATTTGTCTGAGACTCCTTTTGAGATTGTATTGATTAAGATATATGTTTTTATTTATTTAAGTCTATATCAGTATGTACACAGGTTGGTATGGTCAGTACAATATACACTTAATTGGATCGTTTTAATAGGGTCTATTTTCTCCAAATCCAGAAAAAGTAACCCAAACGAAAATTTAAGAGATATTCTGTGATTTTATCTGGCTTTCATACATTTCCAAAGACAATTTTTGGAAGATGATCCTTCAAAACATCTCTTATGACTATTCCAAAATGACAAATTTAACTTGAACAGCTGAGTATATAAGTATGACCCAAATACATCATTTCATTTAATATAAATGAATACTATTTACATACCATGATCGACTAAATATTATATTTTACATACGTAAGATGAATTTCAATGAAGTGGATTTCACATTAAATGCCCAAGAGAAAGTTGATAAAAAAGTATAAAATGACAGGGCGTTATTGTTCGTTTTGTGATGATGATATGAAGAGCGGGTTAGTGATATATGTAATGCTAGTGGGAGAGAGGGTTATGTAAATATGTTGAAGGGGAGAATGGGTAAGTAAAAATAAAAAAATTGGGAGATAGTTTTTATTCAACGATATGTTGATGAAGAGAGAGGGTTTAGTAAATGAAATCATGATTTGGAGAGACGGTTTTGTAAACGTTATGTTGACTAATACAGAAGTTAGTATACAATATTTTGATATGGGGAGAGAGGGTAAGTGTCACTGATATTTGGTGATTGGTTTATTCCCGATAGTGAATCGTACAGCAGGCAATAAGTATAAAAACATTATCTAGAGCTTAACCCTTTGCCATTTACAAATTAAAGTAGAAACCAAACGGGTTATTTATCGAATCAATTTTTCCAAGTGACGTGCCATACGTTCAAAAATATTTAGACCTCTAATAAGCCAAATTTGTGGGTATTATCCAAATAATTTAAAAACAAAGTGGGAAATTTCAAATAATATGTCATACAATCGAACAGCAACCATCGAGAAAGTCGACCTTTCTTATTAATCGGTACACAGACGAAACGTTAACCGTTATGAAAAAAGGACATTCCATAAGGAAAGAAATATTATTAGCTTGATAAAATCAGAATGTTAAATCAGATCAATAACATTTCTTGTTATTGTTTTAGCAATCTAGCAATTGTAATAAGTTTGTAATACTTAACCACAATGTAGACATGTCACTTGGGTTTTGTACAGTGTTTTGGTATGAGATCAAAACCTCCTTGATATTCGAACCTTTAATCTGTGGGTAAACGACTAAACGACAAGAGAAAGCATATTAACAAATATTTTTTTGGATGACAAAAACTAGCAAATACCGAAATTTGAATAATATAAATCATATTCAACCACACACAAGGACACCAGTTTATTAGCATTTAAACAGAACACCGACGTCTAAGTGAATATTCAGTATGATACTAGATTCCACTATGTAACCAACGTTTACTTGCCTTTATATCGAGTAGAGTACTTATTATATAGAAGGACAAAATGTTTTTTAGTTCATTAAAGTTCTTATGTTTCGAATAGATTCGTTGAGCTTATTGATGCACGCCATGACTTGTTGAGCAAACTCGTAGACCTATATATTCATTTGTCAAGTGTTCTAACAAAAAAAAGCATTGACACCTAAATGGGTTTAACTTTGCCACGATGACATGGTAACATCGATAATTGGTTAAATCAACACATCAATGTAATAACTTAAAACAAATTAATAATCTCGTTGTGATGTCCATTCGTTTTCTGTCCCCTATTCCTGTGACACTCGAAAGTCCCATCGACTGTTCTCTGTATTTGAGCGTTCGTATAAACTCAGTACAATCCCATATTGCATTGAGCTATGAACATCCTTGACTCGATCTATTTTTAGACATGTCAATTCGCTTTCAGATTTTTGGCTGTAATATAAATGATGATCGGAAATTTTTTAAAAACATTGTAAACGCTCTTCATGCATTTGTTGATTTTTTGATAATTGTATTAAGGTTTGCTAACTCACGGAGTGTCTCTTTAATGGAGATAGAGAGGGTTTGGTAAATGATATGTTAATAGGGAAAGAGGGTGTGATAAACCATCTGTTCGAAGGGAACGGGGGTGTGTAAACGACATGTAGATAGGGAGAGTTGATGAGTACACGTCATGTAGATAGAGAGAGAGGGTTAGTAAACGACATATAGATAGGGAGTGAGGGTTAGTAAACGACATATAGATAGGGAGAGAGGGTTAGCTAACGACATGAACAAAGGGGAGAGGGTTGGTAAACAACATGTAGATAGGAATAGAGGGTGAGTTAACGATATTTAGATAGGAAGAGATGGTTTAAAAAAGGCATATAGATAATGGAGTAAGGGTTAATAAACGATATGTTGATAAGAAGAAAAGGGTAAGTAAACGACATGTTAATAGAAAGAGAGGGTTAGTAAACGACATGTTGATAGAGAGAAAGGGTTAGTAAACGACATATTGATAGAGAGAAAGGGTTAGTAAACGACATGTTAAAAGTGTGAGAGGGTTATTCAAAGACATGTTGATAGTGTGAAAGGATTAGTAAACGACATGTTGATAGGGACAGAGGATAAGTAAACGACATGTTGAAAGGGAGTGAGGGTTAGTAAACGACATTTTGATAGGGAGAGAGGGTTAGTAAACGACATGTGGATAGGGAGAGAGGGTTAGTAAACGACATATAGATAGGGAGAGAGGGTTAGCTAACGACATGTACAAAAGGAGAGAGGGTTAGTAAACAACATGTAGATAGGAATAGAGGGTGAGTTAACGATATTTAGATAGGAAGAGATGGTTAGAAAAAGGCATATAGATAATGGAGTAAGGGTAAATAAACGATATGTTGATAAGAAGAAAAGGGTAAGTAAACGACATGTTAATTGAAAGAGAGGGTTAGTAAACGACATGTTGATAGAGAGAAAGGGTTAGTAAATGACATGTAGATAGAGAGAGAGGGTTAGTAAACGACATGTTGATAGAGAGAAAGGGTTAGTAAACGACATGTTAAAAGGGTGAGAGGGTTATTAAAAGACATGTTGATAGTGTGAAAGGATTAGTAAACGAAGTGTTGATAGGGACAGAGGATAAGTAAACGACATGTTGAAAGGGAGTGAGGGTTAGTAAATGACATGTTGATTGGAGAGAGGGTTAGTAAAAAAGACATTGTTTGTTGATGCAGAGAGGAGGTTATCAAATTACATGTTGATTGAGAGAAAGGGTTAGTAAATGAGACATTGTTTGTTGATTCAGAGAGGGTTTGTAAATTGCATTTGATTGGAAGGAGGATTTGTAAAGAAGACATTGTTTGTTGATGCAGAGAGAGGGATAGTAAATTATGTGTTGATGCAGAGAGAGGGTTAGTAAATTATGTGTTGATGGGAGAGAGGATTTGTAAAGAAGACATTGTTTGTTGATGCAGAGAGAGGGTTAGTAAATTATGTGTTGACGGAGAGAGAAGGTTAGTAAATTATGTGTTGATGGAGAGAGGGTTAGTAAATTATGTGTTGATGGAGAGAGGGTTAGTAAATTATGTGTTGATGCAGAGAGAGGGTTAGTAAATTATGTGTTGACGGAGAGAGAAGGTTAGTAAATTATGTGTTGATGGAGAGAGGGTTAGTAAATTATGAGTTGATGGAGAGAGGGTAAGTAAACTATGTGTTGATGGAGAGAGGGTTTGTAAATTATGTGTTGATGAGCAGAACTCAAAAACAGTTTGGCCTAGCTTAACGAAACTTTGTTTGCTAACCAAATTATCACATGTAATTGTGCCTTTTGGGATTTTCACTTTCTGGAATTTTTTATTTTTCCGGATTTCATTGAGCGGAATTTAAACTATTAGGGCTAGCTCATTGAAACTTAGTATATTGAATAATTATGACATGTAGTTGTGTTGCATCCCAACTATAGATACTATCCCATCTTAACATGGGATAGCTCTCCGGCTATCCCAACTGTGGATAAAGATCTATTCCAAGTTGGGATATCCCATCTTAATATGGGATACCTGGATCAATTTTGATTTTGAAAGAAAATATAACGTTTTAAAATATGAACTTTGAGACGAAATTAGATGAAAAAAATGACTTTGCATAAAAAAATGATTTTGAAAAGAAATTACCTTATAAAATGTTAATTTTGATGATAAGATTGATTTAATTGACTTCTTTTACTTGTTTGACGAACCATTGACTTTTTAATGATTTTTTTGTTTTGTGTTTGATAAAACATTGAGTTTGATGATAAAAAATGACATTGAAGAAAACTTTACATTTTGAAATGTTAATTTTGATGAAAAGATAGACTTTGATAGATTTCTTTTACTTGTACTTGAAGTATTGAGTTTGGTGAAAAAAGGACTTCGAAGAAAAAAATACCTTTTGAAAAGTTAATTGCAATGAAAAATAAATTTGAAAGCATGTTTAAGATCTTTACATTTTGATTTTGATAAAATTGATGATTGATGAAATAAGTATAAGAAATATTGATTTCGTTGACCAAATAATTGGATATTTTAATGAAATATTGACTTTGATAGCAAAAATTGATAAGTGGTTTATAAAATATTGACTTGGATAAGAAAAATTGATAAGTGGGTTATGAAATATTGAGTTTATCGGAAAATGTATATTTAGATTAAAGTTTGTTTTAGCGACCAACATTGATGAATAAATGTCTTTGATGAAAACATGTCTTTCATGGAATGAATACTTTGATGAAAATATTGCCTTTAACTAAAAGGGAAAACTTTAATTGAATGCTTTATTTTTTTCATGAAATACCGACTTTGATGGAATATCTTTGATACGTGTTTGAAAAACAAGTTTGATGAAAATTTATCTTACTGTATGTTATTATTGATGAAAAATATATTTAAAGCTTGTTTAAACAGCAACCGTTTTAGTTTGATGGGAAAAACCCTTGGATATTAGAGAATGTGATAATAGATATATATGTAAACAACAATTTCTTGGTAAATATACGACCAGAGGATTTCTACAAATGCATCAATCAAAACAAAAACAAAAGATCTGTCATTACTAAAATCTGTATCCTTTTCCAATCACAGTACACATGTGCGTGTATATGGTTGTAATCAATTCAATTCAATTTTTATTCCATTTTATGACATTTCTTTGAGTTTTGACAAAATAATATAATATAACCGGAAGGGTTTGGTGGTATTCAGTTTTACAAATATTCACAAACATGTAATGAAAGGATAATGTACATATCAATCTATAACTGATAAGTTTCATATTTCTAATTCCCATGGCGTTGAATAGACATTTACAGTGTACCTAAGTTACATAATTGAGTAGTATTTTGTAATGTATATAATTGAACCAATTTATAAACAATTGTGTTTTCCAATGATACTGTTTAATATATTTATGTCTTATTTCGATATATTTTGAACATTAAGGAACAAAATAAATGTAGCACTGCAGTATACAATCAAATTAAAAGGAGTCAAGTTTCAAGTTTCATGATTTTCTTCCAACTAGGAAGTGCACAGTAAATGTCCTCTCCCCTCTCTGGGCCCAGTGATTGTCGGTGTCGAGTTCTGTAGTTGCCTGTCTTTCTCTCTCTGTCTGTTTCCATGGTCCCCTTTTCCCCTGGGCCATCCTTCCGTCTTCTACCGACTCTTACATGACTGCTAGACTCTCTCTTCCTCGCTCCCTCTCAGCCTTCCAACCTGGCCACCCCGTAAAAACTCATTGATTTATACACTCCAAAGTATGAGATATGACTTATACTAGACTCTTGCTTATTTCTGTACGCATATAACCTTAACCCTCTTGCTCTGGCAATACAGAATATACTTGAAAACATTTGACACTGCCTCTTGTCAATATGACTCCGTCCTGACACTTCTCATATAATACGCAATAATTATTTCCTTTTCGAAAATGTTTTGATATTTATGTCTAAGCATTGTACTGTCGGTAGTTTTCAATGAACTTTAACGGTTTTTTAATAAAAATATATGTAAAGAAAAAATGTCTTTACATTTTAGATGCAAACATAAACTGCACATATCCATCTCAATAGGTAGATTTAAGTAATGTTAATGATTACATGTCTCCAAATATAATCGAGGAGTGTATCGTTTCTCGTTATATAAGTGTACGTTGCTACTTTTAAGAAAATATTAAGAATATATCTATTCATTTTTGGTAATATTCCCTTTCAATTCCAATGTTGAATATTTGAGAAACTAAAACTTGATAAAAAAAATTTAAACCCCTTGAAAATAAGCAAATTGAAATTGAGTGCAATGCACAGTTTGCCAAACGATACGTCAACTTTAAACAAATCTTTCAATAACTATATCCGGTATACATTTTAATTCAAATGTCTTCTTAATAATGCTACATATGCCTTATATAAACTCAAAATGATTCCCATTTAAGAGTTTCTTAGTTTGCCCTGTATTTTGTACATGAAATGTTATCAGTGTTATTTCTTTTGATAAGTAAATTCCATATATAAACACAAACATAAATACATGTACAACAATCTAGTAATCTATCCATACTTCTTAAAACACAGAGAATGATATTTAAAAACAATTATTATGTAAATCCAAGATATGATAAGTTACCATTGTTACTTGGAACCCTTGCTAAAAGAGATATTCCGAAACAAGGAAATAAGCATATCCATTTCAATTATATGTAATACTTTCAAAACCTAATTATCCAACATACATAATATGCACAGTCACTGTGTCATATATGATATGAAAAATCTTTTATGTTCTACGGTGAGTGCCTGTTAAGACTTAAAGATTGACAATCTTATCGCTTGCTAATTAAACATTGCTCATATTTAGTTTATAAATATTGAGAAGTCTTTAAAACCGAATCTATGAACGGCATTCTGTAAGTCATTATACATCTACAAAGAGACAATTCTAGAACTACAATGTAGGTCGCATGGCAAGATAGATCAATATGTCGATTGGAATCATTATCTAAATTCATGAAAGATGACATCAAATAAAATGCACTATTTATATCCTTTATGAATATACAGTAAGTTTGTTTGTCAAGTAAATATCTGTTAGTTTCTGGAATTTGCTTATTCATTTTCTTTATAAATACGTCTCCATAAAGATGAATTTCAATTGATAAGCGATAAGCAGTATCCTGTATGCGAATCTTCGATTATGTAAAAAAATCATTGAAAGCTTCGTCTTTGATCTATATAACTCTTTCGCTTTATCGCTCTTTCGCTCTTTCGCTCTTTCGCTTTATCGTTCTGTCGCTTTATCGTTCTGTCGCTTTATCGCCCTATCGCTCTGTCGCTTTATCGCTTTATCGCCCTATCGCTCTGTCGCTTTGTCGTTAAGGTATATCGCTTTGTCGCTCTTTCGCTTTGTCGCTCTTTCGCTTTGTCGCTCTTTCGCTTTGTCGCTCTTTCGCTTTGTCGCTCTTTCGCTTTGTCGCTCTTTCGCTTTGTCGCTCTTTCGCTTTATCGCTCTTTCGCTTTATCGCTCTATCGCTCTTTCGCTTTGTCGTGCTATTATATCGCTTTGTCGTCTGCTACTTCGCTTTGTCGCTCTTTCGCTTTATCGCTCTATCGCTCTTTCGCTTTGTCGTGCTATTATATCGCTTTGTCGTCTGCTACTTCGCTTTGTCGTTTGGCCATATCGCTTTGTCGTTCGGGCATATCGCTTTGTCGTTTGGCCATTTCGCTTTGTCGTTCGGCCATATCGCTTTGTCGTTTCCAAATTTCGCTTTGTCGTTTCCAAATTTCGCTTTGTCGTTTGGCCATTTCGCTTTATCGCTTTATCGCGTTAATATGAAAGGGCGAAAGAGCGATGTCCCGTTTCGGCCATCATACTTTGTCGTTCGGCCATTTCGCTTTGTCGTTTCCAAATATCGCTTTGTCGTTCGTTAATATCGCTTTATCGCTTTATCGCGTTTATATCAAAGGGCGAAAGAGCGATGGCCCGTTTCGGCCATCATACAAGACAGATTGCAAAGAAACATTTTGAAACAAATGACATGTAGATATCGCACGTATAACTGCGTCAGCTTCTAATCAAAAGTGTCCGAAGTTCGGGCGACTTTGGGTTGTGTCCGAACCTCGGT
Source organism: Steromphala cineraria (assembly GCA_916613615.1). Lineage (NCBI taxonomy): Eukaryota > Metazoa > Mollusca > Gastropoda > Trochida > Trochidae > Steromphala > Steromphala cineraria. The sequence continues at coordinate 31,194,280 of OU744737.1, forward strand.
CAGTTTGCCCTATACATGTACTGCAAAATTAAAGAATAATGAAGGCCGCTGGCAAGGCATAGTTTCGTTAATGAGAATTTGTCCATTATGCAACTCGGGTATAGAAAATGAATACCACTTTTTACTTATTTGTCCTGCTTATGCCACTATTCGTAAAATATACTTCACTTCAAACATGAGAACAAGTACGATTGTATTTTAGAATTTCCTACAGACATAAACAATATCAGTAACAAATTTAAGTTACTATCTTTATCATGCCTTTGAAGAAAGAAAACGTTTACTTAACGAATATGATATTAATGATTGAATGTGATATATATATGCAGTGATATTATATCCTCGACAATATATACATGTAAGAGACTATACTTTTGATTTATATGTTACAAGACCTCTCCTCTTAATATATATATTGTATGACATGCATGTATTATTATATGCATTATATTATATGGATATTTATATAGCGCGCATATCCAACCACTCGTGGTTGCTCAAGGCGCTTACATTTTTCCCCTGGCCAATGGCATTCTTTCACCGTCCGATCATTTTTCCATTTCAACTCCCTGGGGAGTATTCAACCGGCATCCATATGTGGCGCTCAGGTTATAATTAGAGACCATTCATTCTATGCCTCACAGGGTACCCATTCACAGCTGGGTCACAGCAGTTTGTCCAACACTGCTGAACGCTGATAACCGACATCTCTGCGTATGCACGTGTTCAATAGACATGTATCCACCATGACATGAATTCGTGGGATCTTTTAAGTGCGCAGTTTTTGTTGCACTACACACTAGGGCTCCAGGGTGACACTTATAGAGTTCTAACAGAGGTGATCATTATGCAGTTACGTGTGCCTCTTTCTCGGAAGATATTTGCACATAACAATACTTGTAATAATGCGTTCAAATTTGTATGGGATAACGACAAACGTGAACAATTTAGACAAAACATTTTGTCAGATTCGATACAGGATATCCTTGACAAATATGTTGATAGTGCGTTCACTTGTATCGATTCTAGCATTGACTTTATTGTAGATGCTATCTGTCAAGCAGCTTCAGATATGAAAAGAAAATGTATAAATAGGGAAAATGATGTAAATGACTGGTTTGATAATCAATGTAGAAAGCTAAAAACCGAACGATGTAAATTATTGAATAAGTTTAGGAAACAAAAAGACAGGATATCATTGGAAAATTATAATTTATCAAGAAACAAATATAATGCCTATTGCAAGCAACAACGTATTGCGTATTATAAAGAGAAGCAGAGTAAAATTGAAAGTAATATTAACGACTCCAAAATATTTTGGCGTGAATTGAAATCTTTGAATAGTAAGAGTGTTTCAAATAACAATATCCCAACGCAAGAGTGGTTCAATCACTTTAAAACAGTGTTTTCAGTTGAACATGTTGGAAATAGGAGAAACTTGGTTAGTAATGATCATGAGCCTTTGTCTGATTATGACTCAAATAGTGACCTTACAAAGGATATTCTTGATTCCCCTATATCCAAAGAAGAGATCATAGATAGTATCAATAACCTTAAACTCAATAAATCTCCGGGGATAGACAATTTAATTCCCGAATTTTTTAAACATTCGGCTGACCTCCTACTACCATACTTTGAATTAATTTTCAATTTGATATTAGAACGCGGAACATTTCCAAACTCCTGGTCTGTTGGGATAATCGTTCCTTTACATAAACAAGGTAATTTGGATAATGTTGATAACTACAGAGGAATTACATTGCTAAGTATATTTAGTAAAGTTTTCACATCAATTATTAACACACGACTAGTGTTTTGGGGCGACACTATGAATAAAATTAATGAATCCCAAGCAGGATTCAGACAAGGATATACAACAACGGATAACATGTTTATCTTACAAAGTATGATACAAAGATATTTGAAAAATCAAAGTGGAAAGTTATATGCAATGTTCGTTGATTTTTCTAAAGCATTTGATACTGTACAAAGACATAAGCTATGGGGATTATGTAACACACATGGACTTAGTAGTAAAATGACCAATCTTTTAAGTAATATCTATGAAAATATTAAAGCTTGTGTTAAGAACAAAACTTTTCTTTCCGACACTTTTGATATACAAGTCGGAGTAAGACAGGGCTGTATACTGAGCCCTTTTTTGTTTTCATTCTTTATAAATGAATTAGCAATATAGATTGAAAAAAACTGCTCACATGGTATACAATTACACCCTGATATGTTTAACCTTTTCCTTCTATTATTTGCAGATGATATTGTTCTTATCTCTAGTACTATTTGTGGTCTCCAGAAACAAATCAATGAATTAGAAAAATACTGCGAAGAGTTCTGTCTAAAAGTAAATAAGGATAAAACAAAAATTGTTGTCTTTAAAAAAGGAGGGAAATTGTCGAAAATGGAAAATTGGTACTATAAAGACAATAAAATAGAAACAACTTCGGCATATAAATATCTCGGTGTATACTTTACTAATCATCGGTACATGCAAAGTATGCAGCTGTGCAAGCACGAAAAGTATTGATTAGTATAACGAGAAATATAAAGATACTTGGTGACTTAAGTTTGGCATCGTTCTTCCAAATATTTGATGTTAAAATCAAACCTATTTTACTATATGGGGCAGAAATTTGGGGGTTTAAATACTTTGATTGTATAGAAAAGGTACATTTATTTGCATGCAAAAAGTTTCTTGGGGTAAAGATGAGCACATCAAATGTAATGGTGTATGGTGAATGTCGCAGATACCCACTTAGGATATACACACAAATCAGAGTGATAAAATATTGGATAAGGCTGTTAAGTATGCCACCCTACTGTTTGCCTAAAATGTGCTATAAAATGATGTTACTATATGACAAAGAGGGTAAAAAAAATTGGGTATCGGATGTAAAAGAATTCCTTTTTTCAACTGGATTCAACCACATATGGTACGAACAAAATGTTGAATTTTCGGCATTATTTCTTAATGCATTAAGATTAAAAGATATTTATCAACAGAACTGGCTTGATACAATTACGACATCGTCAAAATGTAATTACTACTCAATCTTTAAAACGCACATTTACACTGAACGTTACTTATCATGTGTCAATATTAAAAAATTTAGAATATCTTTAGCTCGTTTCCGTTGCTCATCCCATGATCTCTTAATTGAAAAGGGTAGATTTACAAATATCCCAAGACAATCCAGAATCTGTAATTATCGTGCCGTTGAAGACGAATATCATTTTCTTCTTGTATGTCCAGCATATAATAGCATACGTAAAAACTTTATTAAAGAATTCTATTTTGTACACCCATCAATTGATAAGTTTTCATTACTTTTGAATTGTTTGAATGAAACTGTCATTCAGAATGTAGCTGTTTTTATCTACCATGCAATGTTGTTAAGAAATTTGTATATATGAAATGTACTATAGGCCTGTGGCCTCCTCAGTACTGAAATAAAGATTGATTGATTGAACAGAGGTGAACTCTAGGTTTTTACACCTTGGCCTGGATGGGATTCGAACCCTGGACCTCAGCAACGTGAGACCGGCGCTCTTGCCGACTGAGCCATCCCGTACCCGTATATATGTACTTGGGCATATGGCCTACATACGAAATAAAGATGACGATGATACTGATACATATGAGCTTGGACAGACACAGAATTATTTTCATGTAGGCTGAAACTAAAACAGCTGCGTTTGTGTAATTGTACACTTCAGGCCATCATTTACTGGACACCCCAGAAAGGAAAAGGAAAAGATCAAAAGAAACAGAAAAGATGCCATTATACGCGCGACCTACAGGCCAAGAAACTGCGTGGCTCTCAATTCAATTCACAGTTAGCTTGTGTAGTTGGTTTGGCTTACGAGGGCGTTTTGGATTAGAACATCTTCGTTATTCATGTTTTACATTCTTTTGTTGGATCGTGTCATGGAAAAGTGAACGAAATAAGTTTCATTGTATTAGATTGTATGCGGAAAATACAGTTCCATCATGTTGTTGAAAATATCTAAGAATTCAATAGTTTGTGTATTAACTCCCCTGCGCCACTCGAACCATATGTAATTCATTCTAAGACTATATACAGTTTGGGCTCACACTTTGTCGAGGAAAGTTTCGACAATAGACGCTAAAACCAGTCGACTTTACAAAAACTCTTCAAAGATATAAACGTGCATCCTCGTTTCGACGTTTGAAGTAAATGTAAGATTTAATCAATCACTGATATTTTCGAAATGCTCAGTCTAAATAGATTTTGATTAACAGGTATTATATGACCTAATATAAAACCTGTTGATCGAAATTTATTTATTTAATGCATTCACTGAATTTAAGTGACTTCAGCGCTCATATACATAAAGTATGAAGATTCACACAAAGTCCATTGGCGGCCATTTTGTGTGAGCACCTTTAATTCATTTTGTGCAAGAAAAAGGAATCGCATGGCTAAACTTAACATTATATATTAGAATAATTACTGCTTCATTTAGTTCGAATACATTTCCTTTCAATTAGAACCATTAATTTTAATTTTCCTGACATCACCTTATGTTCCCCCTAAAAACGTGCTACTGCCCCTTTAAATTGAAGGTCAGAATATGTCCTCGTGTTTGAATAAAGTTTCTCTTTAAAGGGGCAGTAGCACGTTTTTAGGGGGAATATAAGTTGATGTCAGGAAAATGAAAATTAATGATTTCAATTGAAAGACAATGTATTAAAACTAAATGGAGCAGTAATAATTCAAATATAAATCGTTAAGTTTAGCCATGCAATTCCTTTTTCTTACACCAAATGAATTAAAGGTGTTCACACAAAATGGCCGCCAATGGATTTTATGTTAATCGTCATACTTTGTCCTCAGACTATGGATGATTGGCTTGTGTAATGAGATTTTTTACACTGTCAAAATAATACATTTAGCATCAACTTACAATTAGCAGAGAAAAATTCAAAATATAAATTTATCAAAAAACGTGCTTCTGCCCCTTTAAACACTCCAACCACATAATCGTTTTAATTCAGATAACCGGAATACTCGCTTTCCGGACGATTTTCAGGTGAAACAAAATCGTCCGAAAACACGACCTTCTACTTTAGTGTAAATATTAACCCGTTTTCTTAATCATATGCAGCATAAACAGATTTGTTGAATTAACTGCATTCTCTCCGAACAGAGCCAGATAATTGCAGTAGATATGGCATTTCCCTAAAATATCTTCACATTTTGTGATAAATCTCAAAAGTTTACCATAATTTTTCCAAAATTGTTAAACTTTACAAACCTACATACCAAGTTTTATCCCGACCATACACCCTTGTTGATTTTCACAGTCCGATACAGTTTGTCAAAGATATCTGATAGAGTTATATTAATTACTTTCTTTTAATGAGACATGAGCTGGCCTGTTTGAGGACAGGATGTGTTCCTGGACGTTCTTTATTTACTCTTACCGCAAATAATACCCTATGTGAAAACGGCAGTAGCACGTTTGAGGGGGAATATAAGGCTTTGTCAGGAATATAGGTCCAATGAAAAGACAATGTATTTAAACTGAATGAAGCAGTAATAAATCAAATACATAATGATAAGTTCAGCCATTTCTTACACAGAATGGATATAAGGCGTTCACACAAAAATGGCCGCCAATGGACTTTATGTGAATCTTTATAATCTGTGTCTGATTGGTTTGTATAAAGAGATTTTTGACACTATCAAAATAATACATTTAGCAGTAACGTATAATTATAAGTAAAAATTGAAAAAACAAAATGTTCAAAAAACGTGCTACTGCTCCTTTAAGACAAATTATAACATTAACATTACCTGTTCCTGAGAGTCACCAGAAGCACACAACTTGCTTTCCATTAACCGGCCAAACACACGTTTCTTTTTCAGAAAGGATCCTCCTTGGGGTACTTACTGCATAAAATCTGTGTTTTTTGCTAATATGACAGGTTGTGACTATTTTTAGAATAAAAATACACAAAAACAACGTTAAAAACGTGTTTTGTTATCATTTGACCACCCATAGGGAGCCCCTTACCAAGCGGTAGCTATGGCAACATGGGCAGATAACTCCAACCTCATCACTTATCAATCTGTCATCGACCTGAGAGGACGTCGTTTTTTTTCGAGTCGAAGATTTTTGCAAAGTTGTAAGAAAACGGAAACATGGACAAGGAAGCTGTATGTTTGGTATACCTTTCTATATTAGAATTAGAATAGGTTCGCATTCTCGCATTCCTCGCGTTGTGACTTAGGAATTTCCAAACTAGACACGACCACGTGTTGTGCTTGGTGCGGGAATTCGACAAACATGGCGGATTCTCGGAAAATTGTTTTTCCTGCTAGTGGAAAATAGATATTTTTCGTTTGGAGTTCGTTGTGTTTGGCACTTGTTTTAGTATTTTGTCTAAATCAAGCATCCTTTTATATATGCTGGCAGGAATAATTTTCCACTTTGAATTTTTTCTTGGTGGAAATTTTTTCGTGCGGCAGGGCAAGTCATGTTGTTTACATGCTCTTTTCCTTTTCAGGCCGTATTGTTATTGTTGCTTGCCCTTGATGCTTCTCATATAACATGTCGGTTTATTTTGCGCTGTATTACCTTCTAGCTTTAGGTAGCTTAGTTAGGTATTTATTTAGTGCTTTTCCCCTTCCCCACTTAGTCTTCCTGACAGTTAATTATTTTTTTGTTCGATCTTTTCAGACGTTCAAAAAATGCTTTAACTGCGGCAGCACTCTTCCGGTCTCTGACCCTCACGAGTGCTGCCTTCTCTGTCTCGTCATCGACCATCATGACGATGCAGAGTGTACCACTTGCCAGGGGTTTGTGGACAAGACCAAGAGGAGAAGGACCCTTGATGCCACCTTCTACAGACAGGTGATCAAGGCAGGAGGAGACCCACGCACGGCCATCCCCCCCTCTAAACGCAAGAGTAAGAAGGGTAAAGGAGTGCCAGTTCAGTCCCCCCCGATCCCGTCGGACTCCAGGAGTTCGGACTCGGATGCGGGGGGCCGGCTGGCCTCCGTTAGGGCTCGTCCTGTCACTAACACTGCTCCTAATATCGATGTTATTAACACAATCATTAAGGGTCAGATGAAGGGGCTGCTCGGGGACCTGATGGCTCAAATGCGAAAAGAATTTCGCCCTTCGGCCTTCCGTGCAGTCCCCGATGACCCGCCGGCCGGCCCTTCGGGGTCCGGTTCCGGCCAGGGCCTCGAGGCTAACCTGGGCAGGGGCCCAGGTAATGCCTCGCTGGTTCGTGCTCAGGTGACCCCCCAGGTGCCTTCGAGCTCTTCTACACGGGACCCCCCCCGCTAGACGCGACCCAGTCGAGTCGTCGGGGGGGACCGGTTCCCCACAGATTCGGGTCCCCGGCACTTCGGTGTCGAGGACGCCTGCACTCCCTCCGATCCCGCCCCCTTCCCTGGAACGGCCCGAGGTCCTGGACTCGGTCGTCCGGGTTCCTGTCCGGCCTCCGTCGATTCCTTCGGATCCCACCTTGGACGACCCCGGATCGCAAGATCCGGAGTTGCCTGAGGGGAATTTGGAGGATGAGATGGAGGTTGACGGGGACTCGGAGGCTGAGCCCACGGATCTTCCCGCCACCTTGGTCCTGAGAGAAATGCGCTGCAAGCTTGCCGTAGCGTTTCCTCAGGTGGTCGTTCCGGAGAAGGAGGCAGATGAGTAGGGGTTCCGTCTCCCGGGCGGCGCCTTCGCTCAGCGAAAGGCGAAGCAGGTTAGGATTCGTTAGTGGCCGATTCGATCGCGCCCCTCCTTTTGGGTACCCGCAAGAGAACCGACCTACCGGAACTCGCTAAGAGGTACCCGTTGGGGGAGGCGGGGTTGTTTGAGGTCCCTGGCGTTGACGATGACGTGCTAGCCTCAGTCAGCCCGGACCTTATCGGGGTCCGGGGCCGGCGGCTGCCACCCTTCAAGGCCGGCAGCGTCACGCTGAAAGCAGATTTCGTGTCGTACGAGACAATGTACCGAAATGCCTGCCAGCAGCTACGTGTCGCTGTCCACTCTGCCTACATGGCTTCGCTTCTCACGAAGTCATTGAATGAGGGGAAGGAGCACTCCACCCAGGTGGGACTCCAAAAGCAGTTGGCTGAGGTTCAGTAACACCTGGCTCGCGACTCCATCAGGAGTGCGTCGAGTCAGGTGATGGCCGCAGTGATGGGGCTGCGCCGCCTCTGGTTGAGTTGCTCATCACTCACACAGGCGACCACCAATTCGCTCATGGCACTCCCCTACGAACTAGGTTCACCCTTGTTCCCGGGAGCTGCTGGGGTGATTAAGGATTGCGTGGACCGTATCATCAGGACCAGGGACGCCAAAGGCGGCTCTGGCAACCTCGGGAAACGCAAATCCTCCCCTCTTGTTGACCATACTGGTCCGCCGGCCAAGACTTACTCGCAGTGGAATTCTCAAATTCCCAACACGAGAGGTCAGGGTCAACAACAAAGAGGGAAGGGTGGTGGCAAGAACCGCAAAGGCAAGCAGCGGGCCAAGGGCCAGCAGCAGCCTTTTCGGGGGAAAGGGGGCTCCAACCAGGGCTCCTGATTACCCAGTCGTTCGAGTTGGAGAACCGTGCGGGGGCCGGAGTGCCGCCAATATCGGGGATCCTGTGCCACCATCAGAATGTTTCAGAGAACCTTGCGGGGGCCGGAGTGCCGCCAATACCGGGGATCTTGTGCCATCAACAGAATCTTCCAGTCGGAGGAAGGCTGACTCACTTCCTGTCGGAATGGGAGAAAGCTACGTCCAATGCCTGGGTCCTGTCCACGCTCAGGGATGGACATTTGCCTCGCTGGAAGATTGGGCCACCTTCTTTTACTGGAGTGAGGAGCACCCCGGTGCCGTCCTCTCCAGAGAAGGCCAAAGTTCTCCGAGCCGAAGTCGCAGCTCTGCTCGACAAAGCAGCTATAGAGACAGTTCCATTGGGACAGGAGCAAGTAGGGTATTATTCGACCTACTTCCTAGTCACCAAGAAGGATGGAGGCTTCAGGCCCATCCTGAATCTCAAACATCTGAACAAGATGCTAGAGGTTCCATCGTTCAAGATGGAGTCTCTGAGATCAGTGATAGCGTCTGTAGAGGCAGGAGATTGGCTGTCGTCAATCGACCTCAAAGACGCGTACCTTCATGTTCCGATGCACCCCCAGTTCAAGCAATACCTCAGGTTTGCTTTCGACGGGGTGTGCTATCAGTTCCGGGTGCTCCCCTTCGGCATTTCTACAGCTCCAAGGGTGTTCACCAAGTTGATGCTCATTCCAGCACAGGTGGCCAGATCGCAGGGCAGGTGTTGTCACCCCTACCTCGACGACTGGTTAATCAGGGCCTTGTCCCAAATGTTGAACGAGACAGCCACCCAGGACGTGCAGAACATTCTTCTCCGCCTGGGTTGGATTATAAATCTCAAAAAGTCAGATCTCACCCCCTCACAGGACCTGGTGTTCCTAGGGGCCAGATTCAACACAGCGACAGGCTTAGTTTCCCTGGCCCCAGATCGTGTGACCAAGGTATCCTTATGCGTCCACCGGTTCCTTCAGTCTCCTGCCCACCCAGCTCGGATGTGGCTCCGTTTGCTGGGGAACATGGCGGCAACGGTGGACATAGTCTGGAGGGCTCGTCTGAGGATGAGACCAGTTCAGCAAGCTCTAGCGGAGCTTTGGTCTCATGCCGAGAGTCTAGAGAAAAGCATTTCGATACCAGACTGGCTGATAGCACATCTTCATTGGTGGTGCTCAGAGGGCAATCTGTCCAGGGGGCTTCCCCTGGATTTGCCGATTCCGACGGTCACGATTCAGACGGACGCGTCCCTCTCAGGTTGGGGGGGAGTCCTGGGGATCCACTCAGCTTCGGGCCTGTGGTCCCCGGACGAGTCCAAACTCCATATCAATGTTCTGGAGCTTCGTGCAGTCAGGAGGGTCTTCGACCAATTCCTGCATCTGATTCAGGGTCAGGTAGTGCGTCTAGAGCTGGACAATCGTACAGCTATGACGTACATACTGAAACAGGGCGGAACGGTGTCACCGTCGCTCCTATGGGAGGCGTGGCAGTTCCTACTTTGGGCCGACCGGTTCGACATCCGGGTTCTACCGGTGTATCTCCCGGGGGTGGACAACGTCCGTGCGGACGCTCTGTCTCGCCGCATCCTAGCTCCTCACGAGTGGATGCTAGACCGGGAGACATTCGGGATTATTTCCCAGTGTTACGGACCGTTCCAGGTGGATCTGTTTGCGTCTGGAGTGACGAATCAGACTCCGGTGTTCTGCTCGAGAACCCCCCATCCAAACGCTCTGTCTTCAGACGCCTTCGCGATAGACTGGACCGATCGAGTGCTGTGGGCGTTCCCGCCAATTCCACTCATTCCCAGGGTTCTGTCGCAGTTGAGCAGCCAGCCTCCACAGTTGCTAGTCCTACTGGCTCCACTTTGGACGGCTCAGAGCTGGTTCCTGTTGGTGCTCAGAAGTCTGGTACGGCCTCCCGTACTGCTGACGAGTTACCGGGACCTTCTAACTCAGGAAGGGGCGCCACACCCGAATCCCAGAATTCAGTGGGTGGCTTGGCCACTATCCGGAATCGCCTCCAGGAGAGCGGTATTCCTGCACGAGTTGCAGACACAATACTGGCTTCGAGGAGGGATTCAACAAACAATCAGTACGAGGATAGATGGGCCTGTTATGCGCGCTGGTGTGGAAATCGAGGGCTTCTCAATCCCTTTTCTGCGGGTCTAGTTCAGGTGCTCGAGTTTTTACAATCCCGACTGGATGACGGTTTGGCCGCATCTACAGTCAGGGGATACTCGACGGCTATTTCCGCTTTCCACGTTCCTGTGGATGGCTCCGTTTTAGGCAGTCATCCTATGGTCCAGCGTTTCTTAGCAGGTGTGGACAGGATCCGTCCGCCTGTGCGGCGGGTCAGCCCTGTTTGGGATCTGTCGATAGTGTTAGATTGGCTGTCGGGTCCGTCCTTCCGGAGGGACCTCGACTCCATTTCACTACAGCTTTTGACCTGGAAGGCAGCCTTCTTAGTGGCGATCACGTCTGGCAGGCGGGTAGGCGACATTCATGCGATGTCCGCCGAGCCCGAGCTGACTGTCTTTCATAGAGACAGAGTCAGCATTAGACTGCCGGACTCATATCGTCCGAAGGTTGATCACTCCTTTCACGTTTCGGCCCCTATTGAGCTTCCGGCGCTTCTGAAGTCGGCGGCCTCGGGCACGAGGGCCTCGCTTCCACATCTTCTCGATGTTCGCAGTACCCTGAGGGCGTACATAAGACGAACTAAGGGGATCCGTAAGGATAAGCAGCTCTTTTGCTGCTATGGTGGTGCGAAGCCAGGGGGTCCTGCTTCAAAACAAACTATATCCAGGTGGATCGTTTCGACGATTTGTATGGCATACGTCCACAAGGGACAGCAGCCGCCTGAGGGTTTGAAAGCTCATTCGGTTAGGGCGGTGGCAACCTCTAAGGCTTTTGCTGCGGCCCTGCCCATTGAAGAGATCTGTTCAGCCGCTATCTGGAGCCGGCCGAACACGTTCATTAGACACTATCAACTCGACATGCACTCCAGTGAGCGTGCTCGGTTTGGCAGGTCGGTTCTCTCCAGTGGGCAGAGTCGTGTACCCTCTAGCTGATTGAGCTTTCGAGAGGTATTTTACGATTTTAAATACAATTTTTTATTGCCTTTGTTGACTTAGCGGGGTACTAACTAAGTACTAACCACTAACTTGTTATTCAAAGCGAGCCCTAGCGGAGGCCACCCGGAGGGGTTGGCTGCTTGGCTTTGGGATTATATTAATTTTTCCCCCGATTCCATATTCCTTGGAGGAAAAAAAAAGGGAGGGGGGAGGGGGTTTCGACTCATTATGTCACGGCTTATCATGAGGCCATAGTGGTAGTTCCCATAGGGTGGTCGGCAGAGGTGCTATCACCGCGGGAGCAAGTCACGTGACCAGGTGGGTGTTCACTCCTTGTTCTTTTACTTTTTGTTTAAGACAGAATAACCACTGCCAGGGATACAATCTTTGAGAGTCTGCCTTATGCAGTAAGTACCCCAAGGAGGATCCTTTCTGAAAAAGAATCGAACAAACCTGCAGAGGTTTCAGATTCTTTGAAGAGGATCCTCCTTGGGGTACGGCCACCCGCCTCCCCTTATTCTGTCTGGCTTGCTAGATTGATAAGTGATGAGGTTGGAGTTATCTGCCCATGTTGCCATAGCTACCGCTTGGTAAGGGGCTCCCTATGGGTGGTCAAATGATAACAAAACACGTTTTTAACGTTGTTTTTGTGTATTTTTATTCTAAAAATAGTCACAACCTGTCATATTAGCAAAAAACACAGATTTTATGCAGTAAGTACCCCAAGGAGGATCCTCTTCAAAGAATCTGAAACCTCTGCAGGTTTGTTCGAATTTCCTCGAATAGGCGCCGGGCCTCGAATAGACGCCGGGTCTCGAATAGACGCCGGGCCTCGGATAGACTCCGGGCCTCGAATAGACGCCGGGCCTCGAATAGAATCCGGGCCTCGAATAGAATCCGGGCCTCAAATTGACTCCGGGCCTCGAATAGACGCCGGGTCTCTAATAGACGCCGGGCCTCGAATAGGCGCCGGGCCTCGAATAGGCGCCGGGTCTCGAATAGGCGCCGGGCCTCGAATAGACGCCGGGCCTCGAATAGACGCCGGGCCTCCAATAGGCGCCGGGCCTCGAATAGGCGCCGGGTCTCGAATAGGCGCCGGGCCTCGAATAGACGCCGGGCCTGGAATAGGCGCAATAGACGCCGGGCCTCGAAAAGGCGCCGTGCCTCGAAAAGGCGCCGGGCCTCGAATAGACGCTGGGCCTCGAATAGACGCTGGGCCTTGAATAGACGCCGGTCCTCGAATAGGCGCCGGGCCTCGAATAGAGGCCGGGGGTATGGCTGTTTTAAGTAAATACACACCGGGTCTCGAATAGACGCCGGGTAATAAGTTGATTAATTAATGCTACCGTAGAGAATTTGCCATATTGACTTCTTTCTTGTGGTTGTGACCTTGACGAAATTTCCTACTAAAGATAAATAGACGCCGGCCTCGATTAAACGCCGGGTCTCGAATAAACGCCGGGGGTAAAGGGCGTCTGAACAAAAAGACGCCGGGGGCGTTTATTCGAGGGAATAAGGTACGTCCTGGTAGAAACTCCATGATATGTTTAACAGGTCCACTGTGGGATTATATTGTGGACCAGTGATTGGGAAGTACACTTTTGACAATGGGCCATTTTCATGGCTTTTAGTAATTTTCTGCATTTTAAAGGGGCCATTGCCCTTATATCAATAGTAAACTTCAAAATTTTAATGGGCCATTTTTTCAGAAAATGTGCAAATGGCCCATGGCCCCTGCCCTTCCTAATCCCTGATTGTGGACTGATCACTACAGTGAATTATGGGTGAAAAAACAATGGTGACACATTTACAATACAACTCAAGAAGCAGGTTATATAGCTTGGCCCTTGCTCGTTGCTAAGAGAAAGAAAAAAACTTTTGTTCACAGATTAAAATTCATTTAGTTATATAATAAAATATAGGTTTTAAAAAACCTGATTTAGTGATTATTGCAAAATTTCATAATCAACCAATGCGTGTTTCACATATTTAAAGATCCACATTTAAACTGTATTTTTTTTTTAGTATTTTTTCTGTATTCGTTGTTTATTTAGCAATATTTTACGACCATTCTTGTGAGAACCTAGAGAAAATCGGACCAAAATGCATTAAATATGAGATAATTTACCAAAATTACGGAAACGGCAGCCAACATAAAGGCGAATCAAGTGTGGTCATCTCACAACTTCCAGTCTCTAAATATACGCTTGAAAACCGTCTTTGTCGCGCACGACTAGATTTTCTTTTCTTTTTCTCCACCTTATTCGTTGCTGCCAAAGTTGATACCCATCGAACACAAACACGCTAGTTGTGACACGGTGTAAATCCTACACGCGTAATGATTACGTCACCGAAAGCGGGTTCGTTAAAAGCTATGCCCTTTCTACAAGGGGTACTGTGCTTTGGTCGTCGAAATAAGTATGTTATTGTTGATTAAACAATCTAAATATGATATCAAAATATCGAGAAAGATTTTTCTAAAAAGTGATGTATTTCTTTTCTCAATAGCTAAATTTCAGCCTGAACCGCATGCAAGTATGAAACAGCATCTTTAACCTGTTATCAAGTGTTGATTAGGATAATCTTTTCGAGCTCTGTCTTTTCTTAGATAAGGTGTTTAAACTAAGAAACAATTTGTCTACTTTGTGTCAAACTCAGATTTTTTTATGCGGGCGCAGTTAACGTTATCTATCTTGTATTCTACACATGTTGGCCTCATGGCCATCTATACGAAATAAATGAATGAAAGAATCAATTCAAGTAATGCCATCTTACAATTGCGTTTCCTACAATTTTTTCTTTTCTTTGTTCTCCGAATCAGGTACTCGTTGCCGCCGAAGTTGATACCCATCCGACGCAATTTGTGTAACTGAGACGCGGTGTAAATCCTACACACATAATGATGACGTCATCGAAAGCGGGTTCGTTAAATACTATTGCACTTATGTAGAGGATATTGTACTTTTGACGTAAGTATTTTATTGTTGATTAAAACGTGCAAATATTATATCAAACTTTCGACGAAATATTCTTCTTCCGAATGATATATTTTTTTCTCGTTAGCTAATTGTCATCACTGATCGCATGCAAGTATGGTGATGGGGCTTTAACATAATGTCTTTTCAAACACATATCTTATAGGGCCAGTAGCAAATTTTTTGAATATTTTTTATTTTTTTAAAATTATCACTGAAAAGTGTATGTTAATGCTTAATTTATTATTTCGACAATGTCAAAAATCTCATTACACAAGCCAATCATCCATGGTCCGATGACAAAGTATAAAGATTCACATAAAATCCATTAGCAGCCATTTTGTGTGAATACCTTTAATTCATTTTGTATAAGAAAAAGCAATCGCGTGGCTCAATTTTACGTTATATTTGAATTATTACTGCTCCATTTAGTTTAAATACAGTGTCTGTCAATTGGAACAATTAATTTTCACTTTCCTGACATCAATTTTATATTCCCTTATAAAACCGTGCTACTGCCCCTTTAATGATAAATAAAAACTAATTATTTTCAAATTTGTATTGTATTTTTTCAAAAGTATTAAACAGAATATTTTTTGCAATCGCTGAGACAAATTCTAAGCTAGTAAAATGACAAAATACATAACATAGAAATTTGGTAAAAATAAAAACTATGCAAAATAGTTGTTATTTGGCACTGCACCCCTCCAAGTTAGATAGTTGAAGAAAAATTGAAAACAATCAGGTGAATTTTTTTTTCTAAATGGGTCAGACAAAAAAATGTGCTCTAACGGACGGAATTACGGAAAGAATTGTTGGTCTTATTAGTTATGACGTCATAATGCACAGTGACGTTTCTTTCGGTATTTGACGTCCAACTCGTAGAATGTTTTTTTCTACGGCTAAATACTCGAGTTTGTGAAATAGAAATGACTTATTTAGCACCCTTTTTTAACAAACATGAGAAACATGAATGCTAGCTAGGTGATTGAAACTATGGATGAATATTTTCAATGAAATACGAATACTAATGTTTTATAAACATTTTCACAACGTTTCTCAAAACGTTACTTAAACGTATATGAAAACAAAGTGTTGTGCGGAAACGTTTCAAGAAGTTTCTAAAACGTTGCATAAACGTTTTTTCAGAAACTTTCAGGAAACGATTTAGAAACGTTTTGTGTTAGCTGGATATAAATTTTTATCATACAATGGATAGTGTTCTCGGCATAATAAAGCCAACGGATATTTTCGATATCCGTTAGGGTCATATACGGATAGAGATGCTAATTTCAAAGGTCAAGGTCGGAACTTCTTTTGAAAATTCCGATGACGTCACAAGCGTTAATATTTTGAACGCCTTTGGTAACGGAGAGAGACGTGAAAATATAAATACTACAATGTATAGACACTAATTTAGGAAAAAAGCAACAAAACTGTATGGTTCTTTAGCCACATGTATGACTTAGCAGTGGAAAAACACTGCCATCGTGAGTTGAATGACCCGACCGAACAATTTTACTCACAGGTACCAAAGGAAGTTCAAGATTCATGATCATGCTTAAACGCTTCATTTTCCGTTCTTCAGTGCTCTTTACTTTAGGCTTGTTTAGTTTTAGTTAGAGAATGCACAGCCTATCTTCTTGTTTAGTTTTCCGTTTATGTTGTTTTTTTCAACGCAAGCTGCCATTGCAACTTAGCCGAAGGGAAGCAACTCTTGCCCCTGAGTGAGATAAACTCGCCCTCTTTTTTACTGGAAGGCGATAGAACGTGTGTTCGAATCCGTCAAAGACACGCTTAAATGTTTTTTATTTGAAAATAATCGGTTTTTATAGTCTTTTGAATTGTTAAAACTTTGGAGTATTGAAAAAATAACTTAAACGGTATTTAAAGCCATTTATAAGAAGGAATTATATTTTGTCAATTCACTGTCACTGTCATATTACACCGTTCATTTGCATATATCAATGCGCGCATCTTTTAAAACAATGTCAACTATCAAAATGGTATAATCAAGCATTTATTTCGAATAAAATTTGAAATGACATTGTATGATAAAGATGTTATCATGCTCGTGTGTTATGGGATCGTAAATATCCTGCATTAGGAATAAATACTATGTATTTAGCTCGCCAAGGCTCGCAAAATACAATGTTTATTCCTAATGCAGGATATTTACGATCCCAAAACACACTCTCATGTTAACCTATATATATACCCTCGACTGAATGAATAAATGCAAATACGCGGTAGAAAATGTAAAGTTCACCTTAACAAAGTATCCCCAGCAAAGATTACACATCTGAGATGTTTTATGATACGGACATCCCCCTAGTCAGAGGCTAGAGAGGTCATCGTCACGCTTGGGTGATTCCAAAAAGGTTTGGGTGGATCTCCCCCTGTACCTCCGGCGGCGTTCATTAAAACGATACCCACTTTGTTGTATACTGTCCTCTTTAAATGGGCAATAGCACGTTTTTAGGGGGAATATAGGGTGATGTCAGGAAAATGAAAATAAATGATTCCATTTGAAAGACAAGGTATTTAAACTAAATGGAACAGTAATATTGCAAATATATAACGTAAAGATTAGCCATGCGATTCCCTTTTCTTACACAAAATGAATTAAAGGTGTTCAGTTAAAATGGCCGCTAATGAATTTTATGTGAATCTTCATACTTTGTCCTCTTACTATGGATGATTGGCTTGTGTAATGAGATTTTTGACACTGTCAAATTAACACATTTAGCATTAGCTTGCAATTATCAGCTTCGTTTTCGCCACATGCATTTTATGATAAACGGCATTTATAGCCCAATTCACATCAGTGTACAACAATACGTTGTATATATGATTTATCTAATCAAAATTTTGTTGTTAGTGTCCAATTTCAAAAGAATGATCTGGCATCACTCACTTAAATTAACATTGACTATTTACTAAATTTGAAGCCCATACAAATTGAAGGAAGTAATTTTTTTCATTTCATTTTTTATATATACATATATTAATGTTTATTGGAAATGAATATTCGATCTTTCAAGAATAGTTTTATGTAAAACATAAAATGGAAATATTCATTTGGAAATAAATGTGACTGAATTAAATTTATATTGATCCAGTGATCTGTTTTATGGGACAATGATGATTTATATGTTTTATTTATGTTAATATGAATATTTCCATGATTAACATTATAGTTGAAACTAAAGAAAAATCAATGCATGTGTTTTTTCAACTATTTTCTTTTAAAGATTGGAATAAATAATTACAATAATTTTTTTTGTTAATGTTCCATATTTAAAATTGTTTGTTATTTGAATGAACAGCACATTTATTTTCTTTATTTCAAACCAAAAAATATCACATTTTCTTGAGCAATCACTAAAAGTAATAATGACAGGTATAAATATTTGGATTGGGTTTTCTGGAAAACATTAATTCATTTGTGTACTCTGATTTCTTAAAATATATTAAACACTAAACATATTAATTTCATTTCATCAGTCAATGTATCTTGTTTGTTTTAAATTCAGAAACATTTGATTTATTAACAATAATAAGTTTGACCCAGATATCTGATACAATTATCAACAATTTTATTGACTATAAAGAATAAATTTATTCCATTAATATCTTGGTTATGTGCATGTATGAATTCAGAATTCAGAACTATTTTTTAAATATTATTTTTTGTACAAGCAATGCTTAATAGAGTCCACAATTAGAAAAACAGCAAAAAAAATCAAACGGAAATCAAAAGAATATGAATGGTATGTGCATACTCCAGAAGTTTAGCTTTAAGAAGGCGCCAACATCTGAAAATATTAATTGTTAATTATTTCTCTGCATAAACATTTTGTGTCACGGAGGGGACGTGAGGGAAAACCGTCGTAATCAAAACTTTTTGCAGAGGAATTTCGAATTTAATTTTTGCAAAAATTTTGATATTTAAGGGACAGTAGCACGTTTTTAGGGGGATTATAAAGTGATGTCAGGAAAATGAGAATTAATGGTTCCAATTGAAAGACAATAATTTAAAACAAAATGGAGCAGTACTAATTCAAATATATAACGTAAAGTTTAGCCATGCGATTCCTTTTTTTTTACACAAAATGGCCGCCAATGGATTTTATATGAATCTTCATACTTTGTTCTCTGACTATGGATGATTGGCTTGTGTAATGAGATTTTTGACACTGTCAAAATAATACATTTAACTTACAATTATCAGTGAAAATTTTAAAATATATAATTATCAAAAAACGTGCTACTGCCCCTTTAATGTAATTTTCTATGATAATATTAAATATGATATTCATTCAATAAATAGATCTGAATACTTTTCGTTTTATATTTCTAAGCTTACAGCAGAATTGCACCTTACTAACACAGACAAACATTGAAGAACTATTGTTAATTTCAAAACTCTTAATTACAGTTTTATCGACAGCAACGTTGATGTTTATTATTTATTGATTACTGATAAAAACAGTTATAAAATGCAGATATAATCACACTGAATTTATATTTTGATTATATATTATTGATAAAGGCTTCACATATCGTAACATGATCGGTTTTTTAATGCGTATATTTAATGAAAATTATTGAAGGATATTCTGGACGATTTCACGTCCACCTGTTGTGACATTAAAGGGGCAGTAGCACCTTTTTTGGGGGAAAATAAGGTGATGTCAGGAAAACAAAAATAGATGATTCCAATTGAAAGACAATGTGTTTAAACTAAATGGAGCAGTAATAATTCAAACATATAATGTAAAGTTCAGCCATGCAATTCCTTTTTCTTACAAAAAATGAATTAAAGGTGTTTACACAAAAATGGCTGCCAATGGATTTTATGTGAATCTTCATACTTTGTCCTCTGACTATGAATGATTGGCTTGTGTAATGAGATTTATGACACTATCAACATAATACATTTAGCATTAACATACAATAATCAGTGAAAATTTTAGAATATAAAATTATCAAAAAACGTGCTACTGCCCCTTTAAGATGCATTCATTACATGATATTTAGGTAACTTTCCTTTACTTGTACGTATTATGTGAAGAAGCTATACATTTCTTATATTTTGGTATTTCCTGTCGGTGTACTGTTGAAGTAGACTTTCTAACCCGGACCTTGGTTTTCTGTTTTCTCCCAGTAAAAGTTATTGTTGTATCATTTTCTTTAATTATTGATATTTATCCATATATTTCGGACTTATTTCTATTCATACAATAAGTGCAATATTAACTATACAATGTATTTGGAAAACGCACAATTGTTTTTTTTATTTCATCTTTGTAAGCGAACAATTTGTTGGCAGAACACTAGGAAATACACTGTATGTTGAAGTTTTTGTAGTTGTCTTTTCAAGATGGTTTTACACAAAGATATGACTTAAAGGTAATAATTCCCCCCCCCCCCCCCCCCCCCCCCCCCCGAAGTTTCTTCGTCAATGTTTTCATTAATTTCCTTTTGCCATTTTTCTCAATATGTTGAAGTTTTTGTAGTTGTCTTTTTTTCAATACGAGTGATACTTTGTAATAAATAACGAATATGATAGAATTGAGGGGTGTTTTGTGCAGGTAAGCGTGTCGATGTCGCAGTATTCTGTGTTTGCATTCTTCCCTGTAGGCGTTTTTCCTTGTAGGCCTCATTAACCCTAAGGCCTAGAAAAAAAGTAATTTGTCTCTGGTGTCCGCCCGCGTTAGTTTCAAACACCCGCAATCAAGCCTTTTTTTCCAACAACCGCGTCATTGCATCATTTTTGCCTGCATGCAAGGGCCAGAAACATTATATTTTTTTGGGCCCCGACTTTGTTTCCTCATAAACAGGGATGCGAGTCTCATTTCATTCGTGTCAATGAGATGTGGAAGACGATTTGTAACTTCAACAACAACTAATTTTATGTGGTAATTCCAGTGCAAACTAGTTCCCTGGCCTCGTTCAGCGTGCGCTACAGCTACAATAGCGCATGCGTAACGAGGCCAGGGAACCAGGTTGATTCAAGTCATGCTTTGTCCGAAAAATATTTTTAACAGAAAATAAAAGGTATCACTTTGTGGGGCAATAATAGAAAATCATCACACCCTAGAGGCCGTGCACCAGGTGACGTAGACAGAAGTGTTATTCGAGACAAATTTATTGTAACTGTTTTCAGACAGCAGTGAGGAAGACTTAAAATCCAAAACTGTGTTCCACGTACAGGATATATCGCTTGTGGAAGATCAAGCAATATCTCCTAGGAAATATCGTTTTGACAGCATATTTTGAACATGACATCACAAACATTGTGCATTATCAGCAATGACGTCACAATGCTATGAAGTGATAAACAACAATGACGTCACAATGATATGACGCCATAAACACAATGACGTCACGATGCTATGACATCACTGGCTTGGGAGTTTAAGGGCTTCGCAGTGTTCAAAGATATACATTTTTCATGTGATCAAAATAAAAAGAACATCACCCTCGTGTCTTTTGATATCAAAATTAATAACACTAATAATAAAACTCGCTGATAAAACTAAAATATTTACTTTTGTAAACTTGTGTTGATATATTTGATATCAGAATACACTTGGGTGAGATCATCTATTTATCATCCAAAACTGTGTTCCACAGGAGATATTGCTTTGGGAAGAACAGGAGATATCGCTTTGACAGTAGGTTTTAAACAATGCCCTGTAATCAGAACATACATGACATCACAAAATTTAAACATATATAAATAAATGTCATTTGCTATCCGTGTATCTGATTCGCCGAACACTGTAACAGAAATTCAGTTCATACCTGCTTAAACTTAATTTCGTGACGTCACATCACATTTAGCCACGCCCATTTACACTTAGTCACGCCCCAAATGACGGAACTATTCGTAAACAAGTAACGTTTTTTTTATGCTGTACCAGTTCGCGAGAGTTCGATAAAAAGACACAAATTACAAAAAGTTAATATCAAATAAATATTGTATAGTTTGTTTGATAAATGGCACGGCTTCATAACAATACACCCGGTCGTTTTGAAACTTTCCCTCTCCCGCAGTCGCGGCAGTTGCAAGGGGATCGGCCATTGCAATGCCACAGTTTTAAGCTTTGTTTCTTAACAAGATAAGAGAACTGTGCCGTTTAACATAAACTTAATTCGATTTGATCTGATTGCTTGTCGTCGAACTTTTAAGCCACATGTATGGCACCTACGATAGTCTAATCGGCTATTTTCATCCCGAATCCAACAGTCGCGAGTTTGTGTTTATGTACAATGGTTGACACTTGGAATGTCAAGGCCACGTGACAAGCCGTTGCGTGATTCCGTTGTGAATTTTCATTGGCTGGTGAACTTGTCGTAGGCGGAGCTAAAATAATAATGAGGTTTTGATTGACATTTTATCTCTCTCGTGTTGTTGAGAGTTGAATTCGTTCGCGTAAATAGTGCAGTCCTAGTTGTTGCATTGTGGTTATTTGGAGCAAACAAACGTATTAAAACATCGAATTTGTGTATATTTATTTATAAGAATTGACTTCAAAATTTATTAAGTTCATGGAGGTATAAACTTAAAAACCGCTGTGCAAACTTCGCGTAAATCCGCTACGACTGTACGGAATAGCACGGCTCTACTCTACATTTTGAAGTCAATTCTTAAATAATCAGTAATGACATCACAATTCTATGACGTCATAAACACAACAACGTCATAATGCTATGACGTCATTTACAAGATAACGTCAAAATGCTATGACATCACTGGTTTAGGAGTTTTAGGGCTATGCGTTGTATAAAGATGTACATTTTTCATGCAAATGTGATGAAAAATGATTTTGGATGATAAATAGAATCTCACCCTCGTGTCTTCTGATATCAACACTCGGATATTTGTTACTTTTATCAACTTGTGTTGATATATTTGACATCAGAAGACACTTGGGTGAAATTCTCTATATATACTTTGGCTCAAGAATTGTAAACACAGCGACCAGTGTGTGCCACCTCAGCAAAGCCAGAGGCTGTTGCACAAAAATGAACAGCGCAAGAATACATGACGTCACACATTATGTGACGTCATAGACAAAGAAATAGTTCTCCTTCACATGACTACTAACACTAAGGTTAACCTTAGCGCAATCTCTTAACATTGCGCTAAGGTCACCTTAGCGTTTTGTCCCACGGTCAAGATGCAGAAGAATAACATAACACTCTATCAGTGTAGAAAACTCACATAAAACTAGAACTAGACAGCCGGACTGGTAACTATATATATATTAAACTATTTGTCAGGATGGTAATCTACATGTTCGATTTTTATCCTTTCTGAAATGTAAGGATCAAGATTTTTGTTTTTCTAATTATTTGAATTCACCGAGAAGGGGATTTTTGTTTTCAAAAAAGCTTTATGTGACAAAAGAAGGGTTTAAAGTCGCGAGTGTGATCGAAAACCGGACAATGACGCGCGTCAAACACTCAATCGTAATTTTGGAAACATTCTGTAGGAAAAGTTATCACAACTATTATCCATGTAAATCGGGCGTGTGAATATGCCTAACAATAACATAAATGACAGTTTTTTAGATTGTCATTGAAAACAAGTATTTCTCGTATATTTGTCATTTTGAGATTTATGTGTGAGATCTTTTGGATTAATATAATCAATAATGCCATTTACATGTATGTTCGTATCAAATCCAAACAATATATGACGAAAATTAATTGCTAATCGTAACCACGTCCGGACATAAACACGCTGGGTGGACTGACTGCAATGTGGATGAAGTGCCATGTCGAGGGGTTAATCACAGTATGAGACCACGGTCACATATGTTTTGTCTCTCTACCGGGGTCTCAGATGTGAAAGGCTTAGGCCTATGCCTACCACTAAACCACTAAGCTTCAAAATGGACTGACTGCAATGTGGATGAAGTGCCATGTCGAGGGGTTAATCACAGGATGAGACCACGGTCACATATGTTTTGTCTCTCTACCGGGGTCTCAGATGTGAAAGGCTTAGGCCTATGCCTACCACTAAACCACTAAGCTTCAAAATGGACTGACTGCAATGTGGATGAAGTGCCATGTCGAGGGGTTAATCACAGGATGAGACCACGGTCACATATGTTTTGTCTCTCTACCGGGGTCTCAGATGTGAAAGGCTTAGGCCTATGCCTACCACTAAACCACTAAGCTTCAAAATGGACTGACTGCAATGTGGATGAAGTGCCATGTCGAGGGGTTAATCACAGGATGAGGCCACGGTCACAAATGTTTTGTCTCTCTACCGGGGTCTCAGACTTAGGCCTATGCCTACCACTAAAGCACAAAGCTCCAAAATGCGACCAAATTAATTCTGTGATCAATCTACATAGATGATCTTATAAACATACACACTTTTTATCATGGCACTCAAAGCTTAGATTTCTGTGGGACCTGTTTGGTTAAAATCAACCGTGGTCCAAAGAATAAAATAGTAAAAATATTGTCTTTATGTTAAAAAGAGCTTTGAGCAACCAATTACTAATTTTTTTTAAGGTTTAAACACGGGTTAGTGTTAAACGACGCTTTGAACAAGCCAGCCGGGATATCCACTTTGCCACGTTCTGAATGCACCGACTTTGAAGCAAGCATAGATCAACAATACTTGATTAAAGTCACACACACACACAAAATATCCGAAACTTTTACAATATTTTGTTGGATCTAAGTGCAAACAAAACACGTCAATGTAGCAGGTAATATGTATGATGGCTGAGAGGGGCCATTTTAGGTTTAGTTTTCGCGATTTCGCGATTTCGTGTTGATCTTTAACGCGAAATTAAAATGGCCCCTCTCGGCCATCATAAATATGTCCTAAAAATCTTGCTGTTTTCGAAATAACTTATAATTTTATTATTTGAAAAAACTGAAATGCTTATATGTAAGCCTATTACTTCAAAAATGTAGCTATTCGAAAGAACAAAACTTACCCGTGTAAAGTAAACCTTTGGTCTTAAAGCGAGTCCCGAGCGAAAACGTAACGATTATTCAATCGCTGATAATAGCTTGTGAATTAGAACGTTTCGTTTACCATAATGCACGAGATTTCATTTGAAAATAAACATGTTTCTGCAGCTAGACTATGAATTATGAATTATGAATTATGAATTAATCAAAGACTCTTATAATGTGGACAAGATCAACAATGGCTGTGATACATATCCTTATTAATGCAAATATAGATTTGTTTATCAATGTGTTGAACATAAAACCAATTGCAATGTTTATGTTTGTATAGCTTTTAATAATGTATTTGAGAGTGTATATCTTCCGCAGTGTAAACATCGCTTGATTCGTGCCGTATCATCTTCCCACGGCAAGGTGAAAACGTCTCGAGCAACTTCTCGTTTCGACCTTGCCATCACAAGGTAGAATACTGGTGATCCGGAGCAGCGACACCTATCGTGATCACGAGTTACGCCCCTTATCAGCTCTTACAAAATAGCCAATGAAATTTCGGAACAAATTCAAAATACTAACAGACGATCTTTTTGAAAACTATCCGAGTGAAATTTAATTTCAAATTTCAGTCCGCATGGTTGTTTTCACGTTTTTGATGAGCATCGAGAATGCAGAGAAGATAAACATTTATGTATCACTAAAATTAATTGTTTCTCGCCCTTGTAAAACACATACAAAAGTATTTTTTCAAATCGGTTCAGTTAACATGCTGTCTTCTGATTGGACTATTCTACTTCCGTGCAGCGGGTTGAAATGCTAGCACAGAAATCACGGCCAATGATGTCAAGGGAGGAATGGGAATGTTTAGAAACTTTTTCGTTTCGCCCGTGACGTTGTGAAGATGGTGCCGTATATCCTCAATAATAAATCTATTGAATAATTTTCAGCACCCCTTTACGTTAGGATGCGCGGTATTATCGATATATCGGTATATTGCAATACATGAACAAGGTGATACGTATCGTTACACACTTTTGAAATTATCCAACATATCGAACGTTTTAAAACGAGTTATTTCCATTTAAAATAACTAACAAACACAAACAAAGGTAACAAGATTAACGTAAAGTTCGTTTCAAAGTGTGAATTGTGTTGTGAATAAAGCTCAAATATGTATACAGATCATAAACAGCGATTTAAAAAATATCCTTTCCAAAACGGCTCATAACTGAGCAATGATGATCGTTCTCAACGCTCATATTTATACAAGATAGCATGCGAACTGTTGTATTTAAGAAGTACCAATATATTGCAATACGTATTGCAATACGCTTTTCTGTATCGCAATATATTGCAATACAAATTTGGAGGAACGATACCCATCCCTACCTATACCACCCGGTGTTTATCAGATTTATTGAAAGCCGTCTCTTACAATGAATATCTGTAAAAGGGGTGCTGAAAAAATAAGAGTTTATTTAAGAATTGAATGTCAGTTTGTGTGTTTGCACTGGTAAATGAACGATGTCAAAGCTACATTCAAACTAGCGACCTTGCGAGCTGGTTCACATGAGAGTTTGAATGCAACCTGGTTCCCTGGCCTCGTTCCGCGTGCGCTATACCTAAGGCCATGGTGCTGGCTGTGCGATGGCTGCGCGCATAGCAGTGTTTCAAAATGGCGGACACACTAAGAAATGTACATAGATATATCTCGTTCTCGCTTTACAGCCACGACATAGTGACGACGAACAGCTGTCAAGAATCCAAATTAAATTAGAAATCGAAATTGCGTTACAGATATTTTTTGTGGCAAAGGGGTTTTGCTAAACAGAATATTGTTTGAAGCGAAGCGATAGCCCCGCCCACTCAGGCCACTGATATGGTGGGTATAAACAAAGACAGTGGATGGGTTCGAGTATGACAGTTTGAAAATTGAAGCAAATTGTGTTTCCTTCGTGTCATCAGAAGTCATGAAAGCTTTTTGCAAATACTGGTAATGTAAAATATAGGCGGTTTGGGGATAATTAATGGAAACGACCCCATCCAAAATCTGTCAACCAAAAAGAATTGTCATACACACAATGAGATAAAGTAACCTCTCATTTACTATATCAAGGATTTTTATACGTAATTCCTTGACTATATTAACGATAGTTTTATTTGTAAAAACAAGAACCAGATGAGTTACAATGCTAATCACACCAATAAATTGTTTTCACCAAATATATCTTCTTGTATTTTGCATTAGAATAACACTTCACATTTCACGGCAAAGTTTCGTCGAATGTGGATCAGTCACATTTAATGCTTCTCCTCATGGCATGTCACCATGATAAAATCAAGAATTCATTTGTTCCAGAGTCTTTTTCTTTTTAATGAGTAGTTTGTTAATCAACTGATATTTTCACAAAAGTTATATTATCTTGACAAGTAAAGCTAACTAAATCAATCACAAATCCTTCCTTTTTATATGTCCCTTTTACTTTATGTGTCTGAATACTTGCTTAATTCTTATAAGAAACATGTTACCAATATTGCCTATTAAGGATGTTATCGTAGATCAGAAAGGGGGGGGGGGGTTGTTCGTGAGCTCGTAGACACTCAATGAATGGGTTAATATGTATACGGAAGGTTTTTTAAATGCGATGTTTCAATACTCGAAGCTGATAATTGCTTCGTCACAGAATTTATTTTGCTTCATTTTGTAATTTCATACATAATTTATGTGTTTGAGTGGTAATTTGATATATATTTAATCGAAAGTTATTGCTTTTATCTCAAACATGTTTTTTCAGTAGCCTGCTTTGTTCTTGAGTGCAAAAATCAAATGTACTAATGTAAACCGTACATAACACACATTCTTAAACTGACAATGTAAGAATAATATAAACTTCAAAGCTTGCGTCAAACAAGTGTAAATATTTTAATGTGTCAACACATTGGTTCCCGTTTTGATATTTGTTTTTTATTTTCTAACCATATGTATTGATTTAATTTTTATTGGTTTCAATAGTTTGTCAGTTATTAAACAAATATAAGAATATTGCATTAACTAATTTCGGGTTTTGGAAAAAGAATACCATAGCGCAGTTGTGCAATGAGTTTCTAAAGTATCGATCGATTATTACAAACATATAGCTGTGCATAGGAAATATAGCTTAGCCTAATTATATATTAGGGGGGGGGGGGGGGTACCCTTATTATAATGATTTAAAAGGCCACTAGATTCATCAGGTCGTGACTTTTTATAATTCAATCCGTGCATATCATGCATTGGATTCAATTTATGAATAACGATTTTTGGTGTGGTATGATAAAAGTAAGAATCAATATATGATAGTGCATTAAAGGTTCATTAAATTGAAATGAAAAAGAAGTATATTTGTTGCAGCTAGATTTATGATGAGGTGACTCCTATTAGGCCCTAATGAATTCTGAACCAATGTTCATGAGATGGGAGGTTTACCAGAGATAGCCACCGCAAGCATTAAACTAATTTATTACATCGTACTTAAAGAGACACAGAGTATGTTGATAGGATCACATATGTCAAATTTGGAAATCGATGTTTTTACATCGGGAACCACTAACTGTTACTGAAAATAACAAATTAAACGTCAATCAGTTCATTAGAGCGAAAGTCGGGATTTTGATCGAAAACTGGACGATGTGGCTCGAGTGGCGCGCGCAAATTCACCAAACTTTGAAACCTTGTCATAAGCTGACAGGAAGATATATTCGATAGTGTTTATTAGGTATTGTAACTAATAGGTAGATTAATTGGATGCATAATGTCGAATATTAAAGGTATTTGAGATGTTTTCTTGATTTTCCATAAACTCAAGCATTTTAGAGATATTATGCATAAATGGGTATATTTGCAAGTCCAGTGATGAGATATGAACTTCAATCAGCATATTAGATATTTTGTAGCTTATCAAAACCAAATAAAAATGTATGAAAGATATACTCTGTGTCAATTAAACATCAACGTTGACAGATGTTTGTAGGGCAAGGTTTTGGGAATTTTCGGACAATCGCCTTTTTTCCATATTGCCAGTACAATGAATTTGAAAAAAGACTTTCAAGACACGAAGAAACAAGATTTGTTTCTATCCACTGTCTTTGTTTATACCCATCAGTGGCCTGAGTGGGCGGGGCTATCGCTTCGCTTCAAACAATATTCTGTTTAGCAAAACCCCTTTGCCACAAAAAATATCTGTAACGCAATTTCGATTTCTAATTTAATTTGGATTCTTGACAGCTGTTCGTCGTCACTATGTCGTGGCTGTAAAGCGAGAACGAGATATATCTATGTACATTTCTTAGTGTGTCCGCCATTTTGAAACACTGCTATGCGCGCAGCCATCGCACAGCCAGCACCATGGCCGTAGGTATAGCGCACGCGGAACGAGGCCAGGGAACCAGTTTGCGGGTGCACTACACAGAGGCCTGGAGACAGTATAAGCAGCTCTGTGCATCAAAACGTTCAGCGGTGTTCGACTCTCTATCACAATCACGCCTGAACTCTCTTGCTATAAATGACAGTAAACGTTTTTGGTCTATTGTGAGAAGACGACCTACCTCCATTTCAAATAACATTAGCACAAATAATTGGACTGAATACTTTAAAAATCTATTCAATGGACTTAATGTTTCACCTGAAGAACATGACTTTTATCAGTTTGTAACAGACTTTGTTCTGTCTATTGATGACTCCTTTATAGATTCTACAACAGACACTTATGGTCTTGATCGTGATATCTCTTGTGAAGAGATCAGTTCTGTAATTGCTAATATGAATAGTGGTAAGGCACCGGGATATAGCGGTCTGCCAATTGAGTTTTTTAAGAATGCTCCTAAACTTTGTATTGAATTGTTACAGTTACTTTTTAATTTAATTCTATCAACGGGTATTTATCCCGACGAGTGGTCTAAAGGTGTTATTATACCAATCCATAAGAAAGGCAATAAACATCTTCCATGCAACTATAGGCCTATTACTCTGTTGGAGGTATCTGGTAAGATATTTTCTAAGGTCATTTGCAATAGGTTAGTGGCTTTGGCAGATCATGAAAAGTTATATATTCCAGAACAGTCAGGTTTTAGACAAGGCTTCCAAACTACTGATAATATTTTTGTATTAGACACTATAATTTCGAAATATCTTGGGCTTCACAAGGGTAGAGTATACTGTGCTTTTATAGATCTAAAGGCAGCCTTTGATTCAGTCTTTAGAAATGGGTTGATATTTAAATTGTGGCAGTCTAAGATCCAAGGTAGGGTATTTAGATTGATAAAAAATATGTATTTAAATGTTAAATCATGCGTTTTATTAAATAAAGGTTTCACCTCCTTTTTCGATTGTATGTGTGGTGTCCGACAGGGCTGTCAGCTGTCTCCATTTCTCTTTTCTCTATATGTTAATGATATCATTGATTACTTGGGAGAGGATAACCAGAGGTGTATAGAGATAGGAGTTCTTCAGATCTTCATGCTCTTATTTGCAGACGATATGGCGATTGTAGACAGTACGGTCATAGGTCTTCAAAAGAGGTTAGATAAAGTAAGTAGATATTGTAATAAATGGCAGCTTAAGGTTAATGTTGAGAAAACTAAAGTAATGGTATTTAGAAAGGCCGGAAAGCTGAGGAAATATGAAAAGTTTTTCTTTAATGGTGGTCAGTTGGATATTGTTAGTTCTTATAAATATCTTGGTGTACCCCAACAAACATGACGTTACTGGGCCAGTACTGGTTTCATACTGGCTGATAAAGTTGGTAAAGGCATACAGGCAAACGGTACAGAACCAGTACTGGTCCAGTATCGGCTTTCCTGAATCGGGCCAATTAAGGCAGAACTGCAATGGTCCAATACGGGTAATACGGTACTGGACAACTGTACTGGTCCAGTACTGGCCCAGTAGAGGCATAACACTTCCTGTCCATAAGCATTATGGGATATCTTAAAGGGCCAGTACTGGCCCAGAACTGGCCCAGCATGTGGCTCCATATTGGCCCAGTACTGGCCCAATTCTGCAAAGCCATTTCCTGTTAGGGAATTCTGGGTATTAATTAAAACTGTCGTCTGCATTTGAGAGTTTACAGGGGAAGACAACATTCAGGTATCCATTAAATGTGAGTTAAAGTTATAACATTTCAGATGATTTTACTTGATTTTAATGAATCTCTTATACATTCTGTAATGTCTGTCTAACCTTAATTTTGTTTTGTATGACAGGTTTTGTTGTTTGATGGTTTGATATCATGATAATGTGGGCCCTTTTTGCAAGAAAAATCACAAGTTCTTATTTTTGTATTGGCATAAATTGTGTATGTTTTCTAAGTAGGTTTGCTTGATGAAAAGACATATTTTTATGTTTTAAGTCAATAGTTTTATTAGTTCTTTTGACAATTAAATGTTAACGTCAGATTTAGAAGAGTAAAGTTGTTCCTAAATTAATGCTATTGCTCCATGTTTACATAACATATCAGCGATTAAACAAAGGGATGAGTAATCAAAAATAAGAATGATTTAATAAGCTTTGACTTCTTTAGTTAAGTATTATAAAATGTTATGTATAGTGTATACCAATAATAAATAATTTGAAACTATAATGTATATTGTGTACATATGTAAAGGTACCGGGAAAATAATGGTTGAACTTAAATCAGCCAGTACTGGCATGGTATCGTTCTAGTTCTGGAATGATACTGGCCCAGTACTGGTCCGTTAAAGGGATATTAATGGCTAACCTAAATTGGGCCAGTATACGAAATTATACAGTTTCAATAATGGCCT
Organism: Steromphala cineraria; assembly: GCA_916613615.1. Lineage (NCBI taxonomy): Eukaryota > Metazoa > Mollusca > Gastropoda > Trochida > Trochidae > Steromphala > Steromphala cineraria. The sequence continues at coordinate 31,225,666 of OU744737.1, forward strand.
TATTGTGGCCCGATACTGGCCCAGTACAGTAAGCCAGTACTGGGCCAGTACCGCGCCAGTGTGCAAGTTGGTACAGGGCCAGTACTGGATGCCTGAATCGGGCCAGTTATGGATGCCTGTATCAGCCAGTAAAGGGCCAGCACTGGCCCAGTTATGTCATGTTTGCTGGGACACTTTTCCAGTTCAGGTTCATGGTATATTTCCCAATAGATTCTTTCTGAGCAGGCTTTGAAAGTTCTCAGAATTATTCGCTCTAATCTGTTTAATTGTATAAATCTTCCACTTAAAGTTTTATTGCATATTTTCGATGTCAAAGTTTTACCGATTCTTCTGTATATGGTACAGAAGTTTGGGGATTTCATCCATCCTCTGACGCTTCTCGGGTCTATGATAAATTTTGTAAGGATATTTTGCATCATGGTAGAACTACGCCAAATTTAGTAGCTCGAGGTGAGCTAGGTAGATATTCTCTCCGGGTTAATCAATATGTTAGAATTATCAAATATTGGCTAAGACTCTTGTTTCAACAGGATAATGTTATTTTGAAAAAGGCTTATGATTATCAATATAATTTGGCAGAGGCTGGAAGGAAATGCTGGGCGTTGAATGTTAAAAATTTGTTGTTTAGATATGGTTTCGGTTATGTGTGGTTAAATCAAGGTGTTGGACATATCAATGTTTTTATTTCTATGTTTACGGAAAGGTGTATTGCCATTGACAACCAACTTTTTCTTGAAAATATGTCAAACTACTCCAAACTTCAACTATATAGCACTATAAAATTTGAAGTTAAATGTGAAGATTACATATCGTTAGTTACTATACCAGTGTATCGTATTGCATTGTGTAAATTTCGTTGCTCCAACCATAAATTGTTAATTGAGGAAGGAAGAAAGATCGGTCTACCTCGCAGTCAAAGACTTTGTCCATTTTGTATCGTCCAAGTAATTGAATCCGAGTATCATTTTTGTATGGAATGTGACTTTTATGATAATCTTCGTCGAAGCCTGCTCCCTAAATACTACACTTCTTATCCTACTATGAGTAAATTCCTGCAGTTGATGTCATCTCGAAATAACAATATTGTTAATAATCTGGCAAAATATGTATTTCTAGCATTTAAGAAACGATCCAGTTTCCTATCATGCAACTAGCAATCTATATTATGTTATGGCGCTTCAACTATTATTAATATTATCATGATGTATGTATATGTATAATGGGCCGGTGGCCCCTTTACGGAAATAAACACAGTTTCAATAGTTTAATAATGCCGTATAAATATTACACTGCGGTATCTTACACGGGCGTGTAATAAAATACTCATCCGGGTATTTTAAACTGGGTTAATTTGGGGAGACAGGGGGGAAATTCTCCTTTGGTTATATCCCAGTTGGACTACTCCCAAATTATTTCTAATAGGGGAGAGGTTTCTCATGCAACACTTTTCCAGTTCAGGTTCATGGTATATTTCCCAATAGATTCTTTCTGAGCAGGCTTTGAAAGTTCTCAGAATTATTCGCTCTAATCTGTTTAATTGTATAAATCATGGTTTTGTGTTTTTATAAGGAGTAGTCATTTTGGGAGTAGTCCAAATGGGATGCCGCCCTCTCCGTGCCGTGAATGGGTTCACTGAAGCTTGACTTAGCCATCCCGACAAGAACTCTGACTGCAGTATCAGTTTTCGGTTTACAAGGACTGGTGTGTTTTTATCTGTGTTAAAAAAACTCGAGGATATCTTGCGGGAGTGATTTGGACAGTTTTCAAGAATCTTTGGATTTAGTCTTTCAGGTAGGATTCTTTGAACTTCGTCGTCGTTGTTAAGGATTACCTTAATGCAAGGTAATAGAAATTGTGTTTATTTCATGAAGTTTAAGGCCATTTGGCCCATAGAACATAGGTTATTAACAATTATAATCAAAATGCACAAACGTAAACGTAACATTAACGTGGTACTTACAAGCATCAAAATTGCGATGAATGCTGTTTAAAAGCAAAAAATAGAAACTTTGATAAAGATAAAACGGTGTGTTTACACTGAGATGACATTAATTCAATAAATTTAGTACAACTTTAATTAGAACAATATTTAGGATTCAGATATTTTCTTCTTAGGGTTTTGTAGGCATCACAGACGAGCAAAAAATGATATTCATTTTCAACTGTATATGTTCCAAAACGTAGGCAGTAGGCACAAAGTCTATCCTCTTGCTTCAAGTTTAAGTGTCGTCCTTTCTCAATCATCAGAGTATGGCAGGAACAACAAAATCTTAGAAGGGTTTGTCTGAAGATAAACTGATCAATGTGAAGGAGATAGTATTCTACAGTTAGAGATGATTTGAAAAGTGAGTAAGCATACAGTTTAGAGTTAGAGTTGATTGAAGTGTGCCAGTTTTGAATCGCCGAGTCTCTCAATCTCTGTTCACATTCTGATAGAAAAACGTCTCTATGTCCCACGTCCTGGTAAATCCACGTATATCCAAATCCATATTGAAAAAGAACATTTTGAACGCCTGTAACCCATGAGCTTCTGCCTACATCATTCAGTTTAATCAACATCTTGTACGTCTGTTTAGGGAGTCTGTTGTTGTCCATGTGAAGTATCTTTATCCAATATTTGATGCATTTACAGATAGAATTAAAGGTAAACATTTTACAAGCGATGGTCAGGTTTTGTTCAGAACATTTGCAGAACCCCTTTGTTTTTGTTCAATGCGTTTTATCTGCAACTCGCATTTAAGAAATCTTGTTTTGCATCACAGCACTGTGTCATTGGACTATGGATGAGTGGCTTGTGTTATGAGATTTTTTCATTAAACTGGACATTGTGCCCGAGAAAGAAATAACATTTAATGACACAATAATAAGCGGTGATTGTGTATATACTCCCTCAAAAAAGAAACGCACGGAGGTAAAATTAGGTACAAGATTTCTTTATTTCAAATGACAATTACTGACTGCACACACATGGTACGTAGTCCAAACTTTGCATGGTGAGAGTCAACTGTTATCCGCAAGACGTGAATGTACTGTTATGTCACCACAACGTCAATGTTACACGTGACGCCGGCTGTAACGTCAATACCTATTGTGACCCCCGTTTGCTTGGAGCACTGCTTGACATCTCCTCGGCATGGACTGAATGAGTCTACGAATTGTCGCCTGTGGTATTCTCGCCCATTCATCCTGCAAAGCGTCACGTAGTTGTTGAAGTGTTTGGGGTCGTGGATGTCGCCGTCGGAGTCGTTTATCGAGGACATCCCACAAATGTTCGATCGGGTTTAAATCAGGAGATTTAGAGGGCCAAGGAAGCACTGTGATGTTCTGATTGGCGAAGAAGTCCATTGTGATGCGGGCTGTATGCGGTCTGGCATTATCTTGTTGAAAAATTTGTCTTTGTGGGTTGAGAACTGGAAGGAGGTGATGTTGCAGAATTTCATCTCTGTAGCGAATGGCTGTTAAGTTACCCTGGACATGAACAAGATTAGTCTTTCGATGATAGGAAATCGCTGCCCACATCATTACACCACCTCCGACGAATCTGTCTACTTGTGCGACACAGTTACGTGCAAAACGCTCATTTCGCCGTCGATAGACCCGTTTTCTACCGTCATGACGTTGCAGCATGAAACGGGACTCGTCACTGTACCATATTCTCTGCCAGTGTCTCAAATCCCATCTTTGGACATTTCTGCACCAACGTACACGAGAACGGCGATGGTGACGTCGTAGTACGCATCCGACGTAAGGTCGTCTTGCACGTAATCCACTCGCTCTTAGTCGATTTCTTACAGTCTGTGCTGAGATGTTACGTAGTCCTGGGATATTCCATGCGGTTTCCGTTGCTGCCACTGTCCTATTGCGTAGATGGATCAACCGGATGTGACGATCCTGGGCTGCAGTTGAAACCCTTGGCCTACCACTTCTTGGGCGGTCCCGGGTGGATCCAAGTTGTTGGTAGCGATTTCTAAGACGTGAAATCGTACTGTGGTAGACATGTAAGTGACGGGCAACAGATACAACCGACTCTCCAGCCTCTAGACGTCCAATTGCAATATTACGATCTTCAGCTCCCAGTCGAGGCATTTTTATTGACGCCGTGTTAACAAAATATTGCGACTAGAAATATCGCAGTGCAATTTCTTTATATACCCAAGGGTAGAGCACAAGTTCACCAAGTTGCACGTGCATCACTCTTTCTCACTCTTTACCACATAGAAACTTCATGCATTTCGGAAAATCACATGTTTAAGGTCCATATTGTAACAAAGTGATGTGTTTTGGCGATGGTGTACGAGTTTGAACATGCATTCAACATGTTTGGCTATCAAAACTAGATATTTTTCAGTTTGACATGAACAAAATACCAATAACAACTTACAATTTATCCGTGCGTTTCTTTTTTGAGAGAGTGTATTTCTTGTCCACTAAGCCAGACACGACGGCGCCATCAAGCAATGGCCCGGCAGTTATATGACCTGTTACGACACATGACTAGACTCACTGGACGTCAATAAAGGGTCACCTCACACCTGTTATCTGTAACATCCGGCTTTTTGATACACAACTTCAAATGGCAGATTCTTCGTCGTCTTCAAGGCACTTTTTAATGTGTATTAAGTGTAGCGGCAGACTATTAAATTTAAAACTTCTTTGAGAGGCATTTTAGAAATTGAAATGACAAAGACGTTGTCATCCATATATTCCTCTGCATTATTGTTAAATTTATTATACAAATTTAAAACAATGTTTTTTAAGAACGAAAAATTATAGATAAAAATTATAAGATGAGAACATTGCTTTTTTTGTAAACCCCATTACCTATCACTCAGTTACATGATTTCACTGAATAATGAGACAAACATATATATCTACATATGGCTATAAGAAAACATTAATATCATACTTCACTCTTTTATTGGATACTTTATCTTCTTAAACTGTGAGAAATATTATGTTCTTTTTAGAAGATTTAGGGAAAAAACTAGTCATATGATTTAATCATATTTTTTTCGTAAAAAAGGGGGACATGAATGGATTGATCAAAAGTTCAAAACTTATTTTTAAAAACCGTTCCAGTATAATTATTTTTGAATAAATGTAACAGGAAGGGGGATAGGGGCATATTTTTGTTCATATTTTGTTATATGATTGTTAAATTACAAACCTATTCATACTTAGAACGAAGTTATCATATTTATAAAATGAAGAATAATATCGCGTCTAAATATCTGATTATCCTGCCTCAACGGTGATCGGGGAAAAAGTCACAGTCCTTCATTCACTTCAACTACCTAAAACAATTGACTTAAAAGCTCTGTCATGAAAGCATTCTTGTATTTCTATATAAACTTCCTTTTCTTGTGAGATCACCATCCATCAACTGTAACATAACTGTTGTATCCCGGAGCGCTATCAACATTTAAACCACTAAAAGCTCATAGAAAATTCATCCTTTCGGACACTGAAATGAAGAAGGGGGACAAATGCTTGGTAGTAATGGTGCAACAAAAGTATCGAATTCATTAAATCCTGATATCCAAAATAAAGATACACATAACACAGTTTCAAAAATACAAATTACTGTGATATTCAATATTTATTAAATTATAAAATGATAAATATTGTTAACAAAAACAACATAAGATAAGTCATAGCATGTGGCCTATCATCAGTCAACTTAATTTCAACACACAAGAGGCAACTGCACTAAATATGGAAATAAAATATACCTGTTTCGTTTTGATTTGCTAAGGTGCAAACACGTGATCGTGTCAACTGGCCTCCTTTGTTGACAAGCCTATACATTTTTGCAAGACCTTTTCAAATAGCTGTGGATTGTATGAAATACATTGGTCACTCTTCAAGTTATTTGATTATAAGCATATTAGAGGTGAGTTACTTTTTATTTATAACAAAGTAAGATTATAGGAATTCAAAGTAGTTTCACTCTGAAATTTTTGTTCTTATGCTTAAAAATACTTACTCGAATTTATTTAAGTAAATTTTTTAACCTTATGAAATGACACAATGTTTTCTTCAACTTGATTAATAACAAGTAAAACGACTTTTGCTGGTTACTTACAAAGTTAACCTATCTTCATTTTGCTTTTCTATTAACAAGTTACGTGAAAACAACAAAAAATGAATTTCAGATAATTTTTAGTAGCACGTTTTTTGGTAATTTTATATTTTCACTGATAATTGTAAGTTAATGCTAGATTTATTATTTTGATAGTGACAAAAACCTCACTACACAAATCAGTCATCCATAGTCAGAGGACAATGTATGAAAATTTACATAAAATCCACTGGCGGCCATTTTGTGTGAACACCTTTTATTCATTTAGTGTAAGAAATAGGAACCGCATGGCTAAACTTTACGTTATAAATTTGAATTATTACTGCTCCATTTAGTTTAATACATTGTCTTTCAATTGGAACTATTAATTATCATTTTCCTGTCATCACCTTATATTCCTCATAAAAAACGTGCTACTGCCCCTAAGCTGCTAAGCCAACAAAATACATCCATTCAAAGTGGTTTACAAGAATGTTAAGTTTAGCGAGGCAAACAGGTGCGGTTTTGGAGATGTTCTGTACAAACATTATTTCCTCATAAAGTAAGTGAATAAACAATGTTTCTATCACAAATCCAAGGATAATCACCATCTGTTCACACTTGAAATCAAGGATTGATGGTCCATATGTGAATCTTTAAAGCGAATCTTACCTTTGATCTTAAGTAAGTTTATGTTTTAATGGTGTCATACGTTCAGTGTTACATTCTATTCGCCTGACACACCTGTAACAGGCTCAAAAGACTCTACCGCCTCAAATAACTCTTGAGTCAAATGGGCGTAGCCTCAAATAACTCTAGAGTCATATGGGCCCAGGGAAACGCCCAGTCTCAAATGATTCTATCCAAGGTCAAATATCAAGGTTTCATATCATTGATAATTTTGCATTAGTTCATGCACTGGGTTTACAACCGCCCCAATTTTTTAAATCATTGTATAAAGCTGTGTTTCGAGAAAAAATGCTTTTTTGTTTGTTGTTCATTGTATTGAAAACTGCGAATTATCTTTCCGACAGATTCTTTTTTTTTTACATTTTCTCATGTTGCTACATTTAACACGCGTACGTGATGTCACTGATGAGTTCCAACTATAGTTCTTGACTGAAATTTGTACAATATTTACCGATATTGTCACCATAAAGCGCTGAAGCGTTGGCGTTTGCGACACAATTTTACTTAAATTTATTTATTACCTTCGAGGGCAGTCATGTCGAGGTTCATATTTTTCATACGACGCCCTAGGGAAAAATCACAGTTTTTCATTAAGAGGTCGCATTATGTAATAGTTACTAGCATGGTTAATGGCATGCATCAGAGGAGCTCTTGCCAATTTTAGATGTGGAACTGCCCCTTTAAGGATGGAAACGGGACGATATGATGGCACAGTGGTGAATGAAAGATTTTGTTTACATTGTTCAAATTGATAGAAGATGAATGTCATGTTTTAATTAACTGTCCTCTGTACAAGGATGAAAGGTCGCAACTTTTACATGTTTGTCGTGATAACTGTTTTAATTTTGATTATTTATCAGATATGGAAAAAGTTTGTTTTATATTGTCCAGCCATGAAATGTGTTTTTTATCTGCCAAAACCTGCCACTTAATTTTATTGAAAAGGAGGTCTCATTTTTATGGTCGTTAAGAACATGTCTTAACCATTGTACATATATATTTACTGTGTTTTATCTTATGTAAATAATATATTTTTATAGTCTCTCATAACTCCGCACGGAGTGTCTCAATTTTTTACCAAGATGTTGTATTTTACTCTGTAATTATGAGGTGAGACTGAAATAAATTATCTGTCTGTCTGTCTGTCGGATAACGTCAGTGACACTCTGTCCGAGAGGCCTGTATACACACACACACACAGAGTTACATATACACAAAATACATGTTGTGCAGTTATTGATTAGTTGACTTCTCTTATTTTTTTCTAATTTAGAATATGTTAATGATATGTTTTCTCTCACTAATTAGTCTTATAAAGCAGTAACATTTATGTTTTGTAATAAATGTTTCATTCAAAAGATCACTTGTCCTGTGGTTGTTTTTAAAATCCTTGGTGGGAATAAAAATGGCTTATTGCACTGAAGGACTGCTGGGTGAAGCTTTAAAATGATAATAAGCAGATATACAAGCTGAGGATAAAGTTGGGTTTTAATTTCACGAAAACCTTTTCAAAATTGTTGTCGTCTTCCATATTTGATATAAACCAAATGTGAGCACAAAACACCATGCTTAGGGGATTATTTTATCTCATGACCTTGATCTCTGACCTTAAAGGTAAAAAAAAATACATATAAAGGTATTAGGAGTAACGAGTTCTGTAAAGCTTAGTTGATTCACTCCTAGAGTTATCTGAGGCTAACCCGAAATGACTCTATCATAGTTTCGTCGTTCAAGTTTGGAAACTTTTGAATTTGAGGTAGAGTCATTTGAGCCTGGATAGAGTCATTTGAGACTGGGCGTTTCCCTGGGCCCATTCGAATTTAGAGTTATTTAAGACTGGGCCTAAAGCACTCTAGAGTTATTTGAGGCGGTAGAGTCTTTTGAGCCTGTTACACCGGGAATCGAACCCCGGTCTACTGGGTGACGAGCGGACGAGAAAAATAGACTCCTGCTCATGTTATAACAAGATGGTATAAACGTAAGGATATTTCAGTACGGCAAAATCTCAATTTGTAATCATGTAAAATCTGAAAATCTCTTAGATTAATGGTGTACTGACTTTAGTAGCTCTACGTTTACATTTTGTGATGAGCCTGGGTGGCCATATAAAATTTAAGGCACGTTGAACCCTTTAAATAAATAATATTTTCAAGAAATTATGAATAATACTGAAGTGATATTATGTTATGCGAATGAGGTTTGCTTTCTCACACTACGAATAATTGGAAAACAATGAGTGTCGTTGAGACATCATGTCATGAAATTGTAGCCGATTATCCTGTTCGCAACCTAATACAATTCGATAAATCTTTTGACACCATGTTTCATCATGTACTTTTGAGATTATGTTTTTTTCAATTCTTAACTTCTAACGCAAAACAACTGTCTGAAATGATAATATGTATACATATAAGTGTTAATGAACAAGTTTAGTTTACAAATCTTCTATTAGATATCATGTAAACAAAACCTACCTTGACGAAATTACTGTAGTCATTGCCAAATATTCCATCTACTATGTCAGTGCTCAATGTGTTCATCTCAAGGCTCATACATTGCAAATGATCAATTCTAAAAATTCAATTTTTGATTGGATCTAGTTTGACCAATTGTTGACCAATAGATGATTTATGAGATAAACCTACTGTGTTTTTTAATTTTCGTGGTCTAACGTAAATTCGATACCGAACGAGTTAGCGTGAGGCTTCGAATGTAACATCAACGGTATCGAATCTACGTTAGACCACGAACATTAAAAAACACAGTAGGTTTATCTCCATTCTACCATGACGAGCTTTTTTAGCGTTTTAAATGTCATTTCTTTTCTACCGCGTAACGTCAGTTGTGCTTCGGTCAACACTGTGACGTCATAATGTATTTTGTTTATGACGTCAAAGGTTGACGTCACTGAACCAAAACCGGTTGAGGAAGCTCCTTGATCTACATTCAGCCTTTCGCATGAAAATACACTTTTTCCTGGACATAAACCTGCGTGATATCGATGCGAATCAAACTCTACTTCTATGCAAGTACGGGTAGTACAGTGATAAAAGACTTTTAGTAGTATTGAGACGAAGCAACTCCCGAAACGTACGGTCTCTGTATGCATGTCGACTCGTGTCATGAAGTTCGTTGCTATGGCAGTGTGTATCAAACCGCGGTGAATCGGCCGTTATAAAAATCGTGTTCGAACGTAGGTTCGACCATAGAAATAAACCAATGAAATTTGAGGATTTTGAAATGTCATGGTAGAATAGTGCTTTGACACCTGGACGTCACAGGGATGGACAGACAAACTACATCCTAAAGCATCTATTTCTAAATAGTTCAACGAGCCATGGAGGTAATAAGCTAAGAACTTATGCTACCTTTAAAGATGATTATTATCCTGAATTTTATGCTATGTGCTGGGTGAACTGAGACGCATAGTCACAGCAGTTTGTCCAACACTGCTGAACACTGATAACCGAAAGCTCGGCGTATGCACGTGTTGATGTATCCACCATTCAGCCACTGACATGAATTCGTGGGATATGAAATGTCATATACATTTTACATTTAAAACAATTGCTCATTTTTTATAACTTTTTATCAAGGATTTATATAAAATTAATCAAATAGAAAATTAATCTGAATGCAACAATAAAGAACATTAAAAATAAAAATAAATAAATTGTGTAATCATCATAATAATATTACTTTCAATAGGTTGATATTATTTTTTTTATATTTATGTTGTTTGTCACAAATGGACAAACATTTTGAATATATATAACAAATCATGTCAACTCTTATGATATTATCAAATTAAAAAGTATCATAGATATATGCTAGTTAATATTTTGGATAATATATCCACATACTATTTATTAATAATTTAACAAAACCTCAATTGTTTGTCAAGTTATTCACTTGAAATATAATAAATGTTTAACCATTATAAAGCTTATTATTCAATAAGTGTTCAAATATGTTCAAAGTGTTTTATGTTCCACAACTATTATAAATAAAATTGCCTTGAAACAATATTCAAGTCAATACTGAAGCTGACCATTGACATTTATAACTCTTAGAATTTGCAAACACAGGTAATCCCTCTCATTGACAAGTGTTCATATTTTCTAGAGGGAAAAATCAATTATAAATTTGAAATTTCTTGATATCATTTGGGATAGTATTGACATTCTTACAATTGCTTTGAAAAGGTAGAGCCATGGGCCATTTTGCACAATTGATAAAAAAAATGGACCATTAAAATGTTGAGGCTTACCATTGATATATGGGAAATTGCCGATTTTATATGCAGAACAAATATTAAAAGCCTGAAAATGGGTCATTGTAAAAGCTGTCTTTCCCAATGCCTGATCATTCTTTTAGCAAAATATGAATTAACTAATATCAGATTCTATTGACAGAGCAGAATAGTTATACTTTTAGAGCAATTTTGATTTTATCTTTATGATTTATAGCTTACAAAGATACAATATCCTCCCTTATCAATATCCAATAATTTTGACATCTGTCATTCTGATCTCAAATCTTGGCATATATCCATGATCTTAAGTGAATAATTGATAAAAAGTCGATATAAAAGTAAATATTTTAGTTTAAAAAATAAATTGTAAATAAGATAAAAGGAAGATTCAAAACTGAACATTGTAAGAGGTATTTCCTTTAATTTAAATTCATTTAAGGATAAGAAGAAAAGAAAAGTGTATATAGTATTTAGACCAGTCTATAGCAATGGCAATAATGAAATATTAAAGAATGTTTTTCTAGTTATCTTGTTACTGAATATCATTATCATGGAAGGTCCCTTCGTGTACCTAAAGTTATTAGCTGTTTGGTCGATATAAACTATTTCTGAATAAATGGTTATTGGTATACATTGGCTATAAATTTATAAACTATGGATTTTGACAATTTCCTAGCAATATATATTTTCTTTTTCAAAACACAATATGTACTGTTGATATCTATTCGAAGCGAAAATTGACAGGAACCCACGTTTTGCCTACATTTTATTTACGAAAGTGCTAAGGGGGTATACTTAGCTGAGTTAACTTAGCTTGATTACGTTCTCTCTATCGTTTCCACTACATCAGAAGCCCCGCTGTCGCGGGGCTATGTATCTTAGCTAGGCGTTACTGTGATCTCTTCTGTACAGGACTGTTTGTTTTGTTTGTTATTTTTCACGGGAGAAATCGCAGGGGCGTGGGATCTATATATTTTAGATTAATTTTCTTACACCTTTTTATTTATTTCAGTTTCGGACATTTTCCTCACAATCTCAATGATTTGAATAAAACCCAAAACATTACTTAAATAGGCCTACGGGACACAGGCCCCCGGGTCATTGAGCAATCATCCCTTAAAAAAAAAAAAAAAAAAAAAAAAATTTGAGATGACCCCCAGATTTGACAACCTTCGTAGATACAATATTATGTATTATCATATATCTATCAATAATATGTGTTGTTTTGCATGAGTGATAGAGGCAAGGACACAGCACCCATATTGCCGCCCGGTCCGCAAATCCATATCAGCCATATCAGACCGGTCCGCAAATCCATATCAATATCAGCCCGGGGGGACTTTTGGTTAGAGTTATCTCCCTTTGCAGAGTAACGTCATTGGCAACACATTATATTTTGCGTTTGCATTACCAAAAACGATGTTTCTTTACAAACACCAAAAGGTTAAATTTTCTAGTAATGTAAATAAGTTGAGCTACTCACAATATTTTTTTCAAACTTAACTCTTTGTAATGAATGATCGTTTTGTTATTTTTATAACTTTTTATGCCCCTGAATCGGAGATTCCGGGGGTATATTGTTTTTCACCTGTCCGTCTGTCCGTCCGTCTGTCCGTTTGTCCAAAAAAAACTTTAACCTTGGTCATAACTTTTGATTGGTCAGAGCTAGGTCTTTGATACTTGACATATGGATCCCTTGTGATGAGACCTTTCAGATGACCTTGACCTTGACACAGCGAGCAGGATGCATCCGGGGGCATTAGTGTTTCACAAACACATCTTGTTATTTCTGCAAAACTTTTTATCCATAATTATTTTTAAGATAATTTTTTTGCCCGAGAAAAAAGTTTGATATATGATAAAAAGGTTACAAAATGTCATTTTTCATATCATACCTCATATCAGCCCTCGACCCATATCAGCCCTCTGGCCTGCGGCCCTCGGGCTGATATGGGGGTCTCGGGCTGATATGAGGTATGATATGAAAAATGACATGTTATAACCTCTAATTATCTCGACTTGCACAGCAATGTCGGTTTACCATTGGTCAAAACCGGTCACGTGCCGTAGGTATATTTAGCTATGTTAAACTGGGCCACGCGCCCCCCTAGTAACAAGCAACGACGGAGTGTCAAGAGTTATCTCCCTTGCCCTTTGTTCGGTAAACAAGGCCACGCTACGCTCGATTGTTGTAACGCCATGTATGCTCGGTGAATTGCCCTGCACATGCTAAAGTCAGCTTTAAACAAAAAACATTACTGGTATAAGTGAAATGTTCTTCAAATAGGATTGGTACCTCAAAATACATTAGCAAGTCATACGGCATGTTGACCCGCTCACTCGCAGCAAGGTTGTCCATCAGCGAGCTCAAGATTCAAATAATGCAAACAGAAAGCCGACCTATGAATAATAGTTAAGATAAAAGTCACCGCTTTTTGTTTATTGTACTCTCAAACCAACCTGTACATTCTGCTATGATGTCTGTCTTATCTATAACTCCGACACTATCAAATTAATCTCGCTTGGTCCTACTCGACAGTCCGCCATGACAGGGACTTCTACGGCCGCTTCAAATCGAATGTGGTGCGACTGCACGAGGTCACGTGACCAAACAATCAAACTTAAGAAATGACCGCATTGCTCGGTATTTTGATTTTTTTTTGTAAATCCTAAATTTCCGTCTAGTACCGTGCGCTCCGCTTCGGTACTAGACCATACTTTTGGTCATTAACGCGATGGTGTATAAATTATATTTGTAAATACCTAAATAAAAGAGTAACACTGATCTGATCAGACGCCATTTTGGCCAATCTCATCTTTCAAGCCAGATTTCAAGCATTTAGAAAAGGTGCTCGTCGAGATAAATTCGTTACCATGTGTCCGCGAGTTTGATATGGAGATTTATCATGTGTCCGAGTTAAATATCAAACTCGAACTTCGTTCTCGTTTGATATTTAACTCGGACACATGATAAATCTCCATATCAAACTCGCGAACACATGGTAACTTATATTATGTAGTATGCCCTGTGCTACGGGAGACTGACCGAGGTTCGGATACTGCTCGGATTTAAATATTCTTAAAGAAACAAATAATTATCTGAAGAAAAGCTAAGCAAAGTATATCAGGAAATAGGTCAATCTTGTCGATTCCAATTTATGTTCAAAGGATTGTTTGAATACAACTGAAAATGATCGTTCAAAATGTGTATGTAAACTCGAATTTACTCGCGAATTAACTTCGAAAAGTTTTTGAGCTTCAAACCATTACCACGGCAAGGTGCAAACTGAATTAATATTGTCGCAAGTATGAATTGTTGTCCCTTGAGATGACCCCCAGATTTGACAGCCAGATTTGACAGCCTTCGTAGATACACAATATTATGTATCTACGAAGGCTGTCAAATCTGGGGGTCATCTCAATTTTTTTAATCTACGAAGGCTGTCAAATCTGGGGGTCATCTCAATTTTTTGTATCTACGAAGGCTGTCAAATCTGGGGGTCATCTCAATTTTTTTTTTTTTTTTTTTTTTTTAAAGGGATGATTGCTCAATGACCCGGGGGCCTGTGCATGGAGGCGCTGGACTTATAATGTTTTCAAATTTGTTATATGTGTTAGTTATGTTTCTTTATGTTTCCCAGCAACATTGTAGGAACATACTTAAATATTAAGTGACCTTTATAAAAGAGACAATTGATATAGCCCGAACCAAATAAACTGAAATCAGAGCATAACAAAACTTATATGATATTAAGAGGTTATTACATGACAGTTTTCCTTTCGTCGGTCATATCAAGCCGAGACCGCCATATCAGCCCGAGTGCCGAAGGCCAGAGGGCTGATATGGCGGTCGAGGGTTGATGTGACCGGCGAAAGGAAAACTGTCATATCATAACATTTTTATCATATACTACATCTGTAACTGTGTAAAAGGGATGAAAAACCTGAAAAATGCCTACAAATTATTTTGTATTCGTTTCATATCCCCGGTCCCGCCATGACCTTATTTTCTTAACCTCTTTCAAATCAAATTCCCGGCAAACACAATCATTTTCTCTGGTACTCTTATCCCAATATTTATTGTCATCAAACGACAAAAAAAATTACAAAAATGCTATAAACATGTAATGGGCTCTGTATTTTGATGTGTTTGGGAGCATTCGTGAATTGATTGCATAACTTGCTCCGTACACATCCACAAGCAAAGTTTAGCTGATTTTCAACCCAAAAACGAAGGAAACCATTTTTGTAAAATTTTGACCAAATTGCTTAATTTTTTCACTCGGTACATTCATGACGTGATAAGGTGACGTAATTTTTTTCTATTCCATACAAAGATGTGATTATCACATAGAATCAATATTCAGTTATTGCCATTTCCATTGAACACTCAACTTAATATGTTGAGCTTACTTTTTACGAGTTTAATTTCAGTGACACGCCCACTATTTTGACATATTATGACATCCCCCCGACCCTGTTATAAATTTTCTGAATTTTTTCTTATGATTCATCATATAAATTTTTATGGTTAACTCACCATGGAAATGTTTTTCGATATCCAAATTTCCGGTGAAATTGCCGTTCTTTTCACACAAAAAATGACGCGATCAGATATGCGCATGCGCAAAAACGAAGTAGTGGCGATAAACTGGTCCCCGGCGATAACTGGTCCCCAGCCAGTATGCTTGTAGGATTTACACCGTGTCTCAACTACCGTAATTGCGTTCGATGGGTATCAACTTTGACAGCAACGAACACTTATTTGGAGAAAAAGAATATAAAATCTAGTTGAGGGCGACAAAGACGGTTTTCAAGCGTACATTTAGAAACCGGAAGTTGTGAAATGGCCACACTTGATTCGCCCTTATGTCGACTGCCGTTTCGGTATTTTTTGGTAAATTATCTCCTTTTTGATGAATTTTGGTCCGATTTTCTCAAGGCTGGTCGCTAAATTTTTCTAAAAATACAACGTATACTTTAAAAATACTTTTAAAAATATTGCAAGTATGATATAGCATCTTTAAGCTTTTATTTTGTAAAAAAATTATCTTGTTTTACTCGATTGATAACTTTTCTGTAAATTTTTATCATTTTTCACACCTTTTTTGAAGTTTTTACCCCAAAATGACAATTTTCCCAAGGTTGATTTTGGTTGGGTTTATCATGGTGAACAATTATCCCATAAGGGTTTATTTTGTCTAAAATATATCTTGTTTTACTTAATTGATAACTTTTCAGAAAATATTTTCCATTTTTCACATCATTTTTGAGGTTTTTACCCCAAAATGACAATTTCCCCAAGGTTGATTTTGGTTGGGTTTTCCATGGTGGATAAGTAGCCCATTCGAGGTCAATTGGACATCAAATTTGCTTGATATACTAAATGTCCGGGTTAAATGCAATTTCTACTGGACTATTAACACAAAATGAAGCAATATTTGTTGCAGTAATAAATCAAATATATGCATGTAATGTAACGTTCAGCCATGCGATTCCTTTTTCTTACATAAAATGAATTAAAGCTTATCTACCTAAAGATGTTATCATCCCCCGTAAACTCACGAAAATAAATGATGTTAAACAACTTTTTAAAAATATAAATATCAATAAAGAGCAGAATACCAGCTCTGACAATTCCACTCGGGTGTGTCAATGCGCGTTGAAGCGGTCTCAAAATCAAAGGACCTTCAATAGTAAATTGATTACGTTTGATTTTTCAGGAGAACCAATCAGAATCTATTATCCAGCACTTTCATGGTAGAATGACGTTTTGATTGACATTTTGCCTCACGTGTTGTTGAGCTTTGCGTTAATAGTGCATTTTTATTTGTTGCGAATTTGTTTATTTGGAGCAAACGAACGTATTAAAACATCAAGTATGTGTATATATATAGAGATAATTACCCGAGGAAATGTGTCATATGACTTTTACGAAACCACTGTGAAATTTGGTATTACCCGAGCGAGAGCGAGTGTCTTTATACTCAGATTTGCACGAGTTTCGTTAAAGGCATATGAAACACTTCCGTAGATGATAATTTCTTTATTACCGATTCTATTCTTTTTTACTTTCTTATTTCGGCCTCATGCTTTAACTACATGTATAATAGTTCAGGGCAAAACTATACTTTATTGCAAAACACATGATGGTTAGGACTACTTTATTTCTTTTCTAGTATGTCGAATTTAACTCGTTTAAGCTATTTCTTCTCCAAAGTAAATATATTTTATAAATCACATTCGGCGGCGAGTTTAAAATCCTCGATCGGGGCCAGGGCTTGTGACGTCATAGCCGATTGTTATTGACGTCATGGGTCATTGTTTCGTGACGTCACTCAAAAACTACTTTATTTCGGAATAAAGGGTGGGCGGCGCCTTTGATCTGTAGGGGGACAATACTAGAATTGCGAAGAGTGACGTCTGTCACGAACAATGCTTGTCTGACGTCACAGGCGAAATAATACAGGAACTCGCGCTACAACAAACGTTGCTAGGCAAAAGTGATATGTCACTACTTATTTTCAACCATATGGGTAATAATTATTTTTATTACCCATATGGTTGAAAATAAGTGGTGAATATGAGCACTTGTGTACATATCACGATTGTTGTAGCGCGAGTGTCCGTATTTTTTCGCCTGTGACGTCATAACGTAATTGTTCGTGACGTCACTGTAGCCGGCAGTCGCAAGGGAAGCGGCCCGTTTCTTGGATATTTCTAAGATGGTATAATGGAATAGAATCGGTAATAAAGAAATTATTATCCTCGGAAGTGTGTAATAACTTTTACGAAACACGCTCTCTCGGGTAATACAAAAAATCACACTCGTTTCGTAAAAGTCATATGACACACCTACTCTGGTAATAATCTCTATATAAGAATTGACTTAAAAAAGGAATAAGTTCATGGTGGTATAAACTTAAAAACTGCTGTGCAAACTTTGCATACACAGTTTGCACAGCGGTTATAAGTTGTTAACTTTAGGGCATTATCATCTGCGCAAGCCCGCGGTCTGTTCTACTGCCTCCTTCGTCGGACAGTTAATAGCGCCGATGCATGGCTTTACTTCTCTGTTGTATTTTGTACCGAGTCGTCCTTTTGTAACTGGTTGAGATGTAGTTATTTGCTGTTTTACTAAGCAAACGAGGGTATTGTCACATATTATTGTTTATAACTGTTGTTCAATCAATCCTTATTTCATAACAATTAGCAATTCATGAAAATAGCACATTACATAGTGGATTTGCATATTGTATACATTTGATAATCAAATTTTGAAAGTATAACATATAATTGAAATGCATATTGCTAATGTCCTTATTTCGGAATATTTAGTAGATAAATCCATTCTGTTTTTCATTTTGGGGGTGTATGTAGTTCATTCTAAAACCCGTAAATTGAATTTCCAGCTCGCCGTCGGTTTTAAACTCAATTTGCTAGTGTTGAATAACAATGAATCCCGGAAATTTTACAAGCGCCACTATTTCTCTTCTAATTGATACTCGTCCCCAAGGACCTGTAGATTACAAAGTTTCTAAAACGGTACCATGGTTTTACATAGCTAATGAAAACTGAGAGTCCCATGGGACTCAGATAATATATTTTTGGGAGTCTTTTCCCTATTTCAGAAGTCTTTAGAAAAATATGGATGTTACATACTTGATTGAGGATTGATAATGATTTACCTATAATAGGATGTTAATTGGTTGATGTTTTAATACCATCTTGACATTAAAATCATACTGAAATGTGGTTTGATAAAATACATGATATTTGTATCATAATAATACTGAGTCACAGAGGACCCATTTGGTTCTTTTTTGGGGGTCCATAAGGCATTTTTTCTTCTTTGAGAGGCATTTTAGAAGTTGGGATGACAATAATGCTGAGGAATATATGGATGACAACTTCTTTGTTCATTGTATGCGACGTTTCGACACAGATTCTTGTGTCGTTCTAAAGCATTTTCTGCATCAAATACTCAGGAAATCACCTAGCTCAGAAATTAAACATTCACTTGAGCGTAGCTTCTTTACCTCATTCTTTCGATCTACTTCTCCCTTATCTTTCTACTCACCTTTGGATGGATCTACATGTCAAACAGATAGAAAGACAACAAACCCCAAATCACCTCGCCTCTCCAGTAACAAAGGGATCACAAAACTAAAACCTTGTGCACAAACTCCTTAGCTCATAGAAATGATGATTTATAGGTGTGATCAAAGGACCCTGAAAAGGTGCTACAGAACACGATCCAAACAAGAGTCATCAGGATGAAATGACCTACTGGTCCCAAGTAAAGTTATGTTTCCATGAAAACCGCAAAATTTTAAACCCGAAGAATTGAAAATAGCAAAAGACATATCTGCACATGCTGACTTATTCACATGCCAAGATTCATTGAGCAATATCCACAGTTTTTGAGTTCTGCTCCGGAAACCGAATTCTAAATAAAGCTTCCATGGAAACCGCCAAAATTAAAAAAAACGAAGAAATTGGAAATACCAAAGGGCACAACTACATATGCTGAACGATCCATGTACAAAATTTCATTTAGCTAGGTTAAACAGTTTTGGGTTCTGCTCGTGAAACGAAATGTTAACGGAGGGATGGACGGACCAACGGACAGGGCAATGACTATATTATATCCCACGGTGGTATAGAAAATATTCTTATCTTCTTATCCAGGTTCAAAGGGAATATAAAGCTGTAACCTTGTCTGCAGCCTCCTCGGCTGATTGATATTATAATATATTTGACCCCGTGACCCCTATGCTAAGTTAACATAGCCTGATGATCTACAGAGTCATAGGCTCTATCATTGATTCAATTTATTACTTTTTTCAGAGGATAGACAATGGCGTTCAACACAAGATGGAACATTGGCTTTGGCGCCTTAGTTGTGTCTTTGATCTTCATCGTCGTCCTGACGCGTTCAAACATACAGGTATTTTGCATCCTTATGGATATGTATTGATATGTAACTTAATGAATGATATAGTACAAGTCATTTGAAACATGCACAAAAACAACTTAAACATATGTTGGGTATTTTCTTTAGATTTAAACTAATTGACTATAAAAATCTCACATTATTTAAAACTTTTAAAAGGATATGAAATATAGATAACAATATTCCTCCTCCCCTCTAGGATAAGCCCATTTCACAGGTGAGGGATATTGCGATCTTTTTCAATGTAATTACTGATTATTTTTAATTTTCTGTGCTTTCTCCCTGATCTTTCTACTCTTTTTGGATGGTAAAATACACTACTTAAATAGATGAAAATTAATACTGCTTAAACTCCAACTAACTCTATTTCCTTCTTGTATGATTGAAATTTGACTACTTTATCAATCTTCAACATCATTCTTTTTTTATCACAATACAGTTCCAGGAGCAACTCAACCAAATGGCGCCGACGGTTAAGGCCTTTAAGAAGATCATCCAAGGAAATCCTGTTCCTGCTACCCAGACTCTCGGTAAAATGACCCCAGAGTATGTGGCACCGCCTAAATCTCAAGAAATCGCTCATGCAAATCCAATTCTTGATAATTTGAGACAGAATGGAAAGGTAGGTCAAGAATGATATAAACCTTATACCGTATCATCTATCAAAAACTGACACTAATTAATACCATAATTGATTTAGCATTGTGACTAGGTTCACTTAGCAATCACGTCCTGAAGTAAAGCGGGTGTATGTATGTGTATGCATGAAGTTTCGTATTTGTTTCTTTTATTAGGAATATTTTTACTGTATCTATTTAACCTATCTCCGAAGGCTTGGCTTTGCCTTTTAACTGTTTTGTGATAATTGTTTGCCATTCGATGTACAAATGGAAAAACCTAGGTTTACTCTGTTTCTTCTTCTTATTCATGTACAAACTGCCGAGAAAAACTTACATCTTTGTAATTCACACGTTGTGTTTAACCAGGGTTCATTTGCACAATGGGCAAATATGACCTTATCTCACCTCTCTAACCTTAGGCTAATGTTAGGGTCCTTTGGGATAACGATCTCCTTCAGTCACCCCTTACATGAAGCTAAAAAGTCAGTTTCCAAACTTACACATTTAAGCCTTGCTGCCAACACTTGAATTTTCTGAGCTTGCTCTCTAGCTTACTATAAGAGAAAGTCATAATCGAATCAGGCACACCTTTACGAAACTACATCGAACTGAAAATAACATGGTGGCCTTTCTGTCACAAACCGTCGACTGAAAGTTTGTCAAGAGCGAGTAGCCTTTAAAGACTGAATATCAATATATTTTACTTAATTTCACGTTATATCAATCAGTGCAAGTATTGCAAAACCGAAAACAACCGAGAAAATAACTGTTTAAAAACTTGATTAATTAAGGACAACTAAAACACACACAAAAATAGAGCGGCGGTGATTTGCGTTAGCAAAAATAACTAGTGATACTGTTATCAAACTAGAAACGCCAAGAATCGACAGCAAGGGTTAAATAAGCCAAGTTCGCGTCTGACGATTTAATCTTTGCGTAGAAAGATGTGCCATGTGTGTGTAATATAGATGTAATAAAATAGAGGCTAAGAGCCATTGGCTCTGTAGCTCATCAGGCTTTACGTTTGATTTTCCTTTAAGGTGTGGCCAATGTGGTTCACAAAAGCTACAATTTATAATCCTCACTTGTCAAGGAGTCTGTTCACAAAGTTTCAGCTTTCTAGGCCTTATGGTTCTGGAGAAGAAGTTGAAATTCCACATGAGCTTAAAACGAAAAAAATAGAGCCATTGGCTCTGTAGCTCATCAGGCTTCATATTTAATTTTGCTGTGGCCAATGTG
This sequence comes from Steromphala cineraria, assembly GCA_916613615.1. Classification (NCBI taxonomy): domain Eukaryota; kingdom Metazoa; phylum Mollusca; class Gastropoda; order Trochida; family Trochidae; genus Steromphala; species Steromphala cineraria. Next base: position 31,247,487 of record OU744737.1, read on the forward strand.
GTTTCCCCATTTGTAGGGGCCACAAAGAGTTTAGTATATATGTGATGTGATTTCAGATACTTGTAATCAATACAGAAATGAAAATTATATTTCATATCAGTATATTGGGATTACATATATAACTGTAAACTTATTTTGCAATGTAAGCTCATTGCGTTCTTCATGTGAAGACTATTTTAACATACTTGTGTAGGCACTTGAAAGTGATTGAAGCTGCCTTAAAATATTATCTTTCAACAATAAACCACTCCGTGTCAGAAATTTTCTAGGGAAGCACACATATAATATCATTTAAACTTGATACTTGTAACTTTCTGTTGGTAGTTTTTAACTCTTTGGTCTTTTATTATGCTATTTTAGCCCCTTATTAGGGGCCAAAGGGCCACCAAAGCTACAATTTATAATCCTTACTAGTTATCAAGGAGTATGTACACAAAGTTTCAGATTTCTAGGCCTTATGGTTCTGGAGAAGAAGTCGAAATTTTACGGACGGACGGACGCCGGACACCATGGCATGCCATAAGCCCATCGGGCAAGATGAGCTAAAAAGTAAACCGATTTTAAGCCCATGGGTGTGATTAAGTTTTAAAAAATCCGCTAAAACTCTTATTGATAAAACGACAAAAATGTGTTTTACAATTATTGTACTCATAGTTTACGACATATTTGGCTACATGTATAAAAAATAGACACTACACATCATTTTATGGGATGTATGAATGAATGAGGCATAGAACACACTTTCTACCTAGACGTATTGTTTAAACAAAACTGCATGTCTTTCTGTAAGTAAACACCTCAATGCATTTTATTAAAAACAGGAAATACACTAAATATTTCTTTGAAAATTTAAATAAGGGGACGATAATATATCTTAAGGGTATGCAATTGTACGTGCCGTCATGTTATATTGATATATAGTGTCATCAGTTCATTTGAATGTATATATCCATATCAACATCTTGCAGAATCAGGTCGAAAGCAATCACTTATCGTTTGCTATGTATTTCCCCTTTAAAACCAAAAAGGTATCTGTGTTCTGCAAAATTGATATCTCCAGAAGTTGATAATTAAATTCCGAAAATGCTTTGAAACTTTAATCATATGTTCAAATTCATAAATTGACCATTTTTTTCTGTTTTGACCATCTTCCGGTTTTAAGCCCTGGGCTTGAATTAATTTGTTATGTTACTTCATCAAAACAGGTAAAATCCGTATTTAAGCCCTGGAGTTGAATACGTGCAGTCCCGGTACTTATGATAATATTGAAATCCATGACATAAGAAATGTTAGAATGTTGTTTATTTTGCTTTGTTGTATTTGTAGATAATTCTACCTGACAAGGAAGCGATGAAAGCAATGAGTGCTGAGGCGTTATATCAGACATATCACAGGTTGGTGCCATCAAGATAAAGGGAATATTAATTGAGCTTCCGTGTAATAAAACCATTATTATAGTAGTCAATGATTTCATATAATGAAAGCTGGAAAAGTCGCATAAAATCATTCTCACATTTCAAAAATAGTTGTTTTTTAAAGTTAAATATTCTTTTTTTTATTCACAGACATTTATTAATAATATTTGTCAAAAGTGTGCATTCTCTCACCACAGAGGCAGATGAAATGTTGATCCGCCACGGGAACCTGCCGGAACCCACGAATTTGGTCTAATAGGAACAGAGGCTCGATCAACATTTCATGACTTGATCTTCCTCTGTGGGGAGAGAATGTACGTTGTGCTGAATCTAGAATTTTGTACAAACAATTGTGCATTACCTCTTGGACGATGATGAAAATACAATCTGTTTCAGTTACCTCGACAATATTGACCTCCGATGCAGCCGGAAGTTGCGCATGGGGAAGGTGGGAGATGGCGGCTGGGAAATTTGTGACGATGAACGGTTTCGACCATCATCCAACTGCCTTGTCTACTCTTTCGGGTGTGTACACTTCAATTCTTCAACAATGAGACCGTTCCAAAAGTATAAATTCATGTTTAACTTAAAATATTAAGAATTTCCTGGAGAATAAAAATGTTGGTGAAGGATTTGAACAACGTATTGTTTATTTCGTTTCAGAATAAACAACGACTTCTCCTTTGACGATGATGTATCGAGGGTTTACAATTGTTCAGTAATCGCATTTGACCCAAGGTTTGTGATATCTACTTAAAAACATGTCAATTTCTTTGTAGTGAGAAATCAAATGAATGAGTAGTCAGTACTTTCAATTTGTTTAATTTCACGTTTTTGAAAATCAACTGTTCTTGTTACTATTGTTCCATACGCCACCTTTCTAGTGAGTGAGTGCCTGAGATGGAGTTTAACTTGTTAACTTTAACTTTCCGCTGTTTAACACGTGGATGCTTCCACTCAAAAGAGAGTAGACAGATCAGGGATTTAGGATCGACAGGATGAGCAGTGATCAATCTACAGATATGCCCCTCTGAGTCAAGGGACTCGCTACCAAAAAGTCGTGTGAGTCCAAGCTGATTTAAATGAGTCCTTTAATAAGTAAGCACATAGTATCACCAAAAAAAATAAGCATCCCAGGACTCGCAGCTTAAATTTCTACGAGTCCTTTCTAAATTTATTTGAAGCAGGACTCGCAGGTAGATTTATCCCTGGGTGAGGGAACAGACGCAAAGACAGGCATAATAAGAGATAGAAAGCAGGTTTTAGAACGACTCAAATCGGGCTTCTATCCGTCGACCTGTCAAGCTTTGATGACCCTATTAGGAGCATGTAGGTACCCAAACCACTTCACCACGATGTGGTCTTGAGTCACGCGGAGGTCACTGTTTTCTAAATAAGAACATTACAGGGAACCTTCACACGAAGGTTTATGTGTAAGAAAGTTACCACTTTGCTCAATACCTTACCTCGGTGTAGTGATTCAGTGATTAGGAAAGGCAGGGCCCATGGGTCGTTTTGCACATTGGATGAAAAAACGGCCCAAAGTTTACTATAGACATAATTTGTAAGGGCCCATTTGAAATTTATAAATTTGCGAAAAAACATGAAAATGGCCCATTGTCAAAGATATATTTCTCAATCCCTGGTGATATATTTGCATCGGTGCCCCTGAGAGTTTTACCAGCTGGAGCTTACATGCTTGATAATGATAATAATGGAGTATTATGGACATTTGGAAAGCGCTGTTTTCCACACTCTAGGGCATGGCCAAAACGCAGATGGGTCAACGGGTAGGAGTCTGAGCAACTCGGGGTCGTTCTGAAACCTGTCTTCTCTCACTATGTGAGTCTTTCCGTCTGTTCCCTCAACCTGTTGATCTCTTTGTCTCAGATCTCACTTCTCTTCTGGAAGGCGACACCAACGTGTTGACTAGCTTAATTGGTGCTTAGAGCATGTTATATCCAAACTTACTCCCTCAATGTTAAAAATCAATTTATATGAACTTGTATATATGTTTTGTATGGTATATACTGTAAACTTAAGTTGATTGCGGTTTTTTTACTATCCATATTCAGTTGAGACAATAAGTAAGCGAGAAGGGCCTCTCGGGAGGGCTTTCTAACACAGAATGCCCGCTGCCCGAGGTAATGACCAAGGGGGAGGAGAGGTCATCTCTTTCTTATATACCGAAATATAAGTTTTCTTTTGGATTGCTCTCCTCGTCCTGTTATAAATAGAAAAGAAACACCCATAAAATATCGTTTTATCATTCAAGTGGAAGGTTTAAGGGGACCTACAAGGTCATCCCATTTCGTCAAGCCCTTGTGGCGCAGTGGTATAAATAATAGGTTTAGCGTGCAGTAGTATATAGGGTTCTAGTTCGAGACGCTCTATTGACAAAAATATTGGTATTTGACTTTGGGGTTTTTTTTTCGAAAGACAAACTTCAAGTTATTTCATTAATTATCTTTCATTTTAAAGTTAACATCTCAACATATCAATATGGATATATTATAATCAAGGATGTAATGAGATAAGAGGGTTTTGTAAGCCGAGATCATAACCAGCTGGGAGGGCTTTATATCCCTCCTGCCCGGGTATTATCTGAGCCTACAAAGCCCTCCAATCCAAAGCCGGGATCTTCCACGGGGATAGAAACTGACTGGAAAGTGTGTTTACACATTCTGAAGGTATATAACTTTGGGTATACCAAGCACTCAATTCCCCAAATCAAAATTATACCAAAGCTCTTTCTGGCGACTCCTCCACGAAGGGATTCTCATCACTAACAATCCTTCATAGAATTCATAATCAATACATACAAACTCACACAGAGCAGCAACAAAATGCCTTATAACTTTTATACATTCAATTTCATGGTCATGGTTATCAGATTTACAACTACTTGTATTTACTAATTAAAACATTCATATCACATAAAACATAAGCGTAAGTATGTAACTAGTACATTTGTATACAAATTTGGTTGATCTTTATAATATTATTGTGCACTTCCAACGTAGGTCCAAATGTTTTTTGCTGCAGCATGAAACAAAACAGTTACCAGAGGTCGCCACTGGTATATTTCCAGAAAATGGGAATAGCAGGGAAGGACTACGTAAGAACTGGGAACTGAAGACATTTGGCTCCTTCTTGAAGAAGTTCAACCATTTGAACGTGAGTGACAGACTTACTGACTCTAGCTAGACGATACTTAACGACTTCTCCTTTAGGACTATTTTTACTACATGGTTAATGGTTTCTATGAAACGAGCTCTCGAGGTTGTTTGATGGCAAGTCAATGTGGAGAATTCAGAAGTCAAATAAATTCCTTTGGGCGTTATGACATTATAACTTCATGCATGTGTATTCGACGAGTACTAGGGAAACAGAAAAGGAAACTCCAGATCAAAGGATGTAATATTTGTTGTGTAATAGGACATATTTACTTATCAATCGATAGTATCTCAACTTAAATACTACTAAGTGCATAGTCTTCCACAATCGCCTTCCAGTGTTTTATCATATTTACCCTACCTCCGGTTTCGTTGCTATGGTTTCCTTTGTTCTAACTGTAAGTGTATTGACCGTTACACTTCAACTTTTCTAATACATCTACTTTTTATTGCATACCCACATTAACTCAGGTGAAAAGATCGTCTACTGCATGGCGAATAAACGGAGTTGTAAAATTTAGAATTATTTGAGAAATGTTTACGACCAAATTGGGAATCGAACCAGGGGCCTTAATGTTGCGAGGCAACGCCTCTATCAACTGAGCTACTGAGGATTGGTACAGTAAGAAGTACATTTTGTTGTGTTATGTCTAGATTGTTGTATTTCCTATATGAGTTTATGTATAGATACTACTTTGTACCAAATTTTAGTGTAATGAAATCAGTTTATGGTTTTAAAAACGTATCAAGATGACTATTGTTAATATTTTTTATCTAGTTAGGTCAAAACATATATATATAGAGAAGGGTGGATAGCTCTGTTTCGTCAAATATGACTCGACAAGAGTGCGGTATAAGTCCGATAGTCGGTACATCACTCAATATACCTCCTGTTTGAATCGTGGATCCTCGGCTCGGCTACGAGAGCCAGGATTCAAACAGGAGGTATATTGAGCGATACACCTCGGGAAGTGTGGGTATATATAAATAGACTTTTACGTCTTTCTCATCTTTCAGAGAGTTATCGATGTGCTGAAGATGGATGTCGAATCTTCCGAATGGCCGTCCCTGCCAGAGATGGTTAGTTCTGGACATCTCCGGCAAGTCAAGCAACTCCTCATGGAATACCATGGTCGGCCCACAGACAAGCCTAAACTCTTGTCTGAACTAAGCTTATTGAAAGATATCAATGATGTAGGCTTTCGAAAGTTCTATGTTCATAAAAACTTTCATTGTGGGTTTAAAGATATTGCTCGTTTTCCAGTTTCAAGAACATCTTGTTACGAAGTACATTATGTCAACGTTAACTTCGTATGATGGCTGAACTTTTGGTCAGTATAAATATACTTCTGTTAAAGGGTAAAACTATTACGGTTTATAAATGTGATACATTCCTACAAGAAATGTGGGTTTGGGAGTTATCCGATTGCTTAAACATCTTTTTGAGTGATTCCCTTCCCCATACTGAGATGTGTTTAGAAACTGATTGCCTCCTTCGGCTCGAGACTTTATTCTAAATGTGCCTCTGTTCACCAAGCTCAACTATTTGGATACCATGACAAGGCTTGCTATGACCTTCTAGTGCTATAATTGGCTGGATGAATCAGAAAACTGAAATAATGCAGGGAGCGCCTGGCTGATGCTCCTCACACCATTCTTTGTTTACCAATGAGCCCTGTTTTCTATATACTCAGTAGTTATGCTTCTTTCAACCAAGACCGCGAGACACAGCGGAAAAGCCAATCTAGTTAAAACTAGCTGTAATGTTATCCCCCCTAAGTCCTTACGTTACATCTAGCTACTAACCGACCTGGTCCGTGTCACGCATGCGCGGAAATCAGCCAATGAAAATAGAACTGGCTGATTTCTTTGAATCTGCAAATCTAGTAAATACAAGCTGTTAAAATCGGCCAATCTAGTTAAAACTAGATGTAATGCTTATTTCCAATAAGTCATACATTAAATCATTTATGTTTATGCTCATAATGTGTAAAATGAAATATAAATCCTAACGACGCCCGATTCAAAGAGAGCAGCCAGTTCGTTTTCCATTGGTTGATTTCCGCGCATGCGCGACACGGATCAGGTGGGTTAGTAGCTAAATGTAACGTAAGGACTTAGGGGACGATAACATTACAGCTAGTTCAAACTAGATTGCGGAAAAGCTTATTTATTTTGAAAAATTGGCCGAATGAGGTCCGTTTTGTATTTTGAACAAACGAGATTGTCTCCATTCATGGGAAAATAGAACCCGGTTTGGTTAATGGTCTAAATTTTGCCTTGCTAGATAAAAAATAGGTCATGCTGATGTAGGGGTTTTCAAAAGTGTGAAGATGTCATAAAAAATGGGCAAAGGATATATAAAGTCAAATGAATGAACTATGAATTCCAATGCATTTATTGTGAATAAAGTTGATTTTGTTTAAAATGGCATGTGGAAAGTAGATGTGTCCGTATTTTGATCAGGTTTAAGCAACCGAAGTGTCTTTACCTTGTTTTTTATATAAAAGATATTTTTCTGAACTCTTTATTTCTTCATCGATTTAGTAAAAAATAGGAATAATCGTGAGTAACAACATATTAAATACATTTATAAGTGCTAACAATATTTTTTAATTTTCATATTTTGAATAAGGTCAAATCAGAGATTCGAACCAATGTGGCATTGCCGTGTATTCTTTGTGTATATGTGTGCTACATAAAAAAAAACTATAATCAATATATCAATGTGTTCGAACTCTACCGTTAATAAGTCTAGACTTTGAATAACCCAATACCAAATTTTTGCCAACCTTATGCCTATCAAAACTGTTTGTGACAATATTTTGTGGTTGTCGTTATTGTCGTCTTCAACTCATTATTTATAACTAAACAATCAAGACACGGTGCTGGGTGTGATCATATTTTCTAGCGAACTTGTGAATCAAAGGGACAGTAGCACATTTTTTGGGGAAATATAAGGTGATTTCAGGAAAATGAAAAATAAAGTGTTCCACGTGAAAGACAATGTTTTTGAACTAAATGAAGCAGTAATAAATCAAATTTATAATATAAAGTTCAGCCATGTGCAGTGATTACTTTTCCTTACACAAAATGAATAAAAGGTGTTCACACAAAATGGTCGCCAATGGACGGATTTAATGAGAATCTTTATAATTTGTTCTCTGCCTATAGATGATTAGTTTGAGTAATGAGATTTTTGACACATTTAGAACGTACAGTTATCAGTGAAAATTTGAAAATATGAAACTTTCCAAAAAAACGTGTTACTGCCCCTTTAACTACTTTTAAAATGAATGCAGTATCAAAGATGCAAAGAAACCTAAATCTTTTCATTCGATCCCTTTGGTGTGACATTGACCTTTATTTAACACTGTACAAGGGTGATTTAATGACACAGCAATGTCCATTGACTTCTCCAGAGTCTAGATGTATGTGTTTGTCAAGATCGATTAATGTTAAATGCAAACACTTGAATATAGATTTGAGACAGAGACAAGCATGAATTTGTTTAACAATGTCTGTCGATGCTACAATCTAACGCTTTCCTTTCATTATGAGACATATTGGTTTTAGCTGAGTTCCCGTCGGCGTTGGTGTTGGCGTTCCCATTTCGTTTCCGTAGCATATCTCTAAAACTATGTGACCGATCATCACAAAACTTGGTATACTGTCCATATCATGTAGAGGTGCCTTTTGGAGGTTATAGATTTTTTAAAATTTAATTTTTTTATATTTCTATGGCAACAATTTGGACTTAGTCTTTTTCAAGGGTAATGTTCGTTTCCGGAGCAGATCTCTAAAACTATGTGACCGATCATCACCAAACTTGGTATATTGTCTCTCCATATCATGTAGATGTGCCTTTTGGAGGTTTGAGATTTAAAACAAATTATTTTGTTTATTTACATGCAATTTTGAATATTTTGTTTGCTACAATTGTGGAGTTGATAGGTTATTTATTCAAGTTGAATTATACAGAGAACATTAATGGTGCTTTATGATAGTATTGTTTAGAGGTTTGGAGCATTTGAGGAAGGGGGATACATATGTTTTTACGGGTAAAAACACTTTCTAGTTGAGTTTAACTTTGATGAGTAGTATAGTTTCGATTGAAGGATAAAAAATACTTAAAGCTTTTATATTTTCTAGATATTTATTTCATATTATATTAGCCACGAAGAGCACAATCATGCTATCCTTATAATGATGAGGTTGTTAAATGTCACGATTTTTTTTAAACCGATCGTTTCACTAATTCCTTGATTGTTGTTTTTGTTTGCTTGTTGAATATTTGCAATAGTGCTGTGTCATTATATTTTTCCAATAGTGCTTCTTTAGTCTCTGTTGCCATATATTTGTTGTGAGAACTAAAAGTGAAGTCGGTCCGTGCACGTGTGTGTACAGGCCTTCTGATGCTTATTCCAATGAAACCAGGTATACAATCTAAGCAAACCTAGCCTTTAAAATACTCGCTTCACTCTGATATTGAATCTAGCAAGATATAGTAGCAGGTCGCGTCAGCGGACGTTTCGTCGACCTGTGACCATACAACATTATATTTGCGAAAGCAAACTATTGCGGCTTGGTAAGACATCCCTAATTGGTCACTTCTATAGATCGGTTGACACGATCCGCTACTTAATCTTGCTAGACTCAATATCGGAATGTAGAGAGTATTATTGAAGCTAGGTTTACTTAGACTGACAAGGTATAGGCTCGTAATATATTGATCTTTGTGGGGATTGCAAGGTCCTTCCTTTTTAACGCAGCCTTGCTTTTTAACAGGTCAGAACTCAATAACGACTTTAAGCTCAATAAAAATGTTTTTCAATCGATCAGTGCGTTCTCTCTTGTGCTCAAAATATGTTTAAAATTATGCAAATTCTAAATGCCTTATACTGTATGAATACATACAGGAATTTAAATCTTAAGAAGCATAGGGCCCAGATAGCTGAAACCGTGTGTACATCTTTACTAGTGAGGATTATTATTCATAGCTTTGTCGGTCCTGTAACCCTAAGTATAAGGGCTTACGGCCTTAAACATTGTTCATCTTCTTCTCAAGAAGCACAAGGCATATAATGCTGAAATAATGTGTTACGCCTGGTTCTAGGAGAATTCGAAATTTTAAATTTGGTACTCTGGCCCCTACTAAGGGAAGAACCACATTGGTCTTTTGAGGTTATAACATGTCACTTTTCATATCATACCTAGTATCAGCCCGAGACCCCCATATCAGCCCGAGGGCTGATATTAGGTATGATAAGATAAAGAAAAGTGACATGTTGTAACCTTTTTATCATATATCAAACTTTTTTCAAACAATTTTATAAAAAAAAGTTATGGATTATTTTTAAAAAAAATGTAGGCCTATTATCACAACAAAAGTTAAAACGATCATGCTTTTAAGAGTCAAATTTGAGAAAGATACTGTGAGCAGCTCAACCTATTCAAATTACTAGAATATTCAATCCTTTGATTTTAAAAGAAATTAACAGTTAAAGTCCCAACAACATCGTTTTGGGTGAAGTTAACGCAAAACTCACTATATTAATATCCTTGCAGAAAATGACGTTACGCTGCAAAGGGAGATAACTCTAACCAAAAGTCCCCCGGGCTGATATTGATATGGATTTGCGGACCGGTCTGATATGGATTTGCGGACCGGGCGGCAATATGGGTGCCGTGTCCTTGCCTCTATCACACATGCAAAACACCCCATATTATTGTTAGATATATGATAATTAGAGGTTATAACATGTCATTTTTCATATCATACCTCATATCAGCCCGAGACCCCCATATCAGCCCGAGGGCCGCAGGCCAGAGGGCTGATATGGGTCGAGGGCTGATATGAGGTATGATATGAAACATAACATTTTGTAACCTTTTTATCATATATCAAACTTTTTTCTCTGGCAAAAAAAGTATCTTAAAAATAATTATGGATAAAAAGTTTTGAAACAGAAATAAAAAGTCATAAAAATAACAAAACGATCATTCATTACAAAGAGTTAAGTTTGAGAAAAATATTGTGAGTAGCTCAACTTATTTACAATACTAGAAAATTTAACCTTTTGGTGTTTGTAATGAATATCTATAGCTAAAAGCTTCAAAACATCGTTTTTGGTAATGCAAACGCAAAATATAATATCTATGTTGCCAATGACGTTACTCTGCAAAGGGAGATAACTCTAATCAAAAGTCCCCCCAGGGCTGATATTGATATGGATTTGCGGACCGGTCTGATATGGCTGATATGGATTTGCGGACCGGGCGGCAATATGGGTGCTGTGTCCTTGCCTCTATCACACATGCAAAACAACACATATTATTGATAGATATATGATAATAAGAGGTTATTACATGACAGTTTTCCTTTCGTCGGTCATATCAAGCCGAGACCGCCATATCAGCCCGAGTGCCGAAGGCCAGAGGGCTGATATGGCGGTCGAGGGTTGATGTGACCGGCGAAAGGAAAACTGTCATATCATAACATTTTTATCATATACTACATCTGTAACTGTGTAAAAGGGATGAAAAACCTGAAAAATGCCTACAAATTATTTTGTATTCGTTTCATATCCCCGGTCCCGCCATGACCTTATTTTCTTAACCTCTTTCAAATCAAATTCCCGGCAAACACAATCATTTTCTCTGGTACTCTTATCCCAATATTTATTGTCATCAAACGACAAAAAAAATTACAAAAATGCTATAAACATGTAATGGGCTCTGTATTTTGATGTGTTTGGGAGCATTCGTGAATTGATTGCATAACTTGCCTACTAGCCGGGCAATACGGCTGATATGGATTTTTGGCCCTAGGGCTGATATGGCTGATATGGATTTGCGGCCCGGGTGGGCAATATGGGCGGAAGTTGGTGACAAGTATCGTATGTGCAAATCGCTCCATATTATAGATAGGTATATGATAATTATATTTATCATATATCTATCAATAATATGTGTTGTTTTGCATGTGTGATAGAGGCAAGGACACAGCACCCATATTGCCGCCCGGTCCGCAAATCCATATCAGCCATATCAGACCGGTCCGCAAATCCATATCAATATCAGCCCTGGGGGGACTTTTGATTAGAGTTATCTCCCTTTGCAGAGTAACGTCATTGGCAACATAGATATTATATTTTGCGTTTGCATTACCAAAAACGATGTTTTGAAGCTTTTAGCTATAGATATTCATTACAAACACCAAAAGGTTAAATTTTCTAGTATTGTAAATAAGTTGAGCTACTCACAATATTTTTCTCAAACTTAACTCTTTGTAATGAATGATCGTTTTGTTATTTTTATGACTTTTTATTTCTGTTTCAAAACTTTTTATCCATAATTATTTTTAAGATACTTTTTTTGCCAGAGAAAAAAGTTTGATATATGATAAAAAGGTTACAAAATGTTATGTTTCATATCATACCTCATATCAGCCCTCGACCCATATCAGCCCTCTGGCCTGCGGCCCTCGGGCTGATATGGGGGTCTCGGGCTGATATGAGGTATGATATGAAAAATGACATGTTATAACCTCTAATTATTACACGCCCGTGTAAGATACCGCAGTGTAATATTTATACGGCAATATTAGACTAGTGTAATATCACAATGCAAGTATGACGTCACAGAAGTGAGCTGTTGTAACGTCACGATGTAAGCGCTTCGTCACAATGGGTGCCGAGTCGCGGAACTGTTAGTTTCAGCACATTTTCAGCAAGTTTGCGTGATTTTTAGGGCAAGTAATAAACAGAATACTAAACTTCCTTCCATTTAATACTATGTTTATTAAACTCGTGAATGATTTGGTATCAAACTCGCTTTCGCTCGTTTTATACAAAATCATTAACTCTTTTAATAAAAATAGTATTAAATGGAAGGTCGTTTAGTATCCTCTATGAATTGCTTCTCAAGTATCAGCATTCATAAGAGATTATATAGAAGTGTCTTATTTAACATAAATATAATTTATTATTTTTCATTTCCTACATTCGCTTGATTGCACTGATGGTCAACAGTTACATACAAACAAATAAACATCGTAGATTCCTTTCATGAAGCTATCCGCCAAAGTTTGTTGAAAGATATAAATGATGACAACATATTTAAGCAAGCAATTAGTATCACAATATTTCGCAACATAACATTTTGAAACTTACTTGTTGCAGAAATTGCACTTAGTGATATTCAATTACCTAGCAGCCATCAGAACCACGCGCACCTTTAGCTGCACGTGTAGATTACACCTCAACTGAAATACGTGCTGCACGTGCCACGAGTTGCCTGCAGGTAAATGGGTACACCCTTGGAGAGAACTTGTTTTCAGCGGAAAGTAAAATGAAGATTTTTGTTTAAATCTCTTGGGTTTTCTAAAAACAGATGTTCTTTTAAATTTCACCAAAACGCAAATTTTCCCGTTCAAAAATTTTTTATATCAGAATTGAAACATAGTCATCATTTTACTCTCCAGTGAAGCAATGATACACAGAAAACTTTGGAGATAGCGCATGTATCAATGGCAACCACAAATAAAATGATAAAAGCGTTTTGATACATTCAAATAGTTAAGTTATACAGATTGTCTTACATAGACTATAATTTTGAATTTTAACTCATTGAAATACAAATGAAATGATATTTGGCGTTTATTTATTACTGGATTGAAAATGTAGTTCTTACTTTTGTTGAAATAACTAAGATTTTTCTCGTTGAGTCAACTAGGCCATCATGATTGCAGTGCAAAAAAATAATTTATATATCTTTCTTAGAGGTAAAATTGCTGTCAAATTTCTGATTTGCAACACATTTGACAACACGTTTTGGCTCCATTTATCACTATTAGGAATGAGTTGTTGAATAGTAGTTTTAATAACATGCTGTAAACATAAGTAAACCATGTTCTTCTTTCAGTTATTATGTGAATTCAGTATCATATAAAGTATGAATAATAGGAGACAAAAGATAGATATATTGATTATTGTAAATTTAACAACTCGTTTTACCGGATCGCGCTGAGGTTACAGCTCATATACATACGATAACTTGCATCAGAGACATACATTTCAACTTTGAAATTATAATAATAATAATTAGGGTATTTATATAGCGCACATATCCACACCGAATGCATGCTCAAGGCGCTCCCTGAATTATTACCCTGGTCTAACCCAAGCTGCCGATTAAGCGCTTGATGGGTCCCCTCCACAAGTTATTCAACTCGTGTCTCAGTGTGGGGCAGGGAATTACCCTTCAAACTCTCAGTTCATTCAGCAATGAATCGGGTAACCTACCCATCCGGCGAGCCACGCCAGATGTTGCTGAACTACACTGATAGCGGTCAACTGAGCTTCGCACAGGACCACGTGCCACCATTAGTGCGAGGCGTAAAGCCACACGTTTTTCTTTCCTGTAAACCTATATATTTGAGGGAATTTTACAAAACCTGACGGTAAAAGAATTTGGGAATGTTATTGTGAGTGAGAATTAAGACTTCAAATTTCAACTTTGTTTTAAAAAAAAAATATTCGCAAAAGCATTTTTTTCTAGTTCCGTTAATACTGTAGTTCTGTATTTCTGTATTTACACAACATGCTTTTGTAGCGAGTGTATTAATCTGTAACATACACAAGAATTAAAAATGTAATGCTTAAGATGATTGATGTTTATTTTTTACATTTGGCATGCAATTTGCTGTTGTTTCTTTCTGAGCTTTTCAGCTCGTTTCTCCTACTTCAGTAGGGTTGTTTGAAATCTACAATACAATACGATAAAAAAAGATAAAATATGGGTGTTTCATAACGAGTTTTATGGCTTTTAAAAATGAATCCATAGTATTAAGCATAAGAGCAATAACATCATAAAAGTCTTCAAAAGGATAACACCTCCGAAACTTCAATAATTCACGTGAAATATATAATATTAAGCATGTTAATCGTTCAACACTGCCTCTCAAATCTTTCTTCGGGTCCATTACCCCCATAACCTTCCAGATTACGGAATGGATAGCTAAAAGCAATAGAAAAAGGGAATTAGCTCTAAAATACATGTTGAAATACATTGACATACATATTCTTAACATGTTACAGAGTTGTAAGTTTAATGCTTAATGGGAATTTTGTTCAGTCAGGTGTTTTTGAAAGATTGACAGGAGAGTATATCGCGTTTTTTGACACCTTGTAATATTTTGTAATATAAAGTTGATTAGCTGTTAATCTCAATACTGTCAAGCAAACTGTACACTATTTATTAATTATCTGTTTCCTAAACATCTGGTGACATTAAAACATACGTACAAAAATTAGCGCCTGTTACAAAATGCTGTTTCTGAACAGTTCGTTAGTGGACAACGCACGTGCATCCCGTGCAAATTTCTTTGAAGGATTGTTTAATCTCTATTCTTATGGACTATATCATTTTTCTAAATGTGTGGCAAATATGCCAATTTGTGGAGAATTATTATACAGATGTATGTTATGCATCACTGGGCCTTGTTGTGAACAAAACTTGTTATTTAAACACGTGTAGCCGTTCAAATTATTCGTTGAGTAACATAAATGCACGTCAAAACATGCTTTTCTATATCCATGATTACATTTCGTAACGATTTAATGTATGACTTACAATTCCCATTTAAGTGCTGAACAGCTTTTAGTAAAAGTTCTTTAAAAAAAGAAAATTGTGAATTGCACGTCTACATTATAGAAGTTCGTATGTAGTCCTCTATTACATCTATTCTGTTAGTAGTAAAACAATAAAATTACATTAGCAAAATTAAACTAACATCAACTTACAAATGTCACATTTATGGCAAACATGAGTTTACCTGGTGCGCATTTTCAGTCACGGTGTTGTACCGTGAGCGTGGTTGTTGAAATTAAAGATGCTGTATCATACTTGCAAGCGGTTCAGGATGAAACTTAGCTATTGAGAAATGAAATACATCATTTTGTAAATCTTTCGTCGAAATTTTGATATCATATTTAGATTGTTTAATCAACAATAACATACTTATTTCGACGCTTCAAGCACAGTACCCCTCGTAGAAAGGGCATGTAATTTAACGAACCGGCTTTCGGTGACGTAATCAATATATGCTTGTAGGATTTACACCGTGTCTCAACTACCGTAATTGCGTTTGATGGGTATCAACTTTGACAGCAATGAATACCTACATGCAATTCGGAGGTAAAGAATATAAAATCGAATTGAGCGCGACAAAGACGGTTTTCAAGCGTACATTTAGAAACCGGAAGTTGTGAAATGGCCATACTTGATTCGCCCTTATGTCGACTGCCGTTTCGGTATTTTTCGGTAAATCATCTCCTGTTTGATGAATTTTGGTCCGATTTTCTCAAGGTTGGTTGCAAAAGTTAAAAATATTGCAAGTATGATATAGCATCTTTAAATGACTTTGAGCTCACGTGATGTCTTTTTATACGTCGTCATTAGGTAAAAACTCGTCAATAGTAGCCTAAACAAGGACTTGTGTGGCGAGGTTCACGTGCAAGTTGTGCACATTTTCAATATTCAACACCCACGAGTTTTGTGATCTATTTATTACATACAAAAGGGAATTTCTATTTCAGTAAAACCAAGATCGAACAATGCGCGACATAGTTGCGTAATGATACACTGGTGAGGTACCACTGTGTTTGCAAAAGCAAAAACATAGTCCCGTTTTCCGTTAGCATCATCTTCATCTCTAGATTAAGCCCTGCTCATTTACGTACAGTTTATCGACACAGTTTTCCAAAACCAAAACATTAGCAAATACGTTAACAATAAAAAACGACGCTGTTGTCGGTACTGTAGGGCTACAGTAGAGAGATTGCCAAGCTTGATGACAGTGACGTTGATTTTGAACGGTTCAACCGTCCTTGCTAAACGTTACTAGATGAAAGCTGATAATTCAGTATTTTGTATTATGTAACTCGATGTTCATGTTATAAATGAAACTGCATCTTAACACAACCCTGAACCGCTTCTAAACTCTCCGCTTTCACTCAAAACAAAACGCGTCCGTTGAATACAAAAGGGAGAGAACTCTTTCCAAACTGAATTTAGACAAGATATTTATTTATTGAGTGATGAAATAGCCGAGATCGGATCGCAAAAATTGGTTTGATAATTTTGCACATATATCTTTGATGTGATGCAATTTTATTTTGAGGGAAAATACGAAAATGGAAAAAAATATGATAAATTAAAAATTTGAAGCGGATCCGGGTTCGGTTGTACCCGATCAGCTGATTTCAAAAGTAGAAAGGCATTATGACGTCACTATCGTTGAATAACCTGCTTTGGTTACGCAACATTCGTTGAATAACTTTCAACTGGTTAACACTTGTTTCAAATAACCAAAATTATCTCATGAAGATATTTATAACATGTATGTAATAATTGTACGTTAATGCTAATTTAATTTATAAAAGTGTACAAATGGCCTGCAATGACCCTTCGTCCATGATGTCTTTCAGAATCCCTGCATTTAAATAAAGTGCAACAATTCCTGTTTTTCACAAATCCCCACATCTTTTATACTTTCCTGGTATCTTGTGTTACACCGTTATTGTATTCTTTAGAAATGCTTTGAGAAATGTCAATGAAGCGAAAAGACAACAAGCTTCAAGAAAGAGATATTTCATCGCTTCGATGACATCTTTGAAATTGACAATCCAAAAAGCCTCTTTTCCCATAACAATTTGATACTGATATTCCACTTTCATGGTTTCAGATAACCAGCTTTTACATCACGTCAGTCAAGTTCTTGGAAAGGTCGGCCAACATCAACAGCTACAAAAGCTCAACAAATGCAAAAACTCTACGTCTCTATTGGCGAGATAAATGACTAATGATTATTTTGACGTTCATGCAGGAAATATTAGCCTTGAAGCAGACATATAAAGGCCGTTTATGCTGCCGCCTTTTATAAAGAGAACACATTTCACAGACATTGACGTCTTCTGCTGTGGTCAAAGGATCAACAAAAACCGTTTGCAAACACAGTTTGTTTAAGGGGAGATAACTCAATCAGCCCGCCTCATTATCCGCACTCGGCAGAATGAACAAATCAGCCCAATCCTGAGACAACTGCATTGGCTACCTATTGAACAGCGGATATTCAAGTTCAAGATTTCAAGTTCCTGACCCTAACATTCTCTGTTCACCACTGTTCCAGCGGATAGCTTTCAAGTTCCTGACCCTAACATTCTCTGTTCCCCACTGTTCCAGCGGATAGCTTTCAAGTTCCTGACCCTAACATTCTCTGTTCCCCACTGTTCCAGCGGATAGCTTTCAAGTTCCTGACCCTAACATTCTCTGTTCCCCACTGTTCCAGCGGATATCTTTCAAGTTCCTGACCCTAACATTCTCTGTTCACCACTGTTCCAGCGGATAGCTTTCAAGTTCCTGACCCTAACATTCTCTGTTCCCCACTGTTCCAGCGGATAGCTTTCAAGTTCCTGACCCTAACATTCTCTGTTCACCACTGTTCCAGCGGATAGCTTTCAAGTTCCTGACCCTAACATTCTCTGTTCACCACTGTTCCAGCGGATAGCTTTCAAGTTCCTGACCCTAACATTCTCTGTTCCCCACATTATTATTATAATTATCATCAAGACACTTCATAATAGGAGACATGATGAAAAACAAGACCCTGAACTCCTTCCTTGTTATGCTAGTGTTTATGAACTTCTTCGTGATAATAAACATTTTGATTACTTCCTCGAACCTTTACAAGTTGACGGGTATCCAAACAACTGATCTTGGGACAAGAAACCTTCGAAATCTTCGGGAACTTTTCCGAAAGCAGGAGGCCAAAAACCCTGATGTCAATCCTGAACCACAATCTGGAGATGATGACGCTGCAAAATATGGAGGCAACGCAACTGATGTAGTCCCAAATGGTGCAATCAACGCAAAAGCTGCAAACAGTTCCAGCGCAAAACCTGCAAGAGGTGCCAACGCCAAATCTGCAAACAGCATAAGCGCAAAACCTTCAAGCGTTGCAAAAGCAGAACCTGCAAATGACGTTGCAAAGGGCAAACCGAACCAAAAGCCAAACATGACGGAGATACCTCGTCCTGATAATTGTGCCAGCTGCTTTTATCATAACTTTACCTACTTGATTCAGAACACCAGTATTTGTGCCAATTCAAGCAGCGAACCCATTGAGCTTTTGATGCTCATCTTGACAGTTCATTCCAATGCCCAACAGAGACAGAATATCCGCAACTCTTGGGCTTCGTACGCTAAAAACAACACCGGAAGAGTTCGCTACGCTTTTCTACTAGGTTTAACTAACAATAAAACTCAAATGGATGCAGTACACGCAGAAAGTAAAATTTACGGTGATATTCTCATGGAGGATTTTACGGACGCTTACGCTAACCTTACATACAAGACGATAATGGCTATGAAGTGGATGACTCTCTTCTGTCCTCAAGCCAAGTATCTATTGAAGACTGACGATGATATGTGGGTAAATGTTCCTAATCTTCTAACCCTTTTGGGCAGGCGGGGAAGGGAACTAGAGGAAGCTGTAGGGGGCGCTTGTAGGCCTACAGCTGGACCAATCAGAAACCAGCGCTCCAAGTGGTATGCCAGTAAGATCAGCTATCCTCACTCCAGATACCCTGGCTTCTGTTCAGGGACAGGTTATGTGACGAGTGCTGCAGTAGCTAAGAAGGTTTATGAAATCTCTCCAAATGTTCCCTTCTTTCATTTAGAGGATGTGTACGTTGCTCTCTGCATAAAAAAACTTGGTATGGAACTGCTTAGATTTCCAGGATTCCATAACTTTAGAACTGCCTTGAAGCCTTGCGCAATGCGATCAGATAAAATGATAACAAGCCACAAGGTTCCAACTGACTTTTTGCATGAAATAATGAAAGCCAAATGTGATTGAAAGAGGCCGTTATTCTAACATATTTAGAAAATTCTGCAGGGGTTGTTAATGATACTACGGAAGGTTTGTTACAAATTTATTATGTGAGCGTAATTTTTCGGCAATCCGACCCCCATGACCCCGAGTCCGACCAAAAGTGATATTGACTTGAGTTAATAAAAATAGAGCCGATGACGTCAAACCTTTGTTAATGACGTCATGCTATTGTTATCATTGACCCTTCCTTGCCAACAATCAAGCCCAAATGCCGCTCCTTGTTGAAATTTTCTATTATCTTTAAGTTTTTGACCCAGATATAATATAACAATTATGGACTGGTGAATTCGTGATCACTTTCTCACTCCACGCGATGAGAAAGAAATGATGTTCGACAAAAACAATGAAATGGTCTATTTATTATATAATTTTAAGATATAAAACGCGTTCGGAAGAGATGCAAAGTTTTGCAGTCTAGCAACTCCATTTATCCTTTCTCGGTAATAAATAAATCGATATTTAATCGGAAATACTTTTGGGAAAATAATTTATTTGTGAATGTTTATTAAAATCAGATCCCAAAATATGTTTGGGTTAAAACAAGATAAAAAATAAGGCTCCTGTCGTATTTTGAAAAATCAGCATTGTCGCGAACTGATACAGTGAGTGAAGCGCTATGTCAATGTGACATCTCTTGCTTCGTAAATATATTTTGCGATGAAATGAACAATAATTAACTACAGCAACAAGATATGAACTTCGGTGCCTTTTCCACATCGAAGGATAAATTGACACTTCAAAATGTTGACAGTTACATACCGAAAACATCGTAAAGAGTCGTTTTTCTTCAATCCTAAAAACGCCGTGACGAGAAGAATGCTTTCGATTTCCTCAAAGGGAGATAATCGTGTTTCAAAGAAAGGTAATAGGTTCGGTCCTACATTTCTCACCGCTTTGAAAATCTCGATTATATTTTCACTGCAGTGAAAATATTACTTTCTACTGCTTTTCTTAAAATATGGGTTATATTTTCGCCGTTTAACCCTATATTTCATTGCTAAGTATATAATAACATGTTCTATCAGTAATATAACTGCCATGTTTATCGCATCTCGAAAGGAAGACAACTTGCAGCAAAATAAACTTTCTATCTTACTCGATGAGATAAACATCGTATTAGACATATGCGTGATAGAGGATATCTTTTGTTTTGAGTAAAGTATCAGTTATCTGTCATCGAGTGACGGAGTAGCGCCAGTATTCTCAACATTGGCGCAGCCACAAGTGAAAAAAAAGAATTTACCCCGTCACGAGATGAGAAATAAGTGATATAAAAATCAAAACAAAAGATATTATATAAGTTCGGCTCGTCGCATAACACCAAGCTTGAGGCGGATATCTCCCCGTACCCCGCCTCTGAATGGTATAACGAATTTATCTTACCGAATGTTTAAACAAAACGCATATAATATGAAGATAAAGGGTAAGCACTCGTAAGTCATGTTACTATAGTTTGTTCAAAGCTACATATCGGTTGATCAAAAGTTACCAGCTTGATCATGTGTTCGAGGTAACATACATTGTACATTTCAAGACGCTCAATCTGCATGCTTTTTTCACGCTGTTTATGTGCCGGGGTATAAATGATTATTTACCCCGCTCAAGAGGGTGATATCAGTATTTATTCAAGGTCACATGGACCAATCAGAGGTCGAGATTCTAACATGAGGTAGGATAATGTTTATTATATGCCTCTGTGGTCGAAATTGTGGTAATATATATATTTATATTTTATATTCACATGAAATTGCCACGATTTGAACATAAGACCTGTATATGACTACGTGGCGATTCTTCCAGGGAGTTTGCATTTATTGTAAATAGCGAGGGTAAGATATACACATATCATGTTAAATTAATCAATAGCATTATTCAATGTTACTAATGCCTCATCAGGTATATCTGCCTTGCAATATATATTATATTCAAATCACGCTTTAATTTAATGAGGCAAATGTCAAAATTACATTTTATATTATTATGTTTACGTTTATGTACAAAGTATTTTGCACATAGAATAACGGTATTAAGAGTATACTTGAAATGGTTACCTTCTTTGTTCATTGCAGTAGTGTTCTATTATCTTTACGTTTTTTGACCGAGACATCATAAAACAATTATGGACTGGTGAATTCGGTCAATACCGGTTTTTATAGAACCGAGGAAAACAATATCGACCTCGGACTTCGCCCTCGGTCAATATTGTTTTCCTCGGGTGTATAAAAACAGGTATATCACCAGTCTATAATTGTATAATGTACAACCGAATTATGATATAATGTAAGAGCATATGTATTTATATAATGTAAAAAAATTATACATGTTTCATTTAATGTAAATGATCATGAAATATTATGTCAAAATGAAAATATTATATATATATATGTGTGTGTGTTATTCTTGACATATATGTGTGATGCCCTTTCTAGCTAAAACCGTGCGACAGCTCAAAGCACTGTTTTCGCAGTATGGAGGTCGTCTTCATTCGGAAAACGTCAAGCAATCATATACAGATGAATAATCTGATTACTAGTTGTAGTGTTTACGTCCCATCAGTCCTACATTACATCTAGCCACTTACCCACCAGATCAGTGTCGAGTATGCGCGGAAATCAACAAACGAAAAGTGAACTGACTCAACTAGGACAATCTATTTAAAACTAGTTGTTATAATTAGAATTGGGCGATCTTCTTAAAACTAGCTGAAATTTCTATATGCCTAAGTCCTACATTAAATTATTGACACTTATATTTATATTTTGTGCAAAATGCAATGTAAATCCTAACGACGGCCTATTCAAAGAGATCAGCCGTGCCAGTTCGGTTTCATTGGTTAATTTCCGCGCATGCTCGACACGGACCTAGTGGGTAAGTGGTTAGATTAACGTACGACTTATGGGACGTTCACTGACATCAATTGATTGAGGCTTTAAACCATGAAATAATTATCTCATCCATATCGCATCTGGTTTGGCGAGTCACAATACATATGAACACATAACAATTTTAAATTTTTCCGTGAAGTTTTGGTATGATGTTTTTTTCGTATGAATCAAGTTACACAGACAGAAAAGTAAGCAGGAATATGACGTGTTATTACCCCGGAAGTGAGGTCAAAGAAATCTCTTCCGTCTTTCAAGAAAGTCAAAATCATATTCCGAATTGCAGGGTTTTCGGATCTTCGGAATATTCGGACCTTCCGATATTGCACTCCCGTTCATAACAACCATATGTCTAGTTTAAGTATGAAATTTTGCATTTAATAACAATGATATTTACTATTGTCATTAATGACATTGTAGAATTCTAAAGGGTATAAAGCCACTCTCATGATAAGCAATGAAGCTGCTTTAAGAAATGAGAAAATATGTCCTCTGTGGCTGTATTCCATTCCGGAAGTGAAATAGAACTGCGCAACTTCCGGACAACTCTTTTCATTATTACATGCTTGTCATATCTTCAAAGTTCTGGTAGGTCTGTACATAAATGATTCCCTTGTTCAAGTGTCTGTATTTTGGCTTTTCACAACACTGATAATAGCTATAATAATCAAAGCAAGGCTGTTGATAAGCAATGAAATTGCTAAAAGTGCTGGGGAAAATTACTTCTCAAACGAGAAGTCGTAGATTCAAACAACCTTATTTAAAGGGAATCAACAACCTAGCCTGTCAAACCTATATTGACCATCGTTAATGAGAGAATCCAGACGGGTAAAAGGGGTCACTTGACACAAACTTTGTACTGGCTGTCAGCTGTAAGCGGTTCGTAATCAAACGATTTCTTCCCTACCGAGCATTTACGACTCCTTGGAGGCCTGCTAATAAAACTCTGGAAGTTAAAAATTCGGGTTGCAGACCCCCTTTAACTCAGATAGAAAACATAACTCGTTTGGTGCCGAGTTTCTGATCCCGAACTGCCGTAACGTGTCACGTGCATGGCTGTCTCCGTGACCTTTCACTTTACATAAATGTGTAGTCTCGTCGCTGATTGGCTCGACGCTAAGGTCACTTGGCATAACTCCTTTAGAGTAGGATTCAGATCCCATACGTAGAGGTAAATCCTGATTTAATCGATGTTAAGATTCAAGGCTCAAAGGGGTAGGTTCGTTTCGGAGGCGTGATAAAATTATTGTACTTCCGTTTTTTCAAGAATTCTCGTTTATTTTCCATACTGCACGGCAATCAGCTCTTCCAAACGACTTCTGATGTTGGCAGTCGCAGATTTTACTTCTACTTCGTAATTCGGTTACGGAAGTTAGTTGGAACTATAACCTGCTTCTTGTTTCCAAGAATGTCCAATCAATTTTCAGTGTTAAAAGTCTCTGTTTTTTTTCTTAGCTTCATAACATACCGGATCCGGAAGGTCAATCTAATGACAAATTTTCGTGTATAGAAATGGTTTGAATGGTATAGAACAATTGTGGGAAGGTTGCAGACTTACGCCTCCGATGCGTAGTTCCGTTCCGGAAGTGAGATGTGACTCTTCGGTTTCCGGCTTTCCCAGAAGTCCGTGAGATTCTCCTTCATATACTTGAGATGCCTGTAGAAGGTAGCAAGATCGAGCAGGAGGATACCAGTTAGGATCACCCCCATAATTATATACGCTCCCACGCCGAATCCAACTGACCCGGAAGCTTCAACTACTTCCGGTTCAAATTTCTTAATGACCCCGATGACCTCCGCTGCCGTCGGTTTCTCTGAAAAAAGGAGATCCCGGGTGATTAGATATACAAGAGGTACTGATTGAGTGAGTAATTCAAGCGCCATTCAGGTAAATGTTTAGTCAGTCTGATTAAAATGTTTCGAGGAAAAAGACTGTAAAATATTATCTCTAGTCGGTTCGAAACACGCCCACCCAGGTTTTCCCCTTTTTCACAGTCTGAAAGCATCCCCATTACCCGCATGTTCTGACGTAAGCTCATCTAGCCTATCACAAGGACGGCGGCAAAAGCTTTCGATATTAGGGCTACGGGCACGTAACTCCCGTGAAAATCATTTTCTACATGATCACTGCCATTTTGTTTTTTGAAAGGGGCGATGTGATTGGTCCGCTTGTGACTAGGTTTTGTCAGCGTTAAACTGATGTTGAACAAGCGCCTAGCTTGGGTGCTTTCAGACCGTTGGGGAGAGGATAGCCCTTATACATATTTTCATTTTCTTTCCCTCGAAACACGGTCGATTTTGATCAAACTGCTAAATAAGTCATTGTTCGATAAATAATTGACTTCTCTTCATTCATAACACGGGAAACATTGCTAATTCTCGAATACCGTCATTATTGATTTTCAATTTTCTTGAAAGACATTTCGACGTTTTAAGATTATGTATGACAGTTTTTCAATTATTATCTTTGAAATAAGTAAATATAACAAATGTTCGACATTTGGATGAAGGTTATATGATACCTAGGCATTATCGTAATACACATTTAAAAAGGGGCAATTCTCAGTTTAAGTAAACCTACCCTCAATATTATCCGTTTCACTCCCATACTGAGTCTAGCAAGGCCTAGTAGAGGGTCGCGTCAGCCGACCTTTCTGCGACCTATGACCCTCCAACGTTATACGTGCGAAGGCAGACTATTGTGGCTTAGTAAGATGAGT
The DNA here is from genome assembly GCA_916613615.1 of Steromphala cineraria. NCBI lineage: Eukaryota > Metazoa > Mollusca > Gastropoda > Trochida > Trochidae > Steromphala > Steromphala cineraria. Next base: position 31,272,636 of record OU744737.1, read on the forward strand.
TCTGATTGATCAATTCGATGTGCTGACGCGACCATCTACTAGGCCTTTCTAGACTCAGTATAGGAGTGAAACGGATGATATTGAAGCTAGGTTTACTTAGACTGAGATAAAACATACTGTAAATCCTTGAATAACCGTCTGCCTTGAATAAACGCCCGGCCTATGGCCTCGTTGAAAATATAATCACCTGCCTTGAATTATGCCTTGAATTATTATATATAAGCAGACCTTTGAAATAGTTTCTTTTCTAAGTACTTCTGTCATATATCGGAGTTATATAACGCATAGACATTGGTAAGACCCTCTATCATCATATTCATAATTATGAAATTCTCGATGATGTTGGTTTTTGAATGATTTTTGTTTGAAAATGCATATATATGTCATGTCATGGCTCCGAAAAGAATAATCGCCTGCCTTGACAATGATAATCGCCATGCGATTTTTCAAGGATTGATGTTACCTTTCAGACCGCTTAACTTGCAAAGTTTAAGTGTTCACAAGATCGAAGTAAACTTTTGAGACAACCGAGTTTTTCTACAAAACTAATGGTAAATGTAATTCTTCAATATGTGAAATGACAAATAAACATATGTTTGTGTCTTTGAAAATACTAGTGTTATTCGCGGTTGATACAAATTTCGTCAGTTTAAGAGGATAACTCATTATTTGTTGTATAGGTGTTTATTGAGCGAAATTCTGACGTCATCAGTTTGCACTGAATGACCCCGGAAATAGGTCACGGTGTCCCTATGGATAGAATCTAGCATAGCAACAGGTTATTTTTAGAACGTGTAGGTCAGTGACCTTGAGAGGAATGTACTGAATGACATGTTGAGAAATCTATTTTAAGAACATGATATCACCTTCTATTTTTAACCAACTGAGCTCATATTCTATTTTAAGCAAATTATATCACTTTCTATTTTTAACGCACTGAGCTCATAATCTATTTTTAGGACTAGTTAGAGGATATAAACCCTCAAAGTTTTACAGTTGAAGCACCATTCTCAGCTAATGCCCGAGACGTGAGGAACCTTCTATGCTCTTGACTTTACTCGTGTTGTTGGCAGTTTACCTCGAAGATAGAAAATGGAAAATTTGATGGGCAGATATGGACTTGCAACTCAGTCGGATAAACAGATGGCAGAATTACAGGACCCACGTTGTCATTTGGAGATAGGGGGTGATGTATATGTGACGGCCAAGACATGGGACGGAATGTTAAACATACACATTCACAAGTATGATGTCTACCCGAACGGAAGAAGCTACCCTACAAAACGTGGAATTGTACTGGGTTTGAAACATTGGGTGGAACTTAGTGCAGTCTTCACTTTATTGGATGAATTCATTGGGAAAGACTTCAAACATCATCTAGGTGCTAATGTGTTTGTGGTGATGGACGACACTGGTATCAGTGTTAAACAGTGGTGTTGGGACAAGGATTCTCTGGTTCCTACGGCCAAGGGGATTTTGTTGTCCCAAGCTCAGTGGGTACAACTGAGAGACTGTATTGATGTGATGCCCGAGTTTGTACCTGAAATGAAGGATATGATGCCTAAATCACTTAAGAGTACAGAATCTGACAAACTCACAGATAAGAATGGGGACAATGAGAAATCTATTGGCTCCTTAAAGAGAAAACCAAAGGATAATGAGTCTCAACAGCCTATCAAGAAGACGAAAGAAGAGTCCAAAGAGACTGAAAATCCTGACATAGAAGTTCCCAACAATGAGGGAGAGGATCGTTTGGATCAACAAATACGTCACATCCGTGAGGAGGTGGAGCGGGACTAACAGATTTGATGAACAAATGGGAATGTTCATTCCAGGCTATGGAAGCTATGCCTGTGGCAAGAAGCCTAAACGCTATCCAGTAGGATATGTTAAAACAATGACTGACAACAGAGGTGTTCAATATAAGCTGGCTACCCCTTTTAATACATCTAGCCAATCACCACCAATTTACCTCGATTTGAGGTCACCACCATTTAGTGATGATGATGATGATACAGATGATGATGATGATACTGGTGACCATTTTCACCAGGGTCAATTGGAACATTTGACATGTTCTAAATGTAATCCTAATGACTACATGAACTGGTAAAACTCAATGTGCTCCCTGTTATTGAACTGTACAGACGTGTTTTTATTTTGCTCTGATACCATGGATGTCTGTGAATATGAGACTGTGACTGCTGATTGCTGTGGATTACCAAGTAAACCTGATTGGTCATCCTTTGAGAAAAGACTAGATTCGTTCAAGGACTGGCCTCTACAAATGAAACAAAGTCCTTGAGACTTGGCCCATGCTGGACTCTACTACCTGAATCGTGGGGACTTGTGTATGTGTTTCAAGTATGGTATACGACTCAAAGAATGGATGCCCAAGGACGACCCCTGGGTGGAGCACGAGAAGTGGTCTCCTGACTGTAACTATCTCCGTATGGTTGGGGTGATGGAGTGAGTCTAAAGAGAACTTTCCCCAAACTACTGGATTTTGGGGTTCTACAACATTCAACAGAAAACAAGGATAACATTAATTTGATTGTACAGATTTATATTGTATTTTCATTATCTATTATTAATGTTGAATGAAACTGCTTTGAATGAATAACATATGTCTGTTATCTATAAATACCTTAGCCAAAGAGTCATCTGTTCAGTTGGTAAAGATGGCTCCTTGGGAAGACTACTTACATGAAATATATTATGATCCGGAACATCCAGGTAGCTATGCTGGTCCCAAAAAATTGTATGAAACTGTTAAAGCTGAAGGTCAATTTAAAATTGGTCTTTATCGTATCAAGAAATAGTTAAAAAGTCAGGAAACCTATACAATAACTCATCAAGTGAGGAGAAAGTTTCCACGAAACACATATGCTGTGGAAGGTCTGGATAGTCACTGGCAAGCCGATCTCATGGATATGAACTCGATAGCCAAGTATAATGATGGGGTTAAATACCTGTTAGTCATTATATATTTATTTTCACGTTTTGTTTGGGTGTATCCACTACCATCCACTAAAGGTCAAGAAGTAGTAAAAGCATTGACAGAGTTATGGGAAACTCAAGATCGTCGACCTGGTATTTTTCAATCTGATATGGGATCTGAATTTAAGAATCAATGGGTCAAAAACTTTTTAAAAAAACACAAGGTCACTCAACTTTTTACACTGAATGAAACCAAGTCACCTTATGCTGAGAGAGTGATCAAGACTATCAAAATGAAATTATATCGATACATGTTAACTAAGTTTACATACAGATATCTAGATATTTTACATAAAGTGATCAAGAGTTACAACAACACAACACATAGAATGTTAGGACAAACACCAAAGAGTATAACGAAGCAAAATGAGAGTGAAGTAAGGTTAAATCAGTATATGTTGAAACCCAAGAAAAAAAACAATAAGTTTAAAAAGAAAAAGTTCACTTTCAAGATAGGAGATAAAGTTCGTATTAGTCACTTCAGACAAACCTTTGATAGGGAATACCAAGAAAAATGGTCTGGTGAAATCTTTACCATAACAAGACGGTATTGGTAGCAAGACAATGACTTATATAAATTACGGGATTGGGGTGGTGAAGCAATAGAGGGTACATTTTATGCAGTTGAACTACAATCAGTGACTGAAAACCCTGATCAAGACTATAGAATACAAGACATTGTTAAAAAGAAAACACAAAATAAACAAAAACATATAATAACTGGATTCCTGAGACTGATATCAAGGCCTATGGAAAAGTATAAAAATGAGATGTATTCAGAGAGAAGCTCACTTGAGATATGGATGATACAGAAGTAGTATCACCTTTGAATCGTAGTAGATTTAATGAAACTTGGACGTTTCTTGGAAAAAAGGTGGTCAAAAGTGAAACAGTATTTTTCTCGCAAATCATTATCATTTACATTGTAGTACTAAGCTGAATTATCAAATTGTCATTAGATAAAGGGAATTCAAATTTGTGGACAGCACTACTAAGTAGTAGTCTTGGTTATCTTTTCCCTAATCCTAAAATAAAATCTCAAAAGTGATCATGGATAAATACATTCTGCTCAGAAGTACGGATAGTTCAAAGATCTTTTATCTTGATAATAAACCCCATCATTTTAAAGTTAATCTGAAGAGAATCGGAACTACCAGTGTTAAGACATTTTTGTCTGAGTGGAGACAAGAAAGAGAAGACTTTTGTTTACCCACAATGTCAATATGTCCCCTTGAAAGTGAATGATAAACAGGACATTGATATCTATATAAAGACCAGAGATGGAGAGTTTGCCTCATTTATCACAGGACCAGTGATTGTGACACTTCACCTGAAACCGCTTCCATTTTGGTTATAAAAGATGAACAGGCCTTATCTCGATGATCCAGACAAATGGAACAAGTATTATTACCTACAAGCCAAAGGATACCCTAACCCTTTTAACAATATTGATGATTATGTGATTTATTATGAGAAGCAACAAGGGGTTAAGATAAATCTACCAGATTTGAAGAGCCCCAAGTCCTCGTCTAATTCTTCACCTGGCATTATAATCTCATCTCCCACTCAGCAAGCTCAAGTCAGAGAGAAAAGAGAACGAGAAAATTTAAAACAGTCAAAGGAAATGATAATGAAAGGAGGTCCAAGGAAACGAATGAAAACAAGTTTTTAACCATTTACAAGTGATGTAAAATGCCCTGATTTAAAGATTTGTTTAATAGTTGGATATCAAGCAGTGAGCTGTCAACATGTACTCGTGTCCAGTGTGTTTCAAGACATATTTTTTGACCAGATAGTCTAAAGCGTCATATGACTATCAAACATGAACAATTATCAGCACAACAACAACCAACACAGCCATTATCAGCACAATCAGCACCGCAACAGCCACCGCCACCGCCGCCGCCGCCGTTGCCGTTACCTCCGCCACCGCCGCCACCGCTGCTACCTCCGCCAGCAGATTCATGAATAAATAAAGATAACCCGTCATAAACTTCTCATTTTGCCACAAGTCCATCATGGAAGCAACATGTCCAGTTTGTCAGAAAGGCTTTTCAAGAAGGGATGTTATGTTGAGATATCTAAAATCCAAGCACAACAGTGACTTTGAAAATTTAAAATCACAACATGAAATACCATTGAAGAAGACAGAGTCGCCACAAATATTATTATCACAAGAATTGCACAGAACTATGGACACACTACCAGAACAAGAATTCTCATTACGTCATCCGTTTACGATGTCTGTTTCTGGGCCGACTGCTTCCGGGAAATCTTATCTGGTTCGAAATATGTTGGAAAGTTTAAAAATTAAACCTTATCCTCAACGTATCTTATGGCTATATCGTCGCTGGCAACCTCTCTACGATACTATTCTACAATCCGTGTATCCTCCTGTAGAGTTTATCCAAGGTATTCCTGTTGATTTGGATCAAGACTATTATTTTGACACGGGAGTGAGAAATGTTTTTGTCCTTGATGATCTCATGTCCACGGCAAGTAAAGATCCTAAAATAACAGACCTGTTTACAGAAGGTTCTCATCATCGGAACCTCTCTGTCATTGCCATCAACCAAAACTTATATCACAGCAAAGACCCTACTCAAAGGAGAAACTGTCATTATATAGTCATGTTTAACAATCCAGTGGACCAGCAATCCATCATGACCTTAGGTCGTCAAATGTATCCAACTCGATCTCACCTTTTCATGCAAAAGTTTGAGGAGGCTACGAGTGAACCCTATGGCCACCTTTTGATTGATTTGAAACCCGATACACCAGCAGATCAAAGACTTTGTCCTTATGGCTGTAAAGTGAGTAGTTTGGTAAAATGTCCTCATATAGAATCTACCCTCCAACGTGTGCAGACGTTCCCTGAAGACCTCTCCGATTTGCCATCTTGTCACAGCTGCGGAACCGTTTTCCAGGACATGAGTAATTTGCAGAGACATATTGAGTCTAGCGAGATACATTAAGAGGTCGCGTCTTTAGGCGACCATGACCCTCCAACGTTATACATGCGAAGGCAGACTATTGTCGCTTGGTAAGCCGCACCTGATTGGTCAATTCAATGCCCCGACTGACGCTCCGCGCCGTGTACCTCTGTAATGAACGCCAACCGCAATTTGATAAAGATACATGGTATAAGCACTTTAGATAATACCCGATAGACCAAATAAAAAAGCGGTTTTAAGGTAAAGACGTAGATGATTTGTTGATAATTTCCAATCAACATTTCGTGAGGTGACTTAAATTTTTCGACATTACATCATCCTTAGGAAAATCTATATGTATGATTGTTGAAAAACGTACATGTTCAAGGGATATCATTCTACCCTCTCTTTGAAATCTTTGTTTTAACATTGTTTTAACCAAAATGTTAGTAATACTACACCCAAGAATCAGCCGGAACTACTTTCCTTTAACCCTTCTCATGACAGACTAAAAACTGAATTTATCACGATCTATACTAGACAAAAAGTTGAAAATTTTGAAATTTTTTATTCCTTAAGGAAAATAAAGATACAACATTTCATTTCATTTCTGAACCGTTTAACAACATTTTGAAATAACAATTGTTCAAATGACGTCCTCAAAGCATCATAAAGAATACCAATGGCACTAGAAGCTGGTCACCCCTGAACATCGTGAGAATCTGGGCATCATGGGCGCAACTCTGGATCATGTGACTGTCACTTCACAAATCATCGTCAATATTGTGTATGACCTCCGTGTGCGTTCAACACGGCTTGACATCGACGTTGTATGTCATTAATCAGTGTTTGAAAATTGTTTTCAGGAATATTGGCCCATTCCTAGACAAGAACATTTTCAAGTTCATTGAGAGTCTGTGGAGGTTTTCCAAGGTGTGAAATCCGAACCTGCAGTTGGTCCCAGACATGTTCATTGAAAATCCTTGCACGGTGGGGACGAGCATTGTCGTCCATCAGAACAAAGTTTTGACCCATGGCTCCCGCAAAAGGCCTGACAAGTCAAATGCCCCTGAGAACCACCAAGTCTGTATGACCACCATGGCAAATGCAGCCCTATAGCATCAAGGAACCTCCTCCAAACCTGTCATGTTCCCGCACAGTACAGTTGGCATAACGTTCTCCCTGTTGACGCCATCATGGAAGTCGAGGCAAAATCGTGACTCGTCCGTGAATAAGACATTACGCCAGTGACGTCTTTGCCATTGAACGTGATTCTGACACCACTCGATTCTGGCTCTTCTGTGTCTTGGAAGGAGATGTTGCCGTACAGCTGGACGATGTGCATGAAGACCCATTCTGTGAAGACGGTTACGAACAGTTTGAGGTGTGATATTGACACCAGTGGCTTGTTGAAAGACTTTATTCAGTCTGACAGCATCTTGGAAACGATTTCGGCGTGTCAGAACACCGAGATTACGATCCTGTTGGGCTGTCGTAGCACGTGGTCTCCAACGAGTTCCTGGACGTTATTCGTTGTCTGGTATCGTATCCACAACCGGGAAATGACGCTTTGGGAGACACCCATCACGCCACTGACCCTTCTCTGAGAATGGCCCATTTCGAGCATACCAACTGCGCGATTCGCCTCAGCAGTGGTTAAGTGGCATATTGGTTTTTCACAAGAGTTAACCAACCGACCTGTGATAATGTGCTTGGTAACAAAGCTTTTTGACCAATGACTTCCACTTAAGCATTTGGGAGTTTCAATAAAGAATCACACCCCATGCTGCTTTCGTGGCACGACATGCATGGTGTTCACGTGCAATGCCCTGTATCACGTGCATCAACTTCTCAACAGATAACACTACAATGTTCGTTTGTTTTTTTTGTTGACTTTACCACCTTTTATTCTGTTGATTCCTAACTTTTTTTGTCCAGTATGACAAATACCTTCAATTTCAAATAACGACAAACAACGATGGGACAACATTTGGTTTGGTTTTTTTTTTACATTTTTGATGTTATGTTTATTGTAAGGGTTCTGTCGGGAGCCTTGTCACCGTTGAGGTAGTCGTTACAGCCGGAGGACGTCATTTAGACCTGAGAAATACCCTGACCATTTCTTCGTTTTGGCGGAGAGTTAAGACCAACACGTCTCTCTTCTCTTCACACAAACACTTTACCCATATGAATCTTTTTCGTTTTAGGGAAATTTTCTTTTCTCCTGGACAGGCGTCATGTTTATCGTTCAATTAAAGACCTGCAAAGAGTTAAGATTGTCATGTTAAAATGAATTATGTAGAGAATACAGATGGAGAATATTTTCAGAAGCCTAAATACATAATAATCTGAACATTTTCTTCATTGTACGATTTCGTAATTCCCGTCATCCTTTTGATAACTTCTATACTATATTTTAATCAATAATTGGACTTCTTCCATAGTTCGACAAAAACAATTCTTAACCCGCAGCCCTACCAATAAACAATATTCTATTTATTTTTGGAGGAAGTTCTTAATTTAGATTTTTAGAGAGAGTGTTCCATAATTAGGATAACAATAATCACTGCAAATCTATATCTAAATTTAATTAAATGATCAGTGACAGAATCCTCATTATCTAGCCATGACAGACCAGGGTCAATAAACTTGCATTTAACCATTTAGACCATTTAAACAGACAGTCCGTGATAATTATGGTAATTCATTCAAAACATTCGAATGTCAAAGTAAGGTGAAAGATTTTCTTCTTGAAAACGCAATTGAGAGAATCAAGAATCTATGACTAGTCAGTATAGACTGTTCTTATGGTAGTAGATAACTTCCTCATAGGTAATAACTAAATTCTAGAAACTAATTCCTGCCTCCTTCGTCAAGTGTATCTGACACGAAAATATATGCAATGAAGAGACAAAGTTGCAAACTAATTGTAGTTCCTTCAAAAGATCATTTGATGCTCTATTCAATACAAGTAAGTACTTGAAGGTCACCAGAGATTTTTCAAGATTTTTGCAAGGCAAATTTTGTATGACTGTGTATTGAAACAGCCTCAAGCGTTAACAAATAGGGGGGCCGGGCCCGGTACAATCTCATTCAAATCAGATCGAAACTACTCCTACGTCGCTACGTTTCTTGATCTGACAACCGCTCCATAAAGGCCGTGTCAGACGGCCTTGACTGCCAGCCAATCAGCGATGGGGCTAGAAAGTCCTCGGTGTCTTTTGAACTGACATTCGAAACACAATGTTTAACCTTTGAATCTCGGAATACAAGCTTTTTTCCGAATGAACCCGAGAAAAACCGACAAAGGCGATATGAACGCGGACCTGTGATTGGTTGAAATAATTGAAGGTAAAAGGTCGATGTCAAGGCCGTCTGACACGGACCTTATGGAGCGGTTGTCAGATCAAGAAACGTAACGACGTAGGAGTAGTTTCGATCTGGTTTGAATGAGATTGGGCCCGGTACGTCCCCTTTTCACTAAAATAGAGATATTGAGTCGTTCTCTTGCAATATACTAGTGAACGTTTATACAATGAGACATATCTTAAAATTATACTGTCCCAATTTTGACCCGATTTCATATCAAAGTAAACATGAATCCTAAACAGTACCAAGCAATAATTTTCACCTGTGCAAAACAATTAATGAATTATTGTTAATTTCTTCCGTTAACGGATAGGGCTTCCCCGCGCTATTTTTAGACATCTTGTGCCGTTTCCATATAAGGAAGTTCTAAACGGCCTTGACCGTAATATCAGTGAAGACGGGACCAAGTCGAGACTATCTGTCTATCGCCGTTCACGAGGTAGTGTTTTGAGTTAAGCAGAACAACGCACGTCGAGAAAGAGAATTAATGCAGATAGTTGTTTTAGCTTCAGTGTTTTTAAAAACAAATAAAAAAAGTCAATTTATCTAGTCACGAGTTAGTTGTGCGATTCTGATATCCATATTCCATGATAATCAAAACACATTCGATCGGCTTCAGTCGTTTTTGTCACTGAGTCTGATTCACTGGAGAAATTGTTTATTCCTGTATACAACATTTTCAAGAATCGTTTATCACTTCTTCTGTTGGCCTACATCCAAATCATGTTTGGCGTCAAGTGACAGGCGATTGTCTCTAGCGGAGACTATGTTTTAAAAAAAACTGCACTGCACAGAGAAAAAAATCATTCATTCGAGCTTAGTTTTGTTTTAATAAAACAGAATACATTACGTCAAAAATCCATTTACAATAAAATCTAATTTTTTTCTTACGGTGATTCACCAGAAAAGATTTTGTTCAATGTGTCATTTGTAAAACGCAAGTACCAGTATGTCAATTGAAATGAAGGTAAAATATCCATACACCAAAAAAAATTTAAATGGAAAAAAATGATAAATATAAAGTTTATACCATGATATATATTGTATCTAAAAGTGTAGATTACTTTCTCTTAATCTGTAACTAATCTTGTGAGTTGATTAAAGAAATTGATTAAAGAAATTTTTGACTATTTTGAATTGCTTTTTTAGACCCTAGAATTTAAGAATGTCAATATTCATGATATTTAATAATCAATTACCGGTATTCATCTACCTACATGTATGTAAGAACCTTAAGCTTGTGTATGTTTTCTGGATTATCAAAGAGGGAGTTGATGATACTATTAAGAGGATATTAATTGAAGATTGGGGATGTGTATGTGTTAAGAAAAAGGAATTTAGGAAAAGTTCTCATCAAATTTTAGTGTTTAAGTATTTGCCTTGTGTCATCGAGTCACAATGTAAGAGTCAAAAGTTGTGATTTGTTTTAATTTCATGACAATTTGAAAATTATCAATGAATAAAATCATTGATGTAAATATTCAGATTGAATCAAAGCTAACATATAGGTGTTCTATTTTCTCTAAATCAGATATTATTTTTTTCTTACACAACTTAAACACAGCCACTATGGTTATTTGCCTTAACCCCTCTTTTCAGGAACTAAATGAAATTAAATAGAATCTAGGACTGTCAGTTGGTGCCAGGGGCTTTTGGACATTCTGCTGTTGAGTCATGGATGATCTATCTCTGAAGATATGTTGAGTACAAAAAGTACCAAACTATGTGAACACACCTGTTTCATTCATTATACTGTGTACCAGGTGATTGGTCCCATCAAAAAACTAAGAAATGTTGTACTTCACCACCAAATAAATTACTTAAAATACATACAAACTTAATAAAATCATGAAACCTTTAACTTTAATTAGGTTTTGTTGGCATTTGAAATTGATAATCATGCTAACAGGTACCTAAACAACTTATAGAAAATTATCATTTGTGATTCATCTGTCAAACAAGTTTGACACATCAAAACACATTTTAAACATAAGTCTTTTTTTCTTTTTAAACAGTCTTAAATCTAAGTAACAAAACAACTGTAATCATATAAGCATATTTAGGACTTATAGAGTTTCCTTTGATCAAATTGACTTTTCGATAACTTTTTGGATTATGTAAATGCAGTAAAATTTGTGATACAGATACATGTATGTGTCTCTTGTCAGCCATTACATTATTATTGTGTCTACCTACATGTGACATCTTGCATCTTACATTTTGACAGGACTGTTTTGTGTACCTTTCTCAATGGCAGTTGCAGAAAGCATCATAATGATAATTGACATGAACTCTTAAAAATAAGAGCCATTGGTTCTGTAGCTCATCAAGCATTTTATGATAGATTATACAAATGACCACAGATTTACCTAATGAGAGAAATTGAAAAGGGAGAAAAAGATTAGCCCGGTCAATTATAACAATATTTATTTATAATAAAGTATTGAAGACAACAAACTAATTTATTTTGAATCATATCTTTTATTTTGTTTGTGTTTAAGGAAGCGCAAACACACATCCCATTAGTTAATGCCAATTTTGTATCTTCTCATTTGGCTTGTTTTCTTCAACTGGTCCTCCCTGAAAACTCGCTGCATCACATCACCTGTCTAGGAAACTACTGTCCCAAGTCACATCTTCCCCTTGTCACTTCTCTTTCCTCTTGTAAACCCTTCAACCAAAAAATTTAACATAATACAAAATAAGAAATAAAAAAATTAGTCATACCAGTATTGTAAAGTTGATAATAAAGTCTTCAGGTGCTTATAGATCGTTGAAAAGCTAAAAGTTTGATGAAATTTATGTCTTTAAATTCCCAGTTTTTGTCTTTAATAGAATAGAGCATAGAATGGCGTTTCCATCAAAACAAACATGAGAGTCAATGGCTCTGTAACTCATCAGGCTTTAATTCATTTATAAAATGCATGGTGAATTTGCGTAAAACGCCTCTTTCAAGTTAGTTTTTTTTCTATCACTGCTAGTATTATGGCAGGGAGAAAGATTGCGAAACTATTGTAGCCATGCAATCAAGAGGTCCATGGTTCGAATCCTGCCAGGTGCTCTGCAGTCTGTAGTAGAAAACTGCTCTACGAACAGTAAGGTTTAGGTGCAATTCTAAACTGAATTTCAGTGCAGTTCCACCCATGGTTCGCTAGTTCCAGCTCATGCTCGCAGGTTTCACTGAAATGCATAGCTACAATAGTGTTGCAGGTTTTTTCCCTGCATTAAAACTTGAGAGGGATGTTAAACCCAAAAGCACCTGTACACAAAGTTTCAATTTTAATTCAGCATTTTGCTTCATAGAAGGATAGGAAAAAATATTTTTGGGTGTGGCCCAATTAAACCTTATTTGGAGACACCAATGGAAATGAGTTTTTGAAAATAACAGCTGAAATACATGGAATTAAGGTTCCAGGGTGGTAATCTATGATTAAATTACACTTGTGACGTCATCCTATTGTTCTCTCACTCCATTATTTTTCAGTAATGGAGCGTTGTATTTTACATCAAATTTTTCACTTCAAATTTCATTTTTTTAGATATTTTAAATTATGTTTTTGAAAAGGCATTAAGTTGAGTGTAATTTAAGTCGGTTAATATCCTCGTAACTCTCCATTCCTAAAACATAATTAACCTATACATAAAACTAAGAGTTCGGACTGACCCAAAACCTTCCCTTACCTATCTATTATTTAATATCCCTATCAGGTAAGGAATGTGCAAAGCTTTCTAATCTAGACCCTTAGGTTTGTCAAAATTGTAGCTTAGGCCTAGAAAAAAAGGTAATTTGTTTCTGGTTTCTGCCAGCGTCAGTTTCAAATCCCCACATCAAGCCTTTTTTTCAAGATGTTGACAAGGTAAAAATTGAGTGCCTTCAAAAACACAGTGAAAAAGTTATTCAAAAGTTTTATGTATATTTTTGGATTGAACTTTCAGATTTAATTTTAAATTGTTTTAGCATTTAAGCATTGTTAAGTAACATACCCTATATTGTTAACTCCTTCAGAGATTCCATACTGTCTTATCATGCAGGGTTGTGTTTCTCATTTCCCTGTCCTCCTTACTAGGCAGGAGGTTCTCATTACCCTTGTCCATACTGTAACATTTTCAGCATATACATTACACACACACACACACACATACATACACACACACCCACATGCATTCATACATTGATTCATACATACATGCATACACACCATAACATTACATTACATAGCATAGCATAGCTTAGCATAGCTTAGCTTAGCTTAGCTAACTTAGCTTAGCTTAGATTAGCTTAGCTTAGCTTAGCTTAGCTTAGCATAGCATAGCATAGCATTGCATGTATATTATGTTATAGAATATTTTTTCCCTATCGTTTACCTCGGTCCGATATAGATAAACATGCTCGGCAGAGCCTCGCATGTTTATCAGTATCGTACCTCGCGAAGAACTTTTCCCTCTGTCAGTGGATATACAATATCCATAACTGACCTCTAAAGTGGACACATTGTTTACACACACTTTAATTAAACTGTAATTATACAACAATCTGACCTACATAAATGTGATAATGTGAATAGTGTTTATTGAAGTCAATTGATATCATGGAAAATGTTGTAGTTTTCAAAGAATAAGCGGGCCTTATTGTGTATGGAAAATAGCGACCCAGCACTCGGCGTAAGCTGTGATATCGCCCTCTCGCTGCCGCTCGAGGGGCGATATCACAGCTAACGTCTCGTGCTGAGGTCGCTATTTCACCCATAATACTATTTATATGATTTTGAATTTCATGCTCACTTAAATGTAACACGAATTCCTTAACAGGCAATAAAGAATTATTTTATCTTATATATTATTACCGCGAAAACAGGGGACGTGAGGGCTACTGACAAAATAAATTCTATAAACTTTAAGCACGATATAGACATAGGCCGGCAATAATATCCGTACCATGAGTTTTATCTGTTATTTCCTTTAAAGCCAATAAATAGCTGTAAGTTATCAGCCCAGTTAATATGCACCGTCGGTCTCCACCACAAGCAATTGCTCATATAGTATATATCACTGTGTATAACCGTACACCGGAACTAGCGAGGTGTACGGCGGAAATGTTGCTAGCGAGGATCGTGATCGCAAACAGGATCACTTAAAAAGCAATCATCGCCGTTTCATCAATTTTTTCTATGTTATTATCAAGTCAATAGCTTTCTGAGACATAACTATTTAATGTCATATTCTGTTCATAGTCAGAGATAGCACATACTATATCACTTACAACAGCATTACTCGCAACTGTCATTGTTACTGTCTCTTGGATACAGAATGACAAGCACATATGGCGAAAGTTTTGATGGCAGTCACGTAGCGGATAATCGCTGTCTGGAGCTAGCACTGCTAAGAGTTTATAGTGACGTATTTAGAGTTATCTCCCCTTGCCGACCTTGTATAGTATATGAGCACTGCCCTTGCACCAAGTGGTCTACACGGAGGTCAAGGTAATCGATCTCATCTCGTTATCCTCTACAACTGTGTCATATCGGTGACTAAAAGCTCAACGCTTGTGAAATTCGTAGTTTGGATTTAACAATGAAACAAATTAACGTTCTTACCTCATGTGAGTGTTCATTTGGGCGATAGAGTGACGACTAAACTGGGGAAATCTTAGCATAAACAAGGTCGGCAAGGGAAGATAACTCTAAATACGTCACTATAAACTCTTAGCAGTGCTAGCTCCAGGCAGCGATTATCCGCAACGTGACGTCACAACTATAATCGCTGCCATCAGAAGCTTTCGGCGTGAGAAGCTCCAACACCGCGCGTGCAACTAGCGAACGCTGTCTCAATCAAAAGAGCAAACTCCAAACTCGTAGGATTCACATCTGAACTCCGACCAACGACTCAAGAAAAGAGTTCGGGAAGCAAATATTTGTGTTATTCTAATAACAATTGTAACATGACTTCGGTAAATACTCGTTTCTGATTGGTTGATTTGAAGGATTTCCCAGTGTTAAATGGCAATGAACACCCGCAAATTGGCTGAGGCGAATCACCGCGAAAGGATACATTATTTGGTCCGCCTCAACATTAAAATGTTCTGATTCTCCCAATATTCGTGCCCAATTCACATTTTACTGTTGTTATTGTCATTTTCTAACTTGTGCATTCCCGTAGATGCCAAAAATACTTTTCTATTTGCTTTAGTTTTTTGTAACTAAACTTTCTTAATTGGCTAAGTTTCTCCTAATTTGCCTCTCTGTGTCATGCGGCCGGTTTCTTTCGAATGCCGTTCCCATGGCACGACGTCACAAAGGCAAACGGTTATGACGTCATAATGATCGCGTCACCGTCACAATGGTCTGGGCGAGTTCAATATATTTGTTCCGTCGGGTTTGTTGCTGTTGGTCTACGAATTATATATAGAGGATATCTTTTGTTTTGAGTGTGATATCACTTATTTATCATATGATCAGCGATGAAATACTGGGTTTTATCAATGAAATAAACTGTCTATCAGGCAACAGTGACGATATATGATATTTCACTGTGACCATATCATGTGCATATCATTAAAACATCATATAATAAATAGAATACTGCGCCACTCGTGAAATATCAACTTTACCCATGACACTCGATGAAATAAACCTGGTATTTGGAAAACATCATTAAGTATCCTCTATCTCTCATCGAGTGACGGGGTAGAGCCAGTATTTTCACGAGTGGCGCAGCCACGAGTGAAGATATAGGCTTTACCCCGTCACGAGATGAGAGATAAGTGATTTCACACCCAAAACAAAATATATTCTGTTTATTATATGCCTCTGTGGTCGAAAATGTGGTAATTTATGTCCAAAAGGCTTTGACTCGAGAGTTTTCTGGCGACGTCATACCATTGTTGATCGTAACTTAGCGACGGCGATGACGTCGCGTTGATTGTAGCAGTGACGTCAAACCATTGTACACATGACGTCACCCCCTCTGTGATATTTTCACTAACTTGAAAAGGTGATATCACACTCAGTGGCGAGAACACTTTTCTAGAACTGAGAAAACTCTCACCGCTTAGCATATAATAAAACTCTTTTCTCGTGAAAACTATAAGATCTCATCGTTATGAGTTCAACTGGTTTGCAATATTAGAACACTATTTTAATGTCTATAAGACTATAACACTAGGAATTCCTTCTTCTTTATAGCTGCGAACACCTATAACAATAATGGATCAGTCATAAGATCCTTTCAACTCAGAGTTCCCTACGCAAAAATAGAGTTCGCTCTTAAAATGCTTATAACTGACGGTCATGTTACAATATCGATAAATAGTTGCGTTTGTAAAATTTCCGGGATTCATTGTTATTCAACACCCGCAAATTTAAGCGTTAAAAACCTCCGGCTAACGCCATTGATTTTTAAACTAAATTTGCGGGTGTTGAATCCCGGAAATTTTACAAAGGCAACAATTTATCTTCAAAATAACATTTGCACTTGTAAACGTATGATAGTTTTCGAACGATCACTGATGTCCAGAAATAATAAATTTCATACCAATAACACAAATGCTTGTTATATTCATACACTCAACGGTTAAAATATACTCTCTATATTGTTTGTTATATAAGCATATAAGCATTTTTTCTGTTTTTCTTTTTAAAGATTACCTATGCATTTTTAAACATACAATATTTTTCGAACTATTACTAAGTCCTGAAGTATTATATTTCAAACCAAATAACACCAATTTTTGTCATATTCATACGCTTGTAACGTTTAAGATAAACTCTCGAACCAATTTATTGTTTGTAATATAAGATAAGATAAGATAAGATAAGATAAGATAAGATAAGATAATTTATTTGCACAGAGAACACCCTTCTTGGGCAGTGTACAAAACGGGAATAAACAAATTTCATGACATACATAATATATACATAATATATATATATATGCCCATGGTTCGAGGTTATCAATGACGTCATTTCGATTGATGTCGTGAATCTGGACAACAATGCCCCATTGACTGAAGGCAGGGCAACTACCGGAGAGACAATCGGAGGGAAGGCGCCCTTACTTGGAGGTTGTTTGCAGTGTTATTGGTCATCCTCCAAACAGGGAGTTGCGTCCGGGCCAGGCTTACAGTAAGCAGTACGAAGGAGGAAGTCCGGAGTTGCGCAGACCGCCTGCGTGGAGGAGTGTTATTGGTTTGAAATATAGCACTGTGAGGAGTTTGATATGAAAAACTCCTCACAGTGCTGTTGCGTCTCTCAGTGTATACTCTCCCAAAAAAGAAACGCATATGTATTTTTCATAGAACTTATTGCTTCATCTTCAAAACCAAATAATGTCACATGATTTTAATGGAATGAAAGAGAAAATGTACATATCTATAGACAAAGAGTAAGCCTTGACGAAAACACTAGTTTGTTTGCTTCCGTATTTTAATTATTATCCGCAAGATGGCGTTGAAGTCGGTCTAAGGAATTCCTGCCAATTCTTGCTTGAAATCCCTTTGGATGCAATTTTTTAATGCAATTCTTTCCCACTCTGCAATGTAATGTCACGTAATTTTCTACTCACTGATATTGACGAATGTTTGTGTTTTTACTGAACAAAAGACAAGATCTTGATTTTAAAACGCCACTTCATACGATTGTGTTCTTTGAAGCAATCAAAGCCAGGGGAGATGACTGGCCTTCATGGTTACAATTAATATCCACTTCATGCAAACGTTTTCGTAAAGTTTGGTGGATTTTTTAAAACAACTCTGAAGTTTTTAAGATGTTAACTTTGTTTATATTTCATCTATTGAAAGATGCAATTGATGTAATGTGCTATAAATCACCAGATTGATGTTTTGTTTGCAAATGTTGTTGTAATAATATGCGTTTTCAATAACCTGTATCTCTGTGGTAAGAATGAAAAAAAGATTGTGACCTGGATTTAGGGATTTTTGGTTTTGGTTGCAACTCCCTAAGCAAAGATAACACATCTGAGATGTTTTATGATACGGACATCCCCCTAGCCAGAGGCTTGACAGGTCATCGTCACGCCTCGGTGATTCCAAAAAGGTTTGTGTGGATCTCCCCCTGTACCTCCGGCGGCGTTCATTAAAACGATACCCACTTTGTTGTATACTGTCCTCTTTAAATGGGCAGTAGCACGTTTTTAGGGGGAATATAGGGTGATGTCAGGAAAATGAAAATTAATGGTTCCAATTGAAAGACAACGTATTTAAACTAAATGGAGCAGTAATAATTCAAATATATAATGTAAATTTTACCCATGCGATTCCTTTTTCTTACAAAAAATGAATTAAAGGTGTTCAGTTAAAATGGCCGCTAATGAATTTTATGTGAATCTTCATACTTTGTCCTCTTACTATGGATGATTGGCTTGTGTAATGAGATTTTTGACACTGTCAAATTAACACATTTAGCATTAGCTTGCAATTATCAGCTTCGTTTTCGCCACATGCATTTTATGATAAACGGCATTTATAGCCCAATTCACATCAGTGTACAACAATACGTTGTATATATGATTTATCTAATCAAAATTTTGTTGTTAGTGTCCAATTTCAAAAGAATGATCTGGCATCACTCACTTAAATTAACATTGACTATTTACTAAATTTGAAGCCCATACAAATTGAAGGAAGTAATTTTTTTCATTTCATTTTTTATATATACATATATTAATGTTTATTGGAAATGAATATTCGATCTTTCAAGAATAGTTTTATGTAAAACATAAAATGGAAATATTCATTTGGAAATAAATGTGACTGAATTAAATTTATATTGATCCAGTGATCTGTTTTATGGGACAATGATGATTTATATGTTTTATTTATGTTAATATGAATATTTCCATGATTAACATTATAGTTGAAACTAAAGAAAAATCAATGCATGTGTTTTTTCAACTATTTTCTTTTAAAGATTGGAATAAATAATTACAATAATTTTTTTTGTTAATGTTCCATATTTAAAATTGTTTGTTATTTGAATGAACAGCACATTTATTTTCTTTATTTCAAACCAAAAAATATCACATTTTCTTGAGCAATCACTAAAAGTAATAATGACAGGTATAAATATTTGGATTGGGTTTTCTGGAAAACATTAATTCATTTGTGTACTCTGATTTCTTAAAATATATTAAACACTAAACATATTAATTTCATTTCATCAGTCAATGTATCTTGTTTGTTTTAAATTCAGAAACATTTGATTTATTAACAATAATAAGTTTGACCCAGATATCTGATACAATTATCAACAATTTTATTGACTTTAAAGAATAAATTTATTCCATTAATATCTTGGTTATGTGCATGTATGAATTCAGAATTCAGAACTATTTTTTAAATATTATTTTTTGTACAAGCAATGCTTAATAGAGTCCACAATTAGAAAAACAGCAAAAAAAATCAAACGGAAATCAAAAGAATATGAATGGTATGTGCATACTCCAGAAGGTTAGCTATAAGAAGGCGCCAACATCTGAAAATATTAATTGTTAATTATTTCTCTGCATAAACATTTTGTGTCACGGAGGGGACGTGAGGGAAAACCGTCGTAATCAAAACTTTTTGCAGAGGAATTTCGAATTTAATTTTTGCAAAAATTTTGATATTTAAGGGACAGTAGCACGTTTTTAGGGGGATTATAAAGTGATGTCAGGAAAATGAGAATTAATGGTTCCAATTGAAAGACAATAATTTAAAACAAAATGGAGCAGTACTAATTCAAATATATAACGTAAAGTTTAGCCATGCGATTCCTTTTTTTTTACACAAAATGGCCGCCAATGGATTTTATATGAATCTTCATACTTTGTTCTCTGACTATGGATGATTGGCTTGTGTAATGAGATTTTTGACACTGTCAAAATAATACATTTAACTTACAATTATCAGTGAAAATTTTAAAATAAATAATTATCAAAAAACGTGCTACTGCCCCTTTAATGTAATTTTCTATGATAATATTAAATATGATATTCATTCAATAAATAGATCTGAATACTTTTCGTTTTATATTTCTAAGCTTACAGCAGAATTGCACCTTACTAACACAGACAAACATTGAAGAACTATTGTTAATTTCAAAACTCTTAATTACAGTTTTATCGACAGCAACGTTGATGTTTATTATTTATTGATTACTGATAAAAACAGTTATAAAATGCAGATATAATCACACTGAATTTATATTTTGATTATATATTATTGATAAAGGCTTCACATATTCTGGACGATTTCACGTCCACCTGTTGTGACATTAAAGGGGCAGTAGCACCTTTTTTGGGGGAATATAAGGTGATGTCAGGAAAACAAAAATAGATGATTCCAATTGAAAGACAATGTGTTTAAACTAAATGGAGCAGTAATAATTCAAACATATAATGTAAAGTTCAGCCATGCAATTCCTTTTTCTTACAAAAAATGAATTAAAGGTGTTTACACAAAAATGGCTGCCAATGGATTTTATGTGAATCTTCATACTTTGTCCTCTGACTATGAATGATTGGCTTGTGTAATGAGATTTATGACACTATCAACATAATACATTTAGCATTAACATACAATAATCAGTGAAAATTTTAGAATATAAAATTATCAAAAAACGTGCTACTGCCCCTTTAAGATGCATTCATTACATGATATTTAGGTAACTTTCCTTTACTTGTACGTATTATGTGAAGAAGCTATACATTTCTTATATTTTGGTATTTCCTGTCGGTGTACTGTTGAAGTAGACTTTCTAACCCGGACCTTGGTTTTCTGTTTTCTCCCAGTAAAAGTTATTGTTGTATCATTTTCTTTAATTATTGATATTTATCCATATATTTCGGACTTATTTCTATTCATACAATAAGTGCAATATTAACTATACAATGTATTTGGAAAACGCACAATTGTTTTTTTTATTTCATCTTTGTAAGCGAACAATTTGTTGGCAGAACACTATGAAATACACTGTATGTTGAAGTTTTTGTAGTTGTCTTTTCAAGATGGTTTTACACAATGATATGACTTAAAGGTAATAATTCCCCCCCCCCCCCCCCCCCCCCCCCCCCGAAGTTTCTTCGTCAATGTTTTCATTAATTTCCTTTTGCCATTTTTCTCAATATGTTGAAGTTTTTGTAGTTGTCTTTTTTTCAATACGAGTGATACTTTGTAATAGATAACGAATATGATAGAATTGAGGGGTGTTTTGTGCAGGTAAGCGTGTCGATGTCGCAGTATTCTGTGTTTGCTTCGTTCCCTGTAGGCGTTTTTCCTTGTAGGCCTCATTAACCCTAAGGCCTTGAAAAAAAGTAATTTGTCTCTGGTGTCCGCCCGCGTTAGTTTCAAACACCCGCAATCAAGCCTTTTTTTCCAACAAAAAAAACAACCGCGTCATTGCATCATTTTTGCCTGCATGCAAGGGCCAGAAACATTATATTTTTTTGGGCCCCGACTTTGTTTCCTCATAAACAGGGATGCGAGTCTCATTTCATTCGTGTCAATGAGATGTGGAAGACGATTTGTAACTTCAACAACAACTAATTTTATGTGGTAATTCCAGTGCAAACTAGTTCCCTGGCCTCGTTCAGCGTGCGCTACAGCTACAATAGCGCATGCGTAACGAGGCCAGGGAACCAGGTTGATTCAAGTCATGCTTTGTCCGAAAAATATTTTTAACAGAAAATAAAAGGTATCACTTTGTGGGGCAATAATAGAAAATCGTCACACACTAGAGGCCGTGAACCAGGTGACGTAGACAGAAGTGTTATTCGAGACAAATTTATTGTAACTGTTTTCAGACAGCAGTGAGGAAGACTTAAAATCCAAAACTGTGTTCCACGTACAGGATATATCGCTTGTGGAATTTCAAGCAATATCTCCTAGGAAATATCGTTTTGACAGCATATTTTGAACATGACATCACAAACATTGTGCATTATCAGCAATGACGTCACAATGCTATGAAGTGATAAACAACAATGACGTCACAATGATATGACGCCATAAACACAATGACGTCACGATGCTATGACATCACTGGCTTGGGAGTTTAAGGGCTTCGCAGTGTTCAAAGATATACATTTTTCATGTGATCAAAATAAAAAGAACATCACCCTCGTGTCTTTTGATATCAAAATTAATAACACTAATAATAACACTCGCTGATAAAACTAAAATATTTACTTTTGTAAACTTGTGTTGATATATTTGATATCAGAATACACTTGGGTGAGATCATCTATTTATCATCCAAAACTGTGTTCCACAGGAGATATTGCTTTGGGAAGAACAGGAGATATCGCTTTGACAGTAGGTTTTAAACAATGCCCTGTAATCAGAACATACATGACATCACAAAATTTAAACATATATAAATAAATGTCATTTGCTATCCGTGTATCTGATTCGCCGAACACTGTAACAGAAATTCAGTTCATACCTGCTTAAACTTAATTTCGTGACGTCACATCACATTTAGCCACGCCCATTTACACTTAGCCACGCCCCAAATGACGGAACTATTCGTAAACAAGTAACGTTTTTTTTATGCTGTACCAGTTCGCGAGAGTTCGATAAAAAGACACAAATTACAAAAAGTTAATATCAAATAAATATTGTATAGTTTGTTTGATAAATGGCACGGCTTCATAACAATACACCCGGTCGTTTTGAAACTTTCCCTCTCCCGCAGTCGCGGCAGTTGCAAGGGGATCGGCCATTGCAATGCCACAGTTTTAAGCTTTGTTTCTTAACAAGATAAGAGAACTGTGCCGTTTAACATAAACTTAATTCGATTTGATCTGATTGCTTGTCGTCGAACTTTTAAGCCACATGTATGGCACCTACGATAGTCTAATCGGCTATTTTCATCCCGAATCCAACAGTCGCGAGTTTGTGTTTATGTACAATGGTTGACACTTGGAATGTCAAGGCCACGTGACAAGCCGTTGCGTGATTCCGTTGTGAATTTTCATTGGCTGGTGAACTTGTCGTAGGCGGAGCTAAAATAATAATGAGGTTGTTGAGAGTTGAATTCGTTCGCGTAAATAGTGCAGTCCTAGTTGTTGCATTGTGGTTATTTGGAGCAAACAAACGTATTAAAACATCGAATTTGTGTATATTTATTTATAAGAATTGACTTCAAAATTTATTAAGTTCATGGAGGTATAAACTTAAAAACCGCTGTGCAAACTTCGCGTAAATCCGCTACGACTGTACGGAATAGCACGGCTCTACTCTACATTTTGAAGTCAATTCTTAAATAATCAGTAATGACATCACAATTCTATGACGTCATAAACACAACAACGTCATAATGCTATGACGTCATTTACAAGATAACGTCAAAATGCTATGACATCACTGGTTTAGGAGTTTTAGGGCTATGCGTTGTTCAAAGATGTACATTTTACAAAGAAAAGTTGATGGAAAATGATTTTGGATGATAAATAGAATCTCATCCTCGTGTCTTCTGATATCAAATATATCAACACTCGGATATTTGTTACTTTTATCAACTTGTGTTGATATATTTGACATCAGAAGACACTTGGGTGAAATTCTCTATATATACTTTGGCTCAAGAATTGTAAACACAGTGACCAGTGTGTGCCACCTCAGCAAAGCCAGAGGCTGTTGCACAAAAATGAACAGCGCAAGAATACATGACGTCACACATTATGTGACGTCATAGACAAAGAAATAGTTCTCCTTCACATGACTACTAACACTAAGGTTAACCTTAGCGCAATCTCTTAACATTGCGCTAAGGTCACCTTAGCGTTTTGTCCCACGGTCAAGATGCAGAAGAATAACATAACACTCTATCAGTGTAGAAAACTCACATAAAACTAGAACTAGACAGCCGGACTGGTAACTATATATATATTAAACTATTTGTCAGGATGGTAATCTACATGTTCGATTTTTATCCTTTCTGAAATGTAAGGATCAAGATTTTTGTTTTTCTAATTATTTGAATTCACCGAGAAGGGGATTTTTGTTTTCAAAAAAGCTTTATGTGACAAAAAAAGGGTTTAAAGTCGCGAGTGTGATCGAAAACCGGACAATGACGCGCGTCAAACACCCAATCGTAATTTTGGAAACATTCTGTAGGAAAAGTTATCATAACTATTATCCATGTAAATCGGGCGTGTGAATATGCCTAACAATAACATAAATGACAGTTTTTTAGATTGTCATTGAAAACAAGTATTTCTCGTATATTTGTCATTTTGAGATTTATGTGTGAGATCTTTTGGATTAATATAATCAATAATGCCATTTACATGTATGTTCGTATCAAATCCAAACAATATATGACGAAAATTAATTGCTAATCGTAACCACGTCCGGACATAAACACGCTGGGTGGACTGACTGCAATGTGGATGAAGTGCCATGTCGAGGGGTTAATCACAGTATGAGACCACGGTCACATATGTTTTGTCTCTCTACCGGGGTCTCAGATGTGAAAGGCTTAGGCCTATGCCTACCACTAAACCACTAAGCTTCAAAATGGACTGACTGCAATGTGGATGAAGTGCCATGTCGAGGGGTTAATCACAGGATGAGACCACGGTCACATATGTTTTGTCTCTCTACCGGGGTCTCAGATGTGAAAGGCTTAGGCCTATGCCCACCACTAAACCACTAAGCTTCAAAATGGACTGACTGCAATGTGGATGAAGTGCCATGTCGAGGGGTTAATCACAGGATGAGACCACGGTCACATATGTTTTGTCTCTCTACCGGGGTCTCAGATGTGAAAGGCTTAGGCCTATGCCTACCACTAAACCACTAAGCTTCAAAATGGACTGACTGCAATGTGGATGAAGTGCCATGTCGAGGGGTTAATCACAGGATGAGGCCACGGTCACAAATGTTTTGTCTCTCTACCGGGGTCTCAGACTTAGGCCTATGCCTACCACTAAACCACAAAGCTCCAAAATGCGACCAAATTAATTCTGTGATCAATCTACATAGATGATCTTATAAACATACACACTTTTTATCATGGCACTCAAAGCTTAGATTTCTGTGGGACCTGTTTGGTTAAAATCAACCGTGGTCCAAAGAATAAAATAGTAAAAATATTGTCTTTATGTTAAAAAGAGCTTTGAGCAACCAATTACTAATTTTTTTTAAGGTTTAAACACGGGTTAGTGTTAAACGACGCTTTGAACAAGCCAGCCGGGATATCCACTTTGCCACGTTCTGAATGCACCGACTTTGAAGCAAGCATAGATCAACAATACTTGATTAAAGTCACACACACACACAAAATATCCGAAACTTTTACAATATTTTGTTGGATCTAAGTGCAAACAAAACACGTCAATGTAGCAGGTAATATGTATGATGGCTGAGAGGGGCCATTTTAGGTTTAGTTTTCGCGATTTCGCGATTTCGTGTTGATCTTTAACGCGAAATTAAAATGGCCCCTCTCGGCCATCATAAATATGTCCTAAAAATCTTGCTGTTTTCGAAATAACTTATAATTTTATTATTTGAAAAAACTGAAATGCTTATATGTAAGCCTATTACTTCAAAAATGTAGCTATTCGAAAGAACAAAACTTACCCGTGTAAAGTAAACCTTTGGTCTTAAAGCGAGTCCCGAGCGAAAACGTAACGATTATTCAACCGCTGATAATAGCTTGTGAATTAGAACGTTTCGTTTACCATAATGCACGAGATTTCATTTGAAAATAAACATGTTTCTGCAGCTAGACTATGAATTATGAATTATGAATTATGAATTAATCAAAGACTCTTATAATGTGGACAAGATCAACAATGGCTGTGATACATATCCTTATTAATGCAAATATAGATTTGTTTATCAATGTGTTGAACATAAAACCAATTGCAATGTTTATGTTTGTATAGCTTTTAATAATGTATTTGAGAGTGTATATCTTCCGCAGTGTAAACATCGCTTGATTCGTGCCGTATCATCTTCCCACGGCAAGGTGAAAACGTCTCGAGCAACTTCTCGTTTCGACCTTGCCATCACAAGGTAGAATACTGGTGATCCGGAGCAGCGACACCTATCGTGATCACGAGTTACGCCCCTTATCAGCTCTTACAAAATAGCCAATGAAATTTCGGAACAAATTCAAAATACTAACAGACGATCTTTTTGAAAACTATCCGAGTGAAATTTAATTTCAAATTTCAGTCCGCATGGTTGTTTTCACGTTTTTGATGAGCATCGAGAATGCAGAGAAGATAAACATTTATGTATCACTAAAATTAATTGTTTCTCGCCCTTGTAAAACACATACAAAAGTATTTTTTCAAATCGGTTCAGTTAACATGCTGTCTTCTGATTGGGCTATTCTACTTCCGTGCAGCGGGTTGAAATGCTAGCACAGAAATCACGGCCAATGATGTCAAGGGAGGAATGGGAATGTTTAGAAACTTTTTCGTTTCGCCCGTGACGTTGTGAAGATGGTGCCGTATATCCTCAATAATAAATCTATTGAATAATTTTCAGCACCCCTTTACCTAAGGATGCGCGGTATTATCGATATATCGGTATATTGCAATACATGAACAAGGTGATACGTATCGTTACACACTTTTGAAATTATCCAACATATCGAACGTTTTAAAACGAGTTATTTCCATTTAAAATAACTAACAAATACAAACAAAGGTAACAAGATTAACGTAAAGTTCGTTTCAAAGTGTGAATTGTGTTGTGAATAAAGCTCACATATGTATACAGAACATAAACAGCGATTTAAAAAATATCCTTTCCAAAACGGCTCATAACTGAGCAATGATGATCGTTCTCAACGCTCATATTTATACAAGATAGCATGCGAACTCTTGTATTTAAGAAGTACCAATATATTGCAATACGTATTGCAGTACGCTTTTCTGTATCGCAATATATTGCAATACAAATTTGGAGGAACGATACCCATCCCTTCCTATATACCACGCGGCGTTTATCAGATTTATTGAAAGCCTCTCTTACAATGAATATCTGTAAAAGGGGTGCTGAAAAAATAAGAGTTTATTTAAGAATTGAATGTCAGTTTGTGTGTTTGCACTGGTAAATGAACGATGTCAAAGCTACATTCAATGCAACCTGGTTCCCTGGCCTCGTTCCGCGTGCGCTATAGCGCACGCGGAACGAGGCCAGGGAACCAGGTTGCGGGTGCACTACACAGAGGCCACGTGACTAAGAGTGCAGTAGACCGAGTGCGCTACACAGAGGCCTGGAGACAGTATAAGCAGCTCTGTGCATCAAAACGTTCAGCGGTGTTCGACTCTCTATCACAATCACGCCTGAACTCTCTTGCTATAAATGACAGTAAACGTTTTTGGTCTATTGTGAGAAGACGACCTACCTCCATTTCAAATAACATTAGCACAAATAATTGGACTGAATACTTTAAAAATCTATTCAATGGACTTAATGTTTCACCTGAAGAACATGACTTTTATCAGTTTGTAACAGACTTTGTTCTGTCTATTGATGACTTCTTTATAGATTCTACAACAGACACTTATGGTCTTGATCGTGATATCTCTTGTGAAGAGATCAGTTCTGTAATTGCTAATATGAATAGTGGTAAGGCACCGGGATATAGCGGTCTGCCAATTGAGTTTTTTAAGAATGCTCCTAAACTTTGTATTGAATTGTTACAGTTACTTTTTAATTTAATTCTATCAACGGGTATTTATCCCGACGAGTGGTCTAAAGGTGTTATTATACCAATCCATAAGAAAGGCAATAAACATCTTCCATGCAACTATAGGCCTATTACTCTGCTGGAGGTATCTGGTAAGATATTTTCTAAGGTCATTTGCAATAGGTTAGTGGCTTTGGCAGATCATGAAAAGTTATATATTCCAGAACAGTCAGGTTTAAGACAAGGCTTCCAAACTACTGATAATATTTTTGTATTAGACACTATAATTTCGAAATATCTTGGGCTTCACAAGGGTAGAGTATACTGTGCTTTTATAGATCTAAAGGCAGCCTTTGATTCAGTCTTTAGAAATGGGTTGATGTTTAAATTGTGGCAGTCTAAGATCCAAGGTAGGGTATTTAGATTGATAAAAAATATGTATTTAAATGTTAAATCATGCGTTTTATTAAATAAAGGTTTCACCTCCTTTTTCGATTGTATGTGTGGTGTCCGACAGGGCTGTCAGCTGTCTCCATTTCTCTTTTCTCTATATGTTAATGATGTCATTGATTACTTGGGAGAGGATAACCAGAGGTGTACAGAGATAGGAGTTCTTCAGATCTTCATGCTCTTATTTGCAGACGATATGGCGATTGTAGACAGTACGGTCATAGGTCTTCAAAAGAGGTTAGATAAAGTAAGTAGATATTGTAATAAATGGCAGCTTAAGGTTAATGTTGAGAAAACTAAAGTAATGGTATTTAGAAAGGCCGGAAAGCTGAGGAAATATGAAAAGTTTTTCTTTAATGGTGGTCAGTTGGATATTGTTAGTTCTTATAAATATCTTGGTGTACCCCAACAAACATGACGTTACTGGGCCAGTACTGGTTTCATACTGGCTGATAAAGTTGGTAAAGGCATACAGGCAAACGGTACAGAACCAGTACTGGTCCAGTATCGGCTTTCCTGAATCGGGCCAATTAAGGCAGAACTGCAATGATCCAATACTGGTAATACGGTACTGGACAACTGTACTGGTCCAGTACTGGCCCAGTAGAGGCATAACACTTCCTGTCCATAAGCATTATGGGATATCTTAAAGGGCCAGTACTGGCCCAGAACTGGCCCAGCATGTGGCTCCATATTGGCCCAGTACTGGCCCAATTCTGGAAAGCCATTTCCTGTTAGGGAATTCTGGGTATTAATTAAAACTGTCGTCTGCATTTGAGAGTTTACAGGGGAAGACAACATTCAGGTATCCATTAAATGTGAGTTAAAGTTATAACATTTCAGATGATTTTACTTGATTTTAATGAATCTCTTATACATTCTGTAATGTCTGTCTAACCTTATTTTTGTTTTGTATGACAGGTTTTGTTGTTTGATGGTTTGATATCATGATAATGTGGGCCCTTTTTGCAAGAAAAATCACAAGTTCTTATTTTTGTATTGGCATAAATTGTGTATGTTTTCTAAGTAGGTTTGCTTGATGAAAAGACATATTTTTATGTTTTAAGTCAATAGTTTTAATAGTTCTTTTGACAATTAAATGTTAACGTCAGATTTAGAAGAGTAAAGTTGTTCCTAAATTAATGCTATTGCTCCATGTTTACATAACATATCAGCGATTAAACAAAGGGATGAGTAATCAAAAATAAGAATGATTTAATAAGCTTTGACTTCTTTAGTTAAGTATTATAAAATGTTATGTATAGTGTATACCAATAATAAATAATTTGAAACTATAATGTATATTGTGTACATATGTAAAGGTACCGGGAAAATAATGGTTGAACTTAAATCAGCCAGTACTGGCATGGTATCGTTCTAGTTCTGGAATGATACTGGCCCAGTACTGGTCCGTTAAAGGGATATTAATGGCTAACCTAAATTGGGCCAGTATACGAAATTATACAGTTTCAATAATGGCCTTATTCTGGCCCGGTACTGGCCCAGTACAGTAAGCCAGTACTGGGCCAGTACCGCGCCAGTGTGCAAGTTGGTACAGGGCCAGTACTGGATGCCTGAATCGGGCCAGTTATGGATGCCTGTATCAACCAGTAAAGGGCCAGCACTGGCCCAGTTATGTCATATTTGCTGGGACACTTTTCCAGTTCAGGTTCATGGTATATTTCCCAGAAGATTCTTTCTGAGCAGGCTTTGAAAGTTCTCAGAATTATTCGCTCTAATCTGTTTAATTGTATAAATCTTCCACTTAAAGTTTTATTGCATATTTTCGATGTCAAAGTTTTACCGATTCTTCTGTATATGGTACAGAAGTTTGGGGATTTCATCCATCCTCTGACGCTGCTCGGGTCTATGATAAATTTTGTAAGGATATTTTGCATCTGGGTAGAACTACGCCAAATTTAGTAGCTCGAGGTGAGCTAGGTAGATATTCTCTCCGGGTTCATCAATATGTTAGAATTATCAAATATTGGCTAAGACTCTTGTTTCAACAGGATAATGTTATTTTGAAAAAGGCTTATAATTATCAATATAATTTGGCAGAGGCTGGAAGGAAATGCTGGGCGTTGAATGTTAAAAATTTGTTGTTTAGATATGGTTTCGGTTATGTGTGGTTAAATCAAGGTGTTGGACATATCAATGTTTTTATTTCTATGTTTACGGAAAGGTGTATTGCCATTGACAACCAACTTTTTCTTGAAAATATTTCAAACTACTCCAAACTTCAACTATATAGCACTTTAAAATTTGAAGTTAAATGTGAAGATTACATATCGTTAGTTACTATACCAGTGTATCGTATTGCATTGTGTAAATTTCGTTGCTCCAACCATAAATTGTTAATTGAGGAAGGAAGAAAGATCGGTCTACCTCGCAGTCAAAGACTTTGTCCATTTTGTATCGTCCAAGTAATTGAATCCGAGTATCATTTTTGTATGGAATGTGACTTTTATGATAATCTTCGTCGAAGCCTGCTCCCTAAATACTACACTTCTTATCCTACTATGAGTAAATTCCTGCAGTTGATGTCATCTCGAAATAACAATATTGTTAATAATCTGGCAAAATATGTATTTCTAGCATTGAAGAAACGATCCAGTTTCCTATCATGCAACTAGCAATCTATATTATGTTATGGCGCTTCAACTATTATTAATATTATCATGATGTATGTATATGTATAATGGGCCGGTGGCCCCTTTACGGAAATAAACACAGTTTCAATAGTTTAATAATGCCGTATAAATATTAAACTGCGGTATCTTACACGGGCGTGTAATAAAATACTCATCCGGGTATTTTAAACTGGGTTAATTTGGGGAGACAGGGGGGAAATTCTCCATTGGTTACATCCCAGTTGGACTACCCCCAAATTATTTC
This sequence comes from Steromphala cineraria, assembly GCA_916613615.1. Taxonomy (NCBI): domain Eukaryota; kingdom Metazoa; phylum Mollusca; class Gastropoda; order Trochida; family Trochidae; genus Steromphala; species Steromphala cineraria. The sequence continues at coordinate 31,303,933 of OU744737.1, forward strand.
TAATAGGGGAGAGGTTTCTCATGCAACACTGGTTTTGTGTTTTTATAAGGGGTAGTCATTTTGGGAGTAGTCCAAATGGGATGCCGCCCTCTCCGTGCCGTGAATGGGTTCACTGAAGCTTGACTTATCCATCCCGACACGAACTCTGACTGCAGTATCAGTTTTATGTTTACAAGGACTGGAGTGATTTCACCTGTGTAAAAACTCGAGGATATCTTGCGGGAGTGATTTGGACAGTTTTCCAGAATCTTTGGATTTAGTCTTTCAGGTAGGATTCTTTGAACTTCGTCGTCGTTGTTAAAGATGCTATATCATAGTGCAATAATTTTTTAAGTATTTTTAATGTATACGTTGTATTTTTAGAAAAATTTAGCGACCAACCTTGAGAAAATCGGACCAAAATTCATCAAATAGGAGATAATTCATCAAATAATACCGAAACGGCAGTCGACATAAGGGCGAATCAAGTGTGGCCATTTCACAACTTCCGGTTTCTAAATGTACGCTTGAAAACCGTCTTTGTCGCGCTCAACTAGATTTTATATTCTTTTTCTCCAAATTAGGTATTAGTTGCTGTCAAAGTTGATACCCATCGAACGCAATTACGGTAGTTGAGACACGGTGTAAATCCTACAAGCATAATGATTACGTCACCGAAAGCGGGTTCGTAAAAAGGCATGCCCTTTCTACGAGGGTACTGTGCTTTGCGCGTCGAAATAAGTATGTTATTGTTGATTACACAATCTAAATATGATATCAAAATTTCGACGAAAGATTTTTCTACAAAGTGATGTATTTCATTTCTCAATAGCTAAGTTTCATCCTGAACCGCTTGCAAGTATGATACAGCATCTTTAAGGATTACCTAAATGCAAGGTAATAGAAATTGAGTTTATTTCATGAAGTTTAAGGCCATTTGGCCCATAGAACATAGGTTATTAACAATTATAATCATAATGCACAAACGTAAACGTAACATTAACGTGGTACTTACAAGCATCAAAATTGCGATGAATGCTGTTTAAAAGCAAAAAATAGAAACTTTGATAAAGATAAAACGGTGTGTTTACACTGAGATGACATTAATTCAATAAATTTAGTACAACTTTAATTAGAACAATATTTAGGATTCAGATATTTTCTTCTTAGGGTTTTGTAGGCATCACAGACGAGCAAAAAATGATATTCATTTTCAACTGTATATGTTCCAAAACGTAGGCAGTAGGCACAAAGTCTATCCTCTTGCTTCAAGTTTAAGTGTCGTCCTTTCTCAATCATCAGAGTATGGCAGGAACAACGAAATCGTAGAAGGGTTTTGTCTGAAGATAAACTGATTAATGTGAAGGAGATAGTATTCTACAGTTAGAGATGATTTGAAAAGTGAGTAAGCATACAATTTAGAGTTAGAGTTGATTGAAGTGTGCCAGTTTTGAATCGCCGAGTCTCTCAATCTCTGTTTAAATTCTGATAGAAAAACGTCTCTATGTCCCACGTCCTGGTAAATCCAAATCCATATTGAAAAAGAACATTTTGAACGCCTGTAACCCATGAGCTTCTGCCTACATCATTCAGTTTAATCAACATCTTGTACGTCTGTTTAGGGAGTCTGTTGTTGTCCATGTGAAGTATCTTTATCCAATATTTGATGCATTTACAGATACAATTAAAGGTAAACATTTTACAAGCGATGGTCAGGTTTTGTTCAGAACATTTGCAGAACCCCTTTGTTTTTGTTCAATGCGTTTTATCTGCAACTCGCATTTAAGAAATCTTGTTTTGCATCACAGCACTGTGTCATCTGACTATGGATGATTGGCTTGTGTTATGAGATTTTTTCATTAAACTGGACATTGTGCCCGAGAAAGAAATAACATTTAATGACACAATAATAAGCGGTGATTGTGTATATACTCCCTCAAAAAAGAAACGCACGGAGGTAAAATTAGGTACAAGATTTCTTTATTTCAAATGACAATTACTGACTGCACACACATGGTACGTAGTCCAAACTTTGCATGGTGAGAGTCAACTGTTATCTGCAAGACGTGAATGTACTGTTATGTCACCACAACGTCAATGTTACACGTGACGCCGGCTGTAACGTCAATACCTATTGTGACCCCCGTTTGCTTGGAGCACTGCTTGACATCTCCTCGGCATGGACTGAATGAGTCTACGAATTGTCGCCTGTGGTATTCTCGCCAATTCATCCTGCAAAGCGTCACGTTGTTGTTGAAGTGTTTGGGGTCGTGGATGTCGCCGTCGGAGTCGTTTATCGAGGACATCCCACAAATGTTCAATCGGGTTTAAATCAGGAGATTTAGAGGGCCAAGGAAGCACTGTGATGTTCTGATTGGCGAAGAAGTCCATTGTGATGCGGGCTGTATGCGGTCTGGCATTATCTTGTTGAAAAATTTGTCTTTGTGGGTTGAGAACTGGAAGGAGGTGATGTTGCAGAATTTCATCTCTGTAGCGAATGGCTGTTAAGTTACCCTGGACATGAACAAGATTAGTCTTTCGATGATAGGAAATCGCTGCCCACATCATTACACCACCTCCGACGAATCTGTCTACTTGTGCGACACAGTTACGTGCAAAACGCTCATTTCGCCGTCGATAGACCCGTTTTCTACCGTCATGACGTTGCAGCATGAAACGGGACTCGTCACTGTACCATATTCTCTGCCAGTGTCTCAAATCCCATCTTTGGACATTTCTGCACCAACGTACACGAGAACGGCGATGGTGACGTCGTAGTACGCATCCGACGTAAGGTCGTCTTGCACGTAATCCACTCGCTCTTAGTCGATTTCTTACAGTCTGTGCTGAGATGTTACGTAGTCCTGGGATATTCCATGCGGTTTCCGTTGCTGCCACTGTCCTATTGCGTAGATGGATCAACCGGATGTGACGATCCTGGGCTGCAGTTGAAACCCTTGGCCTACCACTTCTTGGGCGGTCCCGGGTGGATCCAAGTTGTTGGTAGCGATTTCTAAGACGTGAAATCGTACTGTGGTGGACACGGAAGTGACGGGCAACAGATACAACCGACTCTCCAGCCTCTAGACGTCCAATTGCAATATTACGATCTTCAGCTCCCAGTCGAGGCATTTTTATTGACGCCGTGTTAACAAAATATTGCGACTAGAAATATCGCAGTGCAATTTCTTTATATACCCAAGGGTAGAGCACAAGTTCACCAAGTTGCACGTGCATCACTCTTTCTCACTCTTTACCACATAGAAATTTCATGCATTTCGGAAAATCACATGTTTAAGGTCCATATTGTAACAAAGTGATGTGTTTTGGCGATGATGTACGAGTTTGAACATGCATTCAACATGTTTGGCTATCAAAACTAGATATTTTTCAGTTTGACATGAACAAAATACCAATAACAACTTACAATTTATCCGTGCGTTTCTTTTTTGAGAGAGTGTATTTCTTGTCCACTAAGCCAGACACGACGGCGCCATCAAGCAATGGCCCGGCAGTTATATGACCTGTTACGACACATGACTAGACTCACTGGACGTCAATAAACGGACACCTCACACCTGTTATCTGTAACATCCGGCTTTTTGATACACAACTTCAAATGGCAGATTCCTCGTCGTCTTCAAGGCACTTTTTAATGTGTATTAGATGTAGCTGCAGACTATTAAATTTAAAACTTCTTTGAGAGGCATTTTAGAAATTGGAATGACAAAGACGTTGTCATCCATATATTCCTCTGCATTATTGTTAAATTTATTATACAAATTTAAAACAATGTTTTTTAAGAACGAAAAATGATAGATAAAAATTATAAGATGAGAACATTGCTTTTTTTGTAAACCCCATTACCTATCACTCAGTTACATGATTTCACTGAATAATGAGACAAACATATATATCTACATATGGCAATAAGAAAACATTAATATCATACTTCACTCTTTTATTGGATACTTTATCTTCTTAAACTGTGAGAAATATTATGTTCTTTTTAGAAGATTTAGGGAAAAAACTAGTCATATGATTTAATCATATTTTTTTCGTAAAAAAGGGGGACATGAATGGATTGATCAAAAGTTCCAAACTTATTTTAAAAAACCGTTCCAGTATAATTATTTTTGAATAAATGTAACAGGAAGGGTGATAGGGGCATATTTTTGTTCATATTTTGTTATATGATTGTTAAATTACAAACCTATTCATACTTAGAACGAAGTTATCATATTTATAAAATGAAGAATAATATCGCGTCTAAATATCTGATTATCCTGCCTCAACGGTGATCGGGGAAAAAGTCACAGTCCTTCATTCACTTCAACTACCTAAAACAATTGACTTAAAAGCTCTGTCATGAAAGCATTCTTGTATTTCTATATAAACTTCCTTTTCTTGTGAGATCACCATCCATCAACTGTAACATAACTGTTGTATCCCGGAGCGCTATCAACATTTAAACCACTAAAAGCTCATAGAAAATTCATCCTTTCGGACACTGAAATGAAGAAGGGGGACAAATGCTTGGTAGTAATGGTGCAACAAAAGTATGGAATTCATTAAATCCTGATATCCAAAATGAAGATACACATAACACAGTTTCAAAAATACCAATTACTGTGATATTCAATATTTATTAAATTATAAAATGATAAATATTGTTAACAAAAACAACATAAGATAAGTCATAGCATGTGGCCTATCATCAGTCAACTTAATTTCAACACACAGAACTTATTTGAAACACCAAACATTTCAATAAGCATTACTATCATAAACTATTGTGATTTTTCCCTAGGCAAATTCGTGACTTTTTTCCGATTACCGTGTCAGATGCGGTCACGGATTTCAAAACGATGTACACTATTTTCAACAAAGCATACAAGATAGAAATCATTCCTATATTTGAAAGGGTTTGTTAAAAGCACTGTACTTAGAACGAGGATTAAAACGTTGTTCTCATATCATTAAGGCTTAAATTGTATGGAAATGATATATTTCGAAAAAAAAGATTGACAAAATGATAAAAAGTTTACCAACGCGTTCATGCTTTAGCGAAGTAAACCTACTAACGTTACAAAGAAAGTACTATTTCAAAACAAAGACGTTGTATTTATCATATAATTATGGTGAAAAGTAGTACATAGACGGAACGTAAATGCAATAACATTTAAAAATAACATACATAAAAGTTTCATTCTCTACGTTTATCCTCTTTGTAATAAATCATTTTATTAAAATGTAGCCTGTTTCTTGTGTGAGAGGTATTCAAATGATTTCAGAATTCTGATTTCTGCACAAAGAGGTTTAAGTTATTGAAATGGTTGAAAGCAAATGGATTCGCTCAAGATGTTCAGAAATGTATAAGTCTTATCAAGAGGCAACTGCACTAAATATGGAAATAAAATATACCTGTTTCGTTTTGATTTGCTAAGGTGCAAACACGTGATCGTGTCAACTGGCCTCCTTTGTTGACAAGCCTATACATTTTTGCAAGACCTTTTCAAATAGCTGTGGATTGTATGAAATACATTGGTCACTCTTCAAGTTATTTGATTATAAGCATATTAGAGGTGAGTTACTTTTTATTTATAACAAAGTAAGATTATAGGAATTCAAAGTAGTTTCACTCTGAAATTTTTGTTCTTATGCTTAAAAATACTTACTCGAATTTATTTAAGTAAATTTTTAAACCTTATGAAATGACACAATGTTTTCTTCAACTTGATTAATAACAAGTAAAACGACTTTTGCTGGTTACTTACAAACCTGTCTTCATTTTGCTTTTCTATTAACAAGTTACGTGAAAACAACAAAAAATGAATTTCAGATAATTTTTAGTAGCACGTTTTTTGATAATTTTATATTTTCACTGATAATTGTAAGTTAATGCTAGATTTATTATTTTGATAGCGACAAAAACCTCACTACACAAATCAGTCATCCATAGTCAGAGGACAATGTATGAAAATTTACATAAAATCCACTGGCGGCCATTTTGTGTGAACACCTTTTATTCATTTAGTGTAAGAAATAGGAACCGCATGGCTAAACTTTACGTTATAAATTTGAATTATTACTGCTCCATTTAGTTTAATACATTGTCTTTCAATTGGAACTATTAATTATCATTTTCCTGTCATCACCTTATATTCCTCATAAAAAAACGTGCTACTGCCCCTACGCTGCTAAGCCAACAAAATACATCCATTCAAAGTGGTTTATAAGAATTTTAAGTTTAGCGAAGCAAACAGGTGCGGTTTTGGAGATGTTCTGTACAAACATTATTTCCTCATAAAGTCAGTGAATAAACAATGTTTCTATCACAAATCCAAGGATAATCACCATCTGTTCACACTTGAAATCAAGGATTGATGGTCCATATGTGAATCTTTAAAGCGAATCTTACCTTTGATCTTAGGTAAGTTTATGTTATAATGGTGTCATACGTTCAGTGTTACATTCTATTCGCCTGACACACCTGTAACAGGCTCAAAAGACTCTACCGCCTCAAATAACTCTAGAGTCAAATGGGCGTAGCCTCAAATAACTCTAGAGTCATATGGGCCCAGGGAAACGCCCAGTCTCAAATGATTCCATCCAAGGTCAAATATCAAGGTTTCATATCATTGATAATTTTGCATTTGTTCATGCACTGGGTTTACAACCGCCCCAATTTTTTAAATCATTGTATAAAGCTGTGTTTCGAGAAAAAATGCTTTTTTGTTTGTTGTTCATTGTATTGAAAACTGCGAATTATCTTTCCGACAGATTCTTTTTTTTTTTACATTTTCTCATGTTGCTACATTTAACACGCGTACGTGATGTCACTGATGAGTTCCAACTATAGTTCTTGACTGAAATTTGTACAATATTTACCGATATTGTCACCATAAAGCGCTGAAGCGTTGGCGTTTGCGACACAATTTTACTTAAATTTATTTATTACCTTCGAGGGCAGTCATGTCGAGGTTCATATTTTTCATACGACGCCCTAGGGAAAAATCACAGTTTTTCATTAAGAGGTCGCATTATGTAATAGTTACTAGCATGGTTAATGGCATGCATCAGACGAGCTCTTGCCAATTTTAGATGTGGAACTGCCCCTTTAAGGATGGAAACGGGACGATATGATGGCACAGTGGTGAATGAAAGATTTTGTTTACATTGTTCAAATTTGATAGAAGATGAATGTCATGTTTTAATTAACTGTCCTCTGTACAAGGATGAAAGGTCGCAACTTTTACATGTTTGTCGTGATAACTGTTTTAATTTTGATTATTTATCAGATATGGAAAAAGTTTGTTTTATATTGTCCAGCCATGAAATGTGTTTTTTATCTGCCAAAACCTGCCACTTTATTTTATTGAAAAGGAGGTCTCATTTTTATGGTCGTTAAGAACATGTCTTAACCATTGTACATATATATTTACTGTGTTTTATCTTATGTAAATAATATATTTTTATAGTCTCTCATAACTCCGCACGGAGTGTCTCAATTTTTTTACCAAGATGTTGTATTTTACTCTGTAATTATGAGGTGAGACTGAAATAAATTATCTGTCTGTCTGTCTGTCGGATAACGTCAGTGACACTCTGTCCGAGAGGCCTGTATACACACACACACACAGAGTTACATCTACACAAAATACATGTTGTGCAGTTATTGATTAGTTGACTTCTCTTATTTTTTTCTAATTTAGAATATGTTAATGATATGTTTTCTCTCACTAATTAGTCTTATAAAGCAGTAACATTTATGTTTTGTAATAAATGTTTCATTCAAAAGATCACTTGTCCTGTGGTTGTTTTTAAAATCCTTGGTGGGAATAAAAATGGCTTATTGCACTGAAGGACTGCTGGGTGAAGCTTTAAAATGATAATAAGCAGATATACAAGCTGAGGATAAAGTGGGGTTTTAATTTCACGAAAACCTTTTCAAAATTGTTGTCGTCTTTCATATTTGATATAAACCAAATGTGAGCACAAAACACCATGCTTAGGGGATTTTTTTATCTCATGACCTTGATCTCTGACCTTAAAGGTAAAAAAAATACCTATAAAGGTATTAGGAGTAACGAGTTCTGTAAAGCTTAGTTGATTCACTCCTAGAGTTATCTGAGGCTAACCCGAAATGACTCTATCATAGTTTCGTCGTTCAAGTTTGGAAACTTTTGAATTTGAGGTAGAGTCATTTGAGCCTGGATAGAGTCATTTGAGACTGGGCGTTTCCCTGGGCCCATTCGAATCTAGAGTTATTTAAGACTGGGCCTAAAGCACTCTAGAGTTATTTGAGGCGGTAGAGTCTTTTGAGCCTGTTACACCGGGAATCGAACCCCGGTCTACCGGGTGACGAGCGGACGAGATATATAGACTCCTGCTCATGGTATAACAAGATGGTATAAACGTAAGGATATTTCAGTACGGCAAAATCTCAATATGTAATCATGTAAAATCTGAAAATCTCTTAGATTAATGGTGTACTGACTTTAGTAGCTCTACGTTTACATTTTGTGATGAGCCTGGGTGGCCATATAACATTGAAGGCACGTTGAACCCTTTAAATAAATAATATTTTCAAGAAATTATGAATAATACTGAAGTGATATTATGTTATGCGAATGAGGTTTGCTTTCTCACACTACGAATAATTGATAATTGGAAAACAATGAGTGTCGTTGAGACATCATGTCATGAAATTGTAGCCGATTATCCTGTTCGCAACCTAATACAATTCGATAAATCTTTTGACACCATGTTTCATCATGTACTTTTGAGATTATGTTTTTTTCAATTCTTAACTTCTAACGCAAAGCAACTGTCTGAAATGATAATATGTATACATATAAGTGTTAATGAACAAGTTTAGTTTACAAATCTTCTATTAGATATCATGTAAACAAAACCTACCTTGACGAAATTACTGTAGTCATTGCCAAATATTCCATCTACTATGTCAGTGCTCAATGTGTTCATCTCAAGGCTCATACATTGCAAATGATCAATTCTGAAAATTCAATTTTTGATTGGATCTAGTTTGACCAATTGTTGACCAATAGATGATTTATGAGATAAACCTACTGTGTTTTTTAATTTTCGTGGTCTAACGTAGATTCGATACCGAACGAGTTAGCGTGAGGCTTCGAATGTAACATCAACTGTATCGAATCTACGTTAGACCACGAACATTAAAAAACACAGTAGGTTTATCTCCATTCTACCATGACGAGCTTTTTTAGCGTTTTAAATGTCATTTCTTTTCTACCGCGTAACGTCAGTTGTGCTTCGGTCAACACTGTGACGTCATAATGTATTTTGTTTATGACGTCAAAGGTTGACGTCACTGAACCAAAACCGGTTGAGGAAGCTCCTTGATCTACATTCAGCCTTTCGCATGAAAATACACTTTTTCCTGGACATAAACCTGCGTGATATCGATGCGAATCAAACTCTACTTCTATGCAAGTACGGGTAGTACAGTGATAAAAGACTTTTAGTAGTATTGAGACGAAGCAACTCCCGAAACGTACGGTCTCTGTATGCATGTCGACTCGTGTCATGAAGTTCGTTGCTATGGCAGTGTGTATCAAACCGCGGTGAATCGGCCGTTATAAAAATCGTGTTCGAACGTAGGTTCGACCATAGAAATAAACCAATGAAATTTGAGGATTTTGAAATGTCATGGTAGAATAGTGCTTTGACACCTGGACGTCACAGGGATGGACAGACAAACTACATCCTAAAGCATCTATTTCTAAATAGTTCAACGAGCCATGGAGGTAATAAGCTAAGAACTTATGCTACCTTTAAAGATGATTATTATCCTGAATTTTATGCTATGTGCTGGGTGAACTGAGACGCATAGTCACAGCAGTTTGTCCAACACTGCTGAACACTGATAACCGAAAGCTCGGCGTATGCACGTGTTGATGTATCCACCATTCAGCCACTGACATGAATTCGTGGGATATGAAATGTCATATACATTTTACATTTAAAACAATTGCTCATTTTTTATAACTGTTTATCAAGGATTTATATAAAATTAATCAAATAGAAAATTAATCTGAATGCAACAATAAAGAACATTAAAAATAAAAATAAATAAATTGTGTAATCATCATAATAATATTACTTTCAATAGGTTGATATTATTTTTTTTATATTTATGTTGTTTGTCACAAATGGACAAACATTTTGAATATATATAACAAATCATGTCAACTCTTATGATATTATCAAATTAAAAAGTATCATAGATATATGCTAGTTAATATTTTGGATAATATATCCACATACTATTTATTAATAATTTAACAAAACCTCAATTGTTTGTCAAGTTATTCACTTGAAATATAATAAATGTTTAACCATTATAATGCTTATTATTCAATAAGTGTTCAAATATGTTCAAAGTGTTTTATGTTCCACAACTATTATAAATAAAATTGCCTTGAAACAATATTCAAGTCAATACTGAAGCTGACCATTGACATTTATAACTCTTAGAATTTGCAAACACAGGTAATCCCTCTCATTGACAAGTGTTCATATTTTCTAGAGGGAAAAATCAATTATAAATTTGAAATTTCTTGATATCATTTGGGATAGTATTGACATTCTTACAATTGCTTTGAAAAGGTAGAGCCATGGGCCATTTTGCACAATTGATAAAAAAAATGGACCATTAAAATGTTGAGGCTTACCATTGATATATGGGAAATTGCCGATTTTATATGCAGAACAAATATTAAAAGCCTGAAAATGGGTCATTGTAAAAGCTGTCTTTCCCAATGCCTGATCATTCTTTTAGCAAAATATGAATTAACTAATATCAGATTCTATTGACAGAGCAGAATAGTTATACTTTTAGAGCAATTTTGATTTTATCTTTATGATTTATAGCTTACAAAGATACAATATCCTCCCTTATCAATATCCAATAATTTTGACATCTGTCATTCTGATCTCAATTCTTGGCATATATCCATGATCTTAAGTGAATAATTGATAAAAAGTCGATATAAAAGTAAATATTTTAGTTTAAAAAATAAATTGTAAATAAGATAAAAGGAAGATTCAAAACTGAACATTGTAAGAGGTATTTCCTTTAATTTAAATTCATTTAAGGATAAGAAGAAAAGAAAAGTGTATATAGTATTTAGACCAGTCTATAGCAATGGCAATAATGAAATATTAAAGAATGTTTTTCTAGTTATCTTGTTACTGAATATCATTATCATGGAAGGTCCCTTCGTGTACCTAAAGTTATTAGCTGTTTGGTCGATATAAACTATTTCTGAATAAATGGTTATTGGTATACATTGGCTATAAATTTATAAACTATGGATTTTGACAATTTCCTAGCAATATATATTTTCTTTTTCAAAACACAATATGTACTGTTGATATCTATTCGAAGCGAAAATTGACAGGAACCCACGTTTTGCCTACATTTTATTTACGAAAGTGCTAAGGGGGTATACTTAGCTGAGTTAACTTAGCTTGATTACGTTCTCTCTATCGTTTCCACTACATCAGAAGCCCCGCTGTCGCGGGGCTATGTATCTTAGCTAGGCGTTACTGTGATCTCTTCTGTACAGGACTGTTTGTTTTGTTTGTTATTTTTCACGGGAGAAATCGCAGGGGCGTGGGATCTATATATTTTAGATTAATTTTCTTACACCTTTTTATTTATTTCAGTTTCGGACATTTTCCTCACAATCTCAATGATTTGAATAAAACCCAAAACATTACTTAAATAGGCCTACGGGACACAGGCCCCCGGGTCATTGAGCAATCATCCCTTAAAAAAAAAAAAAAAAAAAAAAAAAATTTGAGATGACCCCCAGATTTGACAACCTTCGTAGATACAATATTATGTATTATGTAGTATGCCCTGTGCTACGGGAGACTGACCGAGGTTCGGATACTGCTCGGATTTAAATATTCTTAAAGAAACAAATAATTATCTGAAGAAAAGCTAAGCAAAGTATATCAGGAAATAGGTCAATCTTGTCGATTCCAATTTATGTTCAAAGGATTGTTTGAAGACAACTGAAAATGATCGTTCAAAATGTGTATGTAAACTCGAATTTACTCGCGAATTAACTTCGAAAAGTTTTTGAGCTTCAAACCATTACCACGGCAAGGTGCAAACTGAATTAATATTGTCGCAAGTATGAATTGTTGTCCCTTGAGATGACCCCCAGATTTGACAGCCAGATTTGACAGCCTTCGTAGTTACACAATATTATGTATCTACGAAGGCTGTCAAATCTGGGGGTCATCTCAATTTTTTTAATCTACGAAGGCTGTCAAATCTGGGGGTCATCTCAATTTTTTGTATCTACGAAGGCTGTCAAATCTGGGGGTCATCTCAATTTTTTTTTTTTTTTTTTTTTTAAAGGGATGATTGCTCAATGACCCGGGGGCCTGTGCATGGAGGCGCTGGACTTATAATGTTTTCAAATTTGTTATATGTGTTAGTTATGTTTCTTTATGTTTCCCAGCAACATTGTAGGAACATACTTAAATATTAAGTGACCTTTATAAAAGAGACAATTGATATAGCCCGAACCAAATAAACTGAAATCAGAGCATAACAAAACTTATATGATATTAAGAGGTTATTACATGACAGTTTTCCTTTCGTCGGTCATATCAAGCCGAGACCGCCATATCAGCCCGAGTGCCGAAGGCCAGAGGGCTGATATGGCGGTCGAGGGTTGATGTGACCGGCGAAAGGAAAACTTTCATATCATAACATTTTTATCATATACTACATCTGTAACTGTGTAAAAGGGATGAAAAACCTGAAAAATGCCTACAAATTATTTTGTATTCGTTTCATATCCCCGGTCCCGCCATGACCTTATTTTCTTAACCTCTTTCAAATCAAATTCCCGGCAAACACAATCATTTTCTCTGGTACTCTTATCCCAATATTTATTGTCATCAAACGACAAAAAAAATTACAAAAATGCTATAAACATGTAATGGGCTCTGTATTTTGATGTGTTTGGGAGCATTCGTGAATTGATTGCATAACTTGCCTACTAGCCGGGCAATACGGCTGATATGGATTTTTGGCCCTAGGGCTGATATGGCTGATATGGATTTGCGGCCCGGGTGGGCAATATGGGCGGAAGTTGGTGACAAGTATCGTATGTGCAAATCGCTCCATATTATAGATAGGTATATGATAATTACACGCCCGTGTAAGATACCGCAGTGTAATATTTATACGGCAATATTAGACTAGTGTAATATCACAATGCAAGTATGACGTCACAGAAGTGAGCTGTTGTAACGTCACGATGTAAGCGCTTCGTCACAATGGGTGCCGAGTCGCGGAACTGTTAGTTTCAGCACATTTTCAGCAAGTTTGCGTGATTTTTAGGGCAAGTAATAAACAGAATACTAAACTTCCTTCCATTTAATACTATGTTTATTAAACTCGTGAATGATTTGGTATCAAACTCGCTTTCGCTCGTTTTATACAAAATCATTAACTCTTTTAATAAAAATAGTATTAAATGGAAGGTCGTTTAGTATCCTCTATGAATTGCTTCTCAAGTATCAGCATTCATAAGAGATTATATAGAAGTGTCTTATTTAACATAAATATAATTTATTATTTTTCATTTCCTACATTCGCTTGATTGCACTGATGGTCAACAGTTACATACAAACAAATAAACATCGTAGATTCCTTTCATGAAGCTATCCGCCAAAGTTTGTTGAAAGATATAAATGATGACAACATTTTTAAGCAAGCAATTAGTATCGCAATATTTCGCAACATAACATTTTGAAACTTACTTGTTGCAGAAATTGCACTTAGTGATATTCAATTACCTAGCAGCCATCAGAACCACGCGCACCTTTAGCTGCACGTGTAGATTACACCTCAACTGAAATACGTGCTGCACGTGCCACGAGTTGCCTGCAGGTAAATGGGTGCACCCTTGGAGAGAACTTGTTTTCAGCGGAAAGTAAAATGAAGATTTTTGTTTAAATCTCTTGGGTTTTCTAAAAACAGATGTTCTTTTAAATTTCACCAAAACGCAAATTTTCCCGTTCAAACATTTTTTTATATCAGAATTGAAACATAGTCATCATTTTACTCTCAAGTGACACGGGTATAAATGAAGCAATGCTACACAGAAAACTTGGGAGATAGCGCACATATCATTGGCAAGCACAAATACAATGATAAAAGCGTTTTGATACATTCAAATAGTTAAGTTATACAGATTGTCTTACATAGACTATAATTTTGAATTTTAACTCATTGAAATACAAATGAAATGATATTTGGCGTTTATTTATTACTGGATTGAAAATGTAGTTCTTACTTTTGTTGAAATAACTAAGATTTTTCTCGTTGAGTCAACTAGGCCATCATGATTGCAGTGCAAACAAATAATTTATATATCTTTCTTAGAGGTATAATTGCTGTCAAATTTCTGATTTGCAACACATTTGACAACACGTTTTGGCTCCATTTATCACTATTAGCAATGAGTTGTTGAATAGTAGTTTTAATAACATGCTGTAAACATAAGTAAACCATGTTCTTCTTTCAGTTATTATGTGAATTCAGTATCATATAAAGTATGAATAATAGGAGACAAAAGATAGATATATTGATTATTGTAAATTTAACAACTCGTTTTACCGGATCGCGCTGAGGTTACAGCTCATATACATACGATAACGTGCATCAGAGACATACATTTCAACTTTGAAATTATAATAATAATAATTAGGGTATTTATATAGCGCACATATCCACACCGAATGCATGCTCAAGGCGCTCCCTGAATTATTACCCTGGTCTAACCCAAGCTGCCGATTAAGCGCTTGATGGGTCCCCTCCACAAGTTATTCAACTCGTGTCTCAGTGTGGGGCAGGGAATTACCCTTCAAACTCTCAGTTCATTCAGCAATGAATCGGGTAACCTACCCATCCGGCGAGCCACGCCAGATGTTGCTGAACTACACTGATAGCGGTCAACTGAGCTTCGCACAAGACCACGTGCCACCATTAGTGCGAGGCGTAAAGCCACACGTTTTTCTTTCCTGTAAACCTATATATTTGAGGGAATTTTACAAAACCTGACGGTAAAAGAATTTGGGAATGTTATTGTGAGTGAGAATTAAGACTTCAAATTTCAACTTTGTTTTAAACAAAAAATATTCGCAAAAGCATTTTTTTCTAGTTCCGTTAATACTGTAGTTCTGTATTTCTGTATTTACACAACATGCTTTTGTAGCGAGTGTATTAATCTGTAACATACACAAGAATTAAAAATGTAATGCTTAAGATGATTGATGTTTATTTTTTACATTTGGCATGCAATTTGCTGTTGTTTCTTTCTGAGCTTTTCAGCTCGTTTCTCCTACTTCAGTAGGGTTGTTTGAAATCTACAATACAATACGATAAAAAAAGATAAAATATGGGTGTTTCATAACGAGTTTTATGGCTTTTAAAAATGAATCCATAGTATTAAGCATAAGAGCAATAACATCATAAAAGTCTTCAAAAGGATAACACCTCCGAAACTTCAATAATTCACGTGAAATATATAATATTAAGCATGTTAATCGTTCAACACTGCCTCTCAAATCTTTCTTCGGGTCCATTACCCCCATAACCTTCCAGATTACGGAATGGATAGCTAAAAGCAATAGAAAAAGGGAATTAGCTCTAAAATACATGTTGAAATACATTGACATACATATTCTTAACATGTTACAGAGTTGTAAGTTTAATGCTTAATGGGAATTTTGTTCAGTCAGGTGTTTTTGAAAGATTGACAGGAGAGTATATCGCGTTTTTTGACACCTTGTAATATTTTGTAATATAAAGTTGATTAGCTGTTAATCTCAATACTGTCAAGCAAACTGTACACTATTTATTAATTATCTGTTTCCTAAACATCTGGTGACATTAAAACATACGTACAAAAATTAGCGCCTGTTACAAAATGCTGTTTCTGAACAGTTCGTTAGTGGACAACGCACGTGCATCCCGTGCAAATTTCTTTGAAGGATTGTTTAATCTCTATTCTTATGGACTATATCATTTTTCTAAATGTGTGGCAAATATGCCAATTTGTGGAGAATTATTATACAGATGTATGTTATGCATCACTGGGCCTTGTTGTGAACAAAACTTGTTATTTAAACACGTGTAGCCGTTCAAATTATTCGTTGAGTAACATAAATGCACGTCAAAACATGCTTTTCTATATCCATGATTACATTTCGTAACGATTTAATGTATGACTTACAATTCCCATTTAAGTGCTGAACAGCTTTTAGTAAAAGTTCTTTAAAAAAAGAAAATTGTGAATTGCACGTCTACATTATAGAAGTTCGTATGTAGTCCTCTATTACATCTATTCTGTTAGTAGTAAAACAACATAATTACATTAGCAAAATTAAACTAACATCAACTTACAAATGTCACATTTATGGCAAACATGAGTTTACCTGGTGCGCATTTTCAGTCACGGTGTTGTACCGTGAGCGTGGTTGTTGAAATTAAAGATGCTGTATCATACTTGCAAGCGGTTCAGGATGAAACTTAGCTATTGAGAAATGAAATACATCATTTTGTAAATCTTTCGTCGAAATTTTGATATCATATTTAGATTGTTTAATCAACAATAACATACTTATTTCGACGCTTCAAGCACAGTACCCCTCGTAGAAAGGGCATGTAATTTAACGAACCGGCTTTCGGTGACGTAATCAATATATGCTTGTAGGATTTACACCGTGTCTCAACTACCGTAATTGCGTTTGATGGGTATCAACTTTGACAGCAATGAATACCTACATGCAATTCGGAGGTAAAGAATATAAAATCGAATTGAGCGCGACAAAGACGGTTTTCAAGCGTACATTTAGAAACCGGAAGTTGTGAAATGGCCATACTTGATTCGCCCTTATGTCGACTGCCGTTTCGGTATTTTTCGGTAAATCATCTCCTGTTTGATGAATTTTGGTCCGATTTTCTCAAGGTTGGTCGCAAAAGTTAAAAATATTGCAAGTATGATATAGCATCTTTAAATGACTTTTGAGCTCACGTGATTTCTTTTTATACGTCGTCATTAGGTAAAAACTCGTCAATAGTAAACAGGGACTTGTGTGGCGAGGTTCACGTGCAAGTTGTGCGTGGACTCAAACCGGCTTCGAATTTAGGTTTAAATAGACTCCTCAAACTCGTCATTAACGCCCTCAGACTTAACCTCGTGCACAACTAATGACGAGTTTTCGGATGCTATTCTTTACTTACTGTACATTAGTGTTAATTTTTTCAAAATTATCATAACATCTGTCACTCAACTATTTTAAATACCATCTGTGTTATATGGTAGCATATATATCATAACACATTTTCGGTAAACGATTAGAAGTCATACTTTATAATCTCATCCAGAATTTGATACTTCATACTTGATTATACCCGTCACTATCTTAAAGCTAGTTTTTTTAAAAGTTTGATATGTCGTAAAATGTTCAGTAAGAAAAAAATACAATCACTTGTTAAGGTGTATCAGATTTCTTTTGATCTGTCAGTCTGTCTGTCTGTCTGTCCTTAGTTCAAACTGGTGTTTCAATTGAGGGCTTTAAAGGAGAATTTTGTATATAAAACTTTTCACGGATAAATAGAGATTACAAAACGAGTAAGTGTTGAATATCGAAAATATTTCAACGAGATATTTTCAAATGTTTTGATTTATTCACGAGCGAAAGCGAGTGAATAAATCAAAACTTTGAAAATATTGAGTTGAAATATTTTCCATATTCAACACCCACGAGTTTTGTGATATATTTATTACATACAAAAGGGAATTTCTATTTCAGTAAAACCAAGATCGAACCATGCGCGACATACTTTGCGTAATGATACACTGGTGAGGTACCACGTACTGTGTTCGCAAAAGCAAAAACATAGTCCCGTTTTCCGTTAGCATCATCTTCATCTCTAGATGAAGCCCTACTCATTTACTTACAGTTTATCGACACAGTTTTCCAAAACCAAAACATTAGCAAATACGTTAACAATAAAAAACGACGCTGTTGTCGGTAATGTAGGGCCTACTGTCGAGAGATCGCCAAGCTTGATGACAGTGACGTGGATTTTGAACGGTTCAACCGTCCTTGCTAAACGTTACTAGATGAAAGCTGATAATTCAGTATTTTGTATTATGTAACTCGATGTTCATGTTATAAATGAAACTGCATCTTAACACAACCCTGAACCGCTTCTAAACTCTCGACTTTCACTCAAACTTTCAAAGCTCCGTGTTGACAAAACGCGTCCATTGAATACAAAAGGGAGAGAACTCTTTCCAAACTAAATTTAGACAAGATATTTATTTATTGAGTGATTAAATAGCCGAGATCGGATCGCAAAAATTGGTTTGATAATTTTGCACATATATCTTTGATGTGATGCAATTTTATTTTGAGGGAAAATACGAAAATGGAAAAAAATATGATAAATTAAAAATTTGATGCGGATCCGGGTTCGGTTGTACCCGATCAGCTGATTTCAAAAGTAGAATGGCATTATGACGTCACTATCGTTGAATAACCTGCTTTGGTTACGCAACATTCGTTGAATAACTTTCAACTGGTTACACAACACTTGTTTCAAATAACGAAAAGTATCTCATGAAGATATTTAGAACATGTATGTAATAATTGTACGTTAATGCTAATTTAATTTATAAAAGTGTACAAATGGCCTGCAATGACCCTTCGTCCATGATGTCTTTCAGAATCCCTGCATTTAAATAAAGTGCAACAATTCCTGTTTTTCACAAATCCCCACATCTTTTATACTTTCCTGGTATCTTGTGTACCACCGTTATTGTATTCTTTAGAAATGCTTTGAGAAATGTCAATGAAGCGAAAAGACAACAAGCTTCAAGAAAGAGATATTTCATCGCTTCAATGACATCTTTGAAATTGACAATCCAAAAAGCCTCTTTTCCCATAACAATTTGATACTGATATTCCACTTTCATGGTTTCAGATAACCAGCTATTACATCACGTCAGTCAAGTTCTTGGAAAGGTCGGCCAACATCATCAGCTACAAAATCTCAACAAATGCAAAAACTCTACGTCTCTATTGGCGAGATAAATGACTAATGATTATTTTGACGTTCATGCAGGAAATATAAGCCTTGAAGCAGACATATAAAGGCCGTTTATGCTGCCGCCTTTTATAAAGAGAACACATTTCACAGACATTGACGTCTTCTGCAGTGGTCAAAGGGTCAACAAAAACCGTTTGCATACACAGTTTGTTTAAGGGGAGATAACTCAATCAGCCCGCCTCATTATCCGCACTCGGCAGAATGAACAAATCAGCCCAATCCTGAGACAACTGCATTGGCTACCTATTGAACAGCGGATATTCAAGTTCAAGATTTCAAGTTCCTGACCCTAACATTCTCTGTTCCCCACTGTTCCAGCGGATAGCTTTCAAGTTCCTGACCCTAACATTCTCTGTTCCCCACTGTTCCAGCGGATAGCTTTCAAGTTCCTGACCCTAACATTCTCTGTTCACCACTGTTCCAGCGGATAGCTTTCAAGTTCCTGACCCTAACATTCTCTGTTCTCCACTGTTCCAGCGGATAGCTTTCAAGTTCCTGACCCTAACATTCTCTGTTCACCACTGTTCCAGCGGATAGCTTTCAAGTTCCCGACCCTAACATTCTCTGTTCCCCACTGTTCCAGCGGATAGCTTTCAAGTTCCTGACCCTAACATTCTCTGTTCCCCACATTATTATTATAATTATCATCAAGACACTTCATAATAGGAGACATGATGAAAAACAAGACCCTGAACTCCTTCCTTGTTATGCTAGTGTTTATGAACTTCTTCGTGATAATAAACATTTTGATTACTTCCTCGAACCTTTACAAGTTGACGGGTATCCAAACAACTGATCTTGGGACAAGAAACCTTCAAAATCTTCGGGAACTTTTCCGAAAGCAGGAGGCCAACAACCCTGATGTAAATCCTGAACCACAATCTGGAGATGATGACGCTGCAAAATATGGAGGCAACGCAACTGATGTAGTCCCAAATGGTGCAATCAACGCAAAAGCTGCAAACAGTTCCAGCGCAAAACCTGCAAGAGGTGCCAACGCCAAATCTGCAAACAGCATAAGCGCAAAACCTTCAAGCGTTGCAAAAGCAGAACCTGCAAATGACGTTGCAAAGGGCAAACCGAACCAAAAGCCAAACATGTCGGAGATACCTCGTCCTGATAATTGTGCCAGCTGCTTTTATCATAACTTTACCTACTTGATTCAGAACACCAGTATTTGTGCCAATTCAAGCAGCGAACCCATTGAGCTTTTGATGCTCTTCTTGACAGTTCATTCCAATGCCCAACAGAGACAGAATATCCGCAACTCTTGGGCTTCGTACGCTAAAAACAACACCGGAAGAGTTCGCTAAGCTTTTCTACTAGGTTTAACTAACAATAAAACTCAAATGGATGCAGTACACGCAGAAAGTAAAATTTACGGTGATATTCTCATGGAGGATTTTACGGACGCTTACGCTAACCTTACATACAAGACGATAATGGCTATGAAGTGGATGACTCTCTTCTGTCCTCAAGCCAAGTATCTATTGAAGACTGACGATGATATGTGGGTAAATGTTCCTAATCTTCTAACCCTTTTGGGCAGGCGGGGAAGGGAACTAGAGGAAGCTGTAGGGGGCGCTTGTAGGCCTACAGCTGGACCAATCAGAAACCAGCGCTCCAAGTGGTATGCCAGTAAGATCAGCTATCCTCACTCCAGATACCCTGGCTTCTGTTCAGGGACAGGTTATGTGACGAGTGCTGCAGTAGCTAAGAAGGTTTATGAAATCTCTCCAAATGTTCCCTTCTTTCATTTAGAGGATGTGTACGTTGCTCTCTGCATAAAAAAACTTGGTATGGAACTGCTTAGATTTCCAGGATTCCATAACTTTAGAACTGCCTTGAAGCCTTGCGCAATGAGATCAGATAAAATGATAACAAGCCACAAGGTTCCAACTGACTTTTTGCATGAAATAATGAAAGCCAAATGTGATTGAAAGAGGCCGTTATTCTAACATATTTAGAAAATTCTGCAGGGGTTGTTAATGATACTACGGAAGGTTTGTTACAAATTTATTATGTGAGCGTAATTTTTCGGCAATCCGACCCCCATGACCCCGAGTCCGACCAAAAGTGATATTGACTTGAGTTAATAAAAATAGAGCCGATGACGTCAAACCGTTGTTAATGACGTCATGCTATTGTTGTCATTGACCCTTCCTTGCCAACAATCAAGCCCAAATGCCGCTCCTTGTTGAAATTTTCTATTATCTTTAAGTTTTTGACCCAGACATAATATAACAATTATGGACTGGTGAATTCGTGATCACTTTCTCACTCCACTCGATGAGAAATAAATGATGTTCGACAAAAACAATGAAATGGTCTATTTATTATATAATTTTAAGATATAAAACGCGTTCGGAAGAGATGCAAAGTTTTGCAGTCTAGCAACTCCATTTATCCTTTCTCGGTAATAAATAAATCGATATTTAATCGGAAATACTTTTGGGAAAATAATTTATTTGTGAATGTTTATTAAAATCAGATCCCAAAATATGTTTTGGTTAAAACTAGATAAAAAAATAAGGCTGCTGTCGTATTTTGAAAAATCAGTATTGTCGCGAACTGATACAGTGAGTGAAGCGCTATGTCAATGTGACATCTCTCGCTTCGTAAATATATTTTGCGATGAAATGAACAATAATTACTACAGCAAAAAGATATGAACTTCGGTGCCTTTTCCACATCGAAGGATAAATATACACTGCAAAATGTTGACAGTTACATACCGAAAACATCGTAAAGAGTCGTTTTTCTTCAATCCTAAAAACGCCGTGACGAGAAGCATGCCTTCGATTTCCTCAAAGGGAGATAATCGTGTTTCAAAGAAAGGTAAAAGGTTCGGTCCTACATTTCTCACCGCTTTGAAAATCTCGATTATATTTTCACTGCAGTGAAAATATAACTTTCTACTGCTTTTCTTAAAATATGGGTTATATTTTCGCCGTTTAACCCTATATTTCATTGCTAATTATATAATAACATGTTCTATCAGTAATATAACTGCCATGTTTATCGCATCTCGAGAGGAAAAAAACTTGCAGCACTCGTAAAAAATAAAATTTCTATCTTACTCGATGAGATAAACATCGTATTAGACATATGCGTGATAGAGGATATCTTTTGTTTTGAGTAAAGTATCAGTTATCTGTCATCGAGTGACGGAGTAGCGCCAGTATTCTCAACATTGGCGCAGCCACAAGTGAAAAAAAAGAATTTACCCCGTCACGAGATGAGAAATAAGTGATATAAAAATCAAAACAAAAGATATTATATAAGTTCGGCTCGTCGCATAACACCAAGCTTGAGGCGGATATCTCCCCGTACCCCGCCTCTAAATGGTATAACGAATTTATCTTACCGAATGTTTAAACAAAACGCATATAATATGAAGATAAAGGGTAAGCACTCGTAAGTCATGTTACTATAGTTTGTTCAAAGCTACATATCGGTTGATCAAAAGTTACCAGCTTGATCATGTGTTCGAGGTAACATACAGTGTACATTTCAAGACGCTCAATCTGCATGTTTTTTTCACGCTGGTTATGTGCCGGGGTATAAATGATTAATTACCCCGCTCAAGAGGGTGATATCAGTATTTATTCAAGGTCACATGGACCAATCAGAGATCGAGATTCTTACATGAGGTAGGATAATGTTTATTATATGCCTCTGTGGTCGAAATTGTGGTAATATATATATTTATATTTTTTATTCACATGAAATTGCCACGATTTGAACATAAGACCTGTATATGACTACGTGGCGATTCTTCAAGGGAGTTTGCATTAATTGTAAATAGCGAGGGTAAGATGTACACATATCATGTTAAATTAAATCAATAGCATTTTTCAATGTTACTAATGCCTCATCAGGTATATCTGCCTTGCAATATATATTATATTCAAATCACGCTTTAATTTAATGAGGCAAATGTCAAAATTACATTTTATATTATTATGTTTACGTTTATGTACAAAGTATTTTGCACATAGAATAACGGTATTAAGAGTATGCTTGAAATGGTTACTTTCTTTGTTCATTGTAGTGGTGTTCTATTATCTTTACGTTTTTTGACCGAGACATCATAAAACAATTATGGACTGGTGAATTCGGTCAATACCTGTTTTTATAGACCCGAGGAAAACAATATCGACCTCGGACTTCGCCCTCGGTCAATATTGTTTTCCTCGGGTCTATAAAAACAGGTATTGAACTTATCACCAGTATATAATTGTATAATGTACAACTGAATTATGATATAATGTAAGAGCATATGTATTTATATAATTTAAAAAAATTATACATGTTTCATTTAATGTAAATGATCATGAAATATTATGTCAAAATGAAAATATTATATATATATATGTGTGTGTGTTATTCTTGACATATATGTGAGATGCCCTTTCTAGCTAAAACCCCGCGACAGCTCAAAGCACTGTTTTCGCAGTATGGAGTTCGTCTTCATTCGGAAAACGTCAAGCAATCATATACAGATGAATAATCTGATTACTAGCTGTTTGTTTACGTCCCATAAGTCCTACATTACATCTAGCCACTTACCCACCAGATCAGTGTCGAGCATGCGCGGAAATTGTGACAGGATATAAATATTTAGTCTACGCTAATATATTTATGGTGTTAGTTTTAACTTATTATCCATAGTATTCTTAGTTTATTTCAACAATATCTTTAAACTTATCATCAATTTACTACAACCTAAGGTTAGGCTTACCAACTCAAACCTTAATGTACTAATGCACTCTTGTTTAGACTAATCAATTAGCTTATGTAATAGGCTTCATTGTTCTGCGCTCAGGCCACTCAGGTCACTCAGGTCTCAGCTCCGGCTATTGTTCTTGGCTGGGCCGCTTCTATGCTTGGCCATGCTTTTCACTCTTTCTCATAGCACTTTTATGTACAAAAGTGGCTACATTTCTCTATTCGCACACATTCTGGCACATTCACGCACACGAAGGAATCATAATTTGGGGTAAGATATATTCTTTAGCCTTTTGTGTATATGTTTATTTTATGGAATAGATTAATATTTGTCTATTCATATTCTTGAGTATGCGTAAATCATTTATGTATCTATTATACTAGTAGTATACTTAAACTAGTATTGTACCATGTGGTACATTTATATTTCCATGTTCAGTAATTGAACATGAATGAGATTCATTTAAAGTGCATTTCAGTATATCATGTTTGTAATTATATTTCCTGATTTTATCTTATCTAAATATACATAAATATGTTATTATCATATGTGCATTCATTATTATAATATCATAAGTACATATTGGTATTATATATCATAGGTATCTGTGTGCACGGTGGCAATCTCAGCAGCACATGTTTGTTATGCCTGCGTCCCCGAGACGAGGTGAGGGTTCTTTTTATAATACTTTTGCCATGTATATTATATGCTATGACTTTGTATGTATTATGTATTCCATAATGTATGCTATTGGTGTATTTTGCCACGAGTATTGTAACGCTCTCCGTTTCATAAAGTATTGTATACTTCTATGAATATTAGACGGTATTCATAATGTATTAATTGTCTACTTTAACAATTAATGTAAAGTAACTGCTGTGTAAACCTCTAACTGTAATTCTTTGTACTATTATCATATACTTTAAACATATACTTATATTATTGTCATTCTTATTTTAAGGGCATCAATCAATCAATGAGATGAATAAATCCCTGATCCAACGCAACCTGTTGTGTTCTCCATAACCACATAAGACCTCTGCGACAAAATCAACAAACGAAAAGTGAACTGACTCAACTCGGACAATCTAGTTAAAACTAGTTGTTATAATTAGAATTGGGCGATCTTCTTAAAACTAGCTAAAATGTCTATATCCCTAAGTCCTACATTAAACTTTGGACATTTATATTTATATCCCTATTCAAAGAGATCAGCCGTGCCAGTTCGTTTTCATTGGTTGATTTCCGCGCATGCTCGACCCGGACCTAGTGGGTAAGTGGTTAGATTAACGTACGACTTATGGGACGTTCACTGACATCAATAGATTGAGTCTTTAAACCATGAAATAATGATCTCATCCATATCGCATCTTGTTTGGCGAGTCACAATACATATGAACACATAACAATTTAAAACTTTTCCGTGGAGTTTTGGTAACTGTCATTTAATGCCTTGCTGCAGAGACTTTACTTTTCTGTGCTGCTATAGTGCCCCTACAGAGTAGAGAGCAAGCACAGAAAACTTTTCCGTGGAGTTTTGGTATGATGTTTTTTTCGTATGATTTAAGTTACACAGACAGAAAAGTAAGCAGGAATATGACGTGTTATTTCCCCGGAAGTGAGGTCAAAGAAATCTCTTCCGTCTTTCAAGAAAGTCAAAATCATATTCCGTATTGCAGGGTTTTCGGATCTTCGGAATATTCGGACCTTCCGATATTGCACTCCAGTTCATCACAACCATATTTCTAGTTTAAGTATGAAATTTTGCATTTAATAACAATGATATTTACTATTGTCATTAATGGCATTGTAGAATTCTAAAGGGTATAAAGCCACTCTCATGATAAGCAATGAAACTGCTTTAAGAAATGAGAAAATATGTCCTCTGTGGCTGTATTCCATTCCGGAAGTGAAATAGAACTGCGCAACTTCCGGACAACTCTTTTCATTATTACATGCTTGTCATATCTTCAAAGTTCTGGTAGGTCTGTACATAAATGATTCCGTATTTTTGCTTTTCACAACACTGATAATAGCTATAATAATCAAAGCAAGGCTGTTGATATGCAATGAAATTGCTAAAAGTGCTGGGGAAAATTACTTCTCAAACGAGAAGTCGTAGATTCAAACAACCTTATTTAAAGGGAATCAACAACCTATATTGACCATCGTTAATGAGAGAATCCAGACGGGTAAAAGGGGTCACTTGACACAAACTTTGTACTGGCTGTCAGCTGTAAGCGGTTCGTAATCAAACGATTTCTTCCCTACCAAGCATTTACGACTCCTTGGAAGCCTGCTAATAAAACTCTGGAAGTTAAAAATTCGGGTTGCAGACCCCCTTTAACTCAGATAGAAAACATAACTCGTTTGGTGCCGAGTTTCTGATCCCGAACTGCCGTAACGTGTCACGTGCATGGCTGTCTCCGTGACCTTTCACTTTACATAAATGTGTCGTCTCGTCGCTGATTGGCTCGACGCTAAGGTCACTTGGCATAACTCCTTTAGAGTAGGATTCAGATCCCATACGTAGAGGTAAATCCTGATTTAATCGATGTTAAGATTCAAGGCTCAAAGGGGTAGGTTCGTTTCGGAGGCGTGATAAAATTATTGTACTTCCGTTTTTTCAAGAATTCTCGTTTATTTTCCATATTGCAAGGCAATCAGCTCTTCCAAACGACTTCTGATGTTGGAAGTCGCAGATTTTTACTTCTACTTCGTAATTCGGTTACGGAAGTTAGTTGGAACTATAACCTGCTTCTGGTTTCCAAGAATGTCCAATAAATTTTCAGTGTTAAAAGTCTCTGTTTTTTTTCTTAGCTTCATAACATACCGGATCCGGAAGGTCAATCTTATGACAAATTTTCGTGTATAGAAATGGTTTGAATGGTATAGAAAAATTGTGGGAAGGTTGCAGACTTAAGCCTCCGATGCGTAGTTCCGTTCCGGAAGTGAGAGGTGACTCTTCGGTTTCCGGCTTTCCCAGAAGTCCGTGAGATTCTCCTTCATATACTTGAGATGCCTGTAGAAGGTAGCAAGATCGAGCAGGAGGATACCAGTTAGGATCACCCCCATAATTATATACGCTCCCACGCCGAATCCAACTGACCCGGAAGCTTCAACTACTTCCGGTTCAAATTTCTTAATGACCCCGATGACCTCCGCTGCCGTCGGTTTCTCTGAAAAAAGGAGATCCCGGGTGATTAGATATACAAGAGGTACTGATTGAGTGAGTAATTCAAGCGCCATTCAGGTAAATGTTTAGTCAGTCTGATTAAAATGTTTCGAGGAAAAAGACTGTAAAATATTATCTCTAGTCGGTTCGAAACACGCCCACCCAGGTTTTCCCCTTTTTCACAGTCTGAAAGCATCCCCATTACCCGCATGTTCTGACGTAAGCTCATCTAGCCTATCACAAGGACGGCGGCAAAAGCTTTCGATATTAGGGCTACGGGCACGTAACTCCCGTGAAAATCATTTTCTACATGATCACTGCCATTTTGTTTTTTGAAAGGGGCGATGTGATTGGTCCGCTTGTGACTAGGTTTTGTCAGCGTTAAACTGATGTTGAACAAGCGCCTAGCTTGGGTGCTTTCAGACCGTCGGGGAGAGGATAGCCCTTATACATATTTTCATTTTGTTTCCCTCGAAACACGGTCGACTTTGATCAAACTGCTAAATAAGTCATGGGTCGATAAATAATTGACTTCTCTTCATTCATAACACGGGAAACATTGCTAATTCTCGAATACCGTCATTATTGATTTTCAATTTTCTTGAAAGACATTTCGACGTTTTAAGATTATGTATGACAGTTTTTCAATTATTATCTTTGAAATAAGTAAATATAACAAATGTTCGACATTTGGATGAAGGTTATATGATACCTAGGCATTATCGTAATACACATTTAAAAAGGGGCAATTCTCAGTTTAAGTAAACCTAGCCTCAATATTATCCGTTTCACTCCCACACTGAGTCTAGCAAGGCCTAGTAGAGGGTCGCGTCAGCCGACCTTTCTGCGACCTATGACCCTCCAACGTTATACGTGCGAAGGCAGACTATTGTGGCTTAGTAAGATGAGTTCTGATTGATCAATTCGATGTGCTGACGCGACCATCTACTAGGCCTTTCTAGACTCAGTATAGGAGTGAAACGGATGATATTGAAGCTAGGTTTACTTAGACTGAGATAAAACATACTGTAAATCCTTGAATAACCGTCTGCCTTGAATAAACGCCCGGCCTATGGCCTCGTTGAAAATATAATCACCTGCCTTGAATTATGCCTTGAATTATTATATATAAGCAGACCTTTGAAATAGTTTCTTTTCTAAGTACTTCTGTCATATATCGGAGTTATATAACGCATAGACATTGGTAAGACCCTCTATCATCATATTCATAATTATGAAATTCTCGATGATGTTGGTTTTTGAATGATTTTTGTTTGAAAATGCATATATATGTCATGTCATGGCTCCGAAAAGAATAATCGCCTGCCTTGACAATGATAATCGCCATGCGATTTTTCAAGGATTGATGTTACCTTTCAGACCGCTAAACTTGCAAAGTTTAAGTGTTCACAAGATCGAAGTAAACTTTTGAGACAACCGAGTTTTTCTACAAAACTAATGGTAAATGTAATTCTTCAATATGTGAAATGACAAATAAACATATGTTTGTGTCTTTGAAAATACTAGTGTTATTCGCGGTTGATACAAATTTCGTCAGTTTAAGAGGATAACTCATTATTTGTTGTATAGGTGTTTATTGAGCGAAATTCTGACGTCATCAGTTTGCACTGAATGACCCCGGAAATAGGTCAAGGTGTCCCTATGGATAGAATCTAGCATAGCAACAGGTTATTTTTAGAACGTGTAGGTCAGTGACCTTGAGAGGAATGTACTGAATGACATGTTGAGAAATCTATTTTAAGAACATGATATCACCTTCTATTTTTAACCAACTGAGCTCATATTCTATTTTAAGCAAATTATATCACTTTCTATTTTTAACGCACTGAGCTCATAATCTATTTTTAGGACTAGTTAGAGGATATAAACCCTCAAAGTTTTACAGTTGAAGCACCATTCTCAGCTAATGCCCGAGACGTGAGGAACCTTCTATGCTCTTGACTTTACTCGTGTTGTTGGCAGTTTACCTCGAAGATAGAAAATGGAAAATTTGATGGGCAGATATGGACTTGCAACTCAGTCGGATAAACAGATGGCAGAATTACAGGACCCACGTTGTCATTTGGAGATAGGGGGTGATGTATATGTGACGGCCAAGACATGGGACGGAATGTTAAACATACACATTCACAAGTATGATGTCTACCCGAACGGAAGAAGCTACCCTACAAAACGTGGAATTGTACTGGGTTTGAAACATTGGGTGGAACTTAGTGCAGTCTTCACTTTATTGGATGAATTCATTGGGAAAGACTTCAAACATCATCTAGGTGCTAATGTGTTTGTGGTGATGGACGACACTGGTATCAGTGTTAAACAGTGGTGTTGGGACAAGGATTCTCTGGTTCCTACGGCCAAGGGGATTTTGTTGTCCCAAGCTCAGTGGGTACAACTGAGAGACTGTATTGATGTGATGCCCGAGTTTGTACCTGAAATGAAGGATATGATGCCTAAATCACTTAAGAGTACAGAATCTGACAAACTCACAGATAAGAATGGGGACAATGAGAAATCTATTGGCTCCTTAAAGAGAAAACCAAAGGATAATGAGTCTCAACAGCCTATCAAGAAGACGAAAGAAGAGTCCAAAGAGACTGAAAATCCTGACATAGAAGTTCCCAACAATGAGGGAGAGGATCGTTTGGATCAACAAATACGTCACATCCGTGAGGAGGTGGAGCGGGACTAACAGATTTGATGAACAAATGGGAATGTTCATTCCAGGCTATGGAAGCTATGCCTGTGGCAAGAAGCCTAAACGCTATCCAGTAGGATATGTTAAAACAATGACTGACAACAGAGGTGTTCAATATAAGCTGGCTACCCCTTTTAATACATCTAGCCAATCACCACCAATTTACCTCGATTTGAGGTCACCACCATTTAGTGATGATGATGATCATACAGATGATGATGATACTGGTGACCATTTTCACCAGGGTCAATTGGAACATTTGACATGTTCTAAATGTAATCCTAATGACTACATGAACTGGTAAAACTCAATGTGCTCCCTGTTATTGAACTGTACAGACGTGTTTTTATTTTGCTCTGATACCATGGATGTCTGTGAATATGAGACTGTGACTGCTGATTGCTGTGGATTACCAAGTAAACCTGATTGGTCATCCTTTGAGAAAAGACTAGATTCGTTCAAGGACTGGCCTCTACAAATGAAACAAAGTCCTTGAGACTTGGCTCATGCTGGACTCTACTACCTGAATCGTGGGGACTTGTGTATGTGTTTCAAGTATGGTATACGACTCAAAGAATGGATGCCCAAGGACGACCCCTGGGTGGAGCACGAGAAGTGGTCCCCTGACTGTAACTATCTCCGTATGGTTGGGGTGATGGAGTGAGTCTAAAGAGAACTTTCCCCAAACTACTGGATTTTGGGGTTCTACAACATTCAACAGAAAACAAGGATAACATTCATTTGATTGTACAGATTTATATTGTATTTTCATTATCTATTATTAATGTTGAATGAAACTGCTTTGAATGAATAACATATGTCTGTTATCTATAAATACCTTAGCCAAAGAGTCATCTGTTCAGTTGGTCAAGATGGCTCCTTGGGAAGACTACTTACATGAAATATATTATGATCCGGAACATCCAGATAGCTATGCTGGTCCCAAAAAATTGTATGAAACTGTTAAAGCTGAAGGTCAATTTAAAATTGGTCTTTATCGTATCAAGAAATGGTTAAAAGGTCAGGAAACCTATACAATAACTCATCAAGTGAGGAGAAAGTTTCCACGAAACACATATGCTGTGGAAGGTCTGGATAGTCACTGGCAAGCCGATCTCATGGATATGAAATCGATAGCCAAGTATAATGATGGGGTTAAATACCTGTTAGTCATTATATATTTATTTTCACGTTTTGTTTGGGTGTATCCACTACCATCCACTAAAGGTCAAGAAGTAGTAAAAGCATTGACAGAGTTATGGGAAACTCAAGATCGTCGACCTGGTATTTTTCAATCTGATATGGGATCTGAATTTAAGAATCAATGGGTCAAAAACTTTTTAAAAAAACACAAGGTCACTCAACTTTTTACACTGAATGAAACCAAGTCACCTTATGCTGAGAGAGTGATCAAGACTATCAAAATGAAATTATATCGATACATGTTAACTAAGTTTACATACAGATATCTAGATATTTTACATAAAGTGATCAAGAGTTACAACAACACAACACATAGAATGTTAGGACAAACACCAAAGAGTATAACGAAGCAAAATGAGAGTGAAGTAAGGTTAAATCAGTATATGTTGAAACCCAAGAAAAAAACAATAAGTTTAAAAAGAAAAAGTTCACTTTCAAGATAGGAGATAAAGTTCGTATTAGTCACTTCAGACTAACCTTTGATCGGGAATACCAAGAAAAATGGTCTGGTGACATTTTTACCATAACAAGACGGTATTGGTAGCAAGACATAAATTACGGGATTGGGGTGGTGAAGCAATAGAGGGTACATTTTATGCAGTTGAACTACAATCAGTGACTGAAAACCCTGATCAAGACTATAGAATACAAGACATTGTTAAAAAGAAAACACAAAATAAACAAAAACATATAATAACTGGATTCCTGAGACTGATGTCAAGGCCTATGGAAAAGTATAAAAATGAGATGTATTCAGAGAGAAGCTCACTTGAGATATGGATGATACAGAAGTAGTATCACCTTTGAATCGTAGTAGATTTAATGAAACTTGGACGTTTCTTGGAAAAAAGGTGGTCAAAAGTGAAACAGTATTTTTCTCGCAAATCATTATCATTTACATTGTAGTATTAAGCTGAATTATCAATTTGTCATTAGATAAAGGGAATTCAAATTTGTGGACAGCACTACTAAGTAGTAGTCTTGGTTATCTTTTCCCTAATCCTAAAATAAAATCTCAAAAGTGATCATGGATAAATACATTCTGCTCAGAAGTACGGATAGTTCAAAGATCTTTTATCTTGATAATAAACCCCATCATTTTAAAGTTAATCTGAAGAGAATCGGAACTACCAGTGTTAAGACATTTTTGTCTGAGTGGAGACAAGAAAGAGAAGACTTTTGTTTACCCACAATGTCAATATGTCCCCTTGAAAGTGAATGATAAACAGGACATTGATATCTATATAAAGACCAGAGATGGAGAGTTTGCCTCATTTATCACAGGACCAGTGATTGTGACACTTCACCTGAAACCATTACCATTTTGGTTATAAAAGATAAACAGGCCTTATCTCGATGATCCAGACAAATGGAACAAGTATTATTACCTACAAGCCAAAGGATACCCTAACCCTTTTAACAATATTGATGATTATGTGATTTATTATGAGAAGCAACAAGGGGTTAAGATAAATCTACCAGATTTGAAGAGCCCCAAGTCCTCGTCTAATTCTTCACCTGGCATTATAATCTCATCTCCAACTCAGCAAGCTCAAGTCAGAGAGAAAAGAGAACGAGAAAATTTAAAACAGTCAAAGGAAATGATAGTGAAAGGAGGTCCAAGGAAACGAATGAAAACAAGTTTTTAACCATTTACAAGTGATGTAAAATGCCCTGATTTAAAGATTTGTTTAATAGTTGGATATCAAGCAGTGAGCTGTCAACATGTACTCGTGTCCAGTGTGTTTCAAGACATATTTTTTGACCAGATAGTCTAAAGCGTCATATGACTATCAAACATGAACAATTATCAGCACAACAACAACCAACACAGCCATTATCAGCACAATCAGCACCGCCACAGCCACCGCCGCCGCCGCCGCCATTGCCGTTACCTCCGCCACCGCCGCCACCGCTGCTACCTCCGCCAGCAGATTCATGAATAAATAAAGATAACCCGTCATAAACTTCTCATTTTGCCACAAGTCCATCATGGAAGCAACATGTCCAGTTTGTCAGAAAGGCTTTTCAAGAAGGGATGTTATGTTGAGATATCTGAAATCCAAGCACAACAGTGACTTTGAAAATTTAAAATCACAACATGAAATACCATTGAAGAAGACAGAGTCGCCACAAATATTATTATCACAAGAATTGCACAGAACTATGGACACACTACCAGAACAAGAATTCTCATTACGTCATCCGTTTACGATGTCTGTTTCTGGGCCGACTGCTTCCGGGAAATCTTATCTGGTTCGAAATATGTTGGAAAGTTTAAAAATTAAACCTTATCCTCAACGTATCTTATGGCTATATCGTCGCTGGCAACCTCTCTACGATACTATTCTACAATCCGTGTATCCTCCTGTAGAGTTTATCCAAGGTATTCCTGTTGATTTGGATCAAGACTATTATTTTGACACGGGAGTGAGAAATGTTTTTGTCTTTGATGATCTCATGTCCACGGCAAGTAAAGATCCTAAAATAACAGACCTGTTTACAGAAGGTTCTCATCATCGGAACCTCTCTGTCATTGCCATCAACCAAAACTTATATTACAGCAAAGACCCTACTCAAAGGAGAAACTGTCATTATATAGTCATGTTTAACAATCCAGTGGACCAGCAATCCATCATGACCTTAGGTCGTCAAATGTATCCAACTCGATCTCACCTTTTCATGCAAAAGTTTGAAGAGGCTACGAGTGAACCCTATGGCCACCTTTTGATTGATTTGAAACCTGATACACCAGCAGATCAAAGACTTCGTCCTAATGCCTGTAAAGTGAGTAGTTTGGAAAAATGTCCTCATATAGAGTCTACCCTCCAACGTGTGCAGACGTATCCTGAAAACCTGTCCGATTTGCCATCTTGTCACAGCTGCGGAACCGTTTTTCAGGACATGAGTAATTTGCAGAGACATATAAAAACCTGGTGTCCAGAGAATGGAAGCTCTCAACATAGGCAACTCCAAGGAATACAAAATATACCAACCAAAAGAACATTTGAGCAGGAGATTTCATTTCTCTGAAGAAACCACGTTATCTAGAAGAATGCAATTATTGCAGCCATGAGATATAGTTTTCCTATTATCATCGTCACTGCATATCATTTGATAAGTGAACATTTATTTAAACTACAATCAACATGAATCTTGTTTTTATCTGCATACCCTTACACTCAGAACGTGGTTGAATGAATACTACAACGGAGGAGTTCTAAAAATAGACATGTAAACAGACGGCCAAGGGAGGTAACTCTTTCCATGAGATATATTTTTCCTGTTATCATCGTCACTGCAAAGTTATTTTTTGATAAAACACAAGACTAAATTTATCACAATATAAAGATAAGTAATATAAAAGCTTTTAAAACTATAGTTCATGTTTTGAAAGTATGAATTGTTCATTAATTGATATATCCTAGTCATTTCACACTCGTGATCATTGAAAAGACCTTTCTCGTTAGTATATAAACCAGTTAATATCAATGCAAGAGTAAGGAGCTTGTTTTCTACTAAACGTTTAGGCAAACAAAAAGTGGCCCCCAACGGCTTAAACTTTACAGCGTGTGAACTAGAAAGCTGAATCAAAATAATCAAGAAAATACTATATGCAACTCATCAATTAAACTGGAAAAGTTCTCAAGAAATCTGCTTCACAAAGATTCTTCCGAGTGATGTGTGTAGGTCCAGTAGCAGGTGAGAAATAAGATATTGTTTAAAAACCTGTTATAGAGATGATAATGTGCAAAAAGACGAACATGTCTTGACATGTCCCCTAGATTTCTAAACAATGTCATTCAGTACATTCCTCTCAAGCTAGTCACTGACCTACAAGGTCATTCACCTCCTCTAAAAATAATCTGTTGCTATGCTAGGTTCTATACATTGGGTCACCTTGAACTATTTTGGGGGTCATTAAGTGCAAATTGATGATGTCAGAATTGTGCTCAATAAACCTGTATACAACTGGTAAGGGTAGGGTAGAGGCTGAATGCTCAAAGACTTTTCATATTAGACATATTAGATAATTTCCTTATATTGTATAATGCATAAGTTTAGTTTAAAGCAACACTTTTCGATGAGACTGATGTTATGAAATATGAATATAAAGAACTAAGTACATAGTAACTAGAGAACAAATAATCTCATTACTCAAAATCATATGGCATACAAGAGTTTTCGGCTCTCTTAATCCTAATGCAAGGTGTTTGATAGTTTCGACCTGAAGCAGAATTGTTGAATTGCTTATAGACCAAATGGATTTTGCATGCTAGTGGGTTCTTTAATGTCTCTATTCTATTTATCTAATCTCTCTTAGATCTTACATATCATTAATGTGTTAAATGTGTTGTACCTCTGACCATTATTCTAATTAAGTACATCTTGAAGAAGAAGAAACATTCAAAAACCTTTTAGACAATGGACAGTGTTCATATTGTTTTATTTTTCACAAAGGTCATACAAAACATTTTGGTGAATAGATTATCATCTGACAATCTTTCACATTTGTCGCATAGAAAAATTGTAAAGGCATCTTAATGAGAACATGAACCGCCTTTGAAACCATTTGCCCAGCAAGAGAAAATGAAATAAATAGGTATGAACTTGAATATAAAAACCAGTCAACTGTTACACCAGTTATGCTCAACTCCTGAAAACTTATTGATGTAATACATGTTGTGATTGTTAACAACTTAGTTTAATGCAAAGAGGTAATGAATATAATCTGTTCAAATGACCGATTATGTCTATTTACACCCCTTGGGCGGTTATATCCCTACTTTTTTCAATTGATTTTAACTCATAACTACCTTCTTATAGGTGTTCACCCCTTACACCCATTGGGAAGTTATTGCCTTTAGTTTAGTTGAATGTTATATGCCGAGAGCTCCATCCGCGTACATTGTAGGTTGCATTGGTTATCTTATAACCACCTTGGTTGGTTAGAAGATTGTAAACAATTGCAAACAATTGGACTTGTAAAATTTGGATTTTCATTCAAACAAGAACGTTAAGATTTATGAACAACGAAAGTGGGATTCGAACCAGGGACCTCTATGTTGTCAAGCAGTGCTCGTACCTGTTGAGCTACCGTGGATCCATGCCAGTTGATGTAATTTTGTGTGTGTCATGTTTGGTTTTTTATTTTCCCCTATAAATATATATATTAATATTGCAATACAATAGTTTTTAATGTAAGGAATCAAGATTTTAGTTCTAAAACACTTAGCAGGGGGTATTGTAAGTAGTCTAAAATAGTATTCTTATCAAGACCCGCAAAATAGATCACTAAACCGTTTTTCAATTATTTGTATGTAAACCAATTTAGTTGAAACCCCGTAATAAAATAGTTTTTATTGTAAGAAATCAAGCGTTTATTTCTAAAACCCTAATATGGGGGTAATTTAAGTATTTTTCCTTGTCAAGAAATTATAAACCCGCGAATGATATCAGTAAAACGTTTTTAAATTAATTGTTTATAAACAAATTAAGTTGAAACTTTTGCAGAAGTCTTCCGCGGGAGTGTAAGTCAAATAATGACCCGTTTGCCACGGGTTATGGAAATAACCTCTGCTCGGGCTACGCCTTCGCGAGGTTATTTTCCATAACCCCTCGGTACCGGGTCATTATTTACTACATACCTGAAAATATCATCTTGTTACGCACCTTTTACATTTTGTTGTCTGTGCATATGCTCTTGGTCCGGAACGCTGTAGACAGCTTAACTATTCCCAAAAACCTTACTTTTGATTAGATTTGGCATTGGATAATCTTAATTGGCACATCATAAGATTATTCTGATAGCACGGCTTTCCATCTCCAAATACATGTAGTTTCACTTACGAACCTATCTATCAGGAATTTGTTAGATATACCACAAGGTACATGCCTGCAATATGAAAAATACACAGTAAACGATCTACATTCATTGATAAGTCTGTACAATTTTAAATGGTAGATCTCAAACATATGATTATTCAAATTGGAAAAGAAATTTGCCTTATCATATTATGTTTTTTTAATCATTATAGGGAAGTAGCGTATAACTTTGTTAGAAGTCATGACAAAAGAGAATAGGAACAATTCTTCTATGATAACTGATTATGAAAACTACAATAACTGTTATCAAACATGAAATAACATCGATTATGAAACTTTCCCCATAAGTATAAGTAATAACCATGCGTTTTATATACTCTATCTTTTTAAGGTAAATCCTTGTGAAAATTATCGAAATCTTCACCGACATTTTGGTGAGTTTCGGCGAATGTACATAGTTACAAATAGCCTTCATACTAGGTAGTATATAATAAGGTGGTTTATACTGATTTTATGGTTATATCTCATCTTTTTTCAAATGGTTTCCCCCGTAAATAAATTGTGTTGAACCCTATGTGTATTATTATTTTTCCCTATAAACATCTAATCATTTTGAAATGAATTAGTTTTTATAAAGAAACCTAGCAGGAGTTTGTTGTAAGTATCATATATGTTGGTCAGAACATATTAAAGTATTTACTACATAATCCGGCATAGTTTTGTTGTTATCCATCACAAACATGTATTCAATCCAGAAACCTTAGGTCCTTAGATGCTAATCTTTACTTACTGTGCATTAGTGTTAATTTTTTCAAAATTATCATAACATCTGTCACTCAACTATTTAAAATACCATCTGTGTTATATGGTAGCATATATATCATAACACATTTTCGGCAAACTATTAGAAGTCATACTTAATAATCTCATCCCGAGTTTGATATGTCGTAAAATGTTCAGTAAGAAAAAAATACAATCACTTGTTAAGGTGTATCAGATTTCTTTTGATCTGTCAGTCTGTCTGTCTGTCTGTCTGTCCTTAGTTCAAACTGGTATTTCAATTGAGGGCTTTAAAGGAGAATTTTATCAAACTTTTCATGGATAAATAGAGATTACAAAACGAGTGAGTGTTGAATATCGAAAATATTTCAACGAGATATTTTCAAATGTTTTGATTTATTCACGAGCGAAAGCGAGTGAATAAATCAAAACTTTGAAAATATTGATTTGAAATATTTTCGATATTCAACACCCACGAGTTTTGTGATCTATTTATTACATACAAAAGGGAATTTCTATTTCAGTCAAACCAAGATCGAACAATGCGCGACATAGTTGCGTAATGATACACTGGTGAGGTACCCCTGTGTTTGCAAAAGCAAAAACATAGTCCCGTTTTCCGTTAGCATCATTTTCATCTCTAGATAAAGCCCTACTCATTTACGTACAGTTTATCGACACAGTTTTCCAAAACCAAAACATTAGCAAATACGTTAACAATAAAAAACGACGCTGTTGTCGGTACTGTAGGGCTACAGTAGAGAGATTGCCAAGCTTGATGACAGTGACGTGGATTTTGAACGGTTCAACCGTCCTTGCTAAACGTTACTAGATGAAAGCTGATAATTCAGTATTTTGTAACTCGATGTTCATGTTATAAATGAAACTGCATCTTAACACAACCCTGAACCGCTTCTAAACTCTCGTCTTTCACTCAAACTTTCAAAGCTCCGTGTGGACAAAACGCGTCCGTTGAATACAAAAGGGAGAGAACTCTTTCCAAACTAAATTTAGACAAGATATTTATTTATTGAGTGATGAAATAGCCGAGATCGGATCGCAAAAATTGGTTTGATAATTTTGCACATATATCTTTGATGTGATGCAATTTTATTTTGAGGGAAAATACGAAAATGGAAAAAAATATGATAAATTAAAAATTTGAAGCGGATCCGGGTTCGGTTGTACCCGATCAGCTGATTTCAAAAGTAGAAAGGCATTATGACGTCACTATCGTTGAATAACCTGCTTTGGTTACGCAACATTCGTTGAATAACTTTCAACTGGTTAACACTTGTTTCAAATAACCAAAATTATCTCATGAAGATATTTATAACATGTATGTAATAATTGTACGTTAATGCTAATTTAATTTATAAAAGTGTACAAATGGCCTGCAATGACCCTTCGTCCATGATGTCTTTCAGAATCCCTGCATTTAAATAAAGTGCAACAATTCCTGTTTTTCACAAATCCCCACATCTTTTATACTTTCCTGGTATCTTGTGTACCACCGTTATTGTATTCTTTAGAAATGCTTTGAGAAATGTCAATGAAGCGAAAAGACAACAAGCTTCAAGAAAGACATATTTCATCGCTTCAATGACATCTTTGAAATTGACAATCCAAAAAGCCTCTTTTCCCATAACAATTTGATACTGATATTCCACTTTCATGGTTTCAGATAACCAGCTATTACATCACGTCAGTCAAGTTCTTGGAAAGGTCGGCCTACATCAACAGCTACAAAAGCTCAACAAATGCAAAAACTCTACGTCTCTATTGGCGAGATAAATGACTAATGATTATTTTGACGTTCATGCAGGAAATATAAGCATTGAAGCAGACATATAAAGGCCGTTTATGCTGCCGCCTTTTATAAGGAGAACACATTTCACAGACATTGACGTCTTCTGCAGTGGTCAAAGGATCAACAAAAACCGTTTGCATACTCAGTTTGTTTAAGGGGAGATAACTCAATCAGCCCGCCTCATTATCCGCACTCGGCAGAATGAACAAATCAGCCCAATCCTGAGACAACTGCATTGGCTACCTATTGAACAGCGGATATTCAAGTTCAAGATCTCAAGTTCCCGACCCTAACATTCTCTGTTCCCCACTGTTCCAGCGGATAGCTTTCAAGTTCCTGACCCTAACATTCTCTGTTCCCCAGTGTTCCAGCGTATAGCTTTCAAGTTCCTGACCCTAACATTCTCTGTTCCCCAGTGTTCAAGCGGATAGCTTTCAAGTTCCCGACCCTAACATTCTCTGTTCCCCACTGTTCCAGCTGATAGCTTTCAAGTTCCTGACCCTAACATTCTCTGTTCCCCACTGTTCCACCGGATAGCTTTCAAGTTCCTGACCCTAACATTCTCTGCTCCCCACTGTTCCAGCGGATAGCTTTCAAGTTCCCGACCCTAACATTCTCTGTTCCCCACTGTTCCAGCGGATAGCTTTCAAGTTCCCGACCCTAACATTCTCTGTTCCCCACTGTTCCAGCGGATAGCTTTCAAGTTCCTGACTCTAACATTCTCTGTTCCCCACTGTTCCAGCGGATAGCTTTCAAGTTCCCGACCCTAACATTCTCTGCTCCCCAGTGTTCCAGCGTATAGCTTTCAAGTTCCTGACCCTAACATTCTCTGTTCCCCAGTGTTCCAGCGGATAGCTTTCAAGTTCCTGACCCTAACATTCTCTGCTCCCCACTGTTCCAGCGGATAGCTTTCAAGTTCCCGACCCTAACATTCTCTGTTCCCCACTGTTCCTGCG
The DNA here is from genome assembly GCA_916613615.1 of Steromphala cineraria. Lineage (NCBI taxonomy): Eukaryota > Metazoa > Mollusca > Gastropoda > Trochida > Trochidae > Steromphala > Steromphala cineraria. The sequence goes on from OU744737.1 coordinate 31,344,308, forward strand.
GATAGCTTTCAAGTTCCTGACCCTAACATTCTCTGCTCCCCACTGTTCCAGCGGATAGCTTTCAAGTTCCCGACCCTAACATTCTCTGTTCCCCACTGTTCCAGCGGATAGCTTTCAAGTTCCCGACCCTAACATTCTCTGTTCCCCACTGTTCCAGCGGATAGCTTTCAAGTTCCTGACTCAAACATTCTCTGTTCCCCACTGTTCCACCGGATAGCTTTCAAGTTCCTGACCCTAACATTCTCTGCTCCCCACTGTTCCAGCGGATAGCTTTCAAGTTCCCGACCCTAACATTCTCTGTTCCCCACTGTTCCAGCGGATAGCTTTCAAGTTCCCGACCCTAACATTCTCTGTTCCCCACTGTTCCAGCGGATAGCTTTCAAGTTCCTGACTCTAACATTCTCTGTTCCCCACTGTTCCAGCGGATAGCTTTCAAGTTCCCGACCCTAACATTCTCTGCTCCCCAGTGTTCCAGCGTATAGCTTTCAAGTTCCTGACCCTAACATTCTCTGTTCCCCACTGTTCCACCGGATAGCTTTCAAGTTCCTGACCCTAACATTCTCTGCTCCCCACTGTTCCAGCGGATAGCTTTCAAGTTCCCGACCCTAACATTCTCTGTTCCCCACTGTTCCAGCGGATAGCTTTCAAGTTCCCGACCCTAACATTCTCTGTTCCCCACTGTTCCAGCGGATAGCTTTCAAGTTCCTGACTCTAGCATTCTCTGTTCCCCACTGTTCCAGCGGATAGCTTTCAAGTTCCCGACCCTAACATTCTCTGCTCCCCACTGTTCCAGCGGATAGCTTTCAAGTTCCCGACCCTAACATTCTCTGTTCCCCACTGTTCCAGCGGATAGCTTTAAAGTTCCTGACCCTAACATTCTCTGTTCCCCACTGTTCCAGCGGATAGCTTTCAAGTTCCCGACCCTAACATTCTCTGTTCCCCACTGTTCCAGCTGATAACTTTCAAGTTCCCGACCCTAACATTCTCTGTTCCCCACTGTTCCAGCGGATAGCTTTCAAGTTCCTGACCCTAACATTCTCTGTTCCCCACTGTTCCAGCGGATAGCTTTCAAGTTCCCGACCCTAACATTCTCTGTTCCCCACTGTTCCAGCGGATAGCTTTAAAGTTCCTGACCCTAACATTCTCTGTTCCCCACTGTTCCAGCGGATAGCTTTCAAGTTCCCGACCCTAACATTCTCTGTTCCCCACTGTTCCAGCGGATAGCTTTCAAGTTCCCGACCCTAACATTCTCTGTTCCCCACTGTTCCAGCGGATAGCTTTCAAGTTCCTGACCTTAACACTCTCTGTTCCCCACTGTTCCAGCGGATAGCTTTCAAGTTCCCGACCCTAACATTCTCTGTTCCCCACTGTTCCAGCGGATAGCTTTCAAGTTCCTGACCCTAACATTCTCTGTTCCCCACTGTTCCAGCGGATATCTTTCAAGTTCCTGACCCTAACATTCTCTGTTCCCCACTGTTCCAGCGGATAGCTTTCAAGTTCCTGACCCTAACATTCTCTGTTCCCCACTGTTCCAGCGGATAGCTTTCAAGTTCCCGACCCTAACATTCTCTGTTCCCTACTGTTCCAGCGGATATCTTTCAAGTTCCTGACCCTAACATTCTGTGTTCCCCACTGTACATGTTCCAGCGGATAGCTTTCAAGTTCCTGACCCTAACATTCTCTGTTCCCCACTGTTCCAGCGGATAGCTTTCAAGTTCCTGACCCTAACATTCTGTGTTCCCCACTGTACATGTTCCAGCGGATAGCTTTCAAGTTCCTGACCCTAACATTCTCTGTTCCCCACTGTTCCAGCGGATAGCTTTCAAGTTCCCGACCCTAACATTATCTGTTCCCCATTGTTCCAGCGGATAGCTTTCAAGTTCCTGACCCTAACATTCTCTGTTCCCCACTGTTCCAGCGGATAGCTTTCAAGTTCCTGACCCTAACATTCTGTGTTCCCCACTGTACATGTTCCAGCGGATAGCTTTCAAGTTCCTGACCCTAACATTCTCTGTTCCCCACTGTTCCAGCGGATAGCTTTCAAGTTCCCGACCCTAACATTATCTGTTCCCCATTGTTCCAGCGGATAGCTTTCAAGTTCCCGACCCTAACATTCTCTGTTCCCCACTGTTCCAGCGGATAGCTTTCAAGTTCCCGACCCTAACATTATCTGTTCCCCATTGTTCCAGCGGATAGCTTTCAAGTTCCCGACCCTAACATTCTCTGTTCCCCACTGTTCCAGCGGATAGCTTTCAAGTTCCTGACCCTAACATTCTCTGTTCCCCACATTATTATTATAATTATCATCAAGACACTTCATAATAGGAGACATGATGAAAAACAAGACCCTGAACTCCTTCCTTGTTATGCTAGTGTTTATGAACTTCTTCGTGATAATAAACATTTTGATTACTTCCTCGAACCTTTACAAGTTGACGGGTATCCAAAAAACTGATCTTGGGACAAGAAACCTTCGAAATCTTCGGGAACTTTTCCGAAAGCAGGAGGCCAACAATCCTGATGTCAATCCTGAACCACAATCTGGAGATGATGACGCTGCAAAATATGGAGGCAACGCAACTGATGTAGTCCCAAATGGTGCAATCAACGCAAAAGCTGCAAACAGTTCCAGCGCAAAACCTGCAAGAGGTGCCAACGCCAAATCTGCAAACAGCATAAGCGCAAAACCTTCAAGCGTTGCAAAAGCAGAACCTGCAAATGACGTTGCAAAGGGCAAACCGAACCAAAAGCCAAACATGACGGAGATACCTCGTCCTGATAATTGTGCCAGCTGCTTTTATCATAACTTTACCTACTTGATTCAGAACACCAGTATTTGTGCCAATTCAAGCAGCGAACCCATTGAGCTTTTGATGCTCATCTTGACAGTTCATTCCAATGCCCAACAGAGACAGAATATCCGCAACTCTTGGGCTTCGTACGCTAAAAACAACACCGGAAGAGTTCGCTACGCTTTCCTACTAGGTTTAACTAACAATAAAACTCAAATGGATGCAGTACACGCAGAAAGTAAAATTTACGGTGATATTCTCATGGAGGATTTTACGGACGCTTACGCTAACCTTACATACAAGACGATAATGGCTATGAAGTGGATGACTCTCTTCTGTCCTCAAGCCAAGTATCTATTGAAGACTGACGATGATATGTGGGTAAATGTTCCTAATCTTCTAACCCTTTTGGGCAGGCGGGGAAGGGAACTAGAGGAAGCTGTAGGGGGCGCTTGTAGGCCTACAGCTGGACCAATCAGAAACCAGCGCTCCAAGTGGTATGCCAGTAAGATCAGCTATCCTCACTCCAGATACCCTGGCTTCTGTTCAGGGACAGGTTATGTGACGAGTGCTGCAGTAGCTAAGAAGGTTTATGAAATCTCTCCAAATGTTCCCTTCTTTCATTTAGAGGATGTGTACGTTGCTCTCTGCATAAAAAAACTTGGTATGGAACTGCTTAGATTTCCAGGATTCCATAACTGTAGAACTGCCTTGAAGCCTTGTGCAATGAGATCAGATAAAATGATTACAAGCCACAAGGTTCCAACTGACTTTTTGCATGAAATAATGAAAGCCAAATGTGATTGAAAGAGGCCGTTATTCAAACATATTTAGAAAATTCTGCAGGGGTTGTTAATGATACTACGGAAGGTTTGTTACAAATTTATTATGTGAGCGTAATTTTACGGCAATCCGACCCTCATGACCCCGAGTCCGACCAAAAGTGATATTGACTTGAGTTAATAAAAAAAGAGCCGACGTCAAACCTTTGTTAATGACGTCATGCTATTGTTATCATTGACCCTTCCTTGCCAACAATCAAGCCCAAATGCCGCTCCTTGTTGAAATTTTCTATTATCTTTAAGTTTATGACCCAGACATAATATAACAATTATGGACTGGTGAATTCGTGATCACTTTCTCACTCCACTCGATGAGAAAGAAATGATGTTCGACAAAAACAATGAAATGGTCTATTTATTATATAATTTTAAGATATAAAACGCGTTCGGAAGAGATGCAAAGTTTTGCAGTCTAGCAACTCCATTTATCCTTTCTCGGTAATAAATAAATCGATATTTAATCGGAAATACTATTGGGAAAATAATTTATTTGTGAATGTTTATTAAAATCAGATCCCAAAATATGTTCTGGTTAAAACTAGATAAAAAATAAGGCTTCTGTCGTATTTTAAAAAATAGAGCCATTGGCTCTGTAGCTCATCAGGCTACATCATCAATTATGCTGTCGAGTGTGGCCAATGTGATTCCCCCTTTGTAAAGGCCACAGGGGCACCAATCATAAAATTAAGTATATAGGCGACAATTTTTAGTTTTCTAGGTCTTATACATCAGGAGAAGAAGATGAAAATAGATTTGAAGGACGTTCCTGTTGCCTTTATTAGGGGCAACAGGGTCACCAAAGCTACAATTCATAATCCTCAATAGTCAAGGAGTCTGTACACAAAGTTTCAGCTTTCTAGGCCTTATGGTTCTGGAGAAGAAGATGAAAATAGGTTTTTAAGGCATGGCATCTGTGGCCCTTATTAGGGGTCACAGGGCAACCAAAGCTACAATTTATAATCCTCACTAGCCAAGGAGTCTGTACACAAAGTTCCAGCTTTCTAGGCCTTATGGTTCTGGAGAAGAAGATGAAAATAGGTTTTTAGGGCGTGGCCCCTGTGGCCCTTATTAGGGGTCACAAGGCCACTCAAGCTACAATTTATAATCCTCACTAGCCAAGGAGTCTGTACACAAAGTTTCAGCTTTCTAGGCCTTATGGTTCTGGAGAAGAAGATGAAAATAGGTTTTTAGGGCGTGGCCCCTGTGGCCCTTATTAGGGGTCACAGGGCCACTCAAGCTACAATTTATAATCCTCACTAGCCAAGGAGTCTGTACACAAAGTTTCAACTTTCTAGGCCTTATGGTTCTGGAGAAGAAGATGAAAATAGGTTTTTAGGGCGTGGCCCCTGTGGCCCTTATTAGGGGTCACAGGGCCACCAAAGCTACAACTTATAATCCTCACTAGCCAAGGAGTCCGTACACAAAGTTTCAGCTTTCTAGGCCTTATGGTTCTGGAGAAGAAGATGAAAATAGGTTTTTAAGGCATGGCATCTGTGGCCCTTATTAGGGGTCACAGGGCAACCAAAGCTACAATTTATAATCCTCACTAGCCAAGGAGTCTGTACACAAAGTTCCAGCTTTCTAGGCCTTATGGTTCTGGAGAAGAAGTTGAAAATAGGTTTTTAGGGCGTGGCCCCTGTGGCCCTTATTAGGGGTCACAGGGCCACTCAAGCTACAATTTATAATCCTCACTAGCCAAGGAGTCCGTACACAAAGTTTCAGCTTTCTAGGCCTTATGGTTCTGGAGAAGAAGATGAAAATAGGTTTTTAAGGCATGGCATCTGTGGCCCTTATTAGGGGTCACAGGGCAACCAAAGCTACAATTTATAATCCTCACTAGCCAAGGAGTCTGTACACAAAGTTCCAGCTTTCTAGGCCTTATGGTTCTGGAGAAGAAGTTGAAAATAGGTTTTTAGGGCGTGGCCCCTGTGGCCCTTATTAGGGGTCACAGGGCCACTCAAGCTACAATTTATAATCCTCACTAGCCAAGGAGTCTGTACACAAAGTTTCAACTTTCTAGGCCTTATGGTTCTGGAGAAGAAGATGAAAATAGGTTTTTAGGGCGTGGCCCCTGTGGCCCTTATTAGGTGTCACAGGGTCACCAAAGCTACAATTTATAATCCTCACTCTTCAAAGAGGCTACACACAAAGTTTCAGCTTTCTAGGCATCATGGTTCTGGAGAAGAAGATGAAAATAGGCTTTTAGGGCGTGACCCCTGTGGCCCTTATTAGGGGTCCAGGGCCACTAAAGCTACAATTTAAAATACTCACTAGCCAAGGAGTCCGTACACAAAGTTTCAGCTTTCTAGGCCTTATGGTTCTGGAGAAGAATATGAAAATAGGTTTTTAGGGCGTGGTCCCTGTGGCCCTTATTAGGGGTCACAGGGCAACCAAAGCTACAATTTATAATCCTCACTAGCCAAGGAGTCTGTACACAAAGTTCCAGCTTTCTAGGCCTTATGTTTATGTGCCGGGGTATAAATGATTAATTACCCCGCTCAAGAGGGTGATATCAGTATTTATTCAAGGTCACATGGACCAATCAGAGATCGAGATTCTTACATGAGGTAGGATAATGTTTATTATATGCCTCTGTGGTCGAAATTGTGGTAATATATATATTTATATTTTTTATTCACATGAAATTGCCACGATTTGAACATAAGACCTGTATATAACTACGTGGCGATTCTTCAAGGGAGTTTGCATTTATTGTAAATAGCGAGGGTAAGATGTACACATATCATGTTAAATTAAATCAATAGCATTTTTAAATGTTACTAATGCCTCATCAGGTATATCTGCCTTGCAATATATATTATATTCAAATCACGCTTTAATTTAATGAGGCAAATGTCAAAATTACATTTTATATTATTATGTTTACGTTTATGTACAAAGTATTTTGCACATAGAATAACGGTATTAAGAGTATGCTTGAAATGGTTACTTTCTTTGTTCATTGTAGTGGTGTTCTATTATCTTTACGTTTTTTGACCGAGACATCATAAAACAATTATGGACTGGTGAATTCGGTCAATACCTGTTTTTATAGACCCGAGGAAAACAATATCGACCTCGGACTTCGCCCTCGGTCAATATTGTTTTCCTCGGGTGTATAAAAACAGGTATTGAAGTCATCACCAGTCTATAATTGTATAATGTACAACTGAATTATGATATAATGTAAGAGCATATGTATTAATATAATGTAAACAAATTATACATGTTTCATTTAATGTAAATGATCATGAAATATTATGTCAAAATGAAAATATTATATATATATATGTGTGTGTGTTATTTTTGACATATATGTGTGATGCCCTTTCTAGCTGAAACCTCGCGACAGCTCAAAGCACTGTTTTCGCAGTATGGAGTTCGTCTTCATTCGGAAAACGTCAAGCAATCATATACAGATGAATAATCTGATTACTAGCTGTTTGTTTACGTCCCATAAGTCCTACATTACATCTAGCCACTTACCCACCAGATCAGTGTCGAGCATTTTTTCGTATGAATCAAGTTACACCATCTTCCTACGCAGAGCCTAAAAGGCCAGTTTCCAATCTGTCATTTTATGCCTTGCTGCAGAGACTTTACTTTTCTGTGCTGCTATAGTGCCCCTACAAAGTAGAGAGCAAGCACAGAAAACTCAAGGCTATGCAGCAAGGCATAAAATGACAGTTTGGAAACTGGCCTTTTAGGCTCTGCGTAGGAAGATGAAGTTACACAGACAGAAAAGTAAGCAGGAATTTGACGTGTTATTTTTTCCCCGGAAGTGAGGTCAAAGAAATCTCTTCCGTCTTTCAAGAAAGTCAAAATGATATTCCGTATTGCAGGGTTTTCAGATCTTCGGAATATTCGGACCTTCTGATATTGCACTCCAGTTCATAACAACCATATGTCTAGTTTAAGTATGAAATTTTGCATTTAATAACAATGATATTTACTATTGTCATTAATGGCATTGTAGAATTCTAAAGGGTATAAAGCCACTCTCATGATAAGCAATGAAGCTGCTTTAAGAAATGAGAAAATATGTCCTCTGTGGCTGTATTCCATTCCGGAAGTGAAATAGAACTGCGCAACTTCCGGACAACTCTTTTCATTATAACATGCTTGTCATATCTTCAAAGTTCTGGTAGGTCTGTACATAAATGATTCCCTTGTTCAAGAGTCTGTATTTTAGCTTTTCACAACACTGATAATAGCTATAATAATCAAAGCAAGGCTGTTGATAAGCAATGAAATTGCTAAAAGTGCTGGGGAAAATTACTTCTCAAACGAGAAGTCGTAGATTCAAACAACCTTATTTAAAGGGAATCAACAACCTAGCCTGTGAAACCTATATTGACCATCGTTAATGAGAGAATCCAGACGGGTAAAAGGGGTCACTTGACACAAACTTTGTACTGGCTGTCAGCTGTAAGCGGTTCGTAATCAAACGATTTCTTCCCTACCGAGCATTTACGACTCCTTGGAGGCCTGCTAATAAAACTCTGGAAGTTAAAAATTCGGGTTGCAGACCCCCTTTAACTCAGATAGAAAACATAACTCGTTTGGTGCCGAGTTTCTGATCCCGAACTGCCGTAACGTGTCACGTGCATGGCTGTCTCCGTGACCTTTCACTTTACATAAATGTCTAGTCTCGTCGCTGATTGGCTCGACGCTAAGGTCACTTGGCATAACTCCTTTAGAGTAGGATTCAGATCCCATACGAAGAGGTAAATCCTGATTTAATCGATGTTAAGATTCAAGGCTCAAAGGGGTAGGTTCGTTTCGGAGGCGTGATAAAATTATTGTACTTCCGGTTTTTCAAGAATTCTCGTTTATTTTCCATACTGCACGGCAATCAGCTCTTCCAAACGATTTCTGATGTTGGAAGTCGCAGATTTTTACTTCTACTTCGTAATTCGGTTACGGAAGTTAGTTGGAACTATAACCTGCTTCTGGTTTCCAAGAATGTCCAATCAATTTTCAGTGTTAAAAGTCTCTGGTTTTTTTCTTAGCTTCATAACATACCGGATCCGGAAGGTCAATCTAATGACAAATTTTCGTGTATAGAAATGGTTTGAATGGTATAGAAAAATTGTGGGAAGGTTGCAGACTTAAGCCTCCGATGCGTAGTTCCGTTCCGGAAGTGAGAGGTGACTCTTCGGTTTCCGGCTTTCCCAGAAGTCCGTGAGATTCTCCTTCATATACTTGAGATGCCTGTAGAAGGTAGCAAGATCGAGCAGGAGGATACCAGTTAGGATCACCCCCATAATTATATACGCTCCCACGCCGAATCCAACTGACCCGGAAGCTTCAACTACTTCCGGTTCAAATTTCTTAATGACCCCGATGACCTCCGCTGCCGTCGGTTTCTCTGAAAAAAGGAGATCCCGGGTGATTAGATATACAAGAGGTACTGATTGAGTGAGTAATTCAAGCGCCATTCAGGTAAATGTTTAGTCAGTCTGATTAAAATGTTTCGAGGAAAAAGACTGCAAAATATTATCTCTAGTCGGTTCGAAACACGCCCACCCAGGTTTTCCCTTTTTCACAGTCTGAAAGCATCCCCATTACCCGCATGTTCTGACGTAAGCTCATCTAGCCTATCACAAGGACGGCGGCAAAAGCTTTCGATATCAGGGCTACGGACACGTAACTCCCGTGAAAATCATTTTCTACATGATCACCGCCATTTTGTTTTTTGAAAGGGGCGATGTGATTGGTCCGCTTGTGACTAGGTTTTGTCAGCGTTAAACTGATGTTGAACAAGCGTCTAGCTTGGGTGCTTTCAGACCGTTGGGGAGAGGATAGCCCTGATACATATTTTCATTTTGTTTCCCTCGAAACACGGTCGACTTTGATCAAACTGCTAAATAAGTCATTGTTCGATAAATAATTGACTTCTCTTCATTCATAACACGGGAAACATTGCTAATTCTCGAATACCGTCATTATTGATTTTCAATTTTCTTGAAAGACATTTCGACGTTTTAAGATTATGTATGACAGTTTTTCAATTATTATCTTTGAAATAAGTAAATATAACAAATGTTCGACATTTGGATGAAGGTTATATGATACCTAGGCATTATCGTAATACACATTAAAAAGGGGCAATTCTCAGTTTAAGTAAACCTAGCCTCAATATTATCCGTTTCACTCCCATACTGAGTCTAGCAAGGCCTAGTAGAGGGTCGCGTCAGCCGACCTTTCTGCGACCTATGACCCTCCAACGTTATACGGGCGAAGGCAGACTATTGTGGCTTAGTAAGATGAGTTCTGATTGATCAATTCGATGTGCTGACGCGACCTTCTACTAGGCCTTTCTAGACTCAGTATAGGAGTGAAACGGATGATATTGAAGCTAGGTTTACTTAGACTGAGATAAAACATACTGTAAATCCTTGAATAACCGTCTGCCTTGAATAAACGCCCGGCCTATGGCCTCGTTGAAAATATAATCACCTGCCTTGAATTATGCCTTGAATTATTATATATAAGCAGACCTTTGAAATAGTTTCTTTTCTAAGTACTTCTGTCATATATCGGAGTTATATAACGCATAGACATTGGTAAGACCCTCTATCATCATATTCATAATTATGAAATTCTCGATGATGTTGGTTTTTGAATGATTTTTGTTTGAAAATGCATATATATGTCATGTCATGGCTCCGAAAAGAATAATCGCCTGCCTTGACAATGATAATCGCCATGGGATTTTTCAAGGATTGATGTTACCTTTCAGACCGCAAAACTTGCAAAGTTTAAGTGTTCACAAGATCGAAGTAAACTTTTGAGACAACCGAGTTTTTCTACAAAACTAATGGTAAATGTAATTCTTCAATATGTGAAATGACAAATAAACATATGTTTGTGTCTTTGAAAATACTAGTGTTATTCGCGGTTGATACAAATTTCGTCAGTTTAAGAGGATAACTCATTATTTGTTGTATAGGTGTTTATTGAGCGAAATTCTGACGTCATCAGTTTGCACTGAATGACCCCGGAAATAGGTCAAGGTGTCCCTATGGATAGAATCTAGCATAGCAACAGGTTATTTTTAGAATGTGTAGGTCAGTGACCTTGAGAGGAATGTACTGAATGACATGTTGAGAAATCTATTTTAAGAACATGATATCACCTTCTATTTTTAACCAACTGAGCTCATATTCTATTTTGAGCAAATTATATCACTTTCTATTTTTAACGCACTGAGCTCATAATCTATTTTTAGGACTGTTTAGAGGATATAAACCCTCAAAGTTTTACAGTTGAAGCACCATTCTCAGCTGAAGCCCGAGACGTGAGGAACCTTCTATGCTCTTGACTTCACTCGTGTTGTTGGCAGTTTACCTCGAAGATAGAAAATGGAAAATTTGATGGGCAGATATGGACTTGCAACTCAGTCGGATAAACAGATGGCAGAATTACAGGACCCACGTTGTCATTTGGAGATTGGGGGTGATGTATATGTGACGGCCAAGACATGGGACGGAATGTTAAACATACACATTCACAAGTATGATGTCTACCCGAACGGAAGAAGCTACCCTACAAAACGTGGAATTGTACTGGGTTTGAAACATTGGGTGGAACTTAGTGCAGTCTTCACTTTATTGGATGAATTCATTGGGAAAGACTTCAAACATCATCTAGGTGCTAATGTGTTTGTGGTGATGGACGATACCGGTATCAGTGTTAAACAGTGGTGTTGGGACAAGGATTCTCTGGTTCCTACGGCCAAGGGGATTTTGTTGTCCCAAGCTCAGTGGGTACAACTGAGAGACTGTATTGATGTGATGCCCGAGTTTGTACCTGAAATGAAGGATATGATGCCTAAATCACTTAAGAGTACAGAATCTGACAAACTCACAGATAAGAATGGGGACAATGAGAAATCTATTGGCTCCTTAAAGAGAAAACCAAAGGATAATGAGTCTCAACAGCCTATCAAGAAGACGAAAGAAGAGTCCAAAGAGACTGAAAATCCTGACATAGAAGTTCCCAACAATGAGGGAGAGGATCGTTTGGATCAACAAATACGTCACATCCGTGAGGAGGTGGAGCGGGACTAAAAGATTTGATGAACAAATGGGAATGTTCATTCCAGGCTATGGAAGCTATGCCTGTGGCAAGAAACCTAAACGCTATCCAGTAGGATATGTTAAAACAATGACTGACAACAGAGGTGTTCAATATAAGCTGGCTACCCCTTTTAATACATCTAGCCAATCACCACCAATTTACCTCGATTTGAGGTCACCACCATTTAGTGATGATGATGATGATACAGATGATGATGATACTGGTGACCATTTTCACCAGGGTCAATTGGAACATTTGACATGTTCTAAATGTAATCATAATGACTACATGAACTGGTAAAACTCAATGTGCTCCCTGTTACTGAACTGTACAGACGTGTTTTTATTTTGCTCTGATACCATGGATGTCTGTGAATATGAGACTGTGACTGCTGATTGCTGTGGATTACCAAGTAAACCTGATTGGTCATCCTTTGAGAAAAGACTAGATTCGTTCAAGGACTGGCCTCTACAAATGAAACAAAGTCCTTGAGACTTTGCTCATGCTGGACTCTACTACCTGAATCGTGGGGACTTATGTATTTGTTTCAAGTGTGGTATACGACTCAAATAATGGATGCCCAAGGACGACCCCTGGGTGGAGCACGAGAAGTGGTCTCCTGACTGTAACTATCTCCGCATGGTGGGGATGATGGAGACTAAAGAGTCTAAAGAGAACTTTCCCCAAACTACTGGATTTTGGGGTTCTACAACATTCAACAGAAAACAAGGATAACATTCATTTGATTGTACAGATTTATATTGTATTTTCATTATCTATTATTAATGTTGAATGAAACTGCTTTGAATGAATAACATATGTCTGTTATCTATAAATACCTTAGCCAAAGAGTCATCTGTTCAGTTGGTCAAGATGGCTCCTTGGGAAGACTACTTACATGAAATATATTATGATCCGGAACATCCAGGTAGCTATGCTGGTCCCAAAAAATTGTATGCAACTGTTAAAGCTGAAGGTCAATTTAAAATTGGTCTTTATCGTATCAAGAAATGGTTAAAAGGTCAGGAAACCTATACAATAACTCATCAAGTGAGGAGAAAGTTTCCACGAAACACATATGCTGTGGAAGGTCTGGATAGTCACTGGCAAGCCGATCTCATGGATATGAAATCGATAGCCAAGTATAATGATGGGGTTAAATACCTGTTAGTCATTATATATTTATTTTCACGTTTTGTTTGGGTGTATCCACTACCATCCACTAAAGGTCAAGAAGTAGTAAAAGCATTGACAGAGTTATGGGAAACTCAAGATCGTCGATGAATGAAACCAAGTCACCTTATGCTGAGAGAGTGATCAAGACTATCAAAATGAAATTATATCGATACATGTTAACTAAGTTTACATACAGATATCTAGATATTTTACATAAAGTGATCAAGAGTTACAACAACACAACACATAGAATGTTAGGACAAACACCAAAGAGTATAACGAAGCAAAATGAGAGTGAAGTAAGGTTAAATCAGTATATGTTGAAACCCAAGAAAAAAAACAATAAGTTTAAAAAGAAAAAGTTCACTTTCAAGATAGGAGATAAAGTTCGTATTAGTCATCTCAGACAAACCTTTGATAGGGAATACCAAGAAAAATGGTCTGGTGAAATGTTTACCATAACAAGACGGTATTGGTAGCAAGACAATGACTTATATAAATTACGGGATTGGGGTGGTGAAGCAATAGAGGGTACATTTTATGCAGTTGAACTACAATCAGTGACTGAAAACCCCGATCAAGACTATAGAATACAAGACATTGTTAAAAAGAAAACACAAAATAAACAAAAACATATAATAACTGGATTCCTGAGACTGATATCAAGGCCTATGGAAAAGTATAAAAATGAGATGTATTCAGAGAGAAGCTCACTTGAGATATGGATGATACAGAAGTAGTATCACCTTTGAATCGTAGTAGATTTAATGAAACTTGGACGTTTCTTGGAAAAAAGGTGGTCAAAAGTGAAACAGTATTTTTCTCGCAAATCATTATCATTTACATTGTAGTATTAAGCTGAATTATCAATTTGTCATTAGATAAAGGGAATTCAAATTTGTGGACAGCACTACTAAGTAGTAGTCTTGGTTATCTTTTCCCTAATCCTAAAATAAAATCTCAAAAGTGATCATGGATAAATACATTCTGCTCAGAAGTACGGATAGTTGAAAGATCTTTTATCTTGATAATAAACCCCATCATTTTAAAGTTAATTTGAAGAGAATCGGAACTACCAGTGTTAAGACATTTTTGTCTGAGTGGAGACAAGAAAGAGAAGACTTTTGTTTACCCACAATGTCAATATGTCCCCTTGAAAGTGAATGATAAACAGGACATTGATATCTATATAAAGACCAGAGATGGAGAGTTTGCCTCATTTATCACAGGACCAGTGATTGTGACACTTCACCTGAAACCGCTTCCATTTTGGTTATAAAAGATGAACAGGCCTTATCTCGATGATCCAGACAAATGGAACAAGTATTATTACCTACAAGCCAAAGGATACCCTAACCCTTTTAACAATATTGATGATTATGTGATTTATTATGAGAAGCAACAAGGGGTTAAGATAAATCTACCAGATTTGAAGAGCCCCAAGTCCTCGTCTAATTCTTCACCTGGCATTATAATCTCATCTCCCACTCAGCAAGCTCAAGTCAGAGAGAAAAGAGAACGAGAAAATTTAAAACAGTCAAAGGAAATGATAATGAAAGGAGGTCCAAGGAAACGAATGAAAACAAGTTTTTAACCATTTACAAGTGATGTAAAATGCCCTGATTTAAAGATTTGTTTAATAGTTGGATATCAAGCAGTGAGCTGTCAACATGTACTCGTGTCCAGTGTGTTTCAAGACATATTTTTTGACCAGATAGTCTAAAGCGTCATATGACTATCAAACATGAACAATTATCAGCACAACAACAACCAACACAGCCATTATCAGCACAATCAGCACCGCCACAGCCACCGCCACCGCCGCCGCCGCCGCCGCTATTGCCGTTACCTCCGCCACCGCCGCCACCGCTGCTACCTCCGCCAGCAGATTCATGAATAAATAAAGATAACCCGTCATAAACTTCTCATTTTGCCACAAGTCCATCATGGAAGCAACATGTCCAGTTTGTCAGAAAGGCTTTTCAAGAAGGGATGTTATGTTGAGATATCTAAAATCCAAGCACAACAGTGACTTTGAAAATTTAAAATCACAACATGAAATACCATTGAAGAAGACAGAGTCGCCACAAATATTATTATCACAAGAATTGCACAGAACTATGGACACACTACCAGAACAAGAATTCTCATTACGTCATCCGTTTACGATGTCTGTTTCTGGGCCGACTGCTTCCGGGAAATCTTATCTGGTTCGAAATATGTTGGAAAGTTTAAAAATTAAACCTTATCCTCAACGTATCTTATGGCTATATCGTCGCTGGCAACCTCTCTACGATACTATTCTACAATCCGTGTATCCTCCTGTAGAGTTTATCCAAGGTATTCCTGTTGATTTGGATCAAGACTATTATTTTGACACGGGAGTGAGAAATGTTTTTGTCCTTGATGATCTCATGTCCACAACAAGTAAAGATCCTAAAATAACAGACCTGTTTACAGAAGGTTCTCATCATCGGAACCTCTCTGTCATTGCCATCAACCAAAACTTATATCACAGCAAAGACCCTACTCAAAGGAGAAACTGTCATTATATAGTCATGTTTAACAATCCAGTGGACCAGCAATCCATCATGACCTTAGGTCGTCAAATGTATCCAACTCGATCTCACCTTTTTTCATGCAAAAATTTGAAGAGGCTACGAGTGAACCCTATGGCCACCTTTTGATTGATTTGAAACCTGATACACCAGCAGATCAAAGACTTTGTCCTAATGGCTGTAAAGTGAGTAGTTTGGTAAAATGTCCTCATATAGAATCTACCCTCCAACGTGTGCAGACGTTCCCTGAAGACCTCTCCGATTTGCCATCTTGTCACAGCTGCGGAACCGTTTTCCAGGACATGAGTAATTTGCAGAGACATATTGAGTCTAGCGAGATACATTAAGAGGTCGCGTCTTTAGGCGACCATGACCCTCCAACGTTATACATGCGAAGGCAGACTATTGTCGCTTGGTAAGCCGCACCTGATTGGTCAATTCAATGCCCCGACTGACGCTCCGCGCCATGTACCTCTGTAATGAACGCCAACCGCAATTTGATAAAGATACATGGTATAAGCACTTTAGATAATACCCGATAGACCAAATAAAAAAGCGGTTTTAAGGTAAAGACGTAGATGATTTGTTGATAATTTCCAATCAACATTTCGTGAGGTGACTTAAATTTTTCGACATTACATCATCCTTAGGAAAATCTATATGTATGATTGTTGAAAAACGTACATGTTCAAGGGATATCAATCTACCCTCTCTTTGAAATCTTTGTTTTAACATTGTTTTAACCAAAATGTTAGTAATACTACACCCAAGAATCAGCCGGAACTACTTTCCTTTAACCCTTCTCATGACAGACTAAAAACTGAATTTATCACGATCTATACTAGACAAAAAGTTGAAAATTTTGAACTTTTTTATTCCTTAAGGAAAATAAAGATACAACATTTCATTTCATTTCTGAACCGTTTAACAACATTTTGAACAAACAATTGTTCAAATGACGTCCTCAAAGCATCATAAAGAATACCAATGGCACTAGAAGCTGGTCACCCCTGAACATCGTGAGAATCTGGGCATCATGGGCGCAACTCTGGATCATGTGACTGTCACTTCACGAATCATCGTCAATATTGTGTATGACCTCCGTGTGCGTTCAACACGGCTTGACATCGACGTTGTATGTCATTAATCAGTGTTTGAAAATTGTTTTCAGGAATATTGGCCCATTCCTAGACAAGAACATTTTCAAGTTCATTGAGAGTCTGTGGAGGTTTTCCAAGGTGTGAAATCCGAACCTGCAGTTGGTCCCAGACATGTTCATTGAAAATCCTTGCACGGTGGGGACGAGCATTGTCGTCCATCAGAACAAAGTTTTGACCCATGGCTCCCGCAAAAGGCCTGACAAGTCAAATGCCCCTGAGAACCACCAAGTCTGTATGACCACCATGGCAAATGCAGCCCTATAGCATCAAGGAACCTCCTCCAAACCTGTCATGTTCCCGCACAGTACAGTTGGCATAACGTTCTCCCTGTTGACGCCATCATGGAAGTCGAGGCAAAATCGTGACTCGTCCGTGAATAAGACATTACGCCAGTGACGTCTTTGCCATTGAACGTGATTCTGACACCACTCGATTCTGGCTCTTCTGTGTCTTGGAAGGAGATGTTGCCGTACAGCTGGACGATGTGCATGAAGACCCATTCTGTGAAGACGGTTACGAACAGTTTGAGGTGTGATATTGACACCAGTGGCTTGTTGAAAGACTTTATTCAGTCTGACAGCATCTTGGAAACGATTTCGGCGTGTCAGAACACCGAGATTACGATCCTGTTGGGCTGTCGTAGCACGTGGTCTCCAACGAGTTCCTGGACGTTATTCGTTGTCTGATATCGTATCCACAACCGGGAAATGACGCTTTGGGAGACACCCATCACGCCACTGACCCTTCTCTGAGAATGGCCCATTTCGAGCATACCAACTGCGCGATTCGCCTCAGCAGTGGTTAAGTGGCATATTGGTTTTTCACAAGAGTAAACCAACCGACCTGTGATAATGTGCTTGGTAACAAAGCTTTTTGACCAATGACTTCCACTTAAGCATTTGGGAGTTTCAATAAAGAATCACACCCCATGCTGCTTTCGTGGCACGACATGCATGGTGTTCACGTGCAATGCCCTGTATCACGTGCATCAACTTCTCAACAGATAACACTACAATGTTCGTTTGTTTTTTTTGTTGACTTTACCACCTTTTATTCTGTTGATTCCTAACTTTTTTTGTCCAGTATGACAAATACCTTCAATTTCAAATAACGACAAACAACGATGGGACAACATTTATTAGTTTGGTTTTTTTTTTACATTTTTGATGTTATGTTTATTGTAAGGGTTCTGTCGGGAGCCTTGTCACCGTTGAGGTAGTCGTTACAGCCGGAGGACGTCATTTAGACCTGAGAAATACCCTGACCATTTCTTCGTTTTGGCGGAGAGTTAAGACCAACACGTCTCTCTTCTCTTCACACAAACACTTTACCCATATGAATCTTTTTCGTTTTAGGGAAATTTTCTTTTCTCCTGGACAGGCGTCATGTTTATCGTTCAATTAAAGACCTGCAAAGAGTTAAGATTGTCATGTTAAAATGAATTATGTAGAGAATACAGATGGAGAATATTTTCAGAAGCCTAAATACATAATAATCTGAACATTTTCTTCATTGTACGATTTCGTAATTCCCGTCATCCTTTTGATAACTTCTATACTATATTTTAATCAATAATTGGACTTCTTCCATAGTTCGACAAAAACAATTCTTAACCCGCAGCCCTACCAATAAACAATATTCTATTTATTTTTGGAGGAAGTTCTTAATTTAGATTTTTAGAGAGAGTGTTCCATAATTAGGATAACAATAATCACTGCAAATCTATATCTAAATTTAATTAAATGATCAGTGACAGAATCCTCATTATCTAGCCATGACAGACCAGGGTCAATAAACTTGCATTTAACCATTTAGACCATTTAAACAGACAGTCCGTGATAATTATGGTAATTCATTCAAAACATTCGAATGTCAAAGTAAGGTGAAAGATTTTCTTCTTGAAAACGCAATTGAGAGAATCAAGAATCTATGACTAGTCAGTATAGACTGTTCTTATGATAGTAGATAACTTCCTCATAGGTAATAACTAAATTCTAGAAACTAATTCCTGCCTCCTTCGTCAAGTGTATCTGACACGAAAATATATGCAATGAAGAGACAAAGTTGCAAACTAATTGTAGTTCCTTCAAAAGATCATTTGATGCTCTATTCAATACAAGTAAGTACTTGAAGGTCACCAGAGATTTTTCAAGATTTTTGCAAGGCAAATTTTGTATGACTGTGTATTGAAACAGCCTCAAGCGTTAACAAATAGGGGGGCCGGGCCCGGTACAATCTCATTCAAATCAGATCGAAACTACTCCTACGTCGCTACGTTTCTTGATCTGACAACCGCTCCATAAAGGCCGTGTCAGACGGCCTTGACTGCCAGCCAATCAGCGATGGGGCTAGAAAGTCCTCGGTGTCTTTTGAACTGACATTCGAAACACAATGTTTAACCTTTGAATCTCGGAATACAAGCTTTTTCCGAATGAACCCGCGAAAAACCGACAAAGGCGATATGAACGCGGACCTGTGATTGGTTGAAATAATTGAAGGTAAAAGGTCGATGTCAAGGCCGTCTGACACGGACCTTATGGAGCGGTTGTCAGATCAAGAAACGTAACGACGTAGGAGTAGTTTCGATCTGATTTGAATGAGATTGGGCCCGGTACGTCCCCTTTTCACTAAAATAGAGATATTGAGTCGTTCTCTTGCAATATACTAGTGAACGTTTATACAATGAGACATATCTTAAAATTATACTGTCCCAATTTTGACCCGATTTCATATCAAAGTAAACATGAATCCTAAACAGTACCAAGCAATAATTTTCACCTGTGCAAAACAATTAATGAATTATTGTTAATTTCTTCCGTTAACGGATAGGGCTTCCCCGCGCTATTTTTAGACATCTTGTGCCGTTTCCATATAAGGAAGTTCTAAACGGCCTTGACCGTAATATCAGTGAAGACGGGACCAAGTCGAGACTATCTGTCTATCGCCGTTCACGAGGTAGTGTTTTGAGTTAAGCAGAACAACGCACGTCGAGAAAGAGAATTAATGCAGATAGTTGTTTTAGCTTCAGTGTTTTTAAAAACAAATAAAAAAAGTCAATTTATCTAGTCACGAGTTAGTTGTGCGATTCTGATATCCATATTCCATGATAATCACAACACATTCGATCGGCTTCAGTCGTTTTTGTCACTGAGTCTGATTCACTGGAGAAATTGTTTATTCCTGTATACAACATTTTCAAGAATCGTTTATCACTTCTTCTGTTGGCCTACATCCAAATCATGTTTGGCGTCAAGTGACAGGCGATTGTCTCTAGCGGAGACTATGTTTTAAAAAAAACTGCACTGCACAGAGAAAAAAATCATTCATTCGAGCTTAGTTTTGTTTTAATAAAACAGAATACATTACGTCAAAAATCCATTTACAATAAAATCTAATTTTTTTCTTACGGTGATTCACCAGAAAAGATTTTGTTCAATGTGTCATTTGTAAAACGCAAGTACCAGTATGTCAATTGAAATGAAGGTAAAATATCCATACACCAAAAAAAATTGAAATGGAAAAAAATGATAAATATAAAGTTTATACCATGATATATATTGTATCTAAAAGTGTAGATTACTTTCTCTTAATCTGTAACTAATCTTGTGAGTTGATTAAAGAAATTGATTAAAGAAATTTTTGACTATTTTGAATTGCTTTTTTAGACCCTAGAATTTAAGAATGTCAATATTCATGATATTTAATAATCAATTACCGGTATTCATCTACCTACATGTATGTAAGAACCTTAAGCTTGTGTATGTTTTCTGGATTATCAAAGAGGGAGTTGATGATACTATTAAGAGGATATTAATTGAAGATTGGGGATGTGTATGTGTTAAGAAAAAGGAATTTAGGAAAAGTTCTCATCAAATTTTAGTGTTTAAGTATTTGCCTTGTGTCATCGAGTCACAATGTAAGAGTCAAAAGTTGTGATTTGTTTTAATTTCATGACAATTTGAAAATTATCAATGAATAAAATCATTGATGTAAATATTCAGATTGAATCAAAGCTAACATATAGGTGTTCTATTTTCTCTAAATCAGATATTATTTTTTTCTTACACAACTTAAACACAGCCACTATGGTTATTTGCCTTAACCCCTCTTTTCAGGAACTAAATGAAATTAAATAGAATCTAGGACTGTCAGTTGGTGCCAGGGGCTTTTGGACATTCTGCTGTTGAGTCATGGATGATCTATCTCTGAAGATATGTTGAGTACAAAAAGTACCAAACTATGTGAACACACCTGTTTCATTCATTATACTGTGTACCAGGTGATTGGTCCCATCAAAAAACTAAGAAATGTTGTACTTCACCACCAAATAAATTACTTAAAATACATACAAACTTAATAAAATCATGAAACCTTTAACTTTAATTAGGTTTTGTTGGCATTTGAAATTGATAATCATGCTAACAGGTACCTAAACAACTTATAGAAAATTATCATTTGTGATTCATCTGTCAAACAAGTTTGACACATCAAAACACATTTTAAACATAAGTCTTTTTTTCTTTTTAAACAGTCTTAAATCTAAGTAACAAAACAACTGTAATCATATAAGCATATTTAGGACTTATAGAGTTTCCTTTGATCAAATTGACTTTTCGATAACTTTTTGGATTATGTAAATGCAGTAAAATTTGTGATACAGATACATGTATGTGTCTCTTGTCAGCCATTACATTATTATTGTGTCTACCTACATGTGACATCTTGCATCTTACATTTTGACAGGACTGTTTTGTGTACCTTTCTCAATGGCAGTTGCAGAAAGCATCATAATGATAATTGACATGAACTCTTAAAAATAAGAGCCATTGGTTCTGTAGCTCATCAAGCATTTTATGATAGATTATACAAATGACCACAGATTTACCTAATGAGAGAAATTGAAAAGGGAGAAAAAGATTAGCCCGGTCAATTATAACAATATTTATTTATAATAAAGTATTGAAGACAACAAACTAATTTATTTTGAATCATATCTTTTATTTTGTTTGTGTTTAAGGAAGCGCAAACACACATCCCATTAGTTAATGCCAATTTTGTATCTTCTCATTTGGCTTGTTTTCTTCAACTGGTCCTCCCTGAAAACTCGCTGCATCACATCACCTGTCTAGGAAACTACTGTCCCAAGTCACATCTTCCCCTTGTCACTTCTCTTTCCTCTTGTAAACTCTTCAACCAAAAAATTTAACATAATACAAAATAAGAAATAAAAAAATTAGTCATACCAGTATTGTAAAGTTGATAATAAAGTCTTCAGGTGCTTATAGATCGTTGAAAAGCTAAAAGTTTGATGAAATTTATGTCTTTAAATTCCCAGTTTTTGTCTTTAATAGAATAGAGCATAGAATGGCGTTTCCATCAAAACAAACATGAGAGTCAATGGCTCTGTAACTCATCAGGCTTTAATTCATTTATAAAATGCATGGTGAATTTGCGTAAAACGCCTCTTTCAAGTTAGTTTTTTTTCTATCACTGCTAGTATTATGGCAGGGAGAAAGATTGCGAAACTATTGTAGCCATGCAATCAAGAGGTCCATGGTTCGAATCCTGCCAGGTGCTCTGCAGTCTGTAGTAGAAAACTGCTCTACGAACAGTAAGGTTTAGGTGCAATTCTAAACTGAATTTCAGTGCAGTTCCACCCATGGTTCGCTAGTTCCAGCTCATGCTCGCAGGTTTCACTGAAATGCATAGCTACAATAGTGTTGCAGGTTTTTTCCCTGCATTAAAACTTGAGAGGGATGTTAAACCCAAAAGCACCTGTACACAAAGTTTCAATTTTAATTCAGCATTTTGCTTCATAGAAGGATAGGAAAAAATATTTTTGAGTGTGGCCCAATTAAACCTTATTTGGAGACACCAATGGAAATGAGTTTTTGAAAATAACAGCTGAAATACATGGAATTAAGATTCCAGGGTGGTAATCTATGATTAAATTACGCTTGTGACGTCATCCTATTGTTCTCTCACTCCATTATTTTTCAGTAATGGAGCATTGTATTTTACATCAAATTTTTCACTTCAAATTTCATTTTTTTAGATATTTTAAATTATGTTTTTGAAAAGGCATTAAGTTGAGTGTAATTTAAGTCGGTTAATATCCTCGTAACTCTCCATTCCTAAAACATAATTAACCTATACATAAAACTAAGAGTTCGGACTGACCCAAAACCTTCCCTTACCTATCTATTATTTAATATCCCTATCAGGTAAGGAATGTGCAAAGCTTCTAATCTAGACCCTTAGGTTTGTCAAAATTGTAGCTTAGGCCTAGAAAAAAAGGTAATTTGTTTCTGGTTTCTGCCAGCGTCAGTTTCAAATCCCCACATCAAGCCTTTTTTTCAAGATGTTGACAAGGTAAAAATTGAGTGCCTTCAAAGACACAGTGAAAAAGTTACTCAAAAGTTTTATGTATTTTTTTGGATTGCACTTTCAGATTTAATTTTAAATTGTTTTAGCATTTAAGTATTGTTAAGTAACATACCCTATATTGTTAACTCCTTCAGAGATTCCATACTGTCTTATCATGCAGGGTTGTGTTTCTCATTTCCCTGTCCTCCTTACTAGGCAGGAGGTTCTCATTACCCTTGTCCTTACTGTAACATTTTCAGCATATACACTACACACACACACACGCACACACATACACACATACACACATACATACATACACACACACCCACAAGCATTCATACATTGATTCATACATACATGCATACACACCATAACATTACATTACATAGCATAGCATAGCATAGCATAGCTTAGCTTAGCATAGCATAGCATAGCATAGCATTGCATGTATATTATGTTATAGAATATTTTTTCCCTATCGTTTACCTCGGTCCGATAATGATAAACATGCTCGGCAGAGCCTCACATGTTTATCAGTATCGTACCTCGCGAAGAACTTTTCCCTCCGTCAGTGGATATACAATATCCATATCTGACCTCTAAAGTGGACACATTGTTTACACACACTTTAATTAAACTGTAATTATACAACAATCTGACTACATAAATGTGATAATGTGAATAGTGTTTATTGAAGTCAATTGATATCATGGAAAATGTTGTAGTTTTCAAAGAATAAGCGGGCCTTATTGTGTATGGCAAATAGCGACCCAGCACTCGGCGTAAGCTGTGATATCGCCCTCTCGCTGCCGCTCGAGGGGCGATATCACAGCTAACGCCTCGTGCTGAGGTCGCTATTTCACCCATAATACTATTTATATGATTTTGAATTTCATGCTCACTTAAATGTAACACGAATTCCTTAACAGGCAATAAAGAATTATTTTATCTTATATATTATTACCGCGAAAACAGGGGACGTGAGGGCTATTGACAAAATAAATTCTATAAACTTTAAGCACGATATAGACATAGGCCGGCAATAATATCCGTACCACGAATTTTATCTGTTATTTCCTTTAAAGTCAATAAATAGCTGTAAGTTATCAGCCCAGTTAATATGCACCGTCGGTCTCCACCACAAGCAATTGCTCATATAGTATATATCACTGTGTATAACCGTACACCGGAACTAGCGAGGTGTACGGCGGAAATGTTGCTAGCGAGGATCGTGATCGCAAACGGGATCACTTAAAAAGCAATCATCGCCGTTTCATTAACTTTTTCTATGTTATTATCATGTCAATAGCTTTCCGAGACATAACTATTTAATGTCATATCCTGTTCATAGTCAGAGATAGCACATATATTACTTACAACAGCATTACTCGCAACTGTCATTGTTACTGTCCCTTGGATACAGAATGACAAGCACATATGGCGAAAGTTTTGATGGCAGTCACGTAGCGGATAATCGCTGTCTGGAGCTAGCACTGCTAAGAGTTTATAGTGACGTATTTAGAGTTATCTCCCCTTGCCGACAACAATGCCCCCGTGACTGAAGGCAGGGCAACTACCGGAGAGACAATCGGAGGGAAGGCGCCCTGACTTGGAGGTTGTTTGCAGTGTTATTGGTCATCCTCCAAACAGGGATTTGCGCATGTCCGGGCCAGGCTTACAGTAAGCAGTACGAAGGAGGAAGTCCGGTGTTGCGTAGACCGCCTGCGTGGAGGATGGTTATTGGTTTGAAATTTAGCACTGTGAGGAGTTTGATATGGAAAACTCCTCACAGTGCTGTTGCGTCTCTCAATGTATACTCTCTCAAAAAAGAAACGCAAATGTATTTTTTCATAGAACTTATTGCTTCATCTTCAATACCAAATTATGTCACATGATTTTAATGGAATGAAAGAGAAAATGTACATATATATAGACAAGGGTAAGCCTTGACGAAAACACTAGTTTGTTTGCTTCCGTATTTTAATTATTATCCGCAAAATGGCGTTGAAGTCGGTCTAAGGAATTCCTGCCACTTCTTGCTCGAAATCCCTTTGGATGCAATTTTTTAATGCAATTCTTCCCAACTCTGCAATATCATGTCACATTATTTTCTACTCGCTGTTATTGACGTCTAAGGAATTTCAGATATTTCTAAAAATTCTTGCTTGAAATCCCTTTGGATGATTTTTTTAAATGCAATTCTTCCCCACTCTGTAATGTAATGTCACATTATTTTCTACTCGCTGTTATTGACGAATTTTTGTGTTATTACTGAACAAAAGACAAGATCTTGATTTAAAACGCCACTTCATACGATTGTGTTCTTTGAAGCAATCAAAACCAGGGGAGATGACTGGCCTTCATGGTTAAAATTAATATCCACTTCATGCAAACGCTTTCGTAAAGTTTGGTGGATTTTTTAAAACAACTCTGAAGTTTTTAAGATGTTAACTTTGTTTATATTTCATCTATTGAAAGATGCAATTGATGTAATGTGCTATAAATCACCAGATTGATGTTTTGTTTGCAAATGTTGTTGTAATAATAGGCGTTTTCAATAACCTGATTCTCTGTGGTAAGAATGAAAAATAAATTGTGACCTGGATTTAGGGATTTTTGGTTTTGGTGGCAACTCCCTAAGCAAAGATAACACATTTGAGATGTTTTATGATACGGACATCCCCCTAGCGAGAGGCTTGGCAGGTCATCGTCCCGCTTCGGTGATTCCAAAAAGGTTTGGGTGGATCTCCGGCGGCGTTCATTAAAACGATACCCACTTTGTTGTATACTGTCCTCTTTAAAGGGGCAATAGCACGTTTTTAGGGGAAATATAAGGTGATGTCAGGAAAATGAAAATTAATGGTTCCAATTGTAAGACAACGTATTTAAACTAAATGGAACAGTAATAATTCAAATATATAATGTAAATTTTACCCATGCGATTCCTTTTTCTTACAAAAAAATAATTAAAGGTGTTCACACAAAATAGCCGCCAGTGGATTTTATGTGAATCTTCATACGTTGTCCTCTGACTATGGATGATTGGCTTGTGTAATGAAATTTTTGACACTGTCAAAGAAATACATTTAGTATTAACTTACAATTATCAGTGAAAATTTAAAAAATAAAAAATAACCAAAAACGTGCTACTGCCCCTTTATGGTTTTTTAAATATTGTTTTATTTGTTTTTATTCTAGCTAACAATTCTCAAAATCACCTATGCGTTTCTTTTTTGGGCAAGTATATCGCTCAATGATGGACAATCACCACTAGCTTGGAACTAGGTTGATTCCATATCTGTAAATCGTGACCACTGAAATCGTCATTCTTCAAAAAAAGTGAAATTATAGCAATTCCAAAATAGTGCAATACAGATTGTAACAATTGTAACAGCTTTTACTTAATTTGCCCGATTTTGCTGCATGTGTCTCGGGCAATGATCTGTATAATCTAGGTGTCATTTGGTGTCCCCTTATTTGCAGTTATCAAGTTATTCAATAAGCGTACCCTAAGTGGTACAATTGATCCCGCCGTTTAGGCAATTGTAACAGTAAGATGGGACATTTGTAACACATACGTAGCATACCAGTTTAAGTAAACCTTGCTTCCACAATACTCGCTATTGAGTCTAGCAAGATACATTAACGAGTCACGTCAGCCGATCTATCGAACGGACCAATCAGGGATCGTCTTATCAAGCCGCAAAAGAATGCATTCGCACAGATAACGTTGGAGGGTCATAGGTCGGCTAAAGGTCGGCTGACGCGAACCGCTACTACATCTTGCTAGACTCAATATCGGGAATGAGGCTAGGGTTAAAATTTCATGCACCTCAGAGCGAGTTCAACCTTAGAATGTTGAAATATATAATTATCTTCAGCTGAGGTACAATGATAAACATTTAATGTCTGGGGTCATTTACATTTCCAACAATTGTATTTATTATTGTATTTATTTGTTGTTAATTCCATAAGTTGGCAATCTTCATATCTAATTCCATTTTTGATTTTCAATCGTGACAAATTATATAATCATTCTGTGAAAATGTATTCACCAAATTGAAAAGAACATTGGAAAGGTGAAACTGTCTTACATTCACAGTTAACTGTTAAAAGCACAGAGGTTCGAATTTTTTTTCAAACTTTTGCACTCATATATCGTTTTCATATGTTGAGATAAACCTACATTTCAAATTTGAAAGAAATCGGTCAAAAAATAAACATTTTAGCGTAATTCCTATCTGTTATTCTATTTTTCTTCTTTTAGAGGCATTTTAGAAGTTGGGATGACAATAATGCTGAGGAATATATGGATGACAACTTCTTTGTTCATTGTATGCGACGTTTCGACACAGATTCTTGTGTCGTTCTCGAGGAATATATGGATGACAACTTCTTTGTTCATTGTATGCGACGTTTCGACACAGATTCTTGTGTCGTTCTCGAGGAATATATGGATGACAACTTCTTTGTTCATTGTATGCGACGTTTCGACACAGATTCTTGTGTCGTTCTCTGCTTGAGAACGACACAAGAATCTGTGTCGAAACGTCGCATACAATGAACAAAGAAGTTGTCATCCATATATTCCTCAGCATTATTGTAATTCTATTGTTTAAACACTGTGTCACAATAATTGTCCCCCAATATTGAGGGTAATTCTGTTTTAAGACAACAAGTTAAATTTCCACATTGTGATATGACAGTATATGTTCGTGTTTTTCTTTTTTTTAAATAGTTTATTACTTTTTATTTTTGTTGCAATTTAGGTTGCGCAAGTAAAGATGTAATATAAAAAAACACATCAACATCATTTACATCAACAACTTGTTACACATATGTTTATAAACTATAGCTAGAATGTCATTAGCAATGACTTTAGATTTAGCTAAGAAATAATAGTTGGCAATCTCTGCTTGGACCGCTCGGAACTCTGGCACAGAGTGTCTTATTCTATGGTAAATAATTATCCTTTTGATCAATATTGATCATCCTGCTACATTAGCCTACATGTCTCCGCTAATGCTACAACCTATCCCCTTTCGGCGATAGCGGCAAACTAGTTTCTTGGCTTCGTTCCGCGTGCTCCCGTCACCTCGTGATTCAAATTAACCAATAGGAGGGTTATTAGATATTAAATCTTATTCTCATTGCAGTCTCCTGCTAAGCTCCAAATCGTGCGCTCTTAGCTTTCCACGTGCGACATCACTAGACAACAGTGTATGGAGTTCGAAATAGTTTGACTGAAAACAGACAGGCTATAAATAGCGCTGAGCAACCACCCGTCAGCGATACGACAGAAGACTATAGGAGGATATCAGGGGATAGATAGGTTGTAGCATAAGTGGAGACATATACGCTGATGTAGCAGGATGAATATTGAAAGGCCTATATATAGCACTATTTGTATATCCTACGAGGATAATAATATCCTGAAAGTTTATCCAATTATCTGCTTCGTTCTACAGCCAGTGTTTCAGTTTGATTAAAATCGAGATTACCATTGGGCATGGACAAATTACATATACATGTAGATGACAAATGTTTTTTTACAGTTGCTATACAGGTTAGTATTTGTATCATAGTCCTTCATGTAGCTCTCAACTTTGATAAACTGCAAATGCTAAATGACAGGAAAAGACTTAAATAAATGTTAAAGATATACAGAGATTGAAAGGGTCATAAACCTTGTAACTGATTAAAAAAACATGCTTAAGTCAAACACGTTTTTTTTCTCAAAGTTATGAACAAACCCACTATCAATTTAAGGTTTAACGGGAATATTGAAAGAGCCATAAGGTGACGTCACACAATTACTACTACTACTACTGCTGCTGCTGCTGCTACTACTATTAATACTTCTGCTGCTGCTACTACTACTACATTTATTACTGCTGCTACTACTATTACTACTACTACTACTACTGCTGCTGCTGCTGATACTACTACAACTACTGCTGCTGCTGCTGCTACTACTGCTGCTACTACTACTGCTACTACTGCTGCTGCTACTACTACTGCTGCTACTACTACTGCTACTACTGCTGCTACTACTATAACTACTCCTACAACTACTACTACTACTACTGCTACTACTGCTGCTGCTGCTGCTGCTACTACTACTACTACTGCTATTTCTACTACTACTATTACTGCTACTACAACTACTACTACTACTACTACTACTGCTGCTGCTACTACCACTACTACTGCTATTTCTACTACTACTACTACTACTACTGCTGCTGCTACTACTACTACTACTGCTACTACTACTACTACTACTACTACTACTACTACTACTACTTCTGCTGCTGCTGCTTAAACCATTGTATATCATTTAAACGGAAAGAGTGACGTGAAGGTTTTTAAAATATAAGTTACAAAAACTGTGGACCTTTTTTTTCTCTCTCTCATCATTGTCATCCATCTTGTAATACAATAGTCATCCTGGTATTTTAAACTGGGTTGATTTGGGGAGACAGGGGGGAAATTCTCCATGCCTTGAATGGGTTCACTGAAGCTTGACTTAGCTATCCCGGCAAAAACTCTGACAGCAGTATCAGTTTTCGGTTTACAAGGACTGGAGTGTTTTTATCTGTGTTAAAAAAACTCGAGGATATCTTGCGGGAGTGATTTGGACAGTTTTCCAGAATCTTTGGATTCATTCTTTCAGGTAGGATTCTTTGAACTTCGTCGTCGTTGTTAGGGATTACCTAAATGCAAGGTAAAGCTTTTACAAGCGATGGTCAGGTTTTGTTCAGAACATTTTCAGAACCCCGCTGTTTTTGTTAAGGATGTTCGCTCCTCAAATTTATAGTATCAAACTTTTTTTCTAACTTATATTTTTTAAAAGATCAAAGTATATGATTGAAAAATCAGCATTAAAAAATAGGGGGTAGTGTGGGTTTTTTCGAGATATGACGCCTGTAAGATAGTGGAGTGAAGTACAATTTTAACATGGGAGTCTATGGGAAAATGAGAAAAAAAACTGCTTATAACTTTAAAATACTACATTTCTAGTATTAAACTTTTTTTCCTTTTGTGATATGTTACAAAGTTCATGTTACCCTACCGAAATCAATGAAAAAATATATATGGTAGTGTGGGTTCTTTTAAGCTTTGACACAAAATGTACCTGAAACCCCCCCCCCCCCCCCTTTTTAGTCACATTTAGGCCATTTATGCTGTTTAAGCACTTTTTAGAGGCTCTAAAGTCACATTTTCTTTATTTCATTTGTTTTTTTAAAGTATGTAGATGATGTAGAATATCATGAAGTAAATAAAGATGAGAAAAAATCTTTACTTAAACATATTTCATTTTTAAAGGTTAACAGTTATGACGGACATCCTTAAATGCGTTTTATCTGCAACTCGCATTTAAGAAATCTTGTTTTGCATCACAGCAAATTGACAACAATAAACATCTAAGTATATTACATATATAAAAAATTATCCGCTCCCCTTAACAAGAACTACTACTTAAAGTATAGAGGAAGGTCATTCTGGTCAATATCTTATATTCTTTTAAATATTGATGTTTGGCATTTTAATAATAATAATAATAATAATATCACTTTATTGATAAGGTACAAGTACATGGGAAATTCTTTTTGTCTCGACAGTGTGTATCAGTGCAGTATAATGACAATAAACAGGTAAATTACGTGAATTCTGATCGAAAACCGGACAATGGCTCTAAAGTAGTTGAAGGGGTTAGGATGACAACGTGGTTAATAATAATAACACTTTATTGTCCTAAGTACAAGGAAATTCGGATTGTGCCGAAGCACCCGGCAGCCACAGTGCAGCGCCAGTTAATGCGTTGTTCTGCCTTTACAATGCTGAGTGTCAAGCAAGACAGCAACAACTCCCACCTTTTAACGTATTTTGGTATGACGCGACCGGTGTATCAGCCTCAAATGACTCTAGGCAAAAGATGACTCTAGAGTTATCTCAGGCTGGTCTCAGATAACTCTAGAGTCATCTGAACCTAGCCCGAAATAACTCTAGAGTGCTCTTGGCCTAGTCTAAAAAAACTCTAGAGTCATATGGGCCCAGGGAAACGCCCAGTCTCAAATGACTCTATCCAGGCTCAAATGACTCTACCTCATATTCAACAATTTTCGAACTTGATCAACGAATCTATGATAGAGTCATTTCGGGCTAGCCTCAGATAACTCTAGGAGTGAATCAACTAAGCTTTACAGAACTCGTTACTCCTAATACCTTTATAGGGATTTTTTTACCTTTAAGGTCAGAGATCAAGGTCATGAGATAAAAGAATCCCCTAAGCATGGTGTTTTGTGCTCACATTGGTTTATATCAAATATGGAAGACGACAACAATTTTGAAAAGGTTTTCGTGAAATCAAAGCCCCACTTTATCCTCAGCTTGTATATCTGCTTGTTATCATTTTAAAGCTTCACCCAGCAGTCCTTCAGTGCAATAAGCCATTTTTATTCCGACCAAGGATTTTAAAAACAACCACAGGACAAGTGATCTTTTGAATGAAACATTTATTACAAAACCTAAAAAATTACTGCTTTATAAGACTAGTTAGTGAGAGAAAACATATCATTAACATATTCTAAATTAGAAAAAAATAAGAGAAGTCAACTAATCAATAACTGCACAACATGTATTTTGTGTATATGTAACTCTGTATGTGTGTGTGTGTGTGTGTGTGCGGGATGTATGTGTGTATGTGTGTGTGTATGTACACTGTACATATATTGTTACATGCATATAAGTTATGTACATATATATGTCTGTGTGTACGTATGTATGTATTACGTTTACAATGCAGATTCTAATTATATTGTTTTATTGTGAATGTGTCTGACTACAGTGTCAGGTCTAATTTATACTTTTATATATATATATCAACTATCATGTGAATGTCTGTCTGTATAACTGTTGATACTTTTATATACAATTCTCTCTCTCAATCATGATATTTTCAACCTACTATACAGCATTGCTATAAGCCCATTTTAAAGGGCAGTAGCACGTTTTTTGATAATTCCATATTTTCAATTTTCACTGATAATTATAAGTTAATACTAAATGTATTTTTTTTGACATTGTCAAAAATCTCATAACACAAGCCAATCATCCATAGTCAGATGACAAAGTATGAAAATTAACATTAAATCCATTGGCAGCCATTTTGTGTGAACACCTTTAATTCATTTTGTGTAAGAAAACTGAACCGCATGGATAAACTTTACGTTATATATTTCAATTATCACTGCTCCATTTAGTTTAAATACATTGTCAGCCTACGGGGCCGCTGTCAGACCTAATTGAGAGGTCCTTGTATCTTTAAAAAGGTTCATTCCACAAGTGTCACATCTTTCTGTTTCATATCCGATGAGTGCGCGGAAAAATGGCATATTACGGAAATATTGATAGAATGATGTCAAATTCTAGTTTGTGAAGTCATGCATTGATTACGATACAAATTGAATGTATAACAGTCGAAGGGTTGTCATATACTTTTTACTCGTACAAGTCTGTATAAAACATTCGCTATCGCTCATTTTCTGGAAATCAATCTCCACATGTGTTGCGTAAAAGTCGTATGAATCACGTCCTTTGATATCTATCCTTCTAAATTCCTTAGTTTTGTTCCATTTGCATTGTCAAGTAAATATGAAACGATGAATATATCTGAAATCATTGAATGGGGAATGCAATTGTCTAAAAAGATGAAATATGCTACTAAGGTAAGAAAGGTTTATTCAATCGATCATTCGGTAACATATTTGGCTTTAACGTAGACCATCAACGAATGTAATAACGCGTAGCCTGGCAATGTGGGAAACAGATGTACAAAATTAATGAATGAGTAATTCAGGAAAACGACTATGTTAATGATGCGATTCATCAATATACATAAGCATATAGAAAATAACGCATCTAATTTATCCTGATGCCAATTATTATGAAGGAGAAGTGAAGTTTAAAAATACACATCAAGAATAAATACAAAAGCCATGAATATAAAAACTGATTTAAATGATATAACCATTCACCCAATATGCTCTCATACAATTGGTTAGTGTTTGTCTTAGAATATACTGATGGAACGACATTGAACTAAAACAAAAAAGTCATCAAAAGGCTACATCCCCAGGTCTTAAACTATCATAAAAAGTTCGTGAATGATGGCTACACCAAAAGATTTATTATGCATACGTCTTGAGTATTGGTTACACTGATATAGATAGACTCATTTGGCTCTAGAGTGTTTTGGGGGCTAGGCCCATTTGAGTCACAGGAACCCGATATCGTAAATAAAATGTAGGTAAAACGTGGGTAAGAAAGACCCGTCCCCTTTATTACCTACATTTTAGAGGGGACGGGTCTTTCATACCCACGTTTTAACTACATTTTATTAACGATACCGGATTCATGTGATTTGACTCCTTTCGGGTTAGGCTCATTCACTTGAAAATGTTTAAGATTAGTCTTTAATGTACCGACATAGTCCCATTACATTTTAAATTGCCTGTTTCACGTATCTGAAGTCCTTTTGAAACAAATATTTTTTCATATGAATTTTTTTATCTTTCACCTGACACATAATTGGTCACGTGGTGTCGGCGCCATCTTGAATATTTGCAACAAATGATAAAATCTGAAATCTAAAACACTAGCTGGCAAATGCTTGTACTCTGGAGGTTAATCTTACGCATAATGCAATCTCTCAAACGTGACCCAGACCATCAAAAAATATAGACCATAGTGACCACAGTGTTTCTAATTTTATCATCAGCTGATATCAGAAAGAATGTAGAACATGTGAAACTTCAAAATAAGTAGAGGATATTATACGAGTGCCTATGACGTACTATGTTTACGACACGCGTGGCTGAATATTAGAATATTTCGAGCGAGAGCGAGTGTTCTTTATACTTATTACGGCAAACCTCTATTTTTCAGAATAGGAGGACTAGCCGGCGGTCTGTAAAGATTATTGCGTCATATGTAACCATGACGTCAAAGCATTGTTTATAATGTGACCTCTGTGATGTGATATGTAAAAATATAGTCGCAAAAGACAAGGCTTCAGCGCTCCATGGTGACGATATGGGTAATTATTATATGATTGGCGGTGAAATACCAAGATCTATCAATGACAGTAAACCGTGTTATCAGTCATTTGTGACAATAACAATGGAACGTGTTATCAGTCACTAGTGACTGATAACAACAATGGCCTGACGTCATCGAACAATGCTCTGACGCAATGACACGCTCATGACGTCATATTGTTGCTTTGGTGACGGGCTCTCTGTGGAGCCGACTCAACGTAAATGCACTTCAATTTTGTTAGAAATACAACGATCAAATCTTAAAATAAATAGAACATTTGTGTTTTCTTGACAAATACCATGTTTATCTGATCGAGTGAGGATGAAAGTTTATATTTTCACGAGTGGCGCAGCCACGAGTTCAGTCAAGAGCTGTAGTTTGAAGTCATCAGTGACGTCACGTACGCGTGTTAACTGTAGCAACATGAGAAAATGTAAAAATATAGAAACTGTCGGAAAGACAATACACAAATTTCAATACAATGAAGAATAAACATTAACGTAAACTTGATTTTAATCCAAGTTAAACCGTTTCAATTCAATTCAGCCGTAAACATACCCCGTCTGTCAAACCAGTTTTATCTATGGACAATACACATATTATTGACGTTTCATCTCATAAACATCTAGGATTAATCCTACAGCAGGATTGCATGTGACACAACCATGTTGATAGTATTATCAAAAAGGTAAATTGCCTTAGAAGTTTTAAATATCGCCTTAAACGTAAAATCCTTCAGACCATGTTTAAATCATTTATTTTACCAGTTTTCGATTATTCATGTCACATCTGGGATAATTGTACAAACGAGTAGTCTATTCTTCTAGAAAAACTTAACCTGGACGCAATTAGAACTCTTTGCGGTGCTGTTCGTGGAACAAGCCACGAAAAACTATATTCAGAAACTAATATAACTTCTTTAGAAAAACGCAGACATCGTCAAAAATTGTATGTCTTTTATAAGATGGGAAATAAACTAGTACTAGTATTTATCAAACCTAATACCCGACAGAGTGTCTCGCGCAAGTCGATATAATTTAAGAAACTACTCCGACCTACAAACCGTAAAATGCAACACAGCTAATTACTCTAAATCGTTTCTACCAGACACAGTCAATATCAGAAATTCCCTCCCCTTGGATGTGGTCTAGCTCTCTTGAAGAATTCAAAAGAAATTTAAAAGAAACCAATACATGTAACAAAACGATTCAATTCAATTTATTTCATGGGTCAAGATTCTGTCAGATAATCCACTCCCGCCTTAGGCTTGGCTGCATTGACTTACTTACACGGTGATATAATCGCCAGATATATACGTGGAAATCTAAGAGCGCGATATTTGGAGCTTAGCGGGAGACTGCAATGAGAATCGGATTTATTATCTAATAGCACTCCTATTGGTTAATTTGAATCACGAGGTGAGCACGCGGAACGAAGCCATGAAACTAGTTTGCCGCTATCGCTGAAAGGGCATCATTTGATTGGCTTGCTATATATAGCGATACGACAGAAGACTATAGGATGATATCAGGGGATAGGTTGTAGCATTAGCGGAGACATATACGCTGATGTAGGGGGATGGTCAGTTTGTTGATAGATCATATAACTAGTATCTATGTACCTACCTTTCGCCCAGCTTCTGAAATTGACACGCGTCATTGTCCGTTTTGTATCGAATCACGACTACCATCCTACAAATAGGCAATTAATATCCCCTGCAAACTGTCAAAACTTCACGATCAACACTTTTGACAAAGTTTTGCAATATTATCAAACCAATTGATATCAAGTCATATTTATTGAAATACCTTGTATGGAAGCACAGTTAAAGTTTGACAGTTATACAATTTAAACTTGCAATAATTTTCTTGTATGTAGATTAATTAAGTGAAAAGTTGGTTATCTCCCCTTTTATGCATTCTGTCAACCAGGCGACTTCGAAGTCAAGCGAGAGAAATACAGTCGCCTGATTGACAGGATGCTTTTATGTTGATTGGTTGGTTATTTTAAGAAAGGATCGATAAATAAGAAGTACCGTATTTCCTCGAATGCAACCTCGGGGTTCTATTTCGTTCAGTACTCCCTTACCCCCCGGGTTATATTCGAGGCCCGGGTTATAATGGAGGCCGGGTTGTATTTCTTCAGGTCTGAATTGACGTTTCAAAATCTTCTAGGAATGGCGTTTTCATGGAAAATTATTGATCTAGTTCTACATATCTCGTGACATTTCTGTTTATATTCATTCTTTTATCAAAATCTGTATCAATCCCTGCAATATACGGTTTCCGTTAAGACAAGTATATACTATCGACATATTATACCAGTTTTCATGTTAGACCCGGGTTCTATTCGAGACCCCGGGTTCTATTCGAGACCCGGGTTGTATTAATGTCAGCACCCCCTTACCCCCGGGTTATATTCGAGGCCCGGGTTGTATAATGTCAGCACCCCCTTATACCCCCCCGGGTTATATTCGAGGCCCGGGTTGTAATGGAGGCCCGGGTTGTATTAGAGGAAATACGGTACCTTGCTTCAAACTTCTATCATTTTTCGTTCTTAGTAGTGTGGCGTAGATATATGTGTTGTATTTAAATATCATCAAGTTGCCTTTAATTTCCTATGGTCCAAGGGAGACAACTGTTTATATCTTTAGGCTTATGTCATAATTATCCCCCTTGGTGGCGTATTGCCTCATATTGTTTGGACATTAGAGTTATTTCCCCTTAGAAAAAGATCAATAAAATGGCGTCAACGTCGACGATCATGTTATGTCTTCTATGAAGAATATTAGTTTATTTATAACCCTTTATTGGGCCAGTAACATCCACATCACAGAAGAATGATGGTAAAAGGTGGACAAGTTTGTTTTGGACGGCATTTTCACGTTTCTAAAGTTAAGACAAGACCGGTCACGCCTGACTGGCGGCTAAAATATTCAGGAACAGATCTCCGGGGTCACTTCACTTGTCTCACATCTATCGGTCCGAGTTTAGATTCGTATCGTCACGGTCCAAAGAACACGGTTAGTTGCCACTGCAGACAGACAGACAGACAGACAATTTTATTAATGTCTCACTCGTTACATGATTATAAAATATAAAACGACCAGTCGCTCAGCGACTTACGAGAGACAATAAAACAAAGTATACATATACTAAAACATTGAAGATAAGATATACATTTGATATATACATTTATTATATGATCAGTGATGAAATACTGGGTTTTATCAGTGAAATTAACTGTCTATCAGGCAACAGTGAAGATACATTATATTTTCACTGGTCAGGTGCCGGAACTACTTTCAGCCATGTGAACTGATCTTAGATATGATTTATGGAAAACAATAAGTGATGCAGATCCCTCTTTTTGTAATCGTTCACCAGTTGAACAGCTGTGTTATTTAGTTAATAGCCAGTTTGTTACTCCTCTCTATGCACTAATTAATTTAATGTTTCAACGACGAAGAGATTTCATACCACCATAAAACATTTTACCCCATTTATTGTACTTTTTAAAAATATCATATTTTAATATTTTATTGTAACACTATGTCAACTTGTGTTTCATAGGCCGTTCGGCCGGATTTTTTTTAAAAACATTTCTTATATTATGCAGTACGATGTAAAACAACATGTGACACATAAATAAAATATATTTCTTCTTCTTCTTCTTCTTCTTCTTCTTCTTAGAAAATAATGGAGCCGTGTAACACGTGTAAAGTGAATACAATAAAAAGATGTCAAATGTCTCATCAAAATGGTATATGCCCCAAAACGATTACAATAAATCTTTTCAATAATCAAATCATTTAATGTTAACAAGATTCATGAACATTTTCACTCGGATATTGAGTTTAAAAAGGTCTAGTAGAGGGTCGCGTCAGTCGACCTTTCTGTAACCTATGACCCTCCAACGTTATACGTGCAAAGGCGGACTATTGCAGCTTGGTAAGATGAGTTCTGGTTGGTCAATTCGATACGCGAGCTGACGAGACCCTCTACTAGATCTTTCTAGACTCAATATCGGAGCGAAACGGATAATATTGAGGTTAGATTCACTTAGACTGTCAAGCCAGCCATCTTGCCTGTTTTTTCAGTGATATCAGAATATATGAGCGGCCTTTAATCTTACCCTAAGACCTTTTAGAAAGCAGATAAAATATTTACGTTGAAAGAGGTTAAAGATGCTGTATCATACTTGCAAGCGGTTCAGGATGAAACTTAGCTATTGAGAAATGAAATACATCACTTTGTAGAACAATCTTTCGTCGAAATTTTGATATCATATTTAGATTGTTTAATCAACAATAACATACTTATTTCGACGCTTCAATCACAGTACCCCTCTTAGAAAGGGCATGTCATTTTGTGAACCCGCTTTCGGTGACGTAATCATTATGCTTGTACCGTGTCTCAACTACCGTAATTGCGTTCGATAGGTATCAACTTTGACAGCAACGAATACCTAATTCGGAGAAAAGGAATATAAAATCTAGTTGAGCGCGACAAAGACGGTTTTCAAGCGTACATTTAGAAACCGGAAGTTGTGAAATGGTCACACTTGATTCGCCCTTATGTCGACTGCCGTTTCGGTATTATTTGGTAAATTATCTCCTATTTGATGACTTTTGGTCCGATTTTCTCAAGGTTGGTCGCTAAATTTTTCTAAAAATACAACGTATACATTAAAAATACTTAAAAAATTATTGCACTATGATATAGCATCTTTAAAGAGACACAGAGTATGCTGATAGGATCACATATGTAAAATTTTGAAATCGATGTTATTACATCGGGAACCACTTACTGTTTCTGAAAATAATAAGTTAAAGGTCAATCAGTACATTAGAGCGAAAATACGGCCATTCAAAGTCGGGATTTTGATCGAAAACGGGACAATGCGGCTCAAGTGGCGCGCGCAAATTCGCCAAACGTAATTTTGAGACCTTGTCATAAGCTGACAGGAAGATATATTCGATAGTGTTAATTAGGTATTGTAACTAATATCGAAACATAATAATGCATGTTTATGTGCATTGAAAATAACGAGAGATACAGGATTAACGTATATACATATATACAAGAGTACAGAGGGGTAAATAGAGACAAAGTCACAATCTGATTTTGGTATAAGCTTTAAGAGAACATGTTCCTAATTATCGAATCTTCCAGAGAGTGATATATATTAATGAACTTCTCGAAAAATCATAATATTTTCATTGTAAGAAAGGTCTGTACGGCCATTTAATAATAAGTCAACATTTACAATTACTCTTTTATTGAATATTTTGCTAATATTACAAAATATCTTTTATTGGAATATCTAGTACATTCCATGAAAAAATGATTAGTGTTTTCAAAATCAGCTTTGCAATTGCATCCCGGGTTGTCTACAAGTCCAATTTTATAAAGATCACCATTTAATCTACTATTTGAGTAACTGTGTATGAATTTTATTGGTTTTTCTTTTACCAAATGAGAAATACGCGGGTGCTTAAAACTCACGTTGTGATATATAAGTTTTGAAACTTTGAATGGAATCAGCTTCTCTTATGTGCATTGGAATGTTATTCCAGAGTTGTGAACATGATGGGAAAAAGGATTGACTGTAAAGAGATGTGCGTGCGTGGGACAGAGAGAGATCTCGCAAGTTTCAAAGGTTGCAATTGGTTTTAGTTTCAACAGCTCGGGGCATGAGATCACAAAGGTACGCTGGGGCATTGTTGTTGTATGTTTAGGAAGACCGGTTACTATTCTAGCCGCCTCAAACTGGACCTTTTCAATGTTATCTGATAAATCTAACGAACAGCCATCCCACAGTTCACAAGCGTATTCAAGATGGGGTCTTACAAACACTATACATGTATATATCTTATTAAGTGTGTCTCTGTTTAACATAAACTTTAGTTTTCTCATAGATGAAACCATTGAGGAAGTTGTTTTTACAATACTTTCAATATGGTTGTTCCATTGACAATCGGATCCAAATATTATCCCAAGATGTTTGTGAGAATTTTTAAAACATACATTCTGATTTTCCAAAGTTAAGTTTAAAATTGCTTTTTTATTTTTTAAACTAAATAGAACAGCTTCTGTTTTGCTGGGGTTATAAGCCACAAGCCATCGTTTAGCCCAACATGATAACGCTTGGAGATTCTTATTTAGGGCATCTTGCATAAGCTTGTGATCAATTGATGATATCCCCATTGATGTATCGTCAGCAAACAAGCGTGCAGCACAATCTAATTCATCTGCGATATCATTTACATACACGATGAATAGGAAGGGGCCCAGGACTGATCCCTGCGGAGATATAGATAGTATTATATGAGTATTTTCATACCACATTCGGTATCAGCCCGAGACCCTAAGCTTTAATATTGGTCGAGGGCTGATACCGAATGTGATATGAAATTACCCATGTAACAAACATAACTGATTCCACTATTGATTTCAAAAGTTTATGACTTATGCGATCAGGTCCACTCGCTTTGTTTACCTGCAAGCAATTAATGATATCAGCAATTTCACGTTCGTTTACCACGATATGATCAAGTGTACTGGTTGTACGCAATTTACAGGAAGGGAGGGCCTTATTTGTATCATCTATCTCGCATATTGACGAAAAGTATGAATTTAATGCTTCTGCTTTGTTAAAGGCTGAGAAAATACTTGGGGAATTTTCCGTTTCATTTCGTAATGAAGGAATAGGATTCATACTTCCTGATTCTTTGATAAGGTTCCTTAATAATTTCCAAAAAGATGGTTTGTTTTCTTTGCTAATCTCAGTAATAAATTCATCAAGGTTCGAAAGGTACTGTTCCTTTGCATAACACTTCATGTTGTTTATTTTATTTCTTTGCTTTCGA
This sequence comes from Steromphala cineraria, assembly GCA_916613615.1. Lineage (NCBI taxonomy): Eukaryota > Metazoa > Mollusca > Gastropoda > Trochida > Trochidae > Steromphala > Steromphala cineraria. The sequence continues at coordinate 31,385,264 of OU744737.1, forward strand.
TACAATAATATATCCTCATTTCTATTTGTTCTTTAAGCCTTTTTTCTTAAACGATTGCGTTTTCGGGATTCTCGTCGTATTTCAGAGTTATACCATGGTTTGTCGTTTGGTCTAATTGTTACTTTTTTAGATGGTATACATTCCTGAATATATGTTCCTAGACGATCATAAAATATGCTAGTTGCTTCATCAATGTTTATCACGTTAGTTATCAGATTATTCCAATCTGTACAACTAATATAACTATTCAAAAGCTCATAATCACCTCGCTCATAACACCATACCTTTCTGGTATAACATTGAGACATTGAAATAGCTGTGTTTATGGCAACACATGTACCTCTGTGATCACTGATACCTGTTCTGAAATCATACACGCCACTGTCAAAAACATTGATGTCATTACTGATTAAAATAGGATCTAAAAGAGTTCATCTTGTTCTATTAATTGATACGTGTTGGATCCCTTATGACATTACATAATGCCTTTCTGTTCATAATTTCTCTCAAATGTGTAAGTTTATCCGATAAAAGATTTTCATTCAAGTCACCAACTATCACAATTTTAGACGAATAATCAAGTGAGTTTTCAATTGAAGTCTCTAATCTTTCCCAAAATTCTATGTTTTTGTCTGGTGGTCTATAAGCGGCACAGGATATATACTGAACATCTTTGAAAACGCACCACCTTTAATAGTTTGGTTTTCCAAGAGCATAAGCGAGCAATCCGTGTATATTGGCCATACGTTTGTAGATCAATGTTTGGTAAAGAAAAGAAACAAGAACAAATCAAACAAAACGGTGAAGTTTTATTTCAGTTGACCATGAAAGAAAGGTGGTGTCCAAATTGAAAGTCAGTAACGTGTATGATCACCGTTAACAGCAACACAGGCTGTGCACCGTCTCCTCATTGAGCGGATAAGCCTCTGAATAATGTTCTGAGGAATTCCATTCCACTCTTGTTGCAAAGCATTGTCACATTGATGTGCCAACCTGCAACATGCCCAAGGCGCGTTCTCGTTCCTCTGCTGACAATCTTGGCATTGCAAAATAAACTTTACTTTGACAGGTACAGCTGAAATGAGGATGATTTAATGCTGACGGTTATTTATACCCCGATTCAGCATGTTTTCCCGCATGCAATTTGTGCTGTTCCTGTGTGTTGTGCATGCATTTTGTTGTTTTCATTAATTTGTTCGATGATGTGTTCGGGCAATCCGTTCTCGGCTATATGTCGTTTTTTATGGTTTTTTGTGTTATTAGCAACATTTCCAACCTTCATTTATACTCTAAAAATAATAATATTACCATAATTCAAAATTTACAGATGGTGCGTTTTCAAAGATGTCCAGTATATTTGCAAGTCCAGTGATGAGATATGAACTTCAATCAGCATATTACATGTTTTGTAGCCTATCAAAACCAAATAAAATGTTAAGAAAGATTCTCTGTGTCACTTTAAAGATTTCGGGTGTAGTCTACAGAAACAAGATAAAGCGTACGAGCTGTGTAGCTGTACAGCTGCATACCATAAGTTTGTTCACCTGCTTGTGATCTTAGTGCAAATATCATGTAATTTGGGTTTAGTTTTGACGTTTATATATAACTCCAGGACCACTTACGGAAGATCATCAATTGTCCATGTGTAAAATAACCATTCCCAAACCATATTTCGGGATCGTCTTGTCACTGGTGCTGAATGTCAATATTTGGCATGGTTAAATAGACAAATTGGGTCATACTTGTGAAATTCGAATTTTCTTAAATTTCGATTAACATCCTCCATGTAAACTTTGGAGGAAAAAATCGGCAAAGAAACACATCTGAATAAGATCTAAAGCTGTAAATCACTTATGAAGGATTTTGTACAGCAAAATAGAAATCAGTGTTTTTTAAATTTTGATCCCTGGTCACTTTAATGACCTGCCAAATTTGTTACAGCTATCTGCTAGGTACGACATACGAATATGTCAACGCAAACTGAATCTTAACTTCTGCAGTGAAATTTCATCATTATCGGTTTCGTTTTCACAATGATATGATGTCTCAAAGACGTTACAAATTACAGGATATTTGCACTAGAAGACGAAGGTAAGTGAACAAACTTAAGATACGCAGCTGAAGTTGATATTTGCCTTGTCGGCTATCTTGTCTGTACTGTCCATGCTTTATGAGAACCCCGAGTTTCACTGTGTAAAACCTTTGTTGACCCACAGAGATGGTGAATTTGTATACACGATTCTATTTCACGCAACAATAGGAGTTATTCTTCTTGCTCGCTAGGGGCGCTGACGTCGTCCGCCATTGAGGTGCTGAAGATCGGCGTGATGATATCATGCCGAGTGAAGCCTCCACACAAAACATAAACGCGTAAGAAATGTCTACGAAGGCTGTCAAATCTAGGGGTCATCTCAATTTTTTGTATCTACGAAGGCTGTCAAATCTGGGGGTCATCTCCATTTTTTTTTTTTTTAAAGGGATGATTGCTCAATGACCCGGGGGCCTGTGCATGGAGGCGCTGGACTTATAATGTTTTCAAATTTGTTATATGTGTTAGTTTTGTTTCTTTATGTTTCCCAGCAACATTGTAGGAAAATACTTAAATATTAAAGGGGCAGTAGCACGTTTTTAGGGGGAATATAGGGTGATGTAAGGAAAATGAAAATTAATGGTTTCAATTGAAAGACAATGTATTTAAACTAAATGGAGCAGTAATAATTCCAATATATAACGTTAAGTTTAGCCATGCGATTCCTTTTCTTACAAAAAATGAATTAAAGGTGTTCACAAAAAAATGGCCGCCAATGGATTTTATGTGAATCTTCATTCTTTGTCCTCTGACTATGGATGATTGACTTGTGTAATGAGATTTTTGACACTGTCAAAATAATACATTTAGCATTCACTTACAATTATCAGTGAGAAATTCAAATTATAAAATTATCAAAAAACGTGCTACTGCCCCTTTAAGTGACCTTTATAAAAGAGACAATTGATATAGCCCTAACCATGGACACCCTAATAAACTGAAATCAGAGCGTAACAAAACTTATATGATATTTATATGAACTGCTTCTCAAGTATCAGCATATATAAGAGATTATATAGCAGTGTCTTATTTAACATAAATATAATTTATTATTTTTCATTCCCTACATTCGCTTGATTGCACTGATGGTCAACAGTTACATACAAACAAATAAACATCGTAGATTCCTTTCATGAAGCTATCCGCCAAAGTTTGTTGTAAGATATAAATGATGACAACATTTTTAAGCAAGCAATTAGTATCACAATATTTCGCAACATAACATTTTGAAACTTACTTGTTGCAGAAATTGCACTCAGTGATATTTACTGATTAATTAAAATTGTTCGAAGTTCAGGTCGACGTGTGTTGTCCGATCATTGATGAGTTTCTCTAACTATGATGGAAGTTTTTACAACGATGTAAGCATTTTTTTATTTATAACTTTTTAAGCCAAACGAAAGTTTACACAGAGCCATCCATTCGTACCCGACATTTTGTTAGCCAATGATGAATGCCATACAAGTAGACGAAGGCCATGTTCATTCCATCAAATGCGTTTTATGACTATAAAACTATAATAATAAGTGTTATTTATAACTCCCGCTTTCCTAGGCTTATCAACAAACCGATATTGAAAAGTTCTTTAAAATGTTTGTGTTCATCCATTCTAAACGACTACGTATTCAAAATAATAAAACATATATATTTCTTTTTAAACTATGCAGTGTAAATTATTTTGTACTTCTCCGATAATGTGAACGTACATGTAGGCCTATATTTTCAAAATTGAGTTAACTTTTCCAGGTAGTTTGTTCAAAATTTGAAGTGAAGATGATGTTTCGTATATACTGATACTTTTTAAAATACATTCGTGTAAATGCAATTTCTTCAGTTCAGGTGTCTGCCCATTATTCCTTTATATTATAAGAAATTTCTGTTTCAATTCAAGTGGTATTGAAGCTGATACATGTATCTTACTGTCGCTGTTATACCCACGAGCATCCTGTCTCAGGGTACGAACGTTACGCTAACTCCACTAATCTATACCCTGCATGGGCTCAGAAGCTAGATTCGCTCGCGCGGCCCGACTTGGAATATAGCCAATCAAATAATTTTGTCGTTGAAATTTTATCAAGAAGGTGGCGAGAAAATGATTTGATTGGCTATATCCCATCATTGTTGCGGAATATAGGGCGGACGGCGCCTTTGATCTTTACGGAAACACTACTAGAATAAACATCAAATTGACAAAGGATATACACGCCCAACTGCATACACATCTATGCAAATTAACCCATATATATATAAGATTGACTTATAACGATAAATGACATATAACAAAATATATGACATGCCAAATCAATATATAAATGTGAAATTATAATTCTTGCTGTATCATCCTTCATATGAATGCATTATTATTATTATTGTTATTATCATTATATAGAGAATCTCACCCAAGTGTCTTCTGATATCAGATATATCAACACGAGTTGATAAAAGTAACAAATATCCGAGGTCGTCATTAGGTAAAAACTCGTCAATAGTATAAAGGGATTTGTGTGGCGAGGTTCACGTGCAAGTTGTGCGTGGACTCAAACCGGTTTCGAATTTACGCCCTCAGACTTAACCTCGTGCACAACTAATGACGAATTTTCGGATGCTATTCTTTACTTACTGTACATTAGTGTTAATTTTTTCAAAATTATCATAACATCTGTCACTCAACTATTTTAAATACCATCTGTGTTATATGGTAGCATATACATTGTATATCATAACACAAACGATTAGAAGTCATACTTAATAATCTCATCCAGAATATGATACTTCATACTTTTTTATACCCGTCACTATCTTAAAGCTATTTTTTGTTAAAGTTTGATATGTCGTAAAATGTTCAGTAAGAAAAAATACAATCACTTGTTAAGGTGTATCAGATTTCTTTTGATCTGTCAGTCTGTCTGTCTGTCTGTCCTTAGTTCAAACTGGTATTTCAATTGAGGGCTTTAAAGAAGAATTTTATATATCAAACTTTTCACGGATAAATAGAGATTACAAAACGAGTGAGTGTTGAATATCGAAAATATTTCAACGAGATATTTTCAAATGTTTTGATTTTGTTTTGTTTTGATCAAAACTTTGAAAATATTGAGTTGAAATATTTTCGATATTCAACACCCACGAGTTTTGTGATCTATTTATTACATACAAAAGGGAATTTCTATTTCAGTAAAACCAAGATCGAACCATGCGCGACATAGTTGCGTAATGATACACTGGTGAGGTACCACTGTGTTCGCAAAAGCAAAAACATAGTCCCGTTTTCCGTTAGCATCATCTTCACCTCTAGATGAAGCCCTACTTTTAAACAATCATTTGTGTACAGTTTATCGACACAGTTTTCCAAAACCAAAACATTAGCAAAAAAACGACGCTGTTGTCGGTACTGTAGGGCCTAGACTAGGCTACAGTCGAGAGATCGCCAAGCTTGATGACAGTGACGTGGATTTTGAACGGTTCAACCGTCCTTGCTAAACGTTACTAGATGAAAGCTGATAATTCAGTATTTTGTATTATGTAACTCGATGTTCATGTGATAAATGAAACTGCATGTTAACACAACCCTGAACCGCTTCTAAACTCTCGTCTTTCACTCAAACTTTCAAAGCTCCGTGTTGACAAAACGCGTCCGTTGAATACAAAGAGAGAGAACTCTTTCCAAACTAAATTTAGACAAGATATTTATTTATTGAGTGATGAAATAGCCGAGATCGGATCGCAAACATTGGTTTGATAATTTTGCACATATATCTTTGATGTGATGCAATTTTATTTTGAGGGAAAATACGAAAATGGAAAAAAATATGATAAATTAAAAATTTGAAGCGGATCCGGGTTCGGTTGTACCCGATCAGCTGATTTCAAAAGTAGAAGGGCATTATGACGTCACTATCGTTGAATAACCTGCTTTGGTTACGCAACATTCGTTGAATAACTTTCAACTGGTTAACACTTGTTTCAAATAACCAAAATTATCTCATGAAGATATTTATAACATGTATGTAATAATTGTACGTTAATGCTAATTTAATTTATAAAATTGTACAAATGGCCTGCAATGACCCTTCGTCCATGATGTCTTTCAGAATACCTGCATTTAAATAAAGTGCAACAATTCCTGTTTTTCACAAATCCCCACATCTTTTATACTTTCCTGGTATCTTGTGTACCACCGTTATTGTATTCTTTAGAAATGCTTTGAGAAATGTCAATGAAGCGAAAAGACAACAAGCTTCAAGAAAGAGATATTTCATCGCTTCAATGACATCTTTGAAATTGACAATCCAAAAAGCCTCTTTTCCCATAACAATTTGATACTAATATTCCACTTTCATGGTTTCAGATAACCAGCTATTACATCACGTCAGTCAAGTTCTTGGAAAGGTCGGCCTACATCAACAACAAAAGCTCAACAAATGCAAAAACTCTACGTCTCTATTGGCGAGATAAATGACTAATGATTATTTTGACGTTCATGCAGGAAATATAAGCTTTGAAGCAGACATATAAAGGCCGTTTATGCTGCCGCCTTTTATAAAGAGAACACATTTCACAGACATTGACGTCTTCTGCAGTGGTCAAAGGATCAACAAAAACCGTTTGCATACTCAGTTTGTTTAAGGGGAGATAACTCAATCAGCCCGCCTCATTATCCGCACTCGGCAGAATGAACAAATCAGCCCAATCCTGAGACAACTGCATTGGCTACCTATTGAACAGCGGATAGCTTTCAAGTTCCCGACCCTAACATTCTCTGTTCCCCACTGTTCCAGCGGATAGCTTTCAAGTTCCCGACCCTAACATTATCTGTTCCCCACTGTTCCAGCGTATAGCTTTCAAGTTCCCGACCCTAACATTCTCTGTTCCCCACTGTTCCGGCGGATAGCTTTCAAGTTCCTGACCCTAACATTCTCTGTTCCCCACTGTTCCAGCGGATAGCTTTCAAGTTCCTGACCCTAACATTCTCTGTTCCCCACTGTTCCAGCGGATAGCTTTCAAGTTCCCGACCCTAACATTCTCTGTTCCCCACTCTTCCAGCGGATAGCTTTCAAGTTCCTGACCCTAACATTCTCTGTTCCCCACTGTTCCAGCGGATAGCTTTCAAGTTCCCGACCCTAACATTCTGTGTTCCCCAGTGTTCCAGCGGATAGCTTTCAAGTTCCTGACCCTAACATTCCCTGTTCCCCACTGTTCCAGCGGATAGCTTTCAAGTTCCTGACCCTAACATTCTCTGCTCCTCGGTGTTCCTGCGGATAGCTTTTAAGTTCCTGACCCTAACATTCTGTGTTCCCCACTGTTCCAGCGGATAGCTTTCAAGTTCCTGACCCTAACATTCTCTGTTCCCCACTGTTCCAGCGGATAGCTTTCAAGTTCCTGACCCTAACATTCTCTGTTCCCCACTGTTCCAGCGGATAGCTTTTAAGTTCCTGACCCTAACATTCTGTGTTCCCCACTGTTCCAGCGGATAGCTTTCAAGTTCCTGACCCTAACATTCTCTGTTCCCCACTGTTCCAGCTGATAGCTTTCAAGTTCCTGACCCTAACATTCTGTGTTCCCCACTGTTCCGGCGGATAGCTTTCAAGTTCCTGACCCTAACATTCTGTGTTCCCCACTGTTCCGGCGGATAGCTTTCAAGTTCCTGACCCTAACATTCTCTGTTCCCCACATTATTATTATAATTATCATCAAGACACTTCATAATAGGAGACATGATGAAAAACAAGGCCCTGAACTCCTTCCTTGTTATGCTAGTGTTTATGAACTTCTTCGTGATAATAAACATTTTGATTACTTCCTCGAACCTTTACAAGTTGACGGGTATCCAAACAACTGATCTTGGGACAAGAAACCTTCAAAATCTTCGGGAACTTTTCCGTAAGCAGGAGGCCAACAACCCTGATGTCAATCCTGAACCACAATCTGGAGATGATGACGCTGCAAAATATGGAGGCAACGCAACTGATGTAGTCCCAAATGGTGCAATCAACGCAAAAGCTGCAAACAGTTCCAGCGCAAAACCTGCAAGAGGTGCCAACGCCAAATCTGCAAACAGCATAAGCGCAAAACCTTCAAGCGTTGCAAAAGCAGAACCTGCAAATGACGTTGCAAAGGGCAAACCGAACCAAAAGCCAAACATGACGGAGATACCTCGTCCTGATAATTGTGCCAGCTGCTTTTATCATAACTTTACCTACTTGATTCAGAACACCAGTATTTGTGCCAATTCAAGCAGCGAACCCATTGAGCTTTTGATGCTCATCTTGACAGTTCATTCCAATGCCCAACAGAGACAGAATATCCGCAACTCTTGGGCTTCGTACGCTAAAAACAACACCGGAAGAGTTCGCTACGCTTTCCTACTAGGTTTAACTAACAATAAAACTCAAATGGATGCAGTACACGCAGAAAGTAAAATTTACGGTGATATTCTCATGGAGGATTTTACGGACGCTTACGCTAACCTTACATACAAGACGATAATGGCTATGAAGTGGATGACTCTCTTCTGTCCTCAAGCCAAGTATCTATTGAAAACTGACGATGATATGTGGGTAAATGTTCCTAATCTTCTAACCCTTTTGGGCAGGCGGGGAAGGGAACTAGAGGAAGCTGTAGGGGGCGCTTGTAGGCCTACAGCTGGACCAATCAGAAACCAGCGCTCCAAGTGGTATGCCAGTAAGATCAGCTATCCTCACTCCAGATACCCTGGCTTCTGTTCAGGGACAGGTTATGTGACGAGTGCTGCAGTAGCTAAGAAGGTTTATGAAGTCTCTCCAAATGTTCCCTTCTTTCATTTAGAGGATGTGTACGTTGCTCTCTGCATAAAAAAACTTGGTATGGAACTGCTTAGATTTCCAGGATTCCATAACTTTAGAACTGCCTTGAAGCCTTGCGCAATGAGATCAGATAAAATGATTACAAGCCACAAGGTTCCAACTGACTTTTTGCATGAAATAATGAAAGCCAAATGTGATTGAAAGAGGCCGTTATTCAAACATATTTAGAAAATTCTGCAGGGGTTGTTAATGATACTACGGGAGGTTTGTTACAAATTTATTATGTGAGCGTAATTTTACGGCAATCCGACCCCCATGACCCCGAGTCCGACCAAAAGTGATATTGACTTGAGTTAATAAAAATAGAGCCGATGACGTCAAACCTTTGTTAATGACGTCATGCTATTGTTATCATTGACCCTTCCTTGGCAACAATCAAGCCCAAATGCCGCTCCTTATTGTAATTTTCTATTACTGTATTTCCTCTAATAAGCGCCGGGTCTCCAATAAGGGCCGGGCCTCTAATAAGCGCCGGGGGGTCATAGGTAGTTGAGAAAATAAGCGCCGGGCCTCTTATAAGCGCCGGGTCTCTAATAACCGCCGGGTCCTAATCATTAGATAAATGCTCCCTCAGTAAACATTTTACAGGTATTCATGGTAAAAGACGACTTAAAACAAGTTCAATTCTCTTTGAAAGAAATAAGCGCCGGGTCTCCAATAAGCGCCGGGCCTCTAATAAGCGCCGGGGGGTAAAGGGGTGCTGAAAAAATAAGCGCCTGACCTCTTATTAGAGGAAATACGGTATCTTTAAGTTTTTTGACCAAGACATAATATAACAATTATGGACTGGTGAATTCGTGATCACTTTCTCACTCCACTCGGTGAGAAATAAATGATGTTCGACAAAAACAATGAAATGGTCTATTTATTATATAATTTTAAGATATAAAACGCGTTCGGAAGAGATGCAAAGTTTTGCAGTCTAGCAACTCCATTTATCCTTTCTCGGTAATAAATAAATCGATATTTAATCGAAAATACTTTTGGGAAAATAATTTATTTGTGAATGTTCATTAAAATCAGATCCCAAAATATGTGTTGGTTAAAACTAGATAAAAAATAAGGCTTCTGTCGTATTTTGAAAAATCAGTATGTCGCGAACTGATACAGTGAGTGAAGCGCTATGTCAATGTGACATCTCTTGCTTAGTAAATATATTTTGCGATGAAATGAACAATAATTAACTACAGCAACAAGATATGAACTTCGGTGCATTTTCCACATCGAAGGATAAATTGACACTTCAAAATGTTGACAGTTACATACCGAAAACATCGTAAAGAGTCGTTTTTCTTCAATCCTAAAAACGCCGTGATGAGAAGCATGCCTTCGATTTCCTCAAAGGGAGATAATCGTGTTTCAAAGAAAGGTAATAGGTTCGGTCCTTCATTTCTCACCGCTTTGAAAATCTCGATTCTATTTTCACTGCAGTGAAAATATGACTTTCTACTGCTTTTCTTAAAATATGGGTTATATTTTCGCCGTTTAACCCTATATTACATTGCTAAGTATATAATAACATGTTCTATCAGTGATATGTTTATCGCATCTCGAGAGGAAGAAAACATGCAGCACTCGTAAAAAATAAACTTTCTATCTTACTCGATGAGATAAACATCGTATTAGACATATGCGTGATAGAGGATATCTTTTGTTTTGAGTAAAGTATCAGTTATCTGTCATCGAGTGACGGAGTAGCGCCAGTATTCTCAACATTGGCGCAACCACAAGTGAAAAAAAAAGATTTACCCAGTCACGAGATGAGAAATAAGTGATATAAAAATCAAAACAAAAGATATTATATAAGTTCGGCTCGTCGCATAACACCAAGCTTGTTCATTGCAGTAGTGTTCTATTATCTTTACGTTTTTTGACCGAGACATCATAAAACAATTATGGACTGGTGAATTCGGTCAATACCTGTTTTTATCGGACTTCGCCCTCGGTCAATATTGTTTAACTCGGGTGTATAAAAACAGGCATTGAACTCATCCCCAGTCTATAATTGTATAATATACAACCGAATTATGATATAATGTAAGAGCATATGTATTTATATAATGTAAAAAATTTATACATGTTTCATTTAATGTAAATGATCATGAAATATTATGTCAAAATGAAAATATTATATATATATATGTGTGTGTGTTATTCTTGACATATATGTGTGATGCCCTTTCTAGCTGAAACCTCGCGACAGCTCAAAGCACTGTTTTCGCAGTATGGAGTTCGTCTTCATTCGGAAAACGTCAAGCAATCATATACAGATGAATAATCTGATTACTAGCTGTAACGTTTACGCCCCATAAGTCCTACATTACATCTAGCCACTTACCCACCAGATCAGTGTCGAGCATGCGCGGAAATCAACAAACGAAAAGTGAACTGACTCAACTCGGACAATCTATTTAAAACTAGTTGTTATAATTAGAATTGGGCGATCTTCTTAAAACTAGCTGAAATTTCTATACGCCTAAGTCCTACATTAAATTATTGACACTTATATTTATATTTTGTGCAAAATGCAATGTAAATCCTAACGACGGCCTATTCAAAGAGATCAGCCGTGCCAGTTCGGTTTCATTGGTTGATTTCCGCGCATGCTCGACACGGACCTAGTGGGTAAGTGGTTAAATGTAACGTAGGACTTATGGGACGTTCACTGACATCAATTGATTGAGTCTTTAAACCATGAAATAATTATCTCATCCATATCGCATCTGGTTTGGCGAGTCACAATACATATGAACACATAACAATTTTAAAATGTTCCTTGGAGTTTTGGTATGATGTTTTTTTCGTATGAATCAAGTTACACCATCTTCCTACGAAGAGCCTAAAAGGCCAGTTTCCAAACTGTCATTTTATGCCTTGCTGCAGAGACTTTACTTTTCTGTGCTGCTATAGTGCCCCTACAAAGTAGAGAGCAAGCACAGAAAACTCAAGGCTATGCAGCAAGGCATAAAATGACAGTTTGGAAACTGGCCTTTTAGGCTCTGCGTAGGAAGATGAAGTTACACAGACAGAAAAGTAAGCAGGAATTTGACGTGTTATTTTTTCCCCGGAAGTGAGGTCAAAGAAATCTCTTCCGTCTTTCAAGAAAGTCAAAATCATATTCCGTATTGCAGGGTTTTCGGATCTATGGAATATTCGGACCTTCCGATATTGCACTCCAGTTCATCACAACCATATTTCTAGTTTAAGTATGAAATTTTGCATTTAATAACAATGATATTTACTATTGTCATTAATGGCATTGTAGAATTCTAAAGGGTATAAAGCCACTCTCATGATAAGCAATGAAGCTGCTTTAAGAAATGAGAAAATATGTCCTCTGTGGCTGTATTCCATTCCGGAAGTGAAATAGAACTGCGCAACTTCCGGACAACTCTTTTCATTATTACATGCTTGTCATATCTTCAAAGTTCTGGTAGGTCTGTACATAAATGATTCCCTTGTTCAAGTGTCTGTATTTATCTTTTCACAACACTGATAATAGCTATAATAATCAAAGCAAGGCTGTTGATAAGCAATGAAATTGCTAAAAGTGCTGGGGAAAATTACTTCTCAAACGAGAAGTCGTAGATTCAAACAACCTTATTTAAAGGGAATCAACAACCTAGCTCGTGAAACCTATATTGACCATCGTTAATGAGAGAATCCAGACGGGTAAAAGGGGTCACTTGACACAAACTTTGTACTGGCTGTCAGCTGTAAGCGGTTCGTAATCAAACGATTTCTTCCCTACCGAGCATTTACGACTCCTTGGAGGCCTGCTAATAAAACTCTGGAAGTTAAAAATTCGGGTTGCAGACCCCCTTTAACTCAGATAGAAAACATAACTCGTTTGGTGCCGAGTTTCTGATCCCGAACTGCCGTAACTTGTCACGTGCATGGCTGTCTCCGTGACCTTTCACTTTACATAAATGTGTCGTCTCGTCGCTGATTGGCTCGACGCTAAGGTCACTTGGCATAACTCCTTTAGAGTAGGATTCAGATCCCATACGTAGAGGTAAATCCTGATTTAATCGATGTTAAGATTCAAGGCTCAAAGGGGTAGGTTCGTTTCGGAGGCGTGATAAAATTATTGTACTTCCGTTTTTTCAAGAATTCTCGTTTATTTTCCATATTGCAAGGCAATCAGCTCTTCCAAACGACTTCTGATGTTGGAAGTCGCAGATTTTTACTTCTACTTCGTAATTCGGTTACGGAAGTTAGTTGGAACTATAACCTGCTTCTGGTTTCCAAGAATGTCCAATCAATTTTCAGTGTTAAAAGTCTCTGTTTTTTTTCTTAGCTTCATAACATACCGGATCCGGAAGGTCAATCTAATGAAAAATTTTCGTGTATAGAAATGGTTTGAATGGTATAGAAAAATTGTGGGAAGGTTGCAGACTTAAGCCTCCGATGCGTAGTTCCGTTCCGGAAGTGAGAGGTGACTCTTCGGTTTCCGGCTTTCCCAGAAATCCGTGAGATTCTCCTTCATATACTTGAGATGCCTGTAGAAGGTAGCAAGATCGAGCAGGAGGATTCCAGTTAGGATCACCCCCATAATTATATACGCTCCCACGCCGAATCCAACTGACCCGGAAGCTTCAACTACTTCCGGTTCAAATTTCTTAATGACCCCGATGACCTCCGCTGCCGTCGGTTTCTCTGAAAAAAGGAGATCCCGGGTGATTAGATATACAAGAGGTACTGATTGAGTGAGTAATTCAAGCGCCATTCAGGTAAATGTTTAGTCAGTCTGATTAAAATGTTTCGAGGAAAAAGACTAAAATATTATCTCTAGTCGGTTCGAAACACGCCCACCCAGGTTTTCCCCTTTTTCACAGTCTGAAAGCATCCCCATTACCCGCATGTTCTGACGTAAGCTCATCTAGCCTATCACAAGGACGGCGGCAAAAGCTTTCGATATTAGGGCTACGGGCACGTAACTCCCGTGAAAATCATTTTCTACATGATCACTGCCATTTTGTTTTTTGAAAGGGGCGATGTGATTGGTCCGCTTGTGACTAGGTTTTGGTCAGCGTTAAACTGATGTTGAACAAGCGCCTAGCTTGGGTGTTTTCAGACCGTTGGGGAGAGGATAGCCCTTATACATATTTTCATTTTGTTTCCCTCGAAACACGATCGACTTTGATCAAACTGCTAAATAAGTCATGGGTCGATAAATAATTGACTTCTCTTCATTCATAACACGGGAAACATTGCTAATTCTCGAATACCGTCATTATTGATTTTCAATTTTCTTGAAAGACATTTCGACGTTTTAAGATTATGTATGACAGTTTTTCAATTATTATCTTTGAAATAAGTAAATATAACAAATGTTCGACATTTGGATGAAGGTTATATGATACCTAGGCATTATCGTAATACACATGAAATAAAGGGCAATTCTCAGTCTAAGTAAACCTACCCTCAATATTATCCGTTTCACTCCGATACTGAGTCCAGAAAGGTCAAGTAGAGGGCCGCGTCAGCCGATCTTTCTGCGATCTATGACCCTCCAACGTTGTACGTGCGAATGCAGACTATTGTGGCTTGGTAATATGAGTTTTGATTGGTCAATTCGATACGTGGGCTGACGCGACCCTCTACTACCTTTCTAGACTCAGTGTAGGAGTGAAACGGATAATATTGAGACTATGTTTACTTGGACTGGGACAATTCTCTTGGTCACTTGAAATCGTTAAGCGCTACCTTAAAGGAATATACGAGGTTTGTAGAGATTTAAACAGATAACAATTGATTTCATGACACGTATAACCTAATCGCTTAAAGGGGCACGTTTTTTTAGTAATATACGGTGATGACAGGAACATGAAATTAAATGGTTCCAATTGGAAGATAATGTATTAAAACTGAATGAAGCGTTGGTAAATCAAATACATAATGTAAAGTCCAGCCATGTGATACATTTTTCTTACACAAAATGAATCAAATGTGTTCAAACAAAAATGGCCGCCAATGGACTATATGTGAATCTTTATATTTTTTCTCTCAATATCGATGATAGGTTTGTGAACTGAAATTTTTAATACTTTCAAAACAATACATTAAGCATTAAGGGTCTATCATCAGTAAAACATTAAAACATTTTTTAAAAAAAAACGTGCTAGTGCCCCTTTCAGCTTTCTTAAGGTCAAATAGTTCTCACCTTTACACCGCAGGCGCTCACCCTTCCACTGCGCATGCTCTGTACACGTCAGGGTGTGGTTGCCTCCGGCAACGTCGTAACCTAGGTTACAGTCGTAGGTCACTTGTGATTGGTAGAAGCGGGTGTAGTTTTTCGTCACGTGAATGTGGGATAACTCCGGAGGTTCGTCACAACTTACAACTGAAATATCATCACAATGATAGGTTTGTAAGAATTATTTGCTTGTTTACATCAAAGACATTCTCGGCCAAACTTAGGACAGCTGATAGCTGTATTGACATTATCACCCCCTGTTTTTTTGCTATGAACCAATAATTATAATTATCAGGCTAACAGATGACCGAACGTCATTTGAAAATTCGAAGGAACTGCAATCTAGTAGGCTGAAAACACAGTTTGTGAGGTAAAAGAGCTCACAATTGCAGGTCTATTTTCTACAACACAAATAAAGAAACAAGTTTGCAGATACAACAATAGTAGCAGGAAATGAAGGGCGTATTATTTCAGTAAAGGTATATCAAAAACCCAAGGGGTGATAAAGTTAATATGCGCATTAAGACGTGCATTACATCTCACAGCTTTCACTTTTGTTGTGAATCTCACAAATCTGCTTCAGCCATTCAGTTGAAACATTAAGGGAGTTAGCTTAATTACCGCCGTTTGGACAAAAGTTCAGCAATTTCAGTGAAAACATTTACTGCATCGTGCAAAATATTATCAGCTCACTTGTACAGTTGAACTCCTCACTGCGCCAAACTCCAAACTCCGAACACGTCTTGGCAGGAGCCCCGCCCATCAGTTCATAACCCGTGATGCAAGAGTAGGTCACGTTTGACTCGTAGGTACTTCCGTTTGAGACGGAAGTGGCGAAGCTTACTTCCGGCGGTGGTCCACAATCAACAACTGGAGTGCAGGTATCATAAACAAATCAGTCATTACGATTACATACCTTTCTGATTAACCTGGATATAATTTTCATATATTTGTAGATTTGTCCAGCTCCTAAGGTTAAAGGGGCAGTAGCACGTTTTAGGGGGAATATAAGGTGATGTCAGGAAAATAAAATTAATGGTTCCAATTGAAAGACAATGTATTAAAACTAAAAGGAGCAGTAATCATTCAAACATATAACGTAAAGTTCAGCCATGCGATTGTTTTTTCTCACACAAAATGAATTAAAGGTGTTCAAACAAAATGGCCGCCAATTGATTTTATGTGAATCTTCATACTTTGTCCTCTGGCTATGGATGATTGGCTTGTGTTATGAGATTTTTGACACTTTCAAAATAATACATTTAGCATTAACGTACAATTATCAGTTAAACAGTTAAAATATAAAATTATAAAAAAATGTGATACTGCCCCTTTAAATTCTTGAATATCTAGATAGGGATGAAGCGAAGTTTCACTTTGTCAATTGTTTCTTAGGTTGATTTTTTTCTACAAATAAACCCCGAGCTGTATTGAGTTGTTTTGCTAAATTAACAACGTATGAGGTTGTAATTGTGAAGACATAAAAAAGATAAATGTTAAAATGAGACTTACAATATTAGGTTAACCATGAAACCTTATCACATAACACTTGTTTTCTAAAACTTTAAAAAGTTAGAATTTTCACAACAGATACTGTGGACTTTAGTTTGTTCACTTACCGTATGCCATATCTAACAGTTATCGGTAACAATTTTGGCAGGCCATTAAAGTGGCCAGGGATAAACATTTTAAAAACTATTTTTTTATTTTGTCCTGCAAATTCCTCCATAAGTAAGCAACAGCTTTGGTCCTATTTTCCCATTTGTTGTTAGTCAATGTACGTCATTGTGCTGATTTTATTCTCGGATAATCTATATGGACTATTTTATTTGAAATTTAAGAAAAATGGAATTTACGATGTATGACTCAATCTATCTATTTAACCATGCCAAATTTTGAATCCTTCCACCAACGACCATGCAGATGATCACAAAACATGGCCTAAGAATTGTTGAGTTAAAAAATGGACAATTGGTGTGCCGGTATCTTAGCTGCAGGGGGTATTTGATTGACGACATATTATATGATATTTGCACTTAGCTACACAAGCAAGTGAACAAACTTATTTTGGGTGAAAAAACATACGGTACCCAGCTGTAAACTCACTTTCACAAATCAGGTCATCTCCAGTCCACTCTCCTGTCTCTGCGCATGTCTTGACGTCACTTCCGCTAGCCGGAATGTATCCCCTTATACAGTTGTATGAAGCCGTGGAAAGATAGACGGAAGCGGAACTGGAAACCTCGGTTTTCGATAGTTCCGGTGGATCGCCGCACTCTATGACTATGGCAAATAAAATGTCTCATTATACTGCTCCAAAAATCACAGACAATTTTCAAACAAATCTTTTGATATGAGTGCACAATTGAAGTTATGTATTTAATTAAAACATCACTGTCAAGACAATTTGGAAACAAGCTATGCAGTTTCGCTATTGAGCTTTGATGTGAAAACCAGGGATCCAAATGTCACGTGATGTCAAATGCAAAAGGATCAAACGATGCAGTCTTATCTTGTATGATTTTATTGCTTTTGACATGCAGTGAATAGCTTCACAAAGCCGTTTCTTGAAGAAATGTCATGAAAAAAAAATCAAAACATTCAAAACATCTTATCTAATGAAAAACCCAACATTTTAAGTTTAGAAATCAGTTGGTTACCAGTTAAGTATGCATAAGGTTATAATCAAAACATCAAACACATAATTTATTTGTGAGCTACACACAAGCTGCTTCAAATAGAACAATTCTGTTCCTAATAAATTCTGTTCAGTCATACATCATTGAACCATTCCTTTATGGAGCCGTAAGCCTTATCTCCCTTAAATTCCCCACTCTTCACTCGTGCCACGCTTGGGATATGATCTGAGAAGTGCTCTATAGGGATCGTGTCTGGAGACATTAAAAGTGACCTTCCCTTTACACAGAGTCAATTCAATTCTTTATTCAGGTGTATGTTTTTGAATAGTACATCATTAACTGTTCGTTATCAATGGAAAGATTGGAGCCCATAGACTTGTGCGATGCGCACATCTGATATCAACATTTCTAATCAGAAATGGTCTTATCTAGAGTTTAAGTTGAGCACTCGTCATGCTAAATTGACTTACTCATAATACAGAGCCCCTTCAAAACCTGATGTTTATCACGCAAGTGCCACATACACCATATAAATCTTCATCCACATAAATTAAACCGTCAGTCGCGGACCAGGCTTTTTGAACCCTTGCTGTCGACCCTTGACCTTTCTGGTTTGATTACGATAATTTGTTACTAGTTATCTCCCATTTATTCTACCCCAAACTACTTCATCTACTTCCTAGAATTCTTCCCACATGACACTACAGCCAATCATCAACGTTCTTTTTTGTATCTGTATTGGTTGACCTTGCTTAATGCAGTTAGTCTGCCCTCGTAGGTAATAAAATATGTTATTATTACGTACTTTCACACACTGGAAGGTCGCCTTGCCAGGATTTGTCTGGTATACAGGTCACAGGCCAGACAGAGCGGGAAGAGTTGTATCCCTTGTCGCAAGTGTAGGTGGCGCTGTTTGGATAGGTCGTCAGCGTGTAGTTGCTACTTGCGTAAGGTACAGTTGGCGGCGTTCCACAGTCCACGGCTTAGAATGAACAAAACTAAACTGATAAATTTTGATTATATTTTTCATAGATATTTACTTACATCGGGTATCAAGTTCAATTAAAAACGTCCGTGTTTTGGGCCATCAAAGAATGGGAATATGGATTCTTTCGGCATACGAGCGCTCGATTTCTCTCCATATGGTCTGACAGTATCTCCATAACTCGTATGTTATGTACTAGATTAGTGCAGACAGAACTTCAATAGGAAACCAATCAAATCATGGCGTTGAAAAGAAGGACAGCGGCGACCATGGAGAACCAAGGGTTAAAAAATGTTGTTCATAGTACAGTGAATAAATACGTTTGCTGTATGGCTTGAAATTGGCAAACTGAGCTTTTATCTGAACATCGGGACTGAGCTTTTATCTGAACACCGGGACTGAGCTTTTATCTTAACATCGGGACTGAGCTTTTATCTTAACATCTGGACTGAGCTTTTATCTGAACATCGGGACTGAGCTTTTATCTTAACATCTGGACTGAGCTTTTATCTGAACATCGGGACTGAGCTTTTATCTTAACATCTGGACTGAGCTTTTATCTGAACATCTGGACTGAGCTTTTATCTGAACATCGGGACTGAGCTTTTATCTAAACATCTGGACTGAGCTTTTATCTTAACATCTGGACTGAGCTTTTATCTAAACATCTGGACTGAGCTTTTATCTGAACATCTGGACTGAGCTTTTATCTGAACATCGGGACTGAGCTTTTATCTTAACATCGGGACTGAGCTTTTATCTTAACATCTGGACTGAGCTTTTATCTTAACATCGGGACTGAGCTTTTATCTTAACATCTGGACTGAGCTTTTATCTTAACATCGGGACTGAGCTTTTATCTGAACATCGGGACTTATCTTTTATCTGAACATCTGGACTGAGCTTTTATCTTAACATCTGGACTGAGCTTTTATCTGAACATCTGGACTGAGCTTTTATCTGAACATCTGGACTGAGCTTTTATCTTAACATCGGGACTGAGCTTTTATCTAAACATCGGGACTGAGCTTTTATCTTAACATCGGGACTGAGCTTTTATCTGAACATCGGGGCAGCTTTTATCTTAACATCGGGACTGAGCTTTTATCTTAACATCGGGACTGAGCTTTTATCTTAACATCGGGACTGAGCTTTTATCTGAACATCGGGACTGAGCTTTTATCTTAACATCGGGACTGAGCTTTTATCTTAACATCGGGACTGAGCTTTTATCTTAACATCGGGACTGAGCTTTTATCTAAACATCTGGACTGAGCTTTTATCTGAACATCGGGACTGAGCTTTTATCTGAACATCGGGACTGAGCTTTTATCTTAACATCGGGACTGAGCTTTTATCTGAACACCGGGAATGAGCTTTTATCTGAACACCGGGACTGAGCTTTTATCTGAACATCGGGACTGAGCTTTTATCTGAACATCGGGACTGAGCTTTTATCTTAACATCTGGACTGAGCTTTTATCTGAACATCGGGACTGAGCTTTTATCTGAACATCGGGACTGAGCTTTTATCTTAACATCGGGACTGAGCTTTTATCTGAACATCGGGACTTAGCTTTTATCTGAACACCGGGACTGAGCTTTTATCTAAACATCTGGACTGAGCTTTTATCTGAACATCTGGACTGAGCTTTTATCTGAACATAGGGACTGAGCTTTTATCTGAACATCGAGACTGAGCTTTTATCTAAACATCTGGACTGAGCTTTTATCTTAACATCTGGACTGAGCTTTTATCTTAACATCTGGACTGAGCTTTTATCTTAACATCTGGACTTAGCTTTTATCTGAACATCTGGACTGAGCTTTTATCTTAACATCGGGACTGAGCTTTTATCTTAACATCGGGACTGAGCTTTTATCTTAACATCGGGACTGAGCTTTTATCTTAACATCGGGACTGAGCTTTTATCTTAACATCGGGACTTATCTTTTATCTGAACATCGGGACTGAGCTTTTATCTGAACATCTGGACTGAGCTTTTATCTGAACATCTGGACTGAGCTTTTATCTTAACATCGGGACTTATCTTTTATCTGAACATCGGGACTGAGCTTTTATCTTAACATCGGGACTTATCTTTTATCTGAACATCTGGACTGAGCTTTTATCTGAACATCGGGACTGAGCTTTTATCTGAACATCGGGACTGAGCTTTTATCTGAACATCGGGACTAAGCTTTTATCTTAACATCGGGACTTATCTTTTATCTGAACATCTGGACTGAGCTTTTATCTGAACATCGGGACTGAGCTTTTATCTAAACATCGGGACTTAGCTTTCATCTTAACATCGGGACTTAGCTTTTATCTTAACATCGGGACTTAGCTTTTATCTGAACACCGGGACTGAGCTTTTATCTGAACACCGGGACTGAGCTTTTATCTGAACACCGGGACTGAGCTTTTATCTTAACATCGGGACTGAGCTTTTATCTTAACATCGGGACTGAGCTTTTATCTTAACATCGGGACTGAGCTTTTATCTTAACATCGGGACTGAGCTTTTATCTTAACATCGGGACTGAGCTTTTATCTTAACATCGGGACTGAGCTTTTATCTTAACATCGGGACTGAGCTTTTATCTTAACATCGGGACTTATCTTTTATCTGAACATCGGGACTGAGCTTTTATCTGAACATCTGGACTGAGCTTTTATCTTAACATCTGGACTGAGCTTTTATCTTAACATCTGGACTGAGCTTTTATCTGAACATCGGGACTGAGCTTTTATCTTAACATCGGGACTTATCTTTTATCTGAACATCGGGACTGAGCTTTTATCTGAACATCTGGACTGAGCTTTTATCTTAACATCTGGACTGAGCTTTTATCTTAACATCGGGACTGAGCTTTTATCTGAACACCGGGACTGAGCTTTTATCTGAACATCGGGACTGAGCTTTTATCTGAACACCGGGACTGAGCTTTTATCTGAACATCGGGACTGAGCTTTTATCTGAACATCGGGACTGAGCTTTTATCTTAACATCGGGACTGAGCTTTTATCTTAACATCGGGACTTATCTTTTATCTGAACATCGGGACTGAGCTTTTATCTGAACATCTGGACTGAGCTTTTATCTGAACATCTGGACTGAGCTTTTATCTGAACATCTGGACTGAGCTTTTATCTTAACATCGGGACTTATCTTTTATCTGAACATCTGGACTGAGCTTTTATCTGAACATCGGGACTGAGCTTTTATCTTAACATCGGGACTTATCTTTTATCTGAACACCGGGACTGAGCTTTTATCTTAACATCTGGACTGAGCTTTTATCTGAACATCTGGACTGAGCTTTTATCTTAACATCGGGACTGAACTTTTATCTTAACATCTGGACTGAGCTTTTATCTGAACATTGGGACTGAGCTTTTATCTAAACATCTGGACTGAGCTTTTATCTTAACATCGGGACTTATCTTTTATCTGAACATCTGGACTGAGCTTTTATCTTAACATCGGGACTGAGCTTTTATCTGAACACCGGGACTGAGCTTTTATCTGAACATCGGGACTGAGCTTTTATCTGAACATCGGGACTGAGCTTTTATCTGAACATCGGGACTGAGCTTTTATCTGAACATCTGGACTGAGCTTTTATCTGAACATCGGGACTGAGCTTTTATCTGAACACCGGGACTGAGCTTTTATCTGAACATCGGGACTGAGCTTTTATCTGAACATCGGGACTGAGCTTTTATCTTAACATCGGGACTGAGCTTTTATCTTAACATCGGGACTTATCTTTTATCTTAACATCGGGACTGAGCTTTTATCTGAACATCTGGACTGAGCTTTTATCTGAACATCTGGACTGAGCTTTTATCTGAACATCTGGACTGAGCTTTTATCTTAACATCGGGACTTATCTTTTATCTGAACATCTGGACTGAGCTTTTATCTGAACATCGGGACTGAGCTTTTATCTTAACATCGGGACTTATCTTTTATCTGAACACCGGGACTGAGCTTTTATCTTAACATCTGGACTGAGCTTTTATCTGAACATCTGGACTGAGCTTTTATCTTAACATCGGGACTGAACTTTTATCTTAACATCTGGACTGAGCTTTTATCTGAACATTGGGACTGAGCTTTTATCTAAACATCTGGACTGAGCTTTTATCTTAACATCGGGACTTATCTTTTATCTGAACATCTGGACTGAGCTTTTATCTTAACATCGGGACTGAGCTTTTATCTGAACATCGGGACTGAGCTTTTATCTTAACATCTGGACTGAGCTTTTATCTTAACATCGGGACTGAGCTTTTATCTTAACATCGGGACTTATCTTTTATCTGAACATCGGGACTGAGCTTTTATCTGAACATCTGGACTGAGCTTTTATCTGAACATCTGGACTGAGCTTTTATCTGAACATCGGGACTGAGCTTTTATCTTAACATCGGGACTAAGCTTTTATCTGAACATCGGGACTGAGCTTTTATCTGAACATCGGGACTTATCTTTTATCTGAACACCGGGACTGAGCTTTTATCTTAACATCGGGACTGAGCTTTTATCTGAACATCGGGACTGAGCTTTTATCTTAACATCGGGACTGAGCTTTTATCTTAACATCGAGACTCAGCTTTTATCTGAACACCGGGACTGAGCTTTTATCTTAACATCGAGACTCAGCTTTTATCTAAACATCGGGACTGAGCTTTTATCTGAACATCGGGACTGAGCTTTTATCTTAACATCTGGACTGAGCTTTTATCTTAACATCGGGACTGAGCTTTTATCTTAACATCGGGACTGAGCTTTTATCTTAACATCGGGACTTATCTTTTATCTGAACATCGGGACTGAGCTTTTATCTGAACATCTGGACTGAGCTTTTATCTGAACATCTGGACTGAGCTTTTATCTGAACATCGGGACTGAGCTTTTATCTTAACATCGGGACTGAGCTTTTATCTGAACATCTGGACTGAGCTTTTATCTTAACATCGGGACTGAGCTTTTATCTTAACATCGGGACTGAGCTTTTATCTTAACATCGGGACTGAGCTTTTATCTGAACATCGGGACTGAGCTTTTATCTGAACATCGGGACTGAGCTTTTATCTGAACATCGGGACTGAGCTTTTATCTGAACATCGGGACTGAGCTTTTATCTTAACATCTGGACTGAGCTTTTATCTGAACATCGGGACTGAGCTTTTATCTTAACATCGGGACTGAGCTTTTATCTTAACATCTGGACTGAGCTTTTATCTTAACATCGGGACTGAGCTTTTATCTGAACATCGGGACTTATCTTTTATCTGAACATCGGGACTGAGCTTTTATCTGAACATCGGGACTTATCTTTTATCTGAACATCGGGACTGAGCTTTTATCTGAACATCTGGACTGAGCTTTTATCTGAACACCGGGACTGAGCTTTTATCTTAACATCGGGACTGAGCTTTTATCTGAACATCTGGACTGAGCTTTTATCTTAACATCGGGACTGAGCTTTTATCTGAACATCGGGACTTATCTTTTATCTGAACATCGGGACTGAGCTTTTATCTGAACATCGGGACTTATCTTTTATCTGAACATCGGGACTGAGCTTTTATCTGAACATCTGGACTGAGCTTTTATCTGAACACCGGGACTGAGCTTTTATCTTAACATCGGGACTTATCTTTTATCTGAACATCGGGACTTATCTTTTATCTGAACATCGGGACTTATCTTTTATCTGAACATCGGGACTGAGCTTTTATCTGAACATCGGGACTGAGCTTTTATCTGAACATCTGGACTGAGCTTTTATCTGAACATCGGGACTTAGCTTTTATCTGAACATCGGGACTGAGCTTTTATCTTAACATCGGGACTGAGCTTTTATCTTAACATCTGGACTTAGCTTTTATCTGAACATCGGGACTTAGCTTTTATCTTAACATCGGGACTGAGCTTTTATCTTAACATCGGGACTTATCTTTTATCTGAACACCGGGACTGAGCTTTTATCTTAACATCTGGACTGAGCTTTTATCTGAACATCTGGACTGAGCTTTTATCTGAACATCGGGACTGAGCTTTTATCTTAACATCTGGACTGAGCTTTTATCTTAACATCGGGACTGAGCTTTTATCTTAACATCGGGACTTATCTTTTATCTGAACATCTGGACTGAGCTTTTATCTGAACATCTGGACTGAGCTTTTATCTAAACATCTGGACTGAGCTTTTATCTGAACATCTGGACTGAGCTTTTATCTGAACATCTGGACTGAGCTTTTATCTTAACATCTGGACTGAGCTTTTATCTAAACATCGGGACTAAGCTTTTATCTTAACATCTGGACTGAGCTTTTATCTAAACATCTGGACTGAGCTTTTATCTTAACATCTGGACTGAGCTTTTATCTGAACATCGGGACTGAGCTTTTATCTTAACATCTGGACTGAGCTTTTATCTGAACATCTGGACTGAGCTTTTATCTGAACATCTGGACTGAGCTTTTATCTGAACATCTGGACTGAGCTTTTATCTTAACATCGGGACTGAGCTTTTATCTTAACATCGGGACTTATCTTTTATCTTAACATCTGGACTGAGCTTTTATCTGAACATCGGGACTGAGCTTTTATCTTAACATCGGGACTGAGCTTTTATCTTAACATCTGGACTGAGCTTTTATCTTAACATCGGGACTGAGCTTTTATCTTAACATCGGGACTTATCTTTTATCTTAACATCTGGACTGAGCTTTTATCTGAACATCGGGACTGAGCTTTTATCTTAACATCGGGACTTAGCTTTTATCTGAACATCTGGACTGAGCTTTTATCTTAACATCTGGACTGAGCTTTTATCTTAACATCGGGACTGAGCTTTTATCTTAACATCTGGACTGAGCTTTTATCTTAACATCGGGACTGAGCTTTTATCTTAACATCGGGACTGAGCTTTTATCTTAACATCGGGACTGAGCTTTTATCTTAACATCTGGACTGAGCTTTTATCTTAACATCGGGACTGAGCTTTTATCTTAACATCTGGACTGAGCTTTTATCTTAACATCGGGACTGAGCTTTTATCTTAACATCTGGACTGAGCTTTTATCTTAACATCGGGACTTATCTTTTATCTTAACATCGGGACTGAGCTTTTATCTTAACATCTGGACTGAGCTTTTATCTTAACATCGGGACTGAGCTTTTATCTTAACATCTGGACTGAGCTTTTATCTAAACATCGGGACTGAGCTTTTATCTGAACATCGGGACTGAGCTTTTATCTGAACATCGGGACTGAGCTTTTATCTTAACATCGGGACTGAGCTTTTATCTTAACATCTGGACTGAGCTTTTATCTGAACATCTGGACTGAGCTTTTATCTGAACACCGGGACTGAGCTTTTATCTTAACATCGGGACTGAGCTTTTATCTGAACATCGGGACTGAGCTTTTATCTTAACATCGGGACTTATCTTTTATCTTAACATCGGGACTAAGCTTTTATCTGAACATCGGGACTTATCTTTTATCTGAACATCTGGACTGAGCTTTTATCTTAACATCGGGACTGAGCTTTTATCTTAACATCGGGACTGAGCTTTTATCTTAACATCGGGACTGAGCTTTTATCTGAACATCTGGACTGAGCTTTTATCTTAAAATCGGGACTGAGCTTTTATCTTAACATCTGGACTTAGCTTTTATCTGAACATCGGGACTGAGCTTTTATCTGAACATCTGGACTGAGCTTTTATCTTAACATCTGGACTGAGCTTTTATCTGAACATCTGGACTGAGCTTTTATCTGAACATCGGGACTGAGCTTTTATCTTAACATTGGGACTGAGCTTTTATCTGAACATCTGGACTGAGCTTTTATCTTAACATCGGGACTGAGCTTTTATCTGAACATCGGGGCAGCTTTTATCTTAACATCTGGACTGAGCTTTTATCTTAACATCGGGACTGAGCTTTTATCTTAACATCGGGACTGAGCTTTTATCTTAACATCGGGACTGAGCTTTTATCTTAACATCTGGACTGAGCTTTTATCTGAACATCGGGACTAAGCTTTTATCTAAACATCTGGACTGAGCTTTTATCTGAACACCGGGACTGAGCTTTTATCTGAACATCGGGACTTATCTTTTATCTGAACATCTGGACTGAGCTTTTATCTTAACATCGGGACTGAGCTTTTATCTTAACATCTGGACTTAGCTTTTATCTGAACATCGGGACTGAGCTTTTATCTGAACATCTGGACTGAGCTTTTATCTTAACATCTGGACTGAGCTTTTATCTGAACATCTGGACTGAGCTTTTATCTGAACATCGGGACTGAGCTTTTATCTTAACATCGGGACTGAGCTTTTATCTGAACATCGGGACTGAGCTTTTATCTTAACATCGGGACTGAGCTTTTATCTGAACACCGGGACTGAGCTTTTATCTGAACACCGGGACTGAGCTTTTATCTGAACACCGGGACTTATCTTTTATCTGAACACCGGGACTTATCTTTTATCTGAACATCGGGACTTATCTTTTATCTGAACACCGGGACTGAGCTTTTATCTAAACATCTGGACTGAGCTTTTATCTTAACATCGGGACTGAGCTTTTATCTTAACATCGGGACTGAGCTTTTATCTTAACATCTGGACTGAGCTTTTATCTTAACATCGGGACTTATCTTTTATCTTAACATCGGGACTGAGCTTTTATCTTAACATCGGGACTGAGCTTTTATCTGAACATCGGGACTGAGCTTTTATCTGAACACCTGGACTGAGCTTTTATCTTAACATCTGGACTGAGCTTTTATCTTAACATCTGGACTGAGCTTTTATCTGAACATCGGGACTGAGCTTTTATCTAAACATCGGGACTGAGCTTTTATCTAAACATCTGGACTGAGCTTTTATCTGAACACCGGGACTGAGCTTTTATCTTAACATCTGGACTGAGCTTTTATCTTAACATCTGGACTGAGCTTTTATCTTAACATCTGGACTGAGCTTTTATCTGAACATCGGGACTGAGCTTTTATCTAAACATCGGGACTGAGCTTTTATCTAAACATCTGGACTGAGCTTTTATCTTAACATCGGGACTGAGCTTTTATCTTAACATCGGGACTTATCTTTTATCTGAACATCGGGACTGAGCTTTTATCTGAACATCGGGACTGAGCTTTTATCTGAACATCTGGACTGAGCTTTTATCTGAACATCGGGACTTATCTTTTATCTTAACATCGGGACTGAGCTTTTATCTTAACATCGGGACTGAGCTTTTATCTGAACATCGGGACTGAGCTTTTATCTGAACACCTGGACTGAGCTTTTATCTGAACACCGGGACTGAGCTTTTATCTTAACATCTGGACTGAGCTTTTATCTTAACATCTGAACTGAGCTTTTATCTGAACATCGGGACTGAGCTTTTATCTTAACATCTGGACTGAGCTTTTATCTTAACATCTGGACTGAGCTTTTATCTTAACATCTGGACTGAGCTTTTATCTGAACATCGGGACTGAGCTTTTATCTAAACATCGGGACTGAGCTTTTATCTAAACATCTGGACTGAGCTTTTATCTGAACACCGGGACTGAGCTTTTATCTTAACATCTGGACTGAGCTTTTATCTTAACATCTGGACTGAGCTTTTATCTTAACATCTGGACTGAGCTTTTATCTTAACATCTGGACTGAGCTTTTATCTGAACATCGGGACTGAGCTTTTATCTAAACATCGGGACTGAGCTTTTATCTAAACATCTGGACTGAGCTTTTATCTTAACATCGGGACTTATCTTTTATCTTAACATCGGGACTTATCTTTTATCTGAAAATCGGGACTGAGCTTTTATCTGAACATCGGGACTGAGCTTTTATCTGAACATCTGGACTGAGCTTTTATCTGAACATCGGGACTGCTGCTAGAAAACTCCACAATGGAACAAGTTCGTATATTGAAACTATTCCGGATCGCGGAACACGAATTACATTCATAAGAACGACCAGTCTGCCATATGCAGCGTGTTTGTGTGTTAGTAAAGGGGATGGGGGGGGGGGGGGGGGGGGGGGGGAGGGGGGGGGGGGGGGGAGTTCAACCATAGAGAAAGCGCACTATGCCTCTTTGAAAGCCTAGTTTATAATTTCAAATCAAGATAAAATCGTTGCCAATGTGAAACGTAGGGCAAAGAATACTTCTTTTTAGACTTTATCATCGACTATGTTCCCAGAAATACAAGAAAGATGGCGGCGATGACATATAACGTTTGGTACATGTACACGGGAGTCACCTGTCCCGAACTTAAAGAATGGCTAGTTGCGCCTACGTCAGATCATGCGACTAGTCTGCCTGCAGTCAGACCGTTGAGGATAGGAAACAAGTCCGTATCCCGGTACCATCTTGGATCTTGATTCTTCATGACACGTT
This sequence comes from Steromphala cineraria, assembly GCA_916613615.1. Taxonomy (NCBI): domain Eukaryota; kingdom Metazoa; phylum Mollusca; class Gastropoda; order Trochida; family Trochidae; genus Steromphala; species Steromphala cineraria. The sequence continues at coordinate 31,414,471 of OU744737.1, forward strand.
GATATTAAATAACTAATTTCATTTTAAAGTAAAGTCAAACTTCAATAAGCGAATAACAAATCGCCCTGAAAAAATAACTTGAATGAACCACTACCGATTTCCAAATCAGGGTTCATGACATATGACATAGAACCAGTTGGACTCTGGTGGTGACCTTCAAAGAGATGTCAAGGTTACCAAAATCAGAGTATTTTGCACAATAGTCATAAAATAAAGTGTGGTTGTTTTGTTGGCGGCTTTGCATGAACGATGACATGCTCACAGCGCCGCCTTCAATATAACCTTAAGGATTGTACTCTAATATATGCTTCTTAGCGCTACTCGTGACCATGTAGGTCCGGATCCGTACATGTATGTAGCAGCATAGTGAACTGAGTGCAATGTGGATGATGTGCCTTGGACAAAACGCAGCATAAGGTCTCAAAGGTTTGGTGTCCCTTTCGATATAAGAACCCTATAATAGTCTCACCGCTATACCACTGTGTTCCAAAAATTAATGCCAATTTTGAAGATATGTGATACTGCGAATTAACAAAATGAAATTGCAAAGTAACGTAGTGACCTTGAAAATAAGATCATGGATACCAAAATCGGATTGGGCAGTTTATACTATCACTTCATCATATGAGTTTATGATATCCGTCTTTCTGATTGGCCCACTTGGTCACATGACAGCATTGACGTCAAGTAGTGTCAACTTGTGGGAGTCGCGAGAGGTTGATAACAATTCAAGCACCTCTTGCGGCTATAAATAGACTTGATTGGTATTGAACTCGACACATCACATATAGCATTGTGAATCAAGCAATAGGCATCGCTTTGCTGCTGTGCTGAATTAGAGTTTTGTCCCTTATATAACCAACCTATCAGAGTGATGTCCCTTGATTTCACTGAAGAAAAGTTCAAGAACATATTTCATATAATAAGAAAATTATAGACTTCAGATTCGGTTGATCAAATGATTTGTTGACCTTGGACATGTGATATTCACCTCGGCGTTGCCGTTTTCCCGAGGTGAATATCACGTATCTAAGGTCGACAAATCAAAGATCAACCTGACTTGAAGTCAATAACAATTTAAAGAGACACAGAGTATGTTGATAGGAGGGGGGGGGGGAGTTCAACCATAGAGAAAGCGCACTATGCCTCTTTGAAAGCCTAGTTTATAATTTCAAATCAAGATAAAATCGTTGCCAATGTGAAACGTAGGGCAAAGAATACTTCTTTTTAGACTTTATCATCGACTATGTTCCCAGAAATACAAGAAAGATGGCGGCGATGACATATAACGTTTGGTACATGTACACGGGAGTCACCTGTCCCGAACTTAAAGAATGGCTAGTTGCGCCTACGTCAGATCATGCGACTAGTCTGCCTGCAGTCAGACCGTTGAGGATAGGAAACAAGTCCGTATCCCGGTACCATCTTGGATCTTGATTCTTCATGACACGTTGATATTAAATAACTAATTTCATTTTAAAGTAAAGTCAAACTTCAATAAGCGAATAACAAATCGCCCTGAAAGAATAACTTGAATGAACCACTACCGATTTCCAAATCAGGGTTCATGACATATGACATAGAACCAGTTGGACTCTGGTGGTGACCTTCAAAGAGATGTCAAGGTTACCAAAATCAGAGTATTTTGCACAATAGTCATAAAATAAAGTGTGGTTGTTTTGTTGGCGGCTTTGCATGAACGATGACATGCTCACAGCGCCGCCTTCAATATAACCTTAAGGATTGTACTCTAATATATGCTTCTTAGCGCTACTCGTGACCATGTAGGTCCGGATCCGTACATGTATGTAGCAGCATAGTGAACTGAGTGCAATGTGGATGATGTGCCTTGGACAAAACGCAGCATAAGGTCTCAAAGGTTTGGTGTCCCTTTCGATATAAGAACCCTATAATAGTCTCACCGCTATACCACTGTGTTCCAAAAATTAATGCCAATTTTGAAGATATGTGATACTGCGAATTAACAAAATGAAATTGCAAAGTAACGTAGTGACCTTGAAAATAAGATCATGGATACCAAAATCGGATTGGGCAGTTTATACTATCACTTCATCATATGAGTTTATGATATCCGTCTTTCTGATTGGCCCACTTGGTCACATGACAGCATTGACGTCAAGTAGTGTCAACTTGTGGGAGTCGCGAGAGGTTGATAACAATTCAAGCACCTCTTGCGGCTATAAATAGACTTGATTGGTATTGAACTCCGCACATCACATATAGCATTGTGAATCAAGCAATAGGCATCGCTTTGCTGCTGTGCTGAATTAGAGTTTTGTCCCTTATATAACCAACCTATCAGAGTGATGTCCCTTGATTTCACTGAAGAAAAGTTCAAGAACATATTTCATATAATAAGAAAATTATAGACTTCAGATTCGGTTGATCAAATGATTTGTTGACCTTGGACATGTGATATTCACCTCGGCGTTGCCGTTTTCCCGAGGTGAATATCACGTATCTAAGGTCGACAAATCAAAGATCAACCTGACTTGAAGTCAATAACAATTTAAAGAGACACAGAGTATGTTGATAGGATCACATATGTCAAATTTTGAAATCGATGTTATTACATCGGGAACCACTAACTGTTACTGAAAATAACAAGTTAAAGGTCAATCAGTACATTAGAGCGAAAATACGGCCATTCAAAGTCCGGATTTTGATCGAAAACCGGACAATGTGGCTCGAGTGGCGCGCGCAAATTCGCCAAACGTAATTTTGAAACCTTGTCATGAGCTGACAGGAAGATATATTCGATTCGATAGTGTTTATTAGGTATTGTAACTAATAGGTAGATTAATTGGATGCATAATTTTGAATATTAGACGTATTTGAGATGTTTTTTTGATGTTTCCATAAAATTGAGCATTTTAGAGATATTATGCAAAAATGGATATATTTGCAAGTCCAGTGATGAGATATGAACTTCAATCAGCATATTACATATTTTGTAGCTTATCGACACCAAATAAAATTTTAAGAAAGATGTCCCTTTAATGTCTCAAACTCAAGCAATGTATTGACGACTCCAATGGTCCCAAATGATTGTCTCAACATTTAGTCTTTACCGGAACAAACGATATCCGGCCCGACCCAAGTTCCATTTTCCGCACAGGTCTTTGTGACGTCACTTCCGGGGTGTTCATACCCGGATGCACATGAGTAGGAGGCGAGAGAGAGGTAGGTCGTGTTGACATGAGCTGACTCGGCATTCGGGAGCAGCGGAGGGTCTCCACAGGAGATGACTGAAATGGAGATAAAACCAGTGTAAGTAAACCTAGCCTCAATAGTATCCGTTTCACTCCCATACTGAGTCTAGCAAGGCCTAGTAGAGGGTCGCGTCAACCGACCTTTCTGCGATCTATGACCCTCCAACGTTATACGTGCGAAGGCAGACTATTGTGGCTTGGTAAGATGAGTTCTGATTGATCAATTCGATGCGTGTGCTGACGCGACCCTCTGCTAGGCCTTTCTAGTCTCAGAATGGGAGTGAAACGGATGATATTGAAGCTAGGTTTACTTAGACTAAGATAAAACATACTGTAAATCCTTGAATAATCGCCTGCCTTGAATAAACGCCCGGCCAATGGCCTCGTTGAAAAAGATTAATAGCCTGCCTTGAATAAACGCCCGGCCTATTGCTTCGTTGAAAAAATAATCACCTGCCTTGAATTATTAAATATAAGCAGACCTTTGAAATATACACAAAGAACTTAGTTAAGCACCACCAATGTTTTCAGAAAATAAGCTTCTGCTAATAAACCATACAAGGTTCCAGAAAAACACTTAGGGTTTTTCGATAGAACGATCATTTAGCAGTGTAGAAATGAAAACTTCACTCAATTTACGATTCACTGTCTCTGGATAACTTATTTCCCCCAACTTGGTATTTTTGAAAATTCAAGTTAACATATAACTGAAAATGAAAGTAAATTTTTTTTGCTGCAATATGGTAATGATAATTCTCTTGACTGAATTGATGATTTTAGGTAAGGACCTCTTAGGAAATGTTAGTCGTTAGAGCAGTATGAGCCTTCAAAATCACAAAATTATCACATATCAAATTTGAAAAAAAGCTTCCCTAAGAAAAAACTGGCGACTCTTTAAGATAATGGCTTATTTAAGGGGAGAAGAAGTGTTTGACCCACAAGTCCAACTCAAAGAATCTCAAATTCACTCACAGATTTGAACAATTTTGAAATTTTCTCAATTATGGTTGAAAAAAGTACTGAAAATTCAATGTCCTGCTAGGCTTTTATCGTGCATGATAAAAAAGGTTTCTCTAATTGAATGTCAACTAGGGATTAAAAAGGTTATTTTTGATTGAAAAAATCCAAAGTTTCATGCGTGGTTTCTCACCAAAGACAATAGTTATATTTTGCCAAATTTCAGTGGTCTCACATTTTTTCTCATATTTTCAATTATTTCGTGTTATAAGGATTTTTACGTCAATCAAATAATAAATAAAACGGCAATTGTTATATCTAGAGTGGTCAATACATCAAACATATCACAATATTCAAAGAGCTCCCAATTTCATTTTACAAAATGGGCGGTGCTTAATTACGTTCTTTGTGTATAGTTCCTTTTCTTAGTACACTGGGCAAAAAAAGAAGTGCCTGTAAATGGACAAAATTTGGCTCAGTGTTTAACATGTGAATTCTGAAGACACTGGTGTAATCGACTGCCTCATAGAACGCCGTCGTCCGTGATAGTAGTAGTCAAAGTCAGTACCTAGTGTTACCCCCTCGAGCATGGAGCACTGCTCTGCATCTCCGTGGCATAGACTGAATGAGGCAGCGAATCTGATGTTGAGGAATCCTTCGCCACTCATACTACAATGCATACATCATCTGCTGTCGTGTACGTGGTTGCTGCTGACGCCGTCGTAGACGTCGGTCCAACAGATCCCAAATATGCTCAATTGGATTGAGATCTGGGCATTTTGATGGCCATGGGAGAACAGTCACATTGGTGTTTGCGAAATAGTCCATATTAAGACGTGCTGCGTGTGGTCTCGCGCTGCCTTGCTGAAATATTTCCCTTTTAACGTCGATGGCGAATGAGGATTTCATCTCTGTTCTCGTAGGCGATTTCTAATCTTCTCCGCCGAGACTCTGCAAAGTCCAAGAACGTTGTCGGCGGTGTGAGTAGCACTTACAGTTCTATAACGCAGATGGAAGATCCTGATGTAGTGGTCCTGCGCAGGAGTGGTCACGCTTAGTCGTCCTGATCTTGGTCGGTCTCGGGCGGAGTTGTACAGTCTGTAGCGGTGCCATAGACTTGAAATCGTGCTATGACTCACGTTGAAGTGTCTTGAAACTGAACGATGGCTTTCTCTGCGTTCCAAACGACCAATTGCTCGGTTTCGGATTTCCTCGTTAAGTCGTGGCATTTTGCAGGTCGCATGAAGGAAAAAGCTGAGTTTGAATCGCAATGGGACTGATGTGCTTATATACCCACAATTACCAGGGTGTAATGTCCGAAGTTTTACGTGCAACATGCTTACAGATCTTTTTGCATGCAAATTTCGGCGCTTTTTTTCTCAAGGTGCATAATTTTGGCGACAAAACATCATAACATGCGTTCGAGCGCATCACATTGTTGTATTGACTAGAACTCATGATAATGAATCAAATTTAATCGATTTAAAACATAAATTGCTAAATTATTGCAATTTGAAAAGTTGATTTTAGTGATGAGTTTCTTTTTTTGCCCAGTTTACTTCTGTCATATATCGGAGTTATATAACGCATAGCAATTGGTAAGAACCTCTTTCATTATATTCATGATTATGAAATTCTCGATGATGTTGTTTTTTTAATTATTTTTGTTTGTAAATGCACATGGCTCCGAAAAGAATAATCGCCTGCCTTGAAAATGATAATCGCCAAGCGATTTTTCAAGGATTTACGTTACCTCACAGACCTAAAGTTTAGGCTTTTACATGCAAGATCAGAGTAAAGAGTAGACTAACGGGGTTTTCTACAAAACTAATGGTAAATGTATTTCCTTAATAGCTAACAATACACATTTTTTTGGTCAATTAGGTCCATTTCCCATTTGAATTTCGGTAAAAATAATTGGCTTTCTTCTGATGGGCTGTTCTTTGACCAGGAAAAAGTATAAAACATGTTTCATTGATTTTGAGTTTTTTATCCGAACTACCTAATATACATGTATGACATAGCAAACATAATATGTTTGCGGCTTTGGAAGTGTTATTCGCGGTTAATAACAAATTTAGCCAGTTTAAGAGGATGTCTCATTATTCAAATTACAAATCAGGATAAATTAATTTTTTTCGTGAGTTTCAACGCTCTGTGTAGTGCTCCGAACAATAATGTTCTAAATCATTGCGAACATCTTGTTTCTGACAATTTTATCGAATATATGTCCTTCATTTATTGTTGAGTGATAATATAAGTTATACCATTCAAAGGCGGGGTACACGGGGAGATATCCGCCTCAAGCTTGGTGTTATGCGACGAGCCGTGCACCCAGCCTTTGAATGGTATAACGAATTTATCTTACCGAATGTTTATATGTCCTTCATTTATTGTTGAGTGATAACAGCCAATTTTGTCATTTCAGAGAAATTCCGATTAAAAAACACTATCTCCGAGTATAAGCCCGGGAGTCGATTTAGTCCTAACGTTCACTTGTTAAACACCATATATAGTAAAGAACCCCTGCGGTTGCTATCGGATAACCTCGGTTCATTATAAGGTTTGATTCTTTATGTAAAAAGTATATAAAAAAGTTTGCTCGAGTCCTGTTTTCAAATTACAATATATCGACACATCACATAAAAAATACCATTAGCAAGAGCTGTGGTCTACTTTATCACATTTTTACTAAAAGGGCTACTCCGTGAGTTGTCATGGGTCAGATATGCTAAATCCACAGGGGTTCGATCTGGGAGTGGAAAATACATATAATATAATAGAAAATAAAATATCGAAGTTTGGACTTTTGCATTAATAAAGCATTTATATCGATTTCGTTCAAATTTGAAACTCAACATATAAAAACGATCTATGAGTGCAAAAGACCAGGCTTTGAAATTCTATTTTTTATTATATTGTCCACTCCGAGATTCGAACCCCTGTGGCCAAATCTACCAATAGGGATCGAGAAGTTTTATGATTTTCATTGAAAACGAATATTTATCATATACTTGAATATAAATTTGGGATTGAATATGTAAGATATGTTGAATTTAAATATCATTATCATATCAGAGCAAGACATTTTTTTATGACGAGCAAGGAGTGGCTCTTTAATTGTTTGGTTTTGGCAAATTAGGCAGAACAAATATACAGCTGCATATCAAAAGTTTGTTCACCTGCTTGTGATCTTAGTGCAAATATCATGTAATTTGGGTATCGTTTTGTCGTTCATAAAATAACTCCAGGACCACTTACAGAAGATCATCAATTGTTCATGTGTAAAATAACCATTCCCAAACCATATTTCGGTATCGTTTTGTCACTGGTGCTGAATGTCGATATTTGGCATTGTAAGATAGACAGATGGGGTCATATTTGTGAAATTCGGATTTTCTTAAATTTTGATTAAAATCATCTATGTAAACTATGTAGGAAAAAATCAGTTATGTTGCCTTAGGGCAAAGGAACACATATGAATAAGATCTAAAGCTGTTGATGACTTATGAAGGATTTTGTAGAGCAAAATAAAAATCAGTGTTTTCGAAATTTTGACCCCTGGTCACTTCAAAGACCTGTCAAATTTGTTACAGTTATCTGCTAGGTATGACATACGAATATGTCAACGTAAACTGAATCTTAACTTATGCAGTGAAATTTCATCGTTATCGGTTTCCTTTTTACAATTATATGATGTCTGAAAGACGTTACAAATTACATAATATTTGCACTCGAATACGAAGGTTAGTGAACAAACTTAAGATACGCAGCTGTAAGGATACATTTACAAAGATTAATTTCTAATGATTTCATTCCTCATATGTTGTTAAATATTAAACTTGTGACAATACGTTGACTTTCTGCTTTCCAAAATACCTCACCCAGTGACTTGTTATTGCATTAGATATTATGGGAATTATTGGGAATACATTTTTGACGATTGCTTCATTTAGCGACAACGCCTGTGAAACTATAGGCGTCATCACGTGATTACATTTATAAAAAATACATTTAGATTCAAATATTTCGAGAACATTTGGAGTGATTTCGAAATCCCGTTCACAAGCATTCCCTACCCCTCCTTAATCTAAGTAGTGATAAGGAGAATACTTTCTAAAACATGCAAAATACTCACTCTCACAATGTAGACTCTCGCCGCCCCAGAATCCCGTTTCTAGGCACGTCTTAACGTCATGGCCGCCCATACGTTCATATCCCACAATGCATGAGTATCTCGCTTCTGATTGGTAGATGTGAACGTCAGCCGTCCAATCGGTGAACTCCACGTCAACGGGAGGGCCACAGCTCACAACTTGAGAGGAAATATATAGAATTCCAAACTGAGATGGCACTTTGTTCTTATAAGTATCACTTAATGAATTACTCGTTTAACAAAGGTCATCCCGTATCCTTAAGAAACAAACACTTCCCTTCAAAATTTCAAAATTTCAAAAAAAAAATTTTTTTTTTTTTTTTTTGTGTTAAAGACACTAATATTTTAAATATTAAGTTCCTTAAATTTATGAATTATAAATTTCATAAAGAATTCCAAAAAAAACCCGTCTCTGCCATTGTTGTAGACTTTTTTTTTTTTTTTTTTTTTTTTTTTCCAAATTGTCACCATTGAAACAGACATACATGAAGACATTGTCATTACTCCCCCCTAAACCATAATTGATCTCTCTAGATGTCTCAAACATTCACAAATGTCCATAATTAGAATGAAATAAATAGAGATTATTACACGAGGAAATGTGTCATATGAATTTTATTAAACGAGTGTGAATTTGAGAGCGAGGGTTATACACAAATTTGCACGAGTTTCGTAAAAGTCATATGAGGGTTAGAGGGTTATACCTTTTTTCATTTTATACCATTTTACCAACTTAGAAATATTAAAAAAACTGGCCGCTTCACCACTTATTTTAAACCATATGGGCAAAAAAATGAAACTCATAGAAAAATAGTACATGCTTTTCGTTTGATTTATTACGGTATTGATACCCTGAAAACACACACTGTTGATGTTCTATCTTAAATAGTTTCTGTAAATGATATTGCTCACTTTTTAGATGCACTTCTCAAAAAGCACATCAACGCAGGCCATTTATCATCCAAAAACACAATCGTACAATAACCTCATTCTACATACTAGATAATACGAATAGAACACGTTATGTCTACATTGCCTTCGACCTTGACCTATCAATGTTGGTTACCTTCACACTGTAGATCCTCCCCGAGCCATGAGCCGCCTTCCATACATTGCTTGACCTCTGACCCGCCTACAGAGTTGTGTCCCATGATACACGAGTACTCGGCTTCTGATTGGTAGGTGACGTTGTTGAAGGTCAAGGTCGTGTTGACGAGAGCGGGCGGAGAGCCGCATGATACGACTAGAAGAACAAACAGATCATCAGAATAGGGACACATTATACAGTTAATTACTCATGGTGATGTCATTATGTGAAATACAAGGACTCGAGACCTGACTCCCGAGGCGGTCTGACCTGACCAAGGCCGCAGGCCGAGGGCAGGTCAGACCGCCGAGGGAGTCAGGTTCGAGAGTTCTTGTATTTCACATAATGACCTCACCATGAGTAGTTAAGTGTTTTATTATACCAAAATTCCTTTTCCTCAGATTTGTTATGCATGTTTTTTATGTGTTACGTCAAAACAAAACGGCACGAACCAGATGCAATCATGTGACAGATCACGTGACGAGTCATTGTCTCAGGTCAGTGTCACATATTTCTGTCACAAAACTGACCTCCTCACTGATAGCCGGGGTCAGCGTGCAGATATATTTTTCAATCACGTGATGTCAACTGACCAATGATATTCTTACAAATTTAATAGAGGTATAATAATTTACAGTTAATTACTCATGGTGAGGTCATTATGAGACATACAAGGACTCGAGACCTGACTCCCGAGGCGGTCGGACCTGACCAAGGCCGGAAGCTGAAGTTAGGTCAGACCGCCGAGGGAGTCAGATTCGAGAGTCCTTGTATGTCACATAATGACCTCACCATGAGTAGTTAAGTGTTTTATTATACCGAAATTTATTTTTCCTCATGCATGTGTTTTATGTGTTACGTCAAAACAAAGCGACACGAACCAGATGCAATCATGTGACAAATCACGTGACGAGTCAATATCTCAGGTCAGTGTCACAAATTTCTGTCACAAAACTGACCTCCTCACTGATAGCCGGGGTCAGCGTGCATATATATTTTTCAATCACGTGATGTCAACTGACCAATGATTTTCTTACAAATTTGATAGAGGTATAAGAAACAGAATTTGAATTGTGAACTTCCATAGTGGTGATATCGATGACCTTCGCTGCAAATTAGTATTTGGATATTGAAGGAAAATGGAACGATTTTTCATTAATCAATTGGGCCAGGCGTCTTCACAATCAGAAACTACATGGAATTTCAAAGAAGTTATTGTGATATCCGTTTACAAGTTTTACCTTGGGTTTCATTTTAAAGCGTGGCTGTTACCTTGAATATAATGTGAAGGTCATCATAATTGACTGAGCACGACACGAAACAATGGTCAATGAGGTCAATAAAAGTTTGCTATGACGTCATTAGCTTTGGCTCTGATCGAGAGTTTTCAAATGTGATTACATAATATATTTATATTTTGGAGTAGAAAATGTAATTAAACGAGCTCACTTTCTTGCAAAACAGGTGATAGTAGGGCAACACTATTTTAAAAATATATGATCGATATATATGAAGGTCATATGATATATATTGTTATACTTTTTTAACCAGTTTAGATAAGAGTTAAGAAAACACACTTTCACAAACAAGATAGTCGCCTTCCCACAATGCATCAGGCCCGCATGTTCTGGAAGAATCCCCTCCAGTAGAGTTATAGCCCTTGATGCACGTGTAGTTTGCCACAGCCAGGTAGGTGGAGCCACTGAAGTCAACATCCGCTAATGCAATGTTTGCCGGAGCAGGGCATGTAACAACTGAAAGGCAAAAACGCAATTATTCTTTGAGTTAGTTCAAGTCCAGCATGTTTGTATACGAACAGTTCTCATCCTGCTACATCAGCGTTAATCCTACCTCATGTAAGAATCTCGATCTCTTATTGGTTCACGTGACCCTGGATAACTACTGATATCACCCTCTTGAGCGGGAGGATAAATTATTTATACCCCGCCATGAACCAATCACGAAAAAAGCGTGCAAATTGAACTTATTTATACCCCGCCATGAAAAAAGCGTGCAGATTGAACTCCTTGAAAAGTATGTTTCGTGGATTACATTGATGTAACCTTTGCTCAAATAATATGTAGCTTTATACAAACTAAAGTCAAAGTAATTGCAAGCTATATAAATGCAAAAAACATACATGTATATAGCCATAATTACCTTATTAATCTAAGATTTTGTGTTTAAAATGTTTCTCGTCGAAAACTATCTCAACATTGTGTCGCGGCTTTCTTGATCATTGCATATGAGAATCGGTTCACATTTATTCGAAATATCAGTATTCACTCACTGTTTCCTTGTGTGTCTTGCAAGGGAATTTGTTTAACATCGAAATTATGCTTCAAGAACTGTGTTCATAAAAAGAAATTCCTCTGACTAAGCGAGGCACTGACACGATTGATGATGTAGTTTCCAAAACCCTGACCTTTGTCATGTGCCTCAGCAGTTTTTAACCTTTTTTATTATGCGTTGTGTTTAAACATTCGGTAAGATAAATTCGTTATAACATTGCATAGGTTACATAGGTATTTATTATTCCCTTGAAAGGTTTTATGCAACTCGCGTTCCGCTCGTTGCATAAAACTTTTCGCGGGAATAATACAAACTAATCAAATGATTCAATTCACCAATGGGAGATCTATTAGATAGTGTTTCTCATTTCAGACGCTATATGTAACGCTAAGTAGACGCGACCAGTTACTGAATCTTGCTAGACTCAATAACGGGGTTGTAGCGAGTATTTTTGAGGCTAGGTTTAGACTGCTAGTTACGGTTTTATGCTGCATGTAAGGTTACGGTTTTTTTAATTGATGCCTTTCGTTAAACTGTATACACGTGTCAAACCCCAAAAAACAAGTCACGGGGTGACTGTTTTACATCTTGAAAGATATACGTACTTGAGCAGCTTATATCATCCCCTGTCCAGTTCCGAAACTCCGAACATCGCTTTGTAACAGAAGTCTGTGTGGAGTTGTATCCCAATACGCATGCGTACACAGCCTCTTCTTGGAATAGCGTAGAGGTGAAGGTCACTTCAGCCTGAGTGATTTCCGGTGGATCTCCACAGTTAATTCCTTAGGATGAACAGGATCTTATTGTTAATTACAACAGGTCGTCTAAATGTTCTTTATCCTCGCAAAATGTCAATTAAACCTTGTCAACCATGATCTCATTAAAATGAAATCGCACATAAAAGTATTGATACCTCGTTGCGTTATAAACTGAGTATTTTTTAAATGTTTCCATAAACGGGCATACATTTTGAGATACACAACATGCCAGCAAACTGTTGACAAATTGTCAGTAGAAATATCATTAAAATTACTCTGATTAAAATTGAGTAAAACTGTAAAAATATTGTCAATATCGGGGTTCGCCACGGACAATGTTTTTACAATTATTGTATTCCTCGAAGAACGGTCGATATTAATCGGATTGATATTGAAATGAAATATTATTTCTATCGGTTGAAGAATGAATTAGAAAGAAATTATTTTCTCCTAGCGGTATGAAGCGTACTTATGAGTTATCTGCCCGCCAGGTGGCGTGTAAAAGGGGTATATAAGGGTGTAGATGTTTGAATTTGACATTCTCGATTAGTGTACTCCCGGCCTTTTCACCATGAAAACTAAAGATGTTTATACTGATTATGTTTTTCTGTATGTTTCAGGTGTATATAATCATTGGTGCTGTTATGTGTCACTTCGCAGTGGTACGTGGCTGTCGAGCCGTTATAACACGGTAATTTGGAATGCTTTTCTCATGTCGGCTGTCGAGCCGTTATAATACGGTAATTTGGAATGCTTTTCTCATGTCGGCTGTCGAGCCGTTATAATACGGTAATTTGGAATGCTTTTCTCATGTCGGCTGTCGAGCCGTTATATAATACGGTATTTTGATATGTTTTCCCCATGTCGGCTGTCGAGCCGTTATAATACGGTATTTTGATATGTTTTCCCCATGTCGGCTGTCGAGCCGTTATAATACGGTATTTTGATATGTTTCCTCATGTCGGCTGTCGAGCCGTTATATAATACGGTATTTTGATATGTTTTCCCCATGTCGGCTGTCGAGCCGTTATAATACGGTATTTTGATATGTTTTCCCCATGTCGGCTGAAGAAATGTTGATTGTGTGTCGGTTGTCGAGCTGTTTGATATATCAATATTGGAATACAGTCCATATATTTAAAGGAATGCCTTGATTTATGTAGATTTATAGTTAGTAAAATGTACATATTCATTGTTTCTGATGTATGCAGTAATGAGTGCGATACTGCACGAATGGATGTTTGTGTAATATGTCATCTGGCAACCAGATAAAGATTATTCATCAGCGCTGTTATGCTTCTGTACATATATTTGATGTAATGCATTAACGATGCTGTAAACCCTCCAGGTGATAGTGCTGCTGCTGCATTCGTTGAGGGAACACGGTTCCAGAGTTTTCCTATTGTTCAAGTATGTTGTTTTGTTGTCTATGTAGACGTGAATGGGGCATGTAGGAGAACTGTTACAATAGTAAACCTGCCATTTTTCTGATCTGAGTGCATCTTGACGCGAGATGCGAGTTCTACATCAGAAAGTATTTTGATGACAAAAGGAGGGGGGATTAAACCGGGATACTAGATACAAACACGGATTTGGATCTAACTCTTGGGATTAAGGATCAAAAGATTGACTGACATCCGAAGTAGAACTTGATTCAAATATTTGGGCAACAAAAAATGTAAACCGATTGACCTACTTTCACAAATTATGTCGCTTCCTGACCAGGAAGCCGTCCCATCACATTTTCTGACGTCACTTCCGCCCGTAGCCTCAAACCCAGCCTCGCATTTATAAACTACCGTTGAGTTGTAGTCGAACTGAGTTCCCTCGAATGACGCATGCGCAATGGTTGGTGGCGTCCCGCAGACGATCCCTGAAAAGACATAAAAATGAAAAATCAAGTTTGTAGGATTTTCAAATACCAAAATGTGTCTTCTCATCTTGTCCTTTTCAAAGATAATCAATATCGTTGGTGTATTCGCTAATCTATACAAACATGTAGCTTGTTTATTTTTTTATTTTTTTTTGCTTTTTTTTATAGCTTATTTAATAGAAGGGGGTTTTAAATTATTATTTTTTAATTTCTCAATTTGAGAAAGATCTGAGAGTAGATCTTCAGAAGGTCAAATTCTCATATTTTTCGAATACCATAGGTCGAAGATAAGTTTAAGGCACACTTTACAAGCAAAATACAGTGTGGCTTTCTAGTGTGAACGCCTTTTTTATTTGACGTATGGAAATGGTTAACCTAAATATTTTTTATGAACTTATTTTTGTGTTTCCTCCTCCATTTGCTTTCTTTAATGGGATGACGTAATTAAGAGTCGTGATGTAAACTTACTCTTTTAAAGGGGCAGTAGCATTTTTTTTGATAATTTTAAATTTTAAATATCTCACTGATAATTGCAAGTTAATGCTGAATGTATTATGTTGACAGTGTCAGAAATCTCATTACACAAGCAAATCATCCATAGTCAGAGAACAAAGTATGAAGATTCACCTAAAATCCATCGACGGCCATTTTTGTGAACACCTTTAATTCATTTTGTGTAAGAAAAGGGAATCGCATGGCTCAACTTTACGTTATATATTTGAATTATTACTGTTTCGTTTAGTTTAAATGCATTGTCTTTCAATTGGAAGCATTAACTTTCATTTTCCTGACATCACCTTATATTCCCCCTAAAAACGTGCTACTGCCCCTTTAAAGTATTTAAAAACAATTGTTATTTTAAAGGGACAGTAACACGTTATAAGGGGGGAATATAAGGTGATGTCAAGAAAATGAAAATAAATGGTTTCAATATTTGATGTGTTACTGCTTCATTTATCTCAAATACAATGTCTTTCAATTTCAGATATAAGATGTTTAAACAATGCAAAATATAGGCTTGAAAAAATCGAGAAAAAAAACTTTATGGCTTTCCAAAATTATAATAGATAACTCTTACTTATGACATACGATTATTTTAATTTTAATTTATTTATATGTAGTGACATTTTAACATAATCCGTTTCGTTTTCGCAATTCTAGGTTCTTCAAAGACAATCAAAACTAGAAATATGTGCATGTGATCATCTTAACCTTATCTGCTTGTGAAGCAAAAGACATTCCAATAAGAGAAAAAAAGAGCATAAGGAGTAAAAAGGTCCACTCCAGCTATAAATCTAACCACATTTAAGTCTCATAAAGAACGATTTTGAGAAGGAGGACAGAAAATGACCCTACACCCATGTATATTACTTTCAAATTGTGTCCGTGGAAACAAGAAAATATGAACAATTCAAAATATAAGAAGCAAAAGGCACTACTTTACAACTAGATCTAACCATATACCAAGTTTTGTCAGCAAGCTATGGCCCGGAAGCCGAATATTCACCAAGTTTAAATTGTTTCCCTGGAAACCAGAAGAACATAAAAAATCAAAAGCACCAAAAAAACCATACTCTACTCCATCACTATATCTAACTACGTTTCGTCAAAACATTGTGTCATTTATCCAGAAAAACACTATCGTGGATCAAAACTCGATAGGACTGGGCCTTTAATACTCACATTCACACTGGGGCATATTGTTGGGGTATGAAATGATCCAGCCCGCACTAGCATTACAAGCGAATACGGAGGCCGGTTTGAACCCCGTATTCATGTACCCCTCGTCACAGGCGTACTCAAGCAGCGTCAAGTACGGGTACAGACTCAGTGAGGGCTCGTGGTGCGCATGCGTGATGTTGTCCGGTGGTGTGCATTGGGCATCTTGAAGAGAAAACATATTGATGATAATGTTGATAATGATAGTTGTGGTGGTGATGATGGTTGTGGTGGTAATGATGACGTTGACAATGGCGACAGTGACATTATTGATAATGATAAGAATGATGATGGTGATAATGATGATGGCGATAATGGTGATGGTGATGGTGTTGATGATGATGATAATGATGATGATAATGAAGATGGTGATAATGAAGATGATGATAATGAAGATGGTGATAATGATGATGATGAAAATGGTGATAATGATGATGATAATGAAAATGGTGATAATGATGATTATAATGAAGATGATGATAATGATGATGATTATGAAGATGGTGATAATGATGATGATAATGAAGATGGTGATAATGATGATGATTATGA
Organism: Steromphala cineraria; assembly: GCA_916613615.1. Taxonomy (NCBI): domain Eukaryota; kingdom Metazoa; phylum Mollusca; class Gastropoda; order Trochida; family Trochidae; genus Steromphala; species Steromphala cineraria. Next base: position 31,431,098 of record OU744737.1, read on the forward strand.
AGATGATGATAATGATGATGATTATGAAAATGGTGATACTGATGATGATTATGAAGATGGTGATAATGATGATGATAATGAAGATGGTGATAATGATGATGATTATGAAAATGGTGATAATGATGATGATAATGAAAATGGTGAAAATGATGATTATAATGAAGATGATGATAATGATGATGATTATGAAGATGGTGATAATGATGATGATAATGAAGATGGTGATAATGATGATGATTATGAAGATGATGATAATGATGATGATGAAAATGGTGCAAATGATGATGATAATGAAGATGGTGATAATGATGATGATAATTAAGATGATGATAATGATGATGATTATGAAGATGGTGATAATGATGATGTTAATGAAAATGGTGATAATGATGATGATTATGAAGATGGTGATAATGATGATGATAATAAAAATGGTGATAATGATGATGATAATGAAGATGGTGATAATGATGATGATAATTAAGATGATGATAATGATGATGATAATGAAGATGGTGATAATGATGATGATAATGAAGATGGTGATAATGAAAATGGTGATAATGATGATGATTATGAAAATGGTGATAATGATGATGATTTTGAAGATGATGATAATGATGATGATAATGAAGATGATGATAATGATTATGATAATGAAGATGATGATAATGATGATGATAATGATGGTGATAATGAAGATGATGATACTAATGGTGATAATGAAGATGATGATAATGATGATGATTATGAAAATGGTGATAATGATGATGATAATGAAGATGATGATAATGATGATGATAATGAAGATGGTGATAATGAAAATGGTGATAATGATGATGGTGATAATGATGATGATAATGATGATGATTATGAAAATGGTGATAATGATGATGATAATGAAAATGGTGATAATGATGATGATGACAATGGTGATAATGATGATGATAATGAAAATGGTGATAATGATGATGATTATGAAGATGGTGATAATGATGATGATAATAAATATGGTGATAATGATGATGATAATGAAGATGGTGATAATGATGATGATAATTAAGATGATGATAATGATGATGATAATGAAGATGGTGATAATGATGATGATAATGAAGATGGTGATAATGAAAATGGTGATAATGATGATGATTATGAAAATGGTGATAATGATGATGATTTTGAAGATGATGATAATGATGATGATAATGAAGATGATGATAATGATTATGATAATGAAGATGATGATAATGATGATGATAATGATGGTGATAATGAAGATGATGATACTAATGGTGATAATGAAGATGATGATAATGATGATGATTATGAAAATGGTGATAATGATGATGATAATGAAGATGATGATAATGATGATGATAATGAAGATGGTGATAATGAAAATGGTGATAATGATGATGGTGATAATGATGATGATTATGATGATGATTATGAAAATGGTGATAATGATTATGATAATGAAGATGGTGATAATGATGATGATAATGAAGATGGTGATAATGATGATGATAATGAAGATGATGATAATGAAGATGGTGATAATGATGATGATTATGAAAATGGTGATAATGATGATGATAATGAAGATGGTGATAATGATGATTATAATGAAGATGATGATAATGATGATGATTATGAAGATGGTGATAATGATGATGATAATGAAGATGGTGATAATGATGATGATTTTGAAGATGATGATAATGATGATGATGAAAATGGTGTAAATGATGATGATAATGAAGATGGTGATAATGATGATGATAATTATGATGATGATAATGATGATGATTATGAAGATGGTGATAATGATGATGATAATGAAAATGGTGATAACGATGATGATGAAAATGGTGATAATGATGATGATAATGAAAATGGTGATAATGATGATGATTATGAAGATGGTGATAATGATGATGATAATAAAAATGGTGATAATGATGATGATAATGAAGATGGTGATAATGATGATGATAATTAAGATGATGATAATGATGATGATAATGAAGATGGTGATAATGATGATGATAATGAAGATGGTGATAATGAAAATGGTGATAATGATGATGATTATGAAAATGGTGATAATGATGATGATTATGAAGATGATGATAATGATGATGATAATGAAGATGATGATAATGATGATGATAATGAAGATGATGATAATGATGATGATGAAGAGTGTGATAATGATAATGATGATGATTATGAAAATAGTGATACTGATGATGATAATGAAAATGGTGATAATGATGATTATAATGAAGATAATGATAATGATGATGATAATGTAGATTGTGATAATGATGATGATAATGAAGATGGTGATAACGATGATGATTATGAAGATGATGATAATGATGATGATGAAAATGGTGCAAATGATGATGATAATGTAGATTGTGATAATGATGATGATAATTAAGATGATGATAATGATGATGATTATGAAGATGGTGATAATGATGATGATAATGAAAATGGTGATAATGATGATGATGAAAATGGTGATAATGATGATGATAATGAAAATGGTGATAATGATGATGATAATGAAGATGATGATAATGATGATGATTATGAAGATGGTGATAATGATGATGATAATAAAAATGGTGATAATGATGATGATAATGAAGATGGTGATAATGATGATGATAATGATGATGATTATGAAGATGGTGATAATAATGATGATAATAAAAATGGTGATAATGATGATGATAATGAAGATGGTGGTAATGATGATGATAATACAGATGATGATAATGATGATGATAATACAGATGGTGATAATGATGATGATTATGAAGATGATGATAATGATGATGATAATGAAGATAGTGATAATATGATGATGGCTGTGGTGCAGTTGATGATGGAGTTGGTAGTGGAGTTTATTATGAATACTATTAAGATAATGATAATCATTTCTTCCAAAAGGATATGGACACTCACTCTCCCTGATGAAGCAGGTGGTTGGACACGCGGCGAGGACCGACGTCTCACTGCATCGTCCCTTGGAGGCCCAGCCTCTGCATCTGCAGTCTGTGTCGTTAGTCGACATGGCTGCAAGCACAACGAGAACAACAATGACGACGACGACGACGATGTTGATTATGTGACTTTTAAGCCTAATGCCCAGGGGTTCCTTTCACAAAACAACCTCAGTTGAGGTTTTATCATTGCACGAAGGCTACCTTAAGGACCTACGACCACCTTAGTGTTTTGTGAAAGGGGTGTCTTTTCACAGCCTTATCTTAGCTAAATCTCAGTTACGTCAATTTCAAAATCGTCTTAGCTGAAGGTTATTCTCGTTCCACTAACCAATTAAGGACCGATCTAAGCCATTGGTTTCACTTAGATTTGATTTTAGTGATTCTGAGTCGACCATAAGCAACTTGCACTCATGATCTTAACTTAACGAGTTCCTTAGGTAAGGTTGGTTTGTGGAACGGTATGCCGATCGTTTTTAGATTTAATAGATATTTCAATTGATCTAATCCGAGCTTCGAATCCCGGAATAACGATCTCATAGCGAGTTGGTGTTAATATCAATATATTAAAGCTATTTGTAAATTTAAAATCTAAATTTTTAAAAAAAATAGGTCAAATCCGATATTCGAACCCAAGATTTTACGATTCAGTGAGTTCGCGAATTGTAAAATAGCGATTTTAGTGCAAATTAAGAAATAAAAAAATAAATATGTCAAATCCGGGTTTCGAACCCGGAACTCACGATCACATTGAGTCGGAGAGACGCAGGAAGCTGCGCAGTTGCACATCATGAAGGCCGGGGTGATGGTACACTCGTAAGTCGAAGCCCAGTATCCGCAGTCGTCATAGTTGTCCACGCACTGACTCCAGCCACCTGCCGGATCAAGGGAGATAACTCTCAGGTTACTAAGGGAGGTAACTCTGTCATTGCCACACAAATAATATTTATCGCTAATATAACGCTGCTTATTGCTGAAGTATTGCTCAAGCGGCGTAAAACAATAACTCACTAAGATATAGAGAATCTCACCCAAGTCTTGATATCAAATATATCAACACAAGTTTATAAAAGTATCAAATATCCGAGGCTTGATATATTTGATATCAGAAGACACGAGGGTGAGATTCTATTTATCATCCAAATCATATTTTATCACATTAACATGAAAAATGTACATCTTTGAACACTGCATAGCCCTCAAACTCCTAAACCAGTGATGTAATAGCATTGTGACATCATCATGTTAATGACGTCATAGCATTGTGAGGCTGTTGTGTTTATGACGTCATAGCATTGTGACGTCATTACTGATGAAACCTTTGTGATGTCATGTATTTTCTGATTACAGGGCATTGTTCAAAATCTAGTGTCAAAGCGATATCTCCTAGGAGATATCGCTTGATCTTTCACAAGCGATATCTCCTGTGAAACACAGTTTTGGATGATAAATTGAATTACTTAAACAAAGACTAAGTTATTCTTAGGTGAAAAATGAAAGAGAATCTAGATGTAATGATGTTTTTAAAAATTCCGAATTGCCCTTTCGCGTTTCAGGTGTTCCTCACATGACCTATGTATTGAGACGGGACGCTATGTAAATATATCCCGTGAAGAAAGAAACTGTTATCTTTGTCACTTAAATTTAATAGAAGATGAATACCATTTTTTACTTGTGTGTCCTGTTTATTTGTATCTTAGGGAAAAATACTTAAAAGCATATTATTTCAGATATCCTAATATAAATAAATTCGTTGCATTGTTGTCAAGTTCAAATAGTAATATTGTTCAGAATGTTTCTATGTATATATTCTATGCCTCTTTATATAGACATAATATTATGAATATTTAGATTAAAATGAATTGCATTCATGTTTATACAAATGCTGGTATTAAATGGTATGATGACTTTTGTTTTTAATGATTTAACATTCCATTCATTGTACAGGTATGTAAATAAATTAATGTATTTAACAAATGTACTACAGGCCTGTGGCCTTTAAGTATTGAATAAAGATTGAAAGATTGAAGAATGAGTAACCCTGATATTGGACTCCAGAAAGGAAGCACTATTGCCCAAATCATGAGGTCCTCACCCTAACTCAACGCAACTAAGGGGGATAACTCTCATAGTTACAAACAAGGGAGGTAACTCTTTGGTTGTCGAAATAAGGGAGCTAATTATTTCCCAGATGAATTAAAAGTTCATATCGCTTTTTAACTGCGAAATACATCTTTAATGCTTTCTTGAAGGGAAACGAGTTGCATGAGTTTACAGAACTGTTCCTTTTTTATCTTTGTCTACATGCTGTTAAAGGTATGGTATGTGTTATCATAACTGACGAGGCTGTTGTGTCGTCATGGGTTCAGGCCTGGGAGAGACAACACGGAGACGTACGGATCGTTTCAATCACCCGCTTTATTCTGACAGTCGCTACAGGTCACGTGATGCGCTGTACGGCAAGCACGGAATACTATAGGATGTACAACATGTTATGTTTAGTACACTACAATCCTCCCATAATTAATACTGAAATTACCAAAGATTTTTAATATTAAAATCTACTGCCATCATAAATGTTTAAAATATAACATAGTAAATTCAACAGATTATATACTAAAATATCCCACATTATGATACAACAGTCACCGTAAATGATAAATCACTCATAATGACTTAATTTGGAATTGTTCATTCATTTCATGAAAAGTGTTAAAATGTTTATTTCTTCACGTAGTCGTTCAGGTATGCAGGAGAACGACGTGTTCTTTGAGATCTTCTCAAACAAGCAGTATCTGCTGGTTGCATAGCAGATCCACTCAGTTCATCTTCAATTTCAGGATCATGAAACAATAACTAAACGTCTAAGCATAAAAGGAAGAGTTGTCTCACCTTTGTTGAAGGACAGAGATATCCCTATAATGAGTAAGAGTCGTCTCCCTTGCATCACAAAGCGTTTCTCAATCTGAAAAAAAAATCCTGAGCTTTGCAACTTTAAAAGGAGACACAAATCCTGCAGTCGTCTCTTGTACATCGATTAAAAATTACAATAGCATTTAGATTCACCTTATCAATGTTCATCAATATGTCCGTTGAGTTTATGGGAAAATGAAAATAATCAATATCTAAAGGATTATGCAACATAGATAACAAACCCCCTTACACATACAATAGGCTAAAGGGTGGACAGCCGCCATTTTGTTCAGCAACGCTCAATCGCATCCTCGCTCCATTTTATTCTTATGTCTAATATTCTATATATTTTCATCTACTGTAACTTCTGCAAATTCTTTTTTTTTAAAGCTTCTTATTAATATACTCATGGTAATAATGGTTGACACCCCTATACAGGAAAGTGATTTGAGCTTTTTAAATGCAAGGATTATTAACATTGATCAAATTTCTGGTATTTTGGACATCCAATTGCATTAAAGGAATATTCCAGTACGATTTCAACTTAATTCTAGCAAAAGTTTGAGTTATAAAAGACATTCTCACAAATTATTAAATTTTTCTGTCAACGAGATAAGTATTTACAGAATTTTAAACCTTCGTCTTTGAGCGATGACGGTGGTCGCCATTTTATTTGAAAATGTGACGTCATCGACACACCACAAGAAATCGATGCAAGGAGCTTACATTATAAACTCCGTACCTCTTTGTGCAGTGGAGTTTCCATGATTTGACTAGTATTGCTGAATGTGTGCGCTGCGCACTTTGTCAACGTAAAACATCGTTGTGCCTACAGAACGACCCAGTCGTCGGATAGATCATTCAACAAGCAACTACGACTAGATCTAATATGCGGTTTTGTCTAGTATTATTAACGATATGAATTATATAAAAAAAACACAGAAAATAAATAAATAAATAAATGTTTTTAAAAACGATCAAGAGAATTATATCTTGTCGTGTTCTTTGTATTTTTTTCTGATTAAAACATGGTATGTTTACCTGAAAGATGTTGACGTACTCTATAACTACTCCTTTTTATATAAAATTTACACTTTCAAAGTAGAAAACGTTTCCTTTAATTTTGATACATCAAACGTGCATGTCAATGATTTATCTGTTATATACATAGGCCTATTATCAATCACTAAGACCTTTGCATATCTTTTTTTATATCTTTCCAAATATAAGAAATTATATTTTTTAATATTTTATTTTCACAGAGTTACTACGATAGGTTTTCTTTAAAAATTTGGAACTCTTTCACATTCAATCTGTGGATTTTCAAAAACCCTCTAGTCAGTTTGAAAAGGGAAAAACATTTTTTGTTATGAACGTGTTAGAATCATTGTATTATTTAAAAATAAATATAAAAGGAAATATTCAATGTAAAACATGCATAAATAACGTAAATCTAGTATTTTGTAAAAGAATTTGAAGGTTTAAATAAGAGACAAACGTTGTGATGATTTGTGCATTGTTATCATTAAAATCATATCCTTCTGTAAATATAAAAAATCATAGTTATAAGTTAAATAATTTTATTTACTAAAAGATATAATAATAAGAAAACTCCAAACAAATATGGATTATTCAGCTACATCATAGCAACTTAGATAAAAAACACTCGATGATATAAAGAAACTTTGTGAGTATAATATTTTGTATTACTTGCTGATGAGTTGATAGATCTTTAATATTATTCAAAACACCATTCCTTACTGATCGTTTTAGTATACTAATGATATCTTATAATTCCATTTTAATTTTGTTACGTATTGTTTAGCAGAAATACCTTTGGAAAATAATCAACATGGTATGATATGTGAACATAATAAGGAATTATTAACAATCATTCCGATAATATTTCATACAGCATGTGCGCCTCAGTGATTCGTAATCAAAATTGGTTTCGTATCGGCGACAACTAAATAAATAGAAAAATATTTTCATCCTCAAACAAGCCAAGATTTATGTAATAAAAACGAGAAGTCAATGCCAACATAGAAAATGCCATCTTTCAAATTGATCAAACGTGTTTTGATTGATATAAACAATTTCATTTTGATTACGAACCATACCACCATCATCGCGGATTCGCTTTTTAGGATTCGCTTCGACAAGATCATGTCAATAGGTCTTTTTTTCGAGTGATATAATCAATAAATAATTATTCTATGTTACGTTTATTTTTTTTTACAAATGCACTAATATAAGCAAAGTCATTTAACACTTTATTTAAACCTTATGTATGGTGTCTATAGCTTATAAAAATTCTAAAAAAATGACAGTGGTCAGTGTTCAAACCTTGTGACGTCCGAACATGGGAAATCTTTTCCAAACTGTACTGAAGTTTTGCAGCAGTCTGCTGGTCAGAAATATTTATTTATTGCTTTGGGCATCATAGAAGTAGAATATTCTGGACCCGGCATGTCTTTACTGAAGTCGTGACGGTTGTTACAGTCTCATATTTGACGGGCCGTCACCGCCCACCATTGAATCTAACGGCGTCTCCTAATTTCGTGGTGTGTCTTGACGTCATATTCCCGTTGTTTCTCGCTCTCGTTTACCGTTCGAGATAGCAATATGGCGTCCCCCATCAATGCCGGTAAACTTGATTTTTCCCAACTTTGAATTTTTATTGCAGATTTGGTGATTAAACTAAAAATTATTGGCCAAAGTTGAAGGATTTATCGATAAACATTGTTTTAAAAGGCTCTTTTTCATTTTTCATTGGAATATTCCTTTAACACATCATGCAAACTATAAAGTACATGCATTTTATATTTTATTATCGAATAAGGCTACGCGAAAGGTATTGTGTAAAAATTGGGTTCAGTACCAAAAATTCTTTAGATACAATTATCCATTATTTAACAGAACCAAAATGAGCACACTGATGACCTGTATCAATGTACTAATATCAGGATCTCAAGATGTCGGATAATCACATTTTTTTAAATAAATTATTATTGTTTTTCTTTTATTCACCTTTATCGATTATGTTTTTTATTAGTTGCACAATAGCACATGTTCAAGGACATTATTCACAAGAGTACATACTATACTAACATATATTACAAAAAAATAATCGAAAATGACACGTAGAAGTTGTATATATAACTTTTCTTTCCTATAATTATTAGGGGTGTCAACCATTATTACCATGAGTATAGTATACTTATCAAGATTCCTGTAAAAACGCAATCTTAGCAAATACCTCGACCACACATCGATATCTACATTTCTATTCATCATTAACAAATTATCAATTTTGTATTGTGAATACTGCACTAACGGCACGTAGCATTGACTCAGTGTCTCGTTAATACCCTTACAAGTTATAGGTTCTTTGAAAAAAAAAGATTTAAAATGTTTGTTTAAATTGCTAAAGTAAGCCGCAAGAATATTTAGACAGGCGATTATTCATGGATTTACGGCACTTCTACCATTCTAGAACAAGACTTGCATTCTTCTCTATATGATAGTTGACGTTATGATTATTATCGCGGGTTTAAAACCTTACTTGAACCCAAATCGTATCTATAAAATCTACATCTTAAACATTTGCGTAATGCTTTTATACGGTTTAGATTTGGCCTCAGCAACTTATCAATCAAAAGATTTAGATATTCATGTGTTTCTAAAGAACAAAAACTCGGTCTTTTTGTAGTATTTTCATTTTCTGTGATTTGTATAAAAAGCAAAAAAATTTTACTTGCCAATATTTGTTTATTCACATACTGATACCACAAAGTTATATTCGATACTATCCACCAAATCATCCTTACTACAATCGAAAATATCTTTGCTCGTATTATGTGCCCTTATTAAAGAAGCGACTCATTGTAAGCCAAGCTGTTTCTATTGCAAATATTGGCGAATCTATATTTATTGTATATGAGCCATTGGCTTCCATGCAGAAATAACATTTTTATTTGCGTCGAACCAACTTAAGAATCTCATGGGACTGTTTATTGTTATCTTTCATAAATCATATATTGAAGGCCAAGGCGAGAGTTATTTCAGAATTCTCCTTTTTCCCTTTTTCATCTTGTTTTTCTTCTCTCAATTTAGTTTTCATAATCTTGTATTTGTTAATTGCTTTTCATCTTGTCCTTTTTTCATCATAAACATTTGTTTATGCTTCAGTAACCTTCAGTATTAATGCGATATTTCAGGTCGATATCAAGCATCAAAGCAGGTCCAGGATTCAATATCAAAAACTTATTTTATTACCCTAATTTGTTTTTCGAATTGTGGCATGTCAACACCTGAAGTAAACTCATGTCCAAAAGAAACGATACCAAGTCGTCCGAAACAAAATTCTATAACCTGACAGAGTCGAATTTAAGTGTGTCTAACAGGCATATATCTTGTAAAAAAGTATGCACATTTTCATTCTTCAGGAAAAGATACTTTTGATTTTGTGTCTTTTCAAATGTACATGGAGTGCATAAATCGAAATTTCAAATTGTTTTATGAACAGAACTTTTGTCATTTCAAATTAAAATTGATAAAGTATTGAATTTATGTCTGAAAAAAATGTTGTTGATATAATACACTTTATTTGACATTAATTCGTTGACGCGTCACTGCACTAGAACGTTTTAAAACAAGCGAAAGTGTCCAATTTCTCTCTGCTATCTCGCCTAGTTAAGGAGATTCCAGATCGATGATTTTTTCAAATGCATGTTTCTCGCAAACATGAAAAGATAATGTTTCAAAATTTTGCATAGACGTAAGTTGACTACTGAAGAAATGATATTACTATGTTTTAGTCTTATTAATCTGAAGTGGATTGAGTTATTTTGGGATCTGTATGGTATCGTTTCTTTTGGACATGAGTTTAGTTAGATACCTTACATCTGAACAACTAACCATCAATCAGGTATACTATCGATACCAGGAATCCACCTTCCTACATCAGTGTATATGTCTCCGCGTTATGCTACAACCCCCTGATATCCTTCTACCGTATTCTGCCGTATCGCTATATATAGCAAGCCAATCAAATGATGCCCTTTCCGCGATAGCAGCAACCAAATTAACCAATGGGAGTGTAAATCTGATGTCTCATTGCAGACATCCGCTAAGCTCCAAACTGCGCTCTCTTAGATTTTAACGAGCGACATTTTTTTACAACAGTGAATGGAGGTTTACTGTTACTGAAAACAGACAGGTTATAAATAGCGCTGAGTAATCACCCGTCAGCGATAAGGCAGAATTCGATCTAAGGATATCAGGGGATAGGTTGGAGCATAACGCGGAGGCATATACGCTGATGTAGTAGGATGGATACCTTGTATCGATATTATACCTGATTGATGGTCCGCTGGTAAGACCCTGTTTAGTTGTCCAGATGTGCCATAGAATGTCAACAATTATATTTTTAGCTGAACAATTTCTAATGTTTATAATAATAATATAATAATAATAATGAATTTATAGAGCGCCTTGCTTCCAACTAATGCTGCTCAGTTGCGCTTAAGAGGTGGGAAAAGTTAGTGGTGACAATTGTAGGCTTCTTTGAAGAGGAATGTTTTGAGGAGGCTGCAAAATGAAGGGTAGTTTTCTGCACTTTTGATCTGCTGTGGCAGGTGATTCCACAAAGTAGGAGCCTTCACAGAGAAAGCCCTATCACCCATCTTGCTGTTTGTGTGTGGAAGTACAAGTAGATTTTCATCAGCTGAACGTAAGGAGCGTCTTTGGCAGTACCTCTGAAGCAGGGACTTCAAATACAATGGTGCAGTGTCCTTGTCAAGGTCAGGATTTTGTAGTTTATCCTCTGCTTGATGGGGAGCCAGTGTAAGCTGCTCAGTACTGGTGTGATGTGGGTGATCTTTTTGCTCCTTGTATTATTCTGGATCCTCTGGAGATGTTGCACTGCTGTAGATCCATGAATCAGAGAATTGCAATAGTCTAAACGTGAAGTAATATAGCAGTGTGTCAATAGCTTTGTGGTGTCTTCATCGAGGTAGTTCCTGATCTTTCTGATGTTTCTCAAGTGCCAGGATGCAGCTTTTGCGACAGAAAGTACCTGCTTATCCGATGACATTGTTCTATCAAAGATGACGCCAAGGTTTTTGACATGATCAACTGGATCGACAATGGACTCATTGATGACAATCGGTGCCATGGATGCCTTTGTAAGATGCTGACGGCTTCCAAAAATGGTGAACTCCTAATTTTCCTAATTGAACTTTAAATAGTTAGCAGTCATCCATTTCTGTACATCTGTGATACAATGCTGCAGCTGTCTACGACTGATGTCGACACGGGAAGGGCTAGCACGAATGTATATCTGGTTGTCGTCTGCATATGCGTGAAACTTTAGGTTATGTTGACGGAAAATGTTGCCCAGGGGCAATATGTAGTTCAGGAACAATACTGGCCCAAGGACGGATCCCTGGGGCACGCCACAGTCTAGAAGGGTTCGTTTTGAGTAATGGGATCCAAGCTTAACGAACATGGATCGGTCTGACAAGTAAGATTATATCCACAATAGTTACGATGTGGAGTATATTCTAATACCGTTTCAAGCATATAGGGGAAAAAGTGGCTAGCCAGCTACCATTTCTAAACCGTTTCCTGAAAGTCTCTAAGAGAAACGTTTCCAAGAAACGTTTAAACAACGTCTTAGGTACATTTCTGGAAAGGTTTCTGCACAATGAATTGAAACGTAAAAAGGTTATTTATGTATAAATGTTCGTCCCCTGTCATTTGTCTTTATGTTTAAAATTGAAAGAGAATAAGAATCTTGAGGAAATAAAATTTATTTTAAGAAAGTTGTCATATGCAGTACAACGTCGGGATTAGTATACTATTCGATAGGCTTATCAGGCTCTCACGACCTGTCACGAATTGAAAACTCTTAAGCGATTTAGCGATCTTAAGCGATCACAACACAAGCGCCAACACGCGTCCGATTTCACAGCGAAATGAAGCGCAAAGTTCATATTTATCTAAAGTATATACTAAAACATGTAGACAACCCTGAGACAGGATGCCCCTGACATCATGGGTCACATTTTCTGTGCTAGCAGATCGATCAGCCCACTGCGAGCATGACGTATAGAGTGTAGCTCGATATGTTTTCACCTTGCCTACGGAGGATGTTATGAGCCAAGCCCACTTGTAGGATCGTCAAAATTCTTATGCCATTGTTTCACTTTTCACAAAAAAATACCTTTATAGTAAATTGTCCTATTGTTAAAGATAATGAAGTCGTTTCCATACCATTTAGACAAACATTTTTAATTTCTGTAGAAACGAGTAAAAACCTTTATTAATATTTGATTTGAAAACGTAGTCCTGAACAATATTTCATTTCAAATAACAATACTAAGATGAGGCAACAATACTTGCTATCTAAATAAGATAAACGCCCAAGCAAGTATACAAGAAGAATTGACAGTTATGTAAGTGGAATAAAGAAATCTCTTTTCATTTTGTTAAATGTTTTTTCAAATTTAAGATTTATTGACTCTTTCATTTCAGAGTGTTTGACTAGGCATACTTCATGCTTTTATTTTTTAAAGGACTAACCCTGAGAATTAGTCTAACTAAACCTAGCCTCAATATTATCCGTTTCACTCCTATACCGAGTCTAGGAAGGTCTAGTAGAGGGTCGCGTCAGCCGACCTTTCTGCGACCTATGACCCTTCGTGCGAAGGCAGACTATTGTGGCTTTGGTAAGATGAGTTCTGATTGGTCAATTTGATACGTGGGCTGACGCTAGAATTGACAGTTACTAGGCCTTTCTAGACTCAGTATATGAGTGAAACGGATGATATATAGGCTAGGTTTACGTAGACTTCCTGAGAATCAACCACAATCAATTCAAAAGAAATTTGACAGTCTGGATCTATAATCAAAATTGCGCCTTGACGGAAACCTTCGTACAATCGGTTTGCGGCTGTATTTTCAACGAACCAGTTTCAAGCAAGAGGATATCATGTATTGGACCTTAAAGGGGCAGTAGCGCGTTTTAGGGGGAATATAAGGTGATGTCACGAATTGAAAATTAATGGTTCCAATTGAAAGACTTTGTATTCAAACCAAATGAAGAAGTAACAATTCAAATAACTTATGTATGTCTATGTCTAATTTGTTTCGACTAATATTGCTTGGTTTGTGTAATGAGACTTTTTACACTATCACAATAAATCATTTAGCATTATAGGGGCAGTAGCACGTTTTTAGGAAGAATACAAGATGATGTCAGGAGATTGAAATTTCAAATATATGTTTTCAATTGAAAGACGATGTCTGTAAACTAAATGAAGCAGTAATACATCAGATATATGTTAACTTATTACATATATTTGATTCATTTTCTTACAGAAAATGAATTAAATGTGTTCACACAAAAATTGCTGCCTTTATTTGAATCTTTATCATTTGTTCTGACTATAATGGATTGGTTTGTGTAATAAGATTTTTGACAAACAAATCATTTAGCATTAAAGTATTTTCAAAAATCATGCTTTTCTCCCTTTTAGAGGAAATTTATCACTCTGAAGAATTGACTTTGCAATTAAAACTTTAAAGTAACGGACACCTTTCTTTACTAAAATCTGAAAACATTGCATTAAAACCGTTAATTGTCAAAACCATAGTAATATTGCGGCGGTAAAGTGATAACAAATGAAACATACCTTGATAAAACCTTGTCAGTGAAACCAGAAGTAATTCTGTGAACTGCCGATATCAGCGAACTTTATTCCATCTACCAACCACGCCAGCCACAAAGAATACAAACTTTTGTGTCTTATTGATTAATTTGATTAGTTCGAGATCAAATCCAAAACAAGTTTCCCCGAGAGGGGCTCCTTACCGCGACAACACGCAAAGCGCTGCTTCGGAGTCATGTCAACTGCCTAATCAATAGAGCCAAGTAAGATTTCTGACAATGTGTTTCTTTTACTGTGCCAATATTCCACTCGTATACCATAAATGAAAATATGTTATATAAACTATGGAAATCAAAGAATAGTTCTTAAGCTATATCATCCATTAGAAATTAGTGTTCGGTCAGTGTATTGAAACCTCAAGTGACGTCAATCTATTGTTAAAGTGACACAGAGTATCTTTATTAAATTTTATTTGGTTTCGATAAACTACAAAATATCGAATATGCTGGTTGAAGTTCATATCCCATCACTTGACTTGCAAATATCTCCATTTTTGCATAATATCTCCAAAATGCTTGATTTTATGGAAAAATCAAGAAAACATCTCAAGTACGTTTAATATTTGAAATTATGCATCCAATTAATCTACCTATTAGTTACAATACCTAATAAACACTATCGAATCGAATACATCTTCCTGTCGGCTTATGACAAGGTTTCAAAATTACGTTTGGCGAATTTGCACGCGCCACTCGAGCCACATTGTCCGGTTTTCGATTAAAATCCCGACTTTGAATGACCGTATTTTCGCTCTAATGTACTGATTGACCTTTAACTTGTTATTTTCAGTAACAGTTAGTGGTTCCAGATATAATAACATCGATTTCAAAATTTGACATATGTGATCCTATCCACAGGGACATGTATCGCTTAAATACAGCGTTAGAAAGACAAACATACTCATAGACCCTACCCTAATACTATATATATAAGGATCCTTATATATATAGTATTAGGGTAGGGTCTATGAGTATGTTTGTCTTTCTAACGCTGTATTTAAGCGATACATGTCCTTATATATATAGTATTAGGGTAGGGTCTATGAGTATGTATGTCTTTCTAACGCTGTATTTAAGCGATACATGTCCCTGTGATCCTATCAACATACTCTGTGTCTCTTTAAGTTAATTTATCTTTTTCAAGAGCAAAACTAGTACTTCTGTGTCGCTTTCGAAGACTTTCTTTATGATTGGGAATGATAAACGATTGTAATTTTATTATTCAAAGTCTTCCTTCAAATAATTCTAAATTCATTAAATTCTCCTTATAAAAACTGTTGACAATTAGCAATTTACAAAAACAATAACATTTCAATCGAGTGCACGTGCAGCACGAGAAGGTCGCGCAAATTCAGATACACAAAAACGGTTTGAAAAAAATGAGTGAACGTTTTACCTTTGAATTGTATTTAAAGAAACGTTACTATTTTTT
Source organism: Steromphala cineraria (assembly GCA_916613615.1). Classification (NCBI taxonomy): domain Eukaryota; kingdom Metazoa; phylum Mollusca; class Gastropoda; order Trochida; family Trochidae; genus Steromphala; species Steromphala cineraria. The sequence continues at coordinate 31,447,200 of OU744737.1, forward strand.
ATCTACTGCTGTTGTTTCCGATTGAGAGACTCAAAGTTTGCACATGTGAAGCGTATGGTGGCTGATTTCTGCCATTCGCACCTTCGCTATTTCGTGTTATTTGAGCCTAGGGCGAAATAGCGAAATAGCGATGCGAAATAGCGAAATAGCGATGCGAAATTGCGAAATAGCGATGCGAAGTTGCGAAATAACGATGCGAAATTGCGAAGGGGCGAAGCTATTTTGCTTCGCAATTTCGCATCGCTATTTCGCTACTTCGCATCGCTATTTCGCTATTTCGCCCTAGGCTCAAATAACACGAAATAGCGAAGGTGCGAATGGCAGAAATCAGCCACCATACGCTTCACATGTGCAAACTTTGAGTCTCTCAATCGGAAACAACAGCAGTAGATAAAAAATAGTAACGTTCCTTCTCTACTTCGTTACTTCGCTACTTCGTTACTTCGTTACTTCGTTACTTCGTATCTTCGCTACTTCGTTACTTCGCTATTTCGCTATTTCGCTCCTTCGCTATTTCGCTCCTTCGCTCCTTCGTTAATTCGCTACTTCGTTAAGGAGGTTGGATACCTTTGTTTCTTATGATGGCCGAGAGGGGCCATTTTAATTTCGCGTTAAAGATCAACACGAAATCGCGAAATCGCGAAAACTAAACCTCCAAATTGCGAAATGGCGAAACGAACACAAAGCGAAATTGCGAAACATGTAAACGAAATCGCGAAACATGTAAACGAAATCGCGAAACATGTAAACGAAATCGCGAAATTGCGAAAGGTGCGAGAAGCGAAAGAGCGAAATCGCGAAACATGGTAGAAACGAAGAAACGAAATCGCGAAACGTGAACGAAACGAAAGTGCGAAAGTGCGAAATCGCGAAATTGCGAAAGTGCGAAATTGCGAAAGTGCGAAAGTGCGAAAGTGCGAAAGTGCGAAAGAGCGAAAATGCGAAAATGCGAAAATGCGAAAGTGCGAAAGCGCGAAACTGCGAAAATGCGAAAGTGCGAAACCAGGTAAGTGTTTATTGCGCATGTCTATAATGTCTAGTAGTAGTAGTAGTTTTCGGGACGTCTAGTGCTGTTGTCACGTAGCGCATGTGCAAGTTAGTTACAACATTTTAAAGACAATGTTAAGCCCTTTATATCGATACTTTCAGATATAATATAGCATGTCTGTGTAAACAGTAATGACGCCCGCAAAAAGGGTGGTTAAATCGGCGAAAAGTTTGAAAAACTACAAGTCCGTGTGCTATTTGCGACATCTTTTGCGGGACGTCTAGTGCGTTTATGGTGATTGTTTTATATTTGATATATCTTGTCTGTGAAAAAGGTTTTGAGGCACGTTAAACTCATGTACTTTGATAGCGCACATAGCGCATGTGTAAGTTAGTGACACCATTTTCAAGACAAGTTTAAGGCCTTTATAGCGATAATTTCAGATTTGATATAGCATGTCTGTGTAAAAAGTTATAATGCCCGCAAAAATGGTGATTAAATCGGCGAAAAGTTTGAAAAACTACAAGTCCGTATGCGCGCTTCACTTTGCACGTTCTTACGGGGCTTCTCCCGTGCTTACCCCTTTCCGCATACATTTCAACATGGTCTCGAATTAAAGACAATTTTTTTATCTACAAAATAAAGTAAAGGCCCGATACATCGGCAAGTATATAAGATAATCGCTTCCGAAAATGACAAAGTCTGTCTCCTAACCTAACTTTGCAGGTTTCTCCTGTGCATATAACTAAAGTATACATTTGTGTAGAATATATTCGAGTCTTATGTCGCTATTTTCAAACTTTGGACTTGCACATATGAAACGACTTTTACTTTGCACCAAATTGTATAGATATTTATTGTCTTAATTTCTACCGTAACATACGTTTAGTTTGCAATATAATATACATATAATTCTCTTACATAGATATATTCTACACAAACGTATACTTACGTAAATGAGTTTAACGGGCCTCATAGTTTTTTTCACAGATAAGTTATATCAAATACAAAAATATCGCCATAACGGCATTGAAATTGTCTTTAAATTGATGTAAGTTACACGTACCCTTTTTGCGGGCGTCATAACTTTTTACACAGACATGCTATATTATATCTGAAAGTATCGATATAAAGGTCTTCAAATTGTCTTTAAAATGGTGTAACTAACTTGCACATGCGCTACGTGACAACAGCACTAGACGTCCCGAAAAAAGATTTAGCAAATAGCACACAGACTTGTAGTTTTTCAAACTTCTAGACATTATAGACATGCGCAATAAACACTTACCTGGTTTCGCACTTTCGCGATTTCGCACTTTCGGAATTTCGCAGTTTCGCAGTTTCGTACTTTCGCAATTTCGCAATTTCGCCCTTTCGCAATTTCGCACTTTCGCAGTTTCGCACCTTCACCCTTTCGCCCTTTCGCACTTTCGCACTTTCGCACTTTCGCACTTTCGCACTTTCGCCATTTCGCCATTTCGCACTTTCGCACTTTCGCACTTTCGCACTTTCGCACTTTCGCACTTTCGCACTTTCGCACTTTCGCACTTTCGCACTTTCGCGATTTCGCGATTTCGCGATTTCGCAATTTCGCAATTTCGCAATTTCGCACTTTCGCACTTTCGCACTTTCGTTTCGTTCACGTTTCGCGATTTCGTTTTTTCGTTTCTACCATGTTTCGCGATTTCGCTCTTTCGCTTCTCGCACCTTTCGCAATTTCGCGATTTCGTTTACATGTTTCGCGATTTCGTTTACATGTTTCGCAATTTTGCTTTGTGTTCGTTTCGCCATTTCGCAATTTCGAGGTTTCGTTTTCGCGATTTCGCGATTTCGTGTTGATCTTTAACGCGAAATTAAAATGGCCCCTCTCGGCCATCATACAAACAGGCTCATCTTATGTTGTGTAACTTAGATAATGTTAGACGAAAAACTTGGGTGTATCATGTTAGAACAATTTTATTTACTTATGGTTTCGGTTTTGTTTGGGAAAATCAAGGAGTAGGTTTCAAGGAGGCTTTTCTTTTCAATTTTGAAACAAGGATTAAGAATTGTCATGTTCAATCATTAATGGCTGAAGTTCATGAATATTCTACATTACATTTATACATTTATAGAATTAAAACTGTATTTGGTCTTGAAACTTATCTTGTTACTGTTAAATCTAAAGAAGCAAGACGTCGAATTACTTTGTATTCCATGGTATTCCACGTCAATTTCGCTATTGTAAAGTATGTAAATCTAATTGTGTAGAGGATGAATTTCACTTCCTTTATAAATGTCCAGTGTATCATGATATACGTGTAAAATATTTTGAAAATCTACCTTTGTACATTAATGAAGAAATAATGATTCGTAATCTCCAAAGCAGTAATTTATCCTATGTATTAGCTAACTCCAATTTTGTTAAAGATGCCTTAATCTTACGGAAAAATTTTGATTGACAACATGCAATTCTGTAACTTATTTTATATGTTCATTTTGTACGTGGGCCAAAGGCCTTTCTACTGAATAAAAGATTGATTGATATCAGGGTTTAAACATGAACTCCTGGTTGTACATTCAAAACGGATTCTTCATATTTTATGAACGCTTCAATCACTTTCAGCATAAATTATTGAGTTCAATATCAGTCAAAATTTGTGTATAATTTAAGATTTATCTGGAGATCAGATCGCCGTTATTATATGAAGCCTTCATAAAAGAGCCAATTTATGGTGTCAAATATGAACAACTTTTTCAATTGTTTAATCCAGAAGCATCGACTGTTGCCAACAAGTATTGTTAGTCACAGCATGCAGATGAATCAGCCAAACGCTATTTTGGAAACTTAATTTTTTAAAAGTGGTAAGGAAAACAATAAGCAGTTGAACTAGTTTCTATATAAAGTTTTTCTTTGATCTACCTTGATGGTCATATATAAAGCTGTTTTGAACTTTGATGGAAAACGTCGGTAATTATGTTACATTTTTAGTAGACGTTCAATATGTGAAAGGTTTAGGTAGAATTTATAAAGGTTTGTATCGAAGCCAAACATTGCGACATAAAAACGTTATCCAACTTCCATATTGTTTTAACTCAAAGAGGGATGGACATACAAAGATGAAAGATAAAAAATAATCCAGTTTATAGCTGATCAATAGCTTTAGTCGTGTCAAATCACACTCACTTGAGTCAACATTTTAAAGATTTCTAAGATCATTTTATGTTACAATACTTTTCAATTAGTTCACTGAGTATGTTTAATAAGATAAATCATATTATAACGTAAGTAAGTAATACGTTTATCAAACCTAATTAATTTAATATGTTCAATTTGAGTTACCCTTTTTAAAGTTTTGAATGTTCAAATATTTCATCATTCACATTTCATACAGAAGTTCGATACGAATTAACAGAAAATTATGTATGTGGATATGTTATCGTGCAGGAAAGACATGTGAAACTATACAGAATCAAAAACAATTTTGATAGTCCAAAACCCGGTCCGGTACGTAACTTGAATTTCATATACCTAGTTTAAAAATTAACATAGCATAAAAACAATCAAGAATATAGTTATCACGCAATGTTTTTCTTCAGTTGAATCGTAATGCTATTGTGTACAAAATAGATATTCAAAAAGGCTAATTCCCTGGACATATAGACTTGCTTCGGTTTGTGTTCAGGGTGTAAACAGTGACAGGAAGTTAGGTGAAATAATTAGTCAGTGAACAGGAGGACAGGCTATTCAACTCCCAAGCTGGGTAGCTGTTTTGTTGATTGGTTGGGCTCGCTGAACGTTGGAGAGATTTGAATCAGTCACAGCTGGGGCAGAATGCAGGTATGACGTCATTTATTTGTCTTCATTTATCTTCTTTAATGTACATATAGTTTACTTGTGATTCTTCTTCTTAAATAGTTCCATTTTATATTAACACATTATCCCATTAATGAGTCTTATATAGGTTTAGTAAAGTTTACTCGATCATTCCAAGATAAATCACCGATTTAATTATTCAGATGAAACAATCCATTTAATTTGTATTGAGAACGTACGTAGTTTCTATGAATGACGGGATAGCAATTTTGAGCTATGTTTGCAGATTTATTCAGCATTCATATATATTTTAAAGAATACGATTGAGAATATCTATCAAAGTTAAAATGAGAAGATGATTTATATAAGCAAGTATGCTAATAGTTGGTAAAGATTTACACTATACCTTGCTCCTTGTTATTTGGATTTTGTTTTAAATTAGCAATTTTTGGCTAAACTAAATGATAGGACAACGACAAAATATTGAGAATACTTTCATCATGTTTCTCTTTTTATTTTATAGGTTGGCATCTGACTCGGTTCTCCAAAGGTGCTGTTGTGGGGGGACGTAACCTTGTGTTGGAGATACGTCTGTTCGAGGTGTCCAATCCCATGTCAGCTTTCCCCGCCATTAGCTTATGGGTGAACAGCTGCAGGCATCTGTTCTTGGACGTCTCCAGAACTGCTCTGCCAGGATTGGTATAACAAGGTTGTCTATCCTTGTTAAGAGTAAGGCACCATGCTTAACATGGTGGATAGGGACCACACAGTCCCCAGTGTGGATGCGCCAGTTTAGTGTAGGGTACACCTCAGTAGGTTTAGTTTAGAGATAGGTTCCCCTCAGACTTCTTCGACACCTGGTTGCTAGCTTCACATACATGCACCTGGAATGGCGGTCACGGTGAGTTCCCAAATTTCATTCATTGTTTGATTGGTATAATCTATGTCAAGAGCTTAGAACAGAAACAATTATCAATCTGTTTTAGTTTATTTAGATTCTAGGGTTGTACATCATTAATGCCTTTGTTGAATCAAAATAAACAATAACAAACCTAAGTATTAATTTACCCATTAGCGAAGTGGATCTAAAAGCTAACTAGATAATTTTAAGTCGTTATCAATAATAACAAGAAAGATTCCAAGTAATAATTTACCCATTAGCAAAGGTGATTTATAAAGCTAACATGATATTCAAGTAGATCTTTAATAATCTTAAGTTGTAATTTAAAAAACAAAAATTCAAATATTTTTTATTCAATTCAATTCAGCAGGTATACATTCGATTCAGGTCATGTATAACATTGTTGTATGATGAAGCGCCCTTAAAATATTGGCTACATGGGTGCAATATATGCAATCATAACACATTGATAAAGGTTTTCCATTTGGCATGAAATGAAGGTAAAGTATTATTTTTACATGCAATAATTTTTTTAACTTTAACAACATCCTTGATAATATTTCCAAAACTCTCAATTGATAATTTATTCTGTTTGATACTGGTGATATGAATATATTTTTTGGCTAATAGAATAATGTGTGAAACTAAAAGACTGATTTGGCTGTTGCAAAAGAGAATATCAGGATCAGAGATAATATCAAAGTATGGGATATGTGGAGTAATAAAGTTTTCAACCCTTCTCTAAAATTCATGTACATGTGTACATTTAATGAAAACATGAGCAAGGTTTTCAGGTTCAGTACCACAAAAAGAGCATATATTTGTATCTACTATTTTCATTTGCAACAGCTCTTTTCTAGTGTAAATTGTCTATATTGAAAGTCTAAAAGTTTAACATCCTTAGTACAATTTCTATATTTCTTAAACACATCTTTCCATGAAATATCTAAATTCAGTTGTCTCTCCCACTTTTGACAAACTTTAAGTGGTGTGTTATCAGAAATAAGCTTATCATAAAAATTCCTACATCCTTTCTTTTGTGAGAATAATTCTTGGAGAGTTTGGTTCAATGTAAGGTTTTGTGTGCAAGTTTCATGAGCTAAAAGGGTATTTTTCCAAGTCTTAGGGATATTCAAAATTATCTTATTATATTTAAGGACTGTGCCCTTGATGTGATAAAGTTGTTTCAGTTCATTAAAAGGCAGAAATGAATGATCACCCCAAATATCTCTTATTTTGTGAATACCCCTATTGAACCAATTCTCAATTAACAAGTTACTATTTCTAAATTGTTGATTTAACATTAAGGCTCAGCTAATCTCTCTTCTGGAAGAGATGTATTTATCATATGTTGTGTTTTGTAATATTTACTCCACAAAGCTAAAACATCATTCCAGAATGGGTTGTCAACTGTTACATGACTGTTAATTTGTGCCCCCATAAGAAATGATTCTTTCTAAAAGGGAATAGACTTAAATTATAAATGGAGTGTTTGTTCATATATCTTCTAAGGCAGGATAATTTAAGTGCATTTATAAAAGATTTAATATCTGTCATTCTAAGTCCACCTTCTTCATATTTTCTACATATGGTTGTCCTTTTAATTTTGTCCTTACCATCCCACATAAAATTATATATGATCTTATTCATCTGGTTAATGAAATCTGTTGGGCGAGTAGGCAATACAGAAACAATGTGTACTAGAGTTGATAATACAAGTGTTTTTAAAACTGTAATTTTCCCTTGTAAGGTTAATTTTCTTCTTTTCCAACCAGCAAGAGGTCTTCTGATAATATGTAATCTTTTTCTGGTATTGATTACCCATAAGTTTTCCAATTAAGGGTTGAGATATATTCCAAGGATTATAAAATCACCTTCGTGCCAGTCTAAACTACTTTCTGGGCATAATTTTACTTTGCTTTCAATCATTGATCCTATCCAGATAGCTTTGATTTTTTCAATGTTTATTTTAAGACCAGACATTTTATAGAACTTATGTAAAGTTTCTAGAGCTGCGTTAAGGCTATTTTCAGATCCATCAAGATCTAAACTACTTTCTGGGCATAAGTTTACTTTGCTTTCAATCATTGATCCTATCCAGATAGCTTTGGTTTTTAGCTCACCTTTACAAAGTAAATGTGAGCTTATGTCGTGGCGCTTCATCCGTCGTCCATCTGTCTGTCCGTCTGTCCGTAAACTTTCAAGAAAAAGACTTCTCCTAAACGAATCCAGATATCATTCTGAAATTATAGTATGTTATACCCATGGTGATTCCTCACAGAAAGGTAGACGTTTCAGTGTTGAGAATCCAAGATGGCCGCCATGGCAGCCATATTGAATTTTCAATTGGATTTCATGAAAAAGACTACTCTTCCTAAATCAATCTAGATATCATTCTGAATTTGTAGTATGTTATACCCATGGTGATTCCTCACAGAAAGGTAGACGTTTCAGTGTTGAGAATCCAAGATGGCCGCCATGGCAGCCATATTGAATTTTCAATTGGATTTCATGAAAAAGACTACTCTTCCTAAACCAATCTAGATATCATTCTGAATTTGTAGTATGTTATCACTATGGTGATTCCGCACAGAAAGGTAGACGTTTCAGTTTTGAGAATCTAAGATGGCCGCCATAGCAGCCATGTTGAATTTTCAATTAGATTTCACAAAAAGGACTACCCCTTCTAAACCAATATAGATATCATTCTGAAATTGTAGTATGTTATAACTATGGTGATTCCGCACAGAAAGGTAGACGTTTCAGTTTTGAGGATCCAATATGGCCGCCATGGCAGCCATATTGAATTTTCAATTAGATTTCATAAAAAAGACTACTTCTCCTAAACCAATCTAGATATCATTTTTAAATTGTAGTATGTTATACCTATAGTGATTCCGCACAGAAAGGTAGACGTTTCAGTTTTGAGAATCAAAGATGGCCGCGATAGCAGCCATATTGACTTTTCAGCTGCAGATGACACATCATTATTATTAAATTTTAAGCTTTCATCAAGTGATCACTCGCACCATATAAATCCTCTAATTTGAACTTACTAATCATAATATTATCTTGAATATGGAATATTTAAGATTGTCATGCAAGTTGTTCTATATTTTTAAGTGTTTCTAAAATAAATTAAGATGAAATACAAACATAATTAATTAATTTGATTAAAATCTTTATGTCAACTAGCTGCAAAAACCCAATCACATTAAACATCATGTTAAATTTAAACAATGGTATCTCCTTTATATTCCTTTAAATTCCACACATAAGGGGTCAACCAGAGTTCAGATATTTCTGTTGAGTCCACTATACACATCCCAATACAGGCTGCTAGCATCACAGTCTCAGCTGCTAGTCTGTTGCATCATCAACCTGACCCAATTGATATGGTAGAGCATTATGCTATATGGCCATGTGTATGCAATAAGAGTTATGGAAATTAGACTTGTGTTCTCATGACAGTGATATGTTCTTTCTAAGAATAACAACTTACACAAAACTTGTCACAACAAGCTTTGTGTTTAGCAATCTACATGATAAGTTGATCTGGAAAGAGTTATTTTGCATCAGGTTCCAGTTCCTGTGTTTTACTCATATTTGTACCATTTCTTTATCTAACAGAAGTTCTTCTTGACACAAACTCAATTTAGGGCATAAGCTAACTATGTTTTGTGAAATTATATATATTTTTCACAACAATGCATGTTCTCTCCCGTCAAGTCTTTAAATACCACACATATTACTTAGGGCTTAGCCAGAGTTCAGGTTGACATGCTCAGCACACTATGCTTCTCCAAATACACAAAGCCAAATACACAAATTGCTACACTCTCCTTAAAAACATGATGGCAGCCATAATCAATTATCATATAAAAGATGGTTACACAATTAAACCATATTACCACATCATTCATTTTAAGGTGAGCTTCTGTACCCTCGGTACTTTTATTTCAATGTTTATTTTAAGACCAGACATTTTATAGAACTTATGTAAAGTTTCTAGAGCTGCTTTAAGGCTATTTTCAGATCCATCAAGATATAATTGAGTATCATCAGCATATTATCCCATTTTATATTCTTCATCATTGATTATAATACCTTTAATATCTTTGTTAGTTCTCATCATAGTTCCTAAAATCTCAACCACAAACATAAATAGATATGGGGAAACTGGGTCTCCTTGTCTACAGCCACGGTCATTTGGAAAAAGAGGAGAGATGGCCATTTTGGATTACACAAGAAGTTGCATTTTGCATCAATATATTTATCCATTTTATGATATTGGGTCCAAAACCAAATTTTTTGAGAACTTTCATAATAAATCTTTAGAAACAGTATCAAAAGGTTTTTCAAAATCAATAAAAACAGAAGGCCTGGTATGTTTTTCTTTTTTAGTTCATACATGATATCATACATTAATCTGACATTATCACTTATGCATCTGCCAGGTACAAACCCTGTTTGATCCAGATGTATCAGAATATCTAGTGTCTTTTTCAATCTGTTGGCAATGCAGGAGCTTATTATTTTATACAAAGTATTCAAAAGTGATATTGGGCGAAATTTTTTCATATATCTTCTGTCTTTAGTTTGTTTTGGGATGCAAGTTATTACACCTCTATTGATTGTATAAGATAACTGGTTTTTTTTCAAAAACTTCTTGTACATATCTGTATATTCAAACCTTAAGATCCTTCCAAAACCATTAAAAAAATTCAACTGGAAAGCCATCTAAACCAGGGCTTTTGTTATCTTTCATTGCCTTGATAGTTTCAGATAGTTCTTTCATACAACTTATGGATTCATCAAGCTTATCTGCAAAACTGCTATTAAGTGAAGGAGTGTTTACAGTGTTTAAAATATCTTGTTTATCACATTGAATGTTATCAACAGCATAAAGTTTATGATAAAAAGTTTCTTGTTCCTCAAGAATAGCTTTTCCATCAGGCAAAAGTTCCTGCCTTTCATTAATTAAAGAATTAATAAGTTTACTGGTATAGTTTCTGTTTTCTAAGTTACAGAAAATGTTGTAGTTTTTTCACCTTCTTCATACCATTGGATTCTACTTCTTATTTCTTCTTCTTCTCCTATTTTTTCAAGATCTGACATATTTTTGGACAATCTGGCAAGCATTTCTTCATTAACACATTGAAAATTTTCTCTAATTTCATCTTCTAAAGTTTGTATCTCTTTTTCCAACTGATTTGTTTTTTCAATTCTATTTTTCTTTAGATATGATGAAAATGAAATTGATTTGCCCCTCACTTTCATTAGAAAGGTTTCCAAAAAGAGCTCAACAGAAATACTTAGTTCTAGTTTTAGAACATTACAGTTTCTTGTGGCAGTATTATCCAAAGCATATTCTTCTTTAGTTTCCTCTAATATTTCTTTCACAAGTTTAGTATAGTCTGTATTGTAAAGAAGTGAAGAATTAAATTTCCAAAACCCCTTCCCCTTTTCCTTACTGTGAATATTTGAAAAAGACAGTGAAATAGCCGAATGATCTGATTTATATCCTGGTAATATGGAGGTATCTATACTGAGATTTGAAACATCTTCAGAGACTAGAACAAAATCCAGTCTAGCTTGCTGTCTGGGTTTTTATTTCCACCAAGTGAATTTTCTAATATTTGAATTTCTGTTTCTCCAAATATCTATCGGGTTATTTGAGTCTATGTTTTCTAAAACAATTTTCCAGGCTTTAGGGTTATTGATATTTTTGTAGTTTTCTAAATCAATATCAGGATTAAGGACAGGATTTCAATCACCACAGACAATTATAGATTCATTATCAGAGTCACATATGGTTTTAAATATAGAGATATAAAAGCCTGGGTCATCTTGGTTAGGTCCATACCTTCAATGGTTATATCAGATATAATGTTATTTCCATTTGGATCAATTTCAGATTTATGTATTTCTAATTCAATGTTATCATTAAATAAGATAGCAACACCTCTTGAGTTTGAAGTATAAGGAGCAATGATACTTTTTAATCCCCATTCATTTCTCATAACATTCTCTTCCTCCTTTTTAATGTGAATGTCTTGAAGACATATAATTGAATTTTTTTTCTTACGCCAAAAGTTCATTATTTCTTTCGTTTTGTTTTGTGGGCTAGTCCGCGGCAATTGGCAGAAATAACTTTAATTTTGCTAGCCATTTTTGGTTGGTAGATAAACATGGGTCATAAGAGACGATACATTTGTCATTTTTAGCTCACCTTTACAAAGTAAATGTGAGCTTATGTCGTGGCGCTTCGTCCATCGTCCGTCTGTCTGTCCGTCCATCTGTTCATCTGTCCCTAAGCTTTCACGAAAAAGACTACTCCTCCTTAACGAATCCAGATATCATTCTGAAATTGTAGTATGTTATACCCATGGTGATTCCGCACAGAAAGGTAGACGTTTCAGTTTTGAGAATCCAATATGGCCGCCATGGCAGCCATATTGAATTTTCAATTAGATTTCATGAAAAAGACTACTTCTCCTAAACCAATCTAGATATCATTTTTAAATTGTAGTATGTTATACCTATAGTGATTCCACACAGAAAGGTAGACGTTTCAGTTTTGAGAATCAATGATGGCCGCGATAGCAGCCATATTGACTTTTCAGCTGCAGATGACACATCTTTATTATTAAATTTTGAGCTTACTAATCATAATATTATCTTGAATATGGAATATTTAAGATTGTCATGCAAGTTGTTCTATATTTGTAAGTGTTTCTAAAGTAAATTAAGATGAAAGACAAACATAATTAATTAACTTGTTTAAAATCTTTATGGCAACTAACTGCAAAAACCCAATCACATTAAACATCATGTTAAAATTTAAACAATGGTATCTCCCTTATATTCCTTGAAATACCACACATAAGGGGTCAACCAGAGTTCAGATATTCCTGTTGAGTTCACTATGCTTTTCAAATACACATCCCAAAACAGGCTGCTAGCATCACAGTGTCAGCTGCTAGTCTGTTGCATAATCAACCTGACCAAATTGATATGGTAGAACATTATGCTATATGGCCATGTGTATGCAATAAGAGTTATGGAAATTATACTTGTATTCTCATGACAATGATATGTTCTTTCTAAGAATAGCAACTTACACAAAACTTGTCAACAATAAGCTTTGTGTTTAGCAATCTACATGATAAGTTGATCTGGAAAGAGTTATTTTGCATCAGGTTCCAGTTCCTGTATTTTACTCATATTTGTACCATTTCTTTATCTAACAGAAGTTCTTCTTGACACAAACTCAATTTAGGACATAAGCTAACTATGTTTTGTGAAATTATATATATTTTTCACAACAATGCATGTTTTCTCCCGTCAAGTCTTTAAATACCACACATAAGGGCTTAGCCAGAGTTCAGGTTTATATGCTCAGCACACTATGCTTCTCCAAATACACAAACTGCTACACTCTCCTAAAAATAATGATGGCAGGCATAATTAATTATCATATAAAAGATGGTTATAAAATTAAACCATATTACCACATCATTCATTTTAAGGTGAGCTTCTGTACCCTCGGTACTTTTATTGTAAGAGATATACATACTGAATAGAAAACTTTTTCAAAATATAAAGAAGAAAAGCATTTGTACAAAAAGTTAACATAAGTAATGGTGGCAATCTTATAAATGATAAAGCATTCAATATTGTAAGACATAAATGCATTTAAAAAAATCAATTTCAACATGAAAATCCATTTTAATGGATCAGAAGAAGACCAGGGGGATGCCGGGCGAGAAGGAAGACCCAGGAGGGTGCCAATGCATTTGTTAAATCAATCTTAGCAATCACATCTAAACAACAAAGTAATTTACTAATAATGACAAGTATCTTAAATGCTCCTGTTCAATCAAATAAAAAATCAAATCTATTTTGCAGGACGGGAGAAGACCAAGAGGGATGCCTGGCCAGATGAAGACCAAGGGACATGCCAGTCCAGAGGAAGACCGAGGGAGATGCCAGGCCAGAAGGAAGACCCAGGGGCATGCCAGCCCAGAAGAAGACCCAGGGCCATGCCGGGCCAGAAGGAAGACCAAGGGCCATGCCGGGCCAGAAGGAAGACCAAGGGCCATGCCGGGCCAGAAGGAAGACCAAGGGCCATGCCGGGCCAGAAGGAAGACCAAGGGCCATGCCGTGCCAGAAGGAAGACCAAGGGCCATGCCGGTCCAAAGGAAGACCCAGGGAGATGCCGGGCCAGAAGGAAGACCAAGGGCCAAGTCGGGCCAGAAGGAAGACCAAGGGCCATGCCAGGCCAGAAGGAAGACCAAGGGCCATGCCAGGCCAGAAGGAAGACCAAGGCCATGCCGCGCCAGAAAGAAGACCAAGGGCCATGCCAGGCCAGAAAGAAGACCAAGGGCCATGCCGGTCCAAAGGAAGAACCAGGGAGATGTTGGGCCAGAAGGAAGACCAAGGGCCCTGCCAGGCCAGAAGGAAGACCAAGGGAGATGCCGGGGCCAGATGAAGACCAAGGGCCATGCCAGGCCAGAAGGAAGACCATGGGGCATGCCAGCCCAGAGGAAGACCAAGGGGCATGCCAGCCCAAAGGAAGACCCAGGGCCATGCCAGTCCAAAGGAAGACCCAGGGAGATGCCAGGCGAGAAGGAAGACCAAGGACCATGCCGGGCGAGAAGGAAGACCAAGGGAGATGCTGGGCCAGAAGGAAGATCAAGGGAGATGCCGGGCCAGAAGGAAGACCATGGGGCATGCCAGCCCAGAGGAATGCCCCGGGGGCATGCCAGTCCAGAGGAAGACCCAGGGCCATGCTGGGAGATGCCGGGCCAGAAGGAAGACCAAGGGAGATGCCGGGCCAGAAGGAAGACCCACGGAGATGTTGGGCCAGAAGGAAGACCAAGGGCCATTCCGGGCCAGAAGGAAGACCAATGGAGATGTTGGGCCAGAAGGAAGACCAAGGGCCATGCCAGGCCAGAAGGAAGACCAAGGGCCATGCCGGGCCAGAAGGAAGACCAAGGGCCATGCCGGGCCAGAAGGAAGACCAAGGGCCATGCCAGCCCAGAGGAAGACCCAGGGAGATGCCAAGCCAGAAGGAAGACCAAGGGCCATGCCGGGCAAGAAGGAAGACCCAAGTGGGCGATGCTAGATGCAGCGACTGAGTGAGTATGAATCATATCTATTTTGCACACAAGTAAATATAAATTATAAATTTGAAGGTGCTTATGGCTGAATTATTGCACACTCCATAAAACAACTTACTCACTAAATAAAATTCACATGAAACACTGATTTATTTCAATTCACACTGTCCCAATTTTGACCCGATTTCATATCCAAGTAAACATAAATCCTAAATAGTACCAAGCAATAATTTTCACCTGTGCAAAACAATTAATGAATTATTCTTCCATTAGCGGATAGGGCTTCCCCGTGCTATTTTTAGACATCTTGTGCCGTTTCCATATAAGGAAAGTTCTAAACGGCCTTGACCTTAATATCGGTGAAGACAGGACCAAGTCTATCGCCGTGAGGTAGTGTTTTGAGTCAAGCAGAATAATGCACGTCGACAAAGAGAATTAATCCAGACAGTTGTTTTAGCTTTAGTGTTTTAAAAAACAAATCAACAAAGTCAATTTATCTAGTCACAAGTTCTTGGTTCGTAGTGCGATTCTGATATCCATATTCCATGATGATCAAAACACATTCGATCGGCTTCAGTCGATTTTTGTCACTGAGTCTGATTTACTGGAGAAATTGTTTATTCCTATTGTTCGTATACAAAATTTTCAAGAATTGTTTATCACTTCTTCTGTTGGCCTACATCTAAATCATGTTTGTTGTCAAGTGACAGGTGACTGTCTCAAGCGGAGACTATGTTTAAAAAAAACTGCACTGCACAGAGAAAAATTCATCATTCATTCATTCATTCATTCATTCATTCGAGCTTAGTTTTTTTTAATAAAACAGAATACATTACGTCAAAAATCCATTTACAATAAAATCAAATTTTTTTCTTATGGTATTTCACAAGAAAAGATTTTGTTCAATGTGTCATTTGTAAAACGCAAGTACAAATGTGAAAGATAATACCAGTATGTTCAGTGAAATGAAGGTAAAATATCCACCATAATTTTATTTTTTGAGTTGCTTTTTTAGACCCTAGAATTTAAGAATCGTCAATATTTATGATTTAAATAATCAATTACCGGTATAATTCATCTACCTATGTAAGAACCTTGTGTATGTTTTCTGGATTATCAAATAGGGAGTTGATGATACTTTTAAGAGGATATTAATTGAAGATTGGGGATATGTATGTGTTAAGAAAAGGGAATTTAGGAAAAGTTCTCATCAAATTTTAGTGTTTTAGACCAATGCTTAAAATACAAGTATTTGCCTTGTGGCATTGAGTCACAATGTAAGAGTCAAAAGTTGTGATTTGTTTTAATTTCATGACAATTTGAAAATTATCAATGAATAAGGGAGCAAGACAAAAGCCACCCGGACAAAATCCACCTGGAAAAAATCCACCTGGACAAAAGCCACCCACTTATTTATTGTAATATACTAATAAAATGAGTATAATAATATTATATTATGATGCCATATGATATTACTTAATCATAATATTCATCCACTAACAATATTCTGAATAAAAAAAAAAATGATAACAAGTTTTTTTAACGATATGCAAAGGTATTTTATGATATACTTACATAATCTTTAAAACGTTTAACATAGAAAAGAGGGTACGCTGTGAAAATCTTTAAGTGTTTTATAGTAAATCTAAAAATTATGAATGGGCAGTGTACTTTGGTCTGATTGGTTAATCTTAAGTTAATCATGATGTATTTTCAAATAAACGGCTTATATTTGAAACCGGATAATGTCTCGATATTTTGGATGTTTGGATTTAATGAATTCCATAGTTTTATTGTGTCAGGCAAAAAAGACCTAGCATAAGTCACCGTTCTACACTTTAAGGTTCGCACTGATGAATTTTCTCTGAGATAATAATCATTTGAACTTGGTGTTTTTGGTAGGAGGTCAATAGGATATTGAGGTGCTAGATTGTTTTTCATTTTATAAAAAGTAGTCAATTTAGATATATATCTACGTTCTGCTAGTGGTTTCTAATTTGTTTCGTCATAAATTGTCGTATGGCTTGTTCCGCGAACTGCTCCACATATGGATCTTAACACATCCAAGTTCAGCTTTTCTTAGTAAGTTGCATTGCTCTTGAATGCAATTATCCCAAATATGCCTACAATAATCAAATATTGGTATTATGTAAGATTCATAAATAATTTCTAAACTTTTACGCGATAGCCGTTAAGCTTTGATCACAAAGTCAAATCTATTTTATTAATTTGTTTCTGATTAAATAAATATGGTAGAACGTGGAGCACAGGAAATGTCCACATCTTAAAAATGACTAATGTATCATGAGAACTACAGTTTCTGTGTTGTTTGTTAAAAACTTTAAAATTTGGGTGGGTTGTGTCCGGGTGGGTTTTGTCTGGGTGGGTTTTGTCTGGATAGTTTTTGTCCGGGTGGTTTTTGTTCGGGTGGTTTTTGTCCGGGTGGCTTTTGTCCGGGTGGCCTTTGTCCGGGTGGCTTTTGTTTGGATGGTTTTCGTCCGGGTGGCTTTTGTCCGGGTGACTTTTGTCCTAGACCCATGAATAAAATCATTGATGTAAATATTCAGATTGAATTAAAGCTAACATATAGGTGTCTATTTTCTATAAATCAGATTTTATTTTTTTCTTACACAACTTAAAAACAGCCACTATGGTTATTTGTCTTAACCCCTCTTTTCAGGAACTAAATTAAATTAAATAGAATCTAGGACTGTCAGTTGGTGCCAAGGGCTTTTGGACATTCTGCTGAGTCATGGATGATCTATCTCTGAAGATATGTTGAGTACAAAAAGTATCTAACTATGTGAACACACCTGTTTCATTCATTATACTGCGTACAATGTGATTGGTCCCATCAAAATCCTAAGAAATGTTGTATTTCACCTAAAAAATGACTTAAAATACATACATCTTAATGAAATCATGAAACCTTTAACTTTAATTAGGTTTTGTTGGCATTGGAAATTGATAATCATGCTAACATGTACCTAAAAAACTTAATTAAAATTATCATTTGTGATTCATCTGTCAAAAAAGTTTGACACATCAAAACAAATTTTAAACATAAGTCTTTTTTTCTTTTTAAACAGTCTTAAATTTAAGTAACAAAATAACGGTAATCATTTAAGCATATTTAGGACTTATAGAGTTTCCTTTGATCAATCTGACTTTTCGATAACTTTTTGGATTATGTAAATGCATTAAAACTTGTGATACAGATATTGTGTCTACCAACATGTGAAATCTTACATCTTGCATTTTAACAGGACTGTTTTGTGTACCTTTCTCAATGGCAGTTGCAGAAAGAATCATAATGATTATTTACATGAACACCTAAACATTATAGCCATTGGTTCTGTAGCTCATCAAGCATTATATGATAGAATATACAAATGACCACAGATTTACCTAATGAGTGAAATTGAAAAGGGAGAAAAAGATTAGCCTGGTCAATTATAACAATATTTATTTATAATAAAGTATTGAGAAACAGACTGTAAAATCACCAATAATCCCCAGCATCCTAATTAATTTTATATGCAACAAACTAATTTATTTTAAATCATATCTTTTATTTTGTTTATGTTTAATGAAGCGCAAACACACATCCCATTAGTTAATGCCAATTCTGTATCTTCTCATTTGGCTTGTTTTCTTCAGCTGGTCCTCCCTGAAAACATCGCATCACATCATCTGTCTAGGAAACTACTGTCCCAAGTCACATCTTCCCCTTTTCACTTCTCTTTCCTCTTGAAAACCCTTCAAACAAAAAATGTAACATAATACACAATAGAAATAACAAATTAGTCATACCAGTATTGTAATGTTGATAATAAACTCTTCAGGTGCTTATAGATTGTTGAAAAGATAAAAGTTTGATGAAATTTATGTCTTTAAATTCCCAGTTTTTATTTTTAATAGAATAGAGCATAGAATGGTGTTTCCATCAAAACAAACATGAGTCAATCAGTCAATCTTTATTTGCACTTATAGGCCACAG
The DNA here is from genome assembly GCA_916613615.1 of Steromphala cineraria. Classification (NCBI taxonomy): domain Eukaryota; kingdom Metazoa; phylum Mollusca; class Gastropoda; order Trochida; family Trochidae; genus Steromphala; species Steromphala cineraria. The sequence goes on from OU744737.1 coordinate 31,466,010, forward strand.
GCCAGGTGTAGCACAATGTGCATACAATATGTTCAGGCAGGATAGAGTACATTTTTTCTGAATAAAAAGGCATAGTATGGAAACATTGACAGATTTTCGAAATGCGTTTTTGCTAGAGTGAGTTAATAGAGATATAAATTTAAAAATATTATGATGTGTAAGATAATATTTCTTAATGTACTTCTTTCTCAAAGTGAGGTAGGCAGGACAAACACAAAGGAAATGATATTCATCTTCAATAAGATTTAAATTACACATTTTACAAATTCTATCTTCTCTTTTTAGTCCAATATATCTGCTGGTTTCTATTAGTAAATCATGTGATGAGCAACGAAATTTTGCAAGCGAGATTCTATATTTCCAGATATTCAGATGCGATAGATAGCTTTCATCATGGATTGATTGCTTAAACATTCTAAACTAAAAATATTTATTTGATACAGATAGGTGGTCTATCCAATTTTGTAAATAAATATCTTGTAATTGTTGTTTAAATGAGATAAGAAGCTTTGAATGAGAGTCTATGTGTTGTTCCAGCCATATGTAACCAAAACCAATAGAAAATAGTACATCTTTAAAGGGACAGTAGCACGTTTTTAGGGGGAATATAAGGTGATGTCAGGAAAATGAAAATTAATGGTTCCAATTGAAAGACAATGTGTTTAAACTAAACGGGGCAGTAATAATTCAAACATATACCGATAAGGCTAGCCATGCGGTACTTTTTTCTTACACAAAATGAATTAGGTGTTCACATAAAATGGCCGCCAATGGATTTTCTGAGAATTCCATACTTTGTCCTCTGACTATGAATGCTTGGCTTGTGTAATAAGATTTCTTACACTGTCAAAATAATATATTTAGCATTAACTTGCAATTATCAGTAAAAAAATTAAAATATGAAATTATCAAAAAACGTGCTACTGTCTCTTTAACATCTGTACCCAATTACGTTTTCCATTTCTATCATACAAAGTCATCATATTATAAAATTTTTTGGGTAATCTATAACATGGCATATTTAATACTTTCAACCAATATTTTATTACTTTCATTTTTGACTCTATAGATAACGGAAATCTGCCACACTCACCGTATACCATTATGTTTGAGGTAGTTACTTTCACACCGAGAAATCTTTTAATTGCATATAAATGTACTTTTTCTATTTTATGAAATGTCTGGAGTCCCCAAATTTCGGAACCATAAAGAAGCATTGGACTTATCTTAAGAGTCAAAAATTCTAAAGAAGGACTGATGTGACAAGTTACCTAAAATGTAGATATATCTCATAATGCCGATTAATATTTTCTTTGCTTGGGTCGATGCATTTTTAGCATGTAAAGACCACGATAAGTGATTTGTAAAATAAACTCCCAAATATTTGTAAGATGTAGTTATTTGAATAAGTTCACCTTTATAATACCATTTTTCATTTGCAGCAAGTTTACCCCCATTCTTGAAGACAATTACCTTAGTTTTATCGTAATTAACTGTTAGTTTCAATTCATTACAATATGTTTCCAATTCATTTATTTCTGCCTGTAATCCTCGTACAGTGCTAGAGAAGAGAATTATATCATCAGCAAATAGGAGGAGAAATCACTGTACTATATCTGGATGTAGCTGAATACCATTTGAACAGTTTTCATGTATCTGTATTGCTAACTCATTGATAAAGAAAGAGAATAGGAAAGGGCTCAATATACATCCTTGTCTTACACCTATTTGGCTTTCAAATGTATCAGATATAAGATTATTGTTTCTAACACACATTTTGACGTTGTCATAAATACTCCTTAACAGTTTACCCATTTTGATGCTAACATAATTATTATCAAGAAGAGTCCACAATTTGCCTATGTCAACTGAATCAAAAGCCTTTGCAAAGTCTACAAAGAGAACATAGAATTTAGAACCTTTAGTATTGTAAAACTGTATATTGTATAAGTGAATTTAGAACAAATATGTTGTCAGTAGTAGTGTATCCTTTCCTCAAACCAGCTTGGGATTCGGTTATCTTATCAAATGATTCTGCCCAGAATACCAAACGTTTATTAATAATGGCAGTGAATATTTTACTAAATACACTTAAAAGTGTAATACCTCTATAATTTTCAATTTCATTTTTATCCCCTTGCTTATGAATGAGTATAATGATGCCAACCGACCACGAATGAGGAAAAACTCCATTTTCAAGAATGACATTAAACAACGATTCAAGATATGGTAGTAAAATATCTGAGTGTAGGAACAATTCTGAAATAGTACTATCAAGTCCAGGTGATTTGTTCAGTTTCAGTTTTGTAATGCTATCAAGAATTCCTTCTCGTGTTATTGGAGCGTCAAGAATGTCATTGGCCATTGAGTTATCCAATACTTGATGATTATTCGTATCGACTGATCAGCTGTATGATTATATATGTCATCATTTGCTTCAGGTGTAGTAGAGAATAATTTGGCCCATGGTTCGAATCCCGCCAGGTGCTCTGCAGTCTGCAGTAGAGAGCTGCTCTATGAGCAGTAAGGTTTAGGTGCAATTCTAAACTGAATTTCAGCGCAGTTCCACCCATGGTTCGCTAGTTCCAGCTCATGCTCGCAGGTTTCACTGCAATGCATAGCTACAATAGTGTTGCAGGCTTTCTCCCTGCATTAAAGGGACATTAAGTATTTTGATGTTTCTAATACAACATTTGATTCAAAACACCTATAAATTGTATCAATCGATAGATAAATCTTTTAACTACAATTAGGTATATGAGAGTATGCTCACAAATTACATTAAGTCGATGTTATTATGTTCAAAAGACATTTTTGTAACAAGAAGCGCGCGCTAGTGAATTGTGATGTCACTGAGCAGATTTTCAATATTTGCGTACTACGTCAGCTCGCCCATTATCATCCGCAATATCAATATATTACTAACAATTACCAACATCATATTACCAAGATAACAATAAATTATTTTAAGATTATGTTAATATTGAATTACCAATTAACATAACATTCTTCTAAACATTCCATGTAGCTTTTCTTTTCCTTTTCACTCGTTGCCATCTGTGTTTACATTCAGTGTGTAAGCAGACTACAACATGGATATAGTAAATTCGTAACCAAACGAACTCGTACCGGAAACGTTTCCTCATTATATTTATAAGTTTTGATAATTCATCATTCATTTCGTCTAAATATGTAACCATAACTATGTTGACACCAAGATTATACTAAACGTGAGCGAAAAACTGCAAATAGCTTTTTAGTCGATATCTTATTAGGCATATTCAAACATTTCTATGCAAATTAGGCAGTTTTTCATCCCAATAAGGACCGAGTTATTATAACTTAATTCATCAACGGTTGGTAATATAATCAACTTATGTAAATTACTTCAACTTGTTCTTTCAAAATTCGAAAGATTATAAATGATATCAGGAATATTCGTTCACGTGACTCTACAGTCAGCCATATACGGAAGAGCGACTGCACAACTCGACTTACCGAGACTTTTGAGGTCTGAAATCCACGTGATTTTGACTCTGAATTTTGACTTCATAGCTATAAAATTATGTTTGGAAGCTTAATATTTATTGACAATATATTAAGGGTAAATATAAAATACTTTTACACATTGAAATAATTTCAAAATCAGAACGTGCGATGTATGTTATAATGAGTGTATTTAGCCTAAATAGCCTTTATTGTTAAGAATGATTGCTAAAATGATAAACATAACACTAATGACTAATAAACCATCAAATGGACTGCGGATACTTGTTCGTCGTTTTGTTATAGGCAAGAGTTTCTTTTCGGTACGAATTCCCGATGGGAAAAGCTTCGTTTTGGGCACGAATTCACCCACAGCCACAATGACCACAATGCTTTGCGAGAGAAAGTTATAAACTCGATCTACTTATATCCTGGGGAAACACCTCTTCTAAATATTTCGGTTTCTAAGCTTATTTCAGGTCAAACTAAATGGTGGTAATTTGTGTTTATATGTTTAAATGATATAGATTTTTAGCAGTGTTCTTAAATTTGTATCAAAACACTCAATGTCCCTTTAAAACTTGAAGGGATGTTAAACCCAAAAGCACCTGTACACAAAGTTTCAATTTTAATTCAGAATTTTGCTTCATAGAAGGATAGGAAAAAAGATTTCATCAGTTTCAATTCCCACATCAAGCCTGTTTTTGGAGGGAGGGTTTAAGACCATCTTGGTTAGATAAGCTAAAATGCAAACAATTAATTAGTGACCCAATGCAATCTGAAAAAAACAATGAGCCTTTCAATGAACATAGCATGAACTTAAAACAATGTCCTTGCACTTCCAGATTTAATTTTAAATTATTTTGGCATTTATGTATTGTTAAGTAATACATACCCTATATAGTTAAATCCTTCAGAGATTCCATGCTGTCTTATTGTGCAGGGTTCTGTCCCTCATTTACCTGTCCTCCTCACTGTGCAGGTGGTTCTCATCACCCTGTCCATACTGTAAAATTTTCCCTGTCCTCCTCACTGTGCAGGTGGTTCTCATCACCCTGTCCATACTGTAACATTTTCCCTGTCCTCCTCACTGGGCAGTGGTTCTCATCACCCTGTCCATACTGTAACATTTTCCCTGTCCTCCTCACTGTGCAGGTGGTTCTCATCACCCTGTCCATACTGTAAAATTTTCCCTGTCCTCCTCACTGGGCAGTGGTTCTCATCACCCTGTCCATACTGTAACATTTTCCCTGTCCTCCTCACTGTGCAGGTGGTTCTCATCACCCTGTCCATACTGTAAAATTTTCCCTGTCCTCCTCACTGTGCAGGTGGTTCTCATCACCCTGTCCATACTGTAAAATTTTCCCTGTCCTCCTCACTGTGCAGTGGTTCTCATCACCCTGTCCATACTGTAACATTTTCCCTGTCCTCCTCACTGGGCAGTGGTTCTCATCACCCTGTCCATACTGTAACATTTTCCCTGTCCTCACTTGGCAGTGGTTCTCATCACCCTGTCCATACTGTAACATTTTCCCTGTCCTCCTCACTTGGCAGTGGTTCTCATCACCCTGTCCATACTGTAACATTTTCCCTGTCCTCCTCACTGTGCAGGTGGTTCTCATCACCCTGTCCATACTGTAACATTTTCCCTGTCCTCCTCACTGGGCAGTGGTTCTCATCACCCTGTCCATACTGTAACATTTTCCCTGTCCTCCTCACTTGGCAGTGGTTCTCATCACCCTGTCCATACTGTAACATTTTCCCTGTCCTCCTCACTTGGCAGTGGTTCTCATCACCCTGTCCATACGGTAACATTTTCCCTGTCCTCCTCACTTGGCAGTGGTTCTCATCACCCTGTCCATACTGTAACATTTTCCCTGTCCTCCTCACTGTGCAGGTGGTTCTCATCACCCTGTCCATACTGTAACATTTCCCCTGTCCTCACTGGGCAGTGGTTCTCATCACCCTGTCCATACTGTAACATTTTCCCTGTCCTCCTCACTGGACAGTGGTTCTCATCACCCTGTCCATACTGTAACATTTTCAGCATAAACATTATATACACACACACAAGTCACAAACAATCCTATAATACAAAGTCTGTGGAGAGTTTTTATTTCATACAGGCTTTAAGGAAATACAGAGGAATACAGACAATATTTAAGCAGATTTGATTACATCGTTACTCTGATTTAAAATGTGAATACAGAAATTAAGACAAACTATCATAATTCCTTTAAATTCCGTTTAAATAGTTCAATGAAAATAGAATTGATATTGATCTTGAAATAATACAAATTAGTAAAAGAAGAATAACTTTTCTAAAAAGAGATGAAATGATTTTAATTATTATCAGTTTAACTTTAATATTACACATGTTCATGTCAATCTCACCAGAGTTGATTCAGCACTGTCATCAAAAGAATCAAGTGAATCCAGTTTAGCACTACTACTGGTTCCCACTGACCCCAATCTGTTATAACAAAATGTAAAGAAGAAACAATGATTAACTTGAAAGAATATACAAGACAAATATAAATAAAAACAAAAGCAAGAAATATCTATATAAAGTTTGTTTTTGTGTGTGTGTACTTAAACAAAAACATATTTACATGAATTAAAATCACACAAAATGCACATTAATTTCAATTGTTGAATTGATAAGAAAAAAATACATCTTATTGGTAAAAGATATAGCGATTAATTAAAGTCCTTTGAGGTTTATCCTATATTAGCCAACTCTTAATTAAATATTTTGTGTGACTGAAAACTTTTTACAAGGAAAACAATTATGGTTAATAATCACTTGTCAAGACAAACTAGTGTAACTTTAAAGAATACAATCAAAATAAAAACATACATGTATCCTTTTCATCAAATCAGTCATTTACATAAAATAAATCCTGATACATATTATAGATATGATGTATTAAGACATTAAAATATGTGGATAAAAAAGTAAAAAAGACTAAAACAAGCATTAACCTACCTTCTAATTAATGGAGTGACAATAAAGATTTTTCCCAGAAATACGATAACATCACAATATCTTAAGGTTTTTGACAAAATAAAACATTAACTTAAATTACTTTTGATAAATATTCTTTTGTTTGGGCAAAATAAGCACTTTCAAAGTCAAAAATACTTATCACAATACAGAGAATGTATCACTATACATGTATTGTTAGATTAAGTATCACTATTCACCATTAACAGTGTGAGTGTGGAGAGTTTTGACAAAATATCATTACATCAAGAATTTTGATACCCCAACCTGGCGATATAAATAGAGATTTGCACGAGTTTCGTAAAAGTCATATGACACACTTCCGAGGGTAATAATTTCTTTATTACCGATTCTATTCCATTTTACGACATCAGAAATATCCAAGAAACGGGCCGCTTCCCTTGCGACGGCCGGCAACAGTGACGTCACGAACAATGGTGTTATGACGTCACAGGCGAAAAAATACGGGAACTCGCGCTACAACAATCGTTGCTAGGCAAAAGTGATATGTGCACTAGTGCTCATATTGAAAATATGCCACTACTTATTTTCAACCATATGGGTAATAAGTTTTGTTATATGATATCTGTATTTCGATACTTATCGTTGACTTAAAACTACTTACTTAGCAAAAAAAAGAGGATTTTTGTCAAAGTTATTGTTTTTTCTCTCTCAAATACCCAGAAAATAATATATCGAGAGATGTCTATCATATTGAATCATATTTTCCTTTAATACTATGATACGTATCATATTGTGACATGTCTGTATCGTCACAACTCTAATTTCATCATGTTTCAGATTTTTATCTAGGCCTTATGAGGGTATCACAGACTTGAAAATTTGGTGATCATGAATATTCATAAAATTTACCAAACACTCAACAAATGAGCATAGAAAATGATGAAGCTTTTAAAAAATATATTAATTTAAAAAACAACAACAATATAATAAGCTTAAAATGTTTTCATGATTTTGGAAAATATAAGTAAAATATTTCTAAGTAGAAAGTAAGTATTTTTGTAGAAATATTTGTAGATTAACTGAAATTACAGGTTTGATTATGTATATCAACTGGCCCGGGGTTCGGACAGTCTTGACCTAACCTCGGACAGTACCACTCAATGTTCTCGCATACATCACAGCTTTAATATATGCCTCAAAAAGGTTAATTTTATCACCAAAGACACATTAACCCGTTTATTTACAATGAATAACGGATAATTTGCAAATATGATTCAATGTTTTGATAATACACGGCTTCCTTTCCGAAGATAAACTTCTCGGAAACGCCAGAATGCGCCGCTAGAATCTGATGACGTCACAATGGCATTTGCATGCATTGACGCTAAAACACTGTACAGGCTTAACTAAATGATTTAGGAGTAAATAATTTTGTAATATGTGTTGGTTGAATGTTTCTCTATGTTTCCTTAGCAGTTGTTAGATAATTTTTATGTTTTTCAATTCTCTATAAAGAACATTTATAAGTGTCCGAACCATGGTCAAAACTGTCCGAACCAAGGTCATTTTCATATATTTCGAAAATCCCGATATTTACTTCTAACTTAACTTTTTAATTGCAAATATTTATCGGAGTTTAATTATATAGTAGTTTCTCTTTTAAAACAACTAAAGCATATGATCTTTTGGCGCTTCTTACATTTCCTGAAATTGTGCAAACATTTACATGAAAACAAATATTTCGCCATTTTCCTCCATGAACCGGTTTATTGCCCCTGTCCGAAAAAGTAAGTTGGGAAATAGGTACGATGATAAAATGTTTTTTTAAGAGAAATATATATCAAGACAGATTGCAAAGAAACATTTTGAAACAAATGGCATGTAGATTTTCCACGTATAACTGCGTCAGCTTCTAATCAAAAGTGTCCGAAGTTCGGGCGACTTCGGGTGGTGTCCGAACCTCGATCAGTTTGCCCTACATCATAAATTATGTTCTTTCATTTTCTGCAATAAATTTTTTTTCCCAAAGGATCAATGTTAAAGGGGACAGTATGATTTTAATGATAGTTGTGATATTACCCAGTCAAAAGTTGTGTTATGTAGCTGTTTTTGTTAATTATTGACTTTAAATGTTATGCATCTAAATGCATTTGTTGAATCAATCTAAACAATCACATCTAAACAATGAAATTATTGACTATTATTGACAAGTATCTTAATTGCTTATGTTAAATCAACTAAACAATCCAATGTATTTTGCAGGACGGAAGAAGACCCAGAGTGATGCCAGGGCCAGATGAAGACCAAGGGACATGCCAGTCCAGAGGAAGACCCAGAGGGATGCCAGGTCAAATGAAGACCAAAGGGCATGCCAGTCCAGAGGAAGACCCATGTCCATGCCGGTCCAAAGGAAGACCCAGAACAATGCCGGTCCAAAGGAAGACCCAGGGAGATGCCAGGCCAGAAGGAAGACCAAGGGCCATGCCGATCCAAAGGAAGACCCAGGGAGATGCCAGCCCAGAAGAAGACCCAGGGCCATGCTGATCCAAAGGAAGACCCAGGGAGATGCCGGGCCAGAAGGAAGACCCTGGGAGATGCCTGGCCAGAAGGAAGACCAAGGGGCATGCCAGCCCAGAAGGAAGACCAAGGGGCATGCCAGCCCAAAGGAAGACCATGGGGCATACAAGCCCAGAAGAAGACCCAGGACCATGCCGGTCCAAAAGAAGACTCAGGGAGATGCCAGGCAAGAAGGAAGACCAAGGGGCCATGCCAGCCCAGAAGAAGACCCAGGGCCATGCCAGCCCAGAAGAAGACCCATGGCCATGCCAGCCCAGAAGAAGACCCAGGGCCATGCAAGCCCAGAAGGAAGACCCAGGGAGATGCCAGGCCAGAAGGAAGACCCAGGGAGATGCCAGGCCAGAAGGAAGACCCAGGGGCATGCCAGCCCTGAAGGAAGACCAAGGGGCATGCCAGCCCAAAGAAAGACCATGGGACATGCCAGCCCAGAAGAAAACCCAGGACCATGCCAGCCCAGAAGAAGACCCAGGGCCATGCCAGGCCAGAAGACGAAGACCAAGGGGCATGCCAGCCCATAAGAAGACCCAGGGCCATGCCAGCCCAGAAGAAGACCCAGGGAGATGCCAGGCCAGAAGGAAGACCCAGGGAGATGCCAGGCGAGAAGAAGACCCAGGGAGATGCCAGGCCAGAAGGAACACCCAGGGGCATGCCAGCCCAGAAGGAAGACCAAGGGGCATGCCAGCCCAAAGGAAGATCATGGGGCATGCCAGCCCAGAAGAAGACCCAGGGCCATGTCAGCCCAGAAGAAGACCAAGGGGCATGCCAGCCCAAAAGAAGACCCAGGGGCATGCCAGCCCAAAGGAAGACCATGGGGCATGCCAGCCAAAAGGAAGACCATGGGGCATGCCAGCCCAGAAGAAGACCCAGGACCATGCCGGTCCAAAAGAAGACCCAGGGAGATGCCAGGCCAGAAGGAAGACCAAGGGGCATGCCAGCCCAGTAGAAGACCCATGGCCATGCCAGCCCAGAAGGAAGACCAAGGGGCATGCCAGCCCAAAGGAAGACCATGGGGCATGTCAGCCCATAAGAAGACCCAGGGAGATGCCAGGCCAGAAGGAAGACCGAGGGAGATGCCGGTCCAAAAGAAGACCCAGGACCATGCCGGTCCAAAAGAAGACCGAGGGAGATGCCAGGCCAGGAGGAAGACCGAGGGAGATGCCAGGCCAGAAGGAAGACCCAGGGCCATGCCAGCCCAGAAGAAGACCCAGGGCCATGCCAGCCCAGAAGAAGACCCAGGGCCATGCCGGGCCAGAAGGAAGACCAAGGGGCATGCCAGCCCAGAAGAAGACCCAGGGGCATGCCAGCCCAAAGGAAGACCATGGGGCATGCCAGCCCAGAAGAAGACCCAGGGCCATGCCATGTCAGAATGAAGACCAAGGGGCATGCCATGCCAGAAGGAAGACCGAGGGAGATGCCAGGCCAGAAGGAAGACCCAGGGGCATGCCAGCCCAGAAGGAAGACCAAGGGCCATGCCAGCCCAGAAGAAGACCCAGGGAGATGCCAGGCCAGGAGGAAGACCGAGGGAGATGCCAGGCCAGAAGGAAGACCCAGGGCCATGCCAGCCCAGAAGAAGACCCAGGGCCATGCCAGCCCAGAAGAAGACCCAGGGCCATGCCGGGCCAGAAGGAAGACCAAGGGGCATGCCAGCCCAGAAGAAGACCCAGGGGCATGCCAGCCCAAAGGAAGACCATGGGGCATGCCAGCCCAGAAGAAGACCCAGGGCCATGCCATGTCAGAATGAAGACCAAGGGGCATGCCATGCCAGAAGGAAGACCCAGGGAGATGCCAGGCCAGAAGGAAGACCAAGGGGCATGCCAGCCCAGAAGAAGACCCAGGGCCATGCCAGCCCAGAAGAAGACCATGGGACATGCCAGGCCAGAAGGAAGACCAAGGGGCATGCCAGCCCAGAAGAAGACCCAGGGAGATGCCAGGCCAGAAGGAAGACCAAGGGGCATGCCAGCCCAGAAGAAGACCCAGGGCCATGCCAGCCCAGAAGAAGACCCAGGGCCATGCCAGCCCAGAAGAAGACCCAGGGCCATGCAAGGCCAGAAGGCAGACCAAGGGGCATGTCAGCCCAGAAGAAGACCCAGGGCCATGCCAGCCCAGAAGAAGACCCAGGGAGATGCCAGGCCAGAAGGAAGACCCAGGGAGATGCCAGGCCAGAAGGAAGACCGAGGGGCATGCAAGGCCAGAAGGAAGACCCAGGGGCATGCCAGCTCAGAAGGAAGACCAAGGGGCATGCCAGCCCAGAAGAAGACCAAGGGGCATGCCAGCCCAAAGGAAGACCATGGGGCATGCCAGCCCAGAAGAAGACCCAGGACCATGCCGGTCCAAAAGAAGACCCAGGGAGATGCCAGGCCAGGAGGAAGACCGAGGGACATGCCAGGCCAGAAGGAAGACCCAGGGCCATGCCAGCCCAGAAGAAGACCCAGGGCCATGCCGTGCCAGAAGGAAGACCAAGGGGCATACCAGCCCAGAAGAAGACCCAGGGCCATGCCAGCCCAGAAGAAGACCCAGGGCCATGCCAGGCCAGAAGGAAGACCAAGGGGCATGCCAGGCCAGAAAGAAGACCGAGGGAGATGCCAGCCCAGAAGAAGACCCAGGACCATGCCGGTCCAAAAGAAGACCCAGGGAGATGCCAGGCCAGGAGGAAGACCGAGGGAGATGCCAGGCCAGAAGGAAGACCCAGGGCCATGCCAGCCCAGAAGAAGACCCAGGGCCATGCCAGCCCAGAAGAAGACCCAGGGCCATGCCGGGCCAGAAGGAAGACCAAGGGGGCATGCCATGCCAGAAGGAAGACCGAGGGAGATGCCAGGCCAGAAGGAAGACCCAGGGGCATGCCAGCCCAGAAGGAAGACCCAGGACCATGCCGGTCCAAAAGAAGACCCAGGGAGATGCCAGGCCAGGAGGAAGACCGAGGGACATGCCAGGCCAGAAGGAAGACCCAGGGCCATGCCAGCCCAGAAGAAGACCCAGGGCCATGCCGTGCCAGAAGGAAGACCAAGGGGCATACCAGCCCAGAAGAAGACCCAGGGCCATGCCAGCCCAGAAGAAGACCCAGGGCCATGCCAGGCCAGAAGGAAGACCAAGGGGCATGCCAGGCCAGAAAGAAGACCGAGGGAGATGCCAGCCCAGAAGAAGACCCAGGACCATGCCGGTCCAAAAGAAGACCCAGGGAGATGCCAGGCCAGGAGGAAGACCGAGGGAGATGCCAGGCCAGAAGGAAGACCCAGGGCCATGCCAGCCCAGAAGAAGACCCAGGGCCATGCCAGCCCAGAAGAAGACCCAGGGCCATGCCGGGCCAGAAGGAAGACCAAGGGGGCATGCCATGCCAGAAGGAAGACCGAGGGAGATGCCAAGCCAGAAGGAAGACCCAGGGGCATGCCAGCCCAGAAGGAAGACCAAGGGGCATGCCAGCCCAAAGGAAGACCATGGGACATGCCAGGCCAGAAGGAAGACCCAGGGCCATGCCAGGCCAGAAGGAAGACCAAGGGGCATGCCAGCCCAGAAGAAGACCCAGGGCCATGCCAGCCCAGAAGAAGACCCAGGGCCATGCAAGGCCAGAAGGCAGACCAAGGGGCATGTCAGCCCAGAAGAAGACCCAGGGCCATGCCAGCCCAGAAGAAGACCCAGGGAGATGCCAGGCCAGAAGGAAGATCCAGGGGCATGCCAGCTCAGAAGGAAGACCAAGGGGCATGCCAGCCCAAAGGAAGACCATGGGGCATGCCAGCCCAGAAGAAGACCCAGGACCATGCCGGTCCAAAAGAAGACCCAGGGAGATGCCAGGCCAGAAGGAAGACCCAGGGCCATGCCAGCCCAGAAGAAGACCCAGGGCCATGCCAGCCCAGAAGAAGACCCAGGGCCATGCCAGCCCAGAAGAAGACCCAGGGCCATGCAAGGCCAGAAGGCAGACCAAGGGGCATGTCAGCCCAGAAGAAGACCCAGGGCCATGCCAGCCCAGAAGAAGACCCAGGGAGATGCCAGGCCAGAAGGAAGACCAAGGGGCATGCCAGCCCAAAGGAAGATCATGAGGCATGTCAGCCCATAAGAAGACCCAGGGAGATGCCAGGCCAGAAGGAAGACCGAGGGAGATGCCGGTCCAAAAGAAGACTGAGGGAGATGCCAGGCCAGGAGGAAGACCGAGGGAGATGCCAGGCCAGAAGGAAGACCAAGGGGCATGCCAGCCCAGAAGAAGACCCAGGGAGATGCCAGGCCAGAAGGAAGACCAAGGGGCATGCCAGGCCAGAAGGAAGACCAAGGGGCATGCCAGCACAGAAGAAGACCCAGGGAGATGCCAGGCCAGAAGGAAGACCATGGGGCATGCCAGCCCAGAAAAAGACCCAGGGCCATGCCATGTCAGAAGGAAGACCAAGGGGCATGCCAGCCCAGAAGAAGACCCAGGGAGATGCCAGGCCAGAAGGAAGACCCAGGACCATGCCGGTCCAAAAGAAGACCCAGGGAGATGCCAGGCCAGGAGGAAGACCGAGGGAGATGCCAGGCCAGAAGGAAGACCCAGGGCCATGCCAGCCCAGAAGAAGACCCAGGGCCATGCCAGCCCAGAAGAAGACCCAGGGCCATGCCGGGCCAGAAGGAAGACCAAGGGGGCATGCCATGCCAGAAGGAAGACCGAGGGAGATGCCAGGCCAGAAGGAAGACCCAGGGGCATGCCAGCCCAGAAGGAAGACCAAGGGGCATGCCAGCCCAAAGGAAGACCATGGGACATGCCAGGCCAGAAGGAAGACCCAGGGCCATGCCAGGCCAGAAGGAAGACCAAGGGGCATGCCAGCCCAGAAGAAGACCCAGGGCCATGCCAGCCCAGAAGAAGACCCAGGGCCATGCAAGGCCAGAAGGCAGACCAAGGGGCATGTCAGCCCAGAAGAAGACCCAGGGCCATGCCAGCCCAGAAGAAGACCCAGGGAGATGCCAGGCCAGAAGGAAGACCCAGGGGCATGCCAGCTCAGAAGGAAGACCAAGGGGCATGCCAGCCCAAAGGAAGACCATGGGGCATGCCAGCCCAGAAGAAGACCCAGGACCATGCCGGTCCAAAAGAAGACCCAGGGAGATGCCAGGCCAGAAGGAAGACCCAGGGCCATGCCAGCCCAGAAGAAGACCCAGGGCCATGCCAGCCCAGAAGAAGACCCAGGGCCATGCCAGCCCAGAAGAAGACCCAGGGCCATGCAAGGCCAGAAGGCAGACCAAGGGGCATGTCAGCCCAGAAGAAGACCCAGGGCCATGCCAGCCCAGAAGAAGACCCAGGGAGATGCCAGGCCAGAAGGAAGACCAAGGGGCATGCCAGCCCAAAGGAAGACCATGAGGCATGTCAGCCCATAAGAAGACCCAGGGAGATGCCAGGCCAGAAGGAAGACCGAGGGAGATGCCGGTCCAAAAGAAGACCGAGGGAGATGCCAGGCCAGGAGGAAGACAGAGGGAGATGCCAGGCCAGAAGGAAGACCCAGGGCCATGCCAGCCCAGAAGAAGACCCAGGGCCATGCCAGCCCAGAAGAAGACCCAGGGCCATGCCGGGCCAGAAGGAAGACCAAGGGGCATGCCAGCCCAGAAGAAGACCCAGGGACATGCCAGCCCAAAGGAAGACCATGGGGCATGCAAGCCCAGAAGAAGACCCAGGGCCATGCCATGTCAGAATGAAGACCAAGGGGCATGCCATGCCAGAAGGAAGACCGAGGGAGATGCCAGGCCAGAAGGAAGACCCAGGGGCATGCCAGCCCAGAAGGAAGACCAAGGGGCATGCCAGCCCAAAGGAAGACCATGGGACATGCCAGGCCAGAAGGAAGACCAAGGGGCATGCCAGCCCAGAAGAAGACCCAGGGAGATGCCAGGCCAGAAGGAAGACCATGGGGCATGCCAGCCCAGAAGAAGACCCAGGGCCATGCCATGTCAGAATGAAGACCAAGGGGCATGCCAGCCCAGAAGAAGACCCAGGGAGATGCCAGGCCAGAAGGAAGACCAAGGGGCATGCCAGCCCAGAAGAAGACCCAGGGCCATGCCAGCCCAGAAGAAGACCCAGGGAGATGCCAGGCCAGGAGGAAGACCGAGGGAGATGCCAGGCCAGAAGGAAGACCCAGGGGCATGCCAGCCCAGAAGAAGACCCAGGGCCATGCCAGCCCAGAAGAAGACCCAGGGCCATGCCGGGCCAGAAGGAAGACCAAGGGGCATGCCAGCCCAGAAGAAGACCCAGGGGCATGCCAGCCCAAAGGAAGACCATGGGGCATGCCAGCCCAGAAGAAGACCCAGGGCCATGCCATGTCAGAATGAAGACCAAGGGGCATGCCATGCCAGAAGGAAGACCCAGGGAGATGCCAGGCCAGAAGGAAGACCAAGGGGCATGCCAGCCCAGAAGAAGACCCAGGGCCATGCCAGCCCAGAAGAAGACCATGGGACATGCCAGGCCAGAAGGAAGACCAAGGGGCATGCCAGCCCAGAAGAAGACCCAGGGAGATGCCAGGCCAGAAGGAAGACCAAGGGGCATGCCAGCCCAGAAGAAGACCCAGGGCCATGCCATGTCAGAATGAAGACCAAGGGGCATGCCAGCCCAGAAGAAGACCCAGGGAGATGCCAGGCCAGAAGGAAGACCAAGGGGCATGCCAGGCCAGAAGGAAGACCAAGGGGCATGCCAGCCCAGAAGAAGACCCAGGGAGATGCCAGGCCAGAAGGAAGACCATGGGGCATGCCAGCCCAGAAGAAGACCCAGGGCCATGCCATGTCAGAATGAAGACCAAGGGGCATGCCAGCCCAGAAGAAGACCCAGGGAGATGCCAGGCCAGAAGGAAGACCAAGGGGCATGCCAGCCCAGAAGAAGACCCAGGGCCATGCCAGCCCAGAAGAAGACTCAGGGAGATGCCAGGCCAGGAGGAAGACCGAGGGAGATGCCAGGCCAGAAGGAAGACCCAGGGCCATGCCAGCCCAGAAGAAGACCCAGGGCCATGCCAGCCCAGAAGAAGACCCAGGGCCATGCCGGGCCAGAAGGAAGACCAAGGGGCATGCCAGCCCAGAAGAAGACCCAGGGGCATGCCAGCCCAAAGGAAGACATGGGGCATGCCAGCCCAGAAGAAGACCAAGGGGCATGCCATGCCAGAAGGAAGACCCAGGGAGATGCCAGGCCAGAAGGAAGACCAAGGGGCATGCCAGCCCAGAAGAAGACCCAGGGCCATGCCAGCCCAGCAGAAGACCATGGGACATGCCAGGCCAGAAGGAAGACCAAGGGGCATGCCAGCCCAGAAGAAGACCCAGGGAGATGCCAGGCCAGAAGAAGACCCAGGGCCATGTCAGCCCAGAAGAAGACCCAGGGCCATGCAAGGCCAGAAGGCAGACCAAGGGGCATGTCAGCCCAGAAGAAGACCCAGGGCCATGCCAGCCCAGAAGAAGACCCAGGGAGATGCCAGGCCAGAAGGAAGACCCAGGGAGATGCCAGGCCAGAAGGAAGACCGAGGGGCATGCCAGGCCAGAAGGAAGACCCAGGGGCATGCCAGCTCAGAAGGAAGACCAAGGGGCATGCCAGCCCAGAAGAAGACCAAGGGGCATGCCAGCCCAAAGGAAGACCATGGGGCATGCCAGCCCAGAAGAAGACCCAGGACCATGCCGGTCCAAAAGAAGACCCAGGGAGATGCCAGGCCAGGAGGAAGACCGAGGGACATGCCAGGCCAGAAGGAAGACCCAGGGCCATGCCAGCCCAGAAGAAGACCCAGGGCCAAGCCGTGCCAGAAGGAAGACCAAGGGGCATACCAGCCCAGAAGAAGACCCAGGGCCATGCCAGCCCAGAAGAAGACCCAGGGCCATGCCAGGCCAGAAGGAAGACCAAGGGGCATGCCAGGCCAGAAGGAAGACCGAGGGAGATGCCAGCCCAGAAGAAGACCCAGGACCATGCCGGTCCAAAAGAAGACCAAGGGAGATGCCAGGCCAGGAGGAAGACCGAGGGAGATGTCAGGCCAGAAGGAAGACCCAGGGCCATGCCAGCCCAGAAGAAGACCCAGGGCCATGCCAGCCCAGAAGAAGACCCAGGGCCATGCCGGGCCAGAAGGAAGACCAAGGGGGCATGCCATGCCAGAAGGAAGACCGAGGGAGATGCCAGGCCAGAAGGAAGACCCAGGGGCATGCCAGCCCAGAAGGAAGACCAAGGGGCATGCCAGCCCAGAAGGAAGACCAAGGGGCATGCCAGCCCAAAGGATGACCCAGGCAGATGCCAGGCCAGAAGGAAGACCAAGGGGCATGCCAGCCCAGAAGAAGACCCAGGGCCATGCCAGCCCAGAAGGAAGACCAAGGGGCATGCCAGCCCAGAAGAAGACCCAGGGCCATGCCAGCCCAGAAGAAGACCCAGGGAGATGCCAGGCCAGAAGGAAGACCAAGGGGCATGCCAGCCCAAAGGAAGACCATGAGGCATGTCAGCCCATAAGAAGACCCAGGGAGATGCCAGGCCAGAAGGAAGACCAAGGGAGATTCCAGGCCAGAAGGAAGACCAAGGGACATGCCAGCCCAGAAGAAGACCATGGGGCATGCCAGCCCAGAAGAAGACCCAGGACCATGCCAGCCCAAAGGAAGACCATGGGGCATGCCAGCCCAGAAGAAGACCCAGGGCCATGCCATGTCAGAATGAAGACCAAGGGGCATGCCATGCCAGAAGGAAGACCGAGGGAGATGCCAGGCCAGAAGGAAGACCCAGGGGCATGCCAGGCCAGAAGAAAGACCAAGGGGCATGCCAGCCCAGAAGAAGACCCAGGGAGATGCCAGGCCAGAAGGAAGACCAAGGGGCATGCCAGCCCAGAAGAAGACCCAGGGCCATGCCAGCCCAGAAGAAGACCCATGGGCATGCCAGCTCAGAAGGAAGACCAAGGGGCATGCCAGCCCAAAGGAAGACCATGGGGCATGCCAGCCCAGAAGAAGACCCAGGACCATGCCGGTCCAAAAGAAGACCGAGGGAGATGCCAGGCCAGGAGGAAGACCGAGGGAGATGCCAGGCCAGAAGGAAGACCCAGGGCCATGCCAGCCCAGAAGAAGACCCAGGGCCATGCTGTGCCAGAAGGAAGACCAAGGGGCATGCCAGCCCAGAAGAAGACCCAGGGCCATGCCAGCCCAGAAGAAGACCCAGGGCCATGCCAGGCCAGAAGGAAGACCAAGGGGCATGCCAGCCCAGAGGAAGACCTAGGGAGATGCCAGGCCAGAAGGAAGACCCAGGGAGATGCCAGGCCAGAAGGAAGACCCAGGGAGATGCCAGGCCAGAAGGAAGACCCAGGGGCATGCCAGCCCAGAAGGAAGACCAAGGGGCATGCCAGCCCAAAGGAAGACCATGAGGCATGTCAGCCCATAAGAAGACCCAGGGAGATGCCAGGCCAGAAGGAAGACCGAGGGAGATGCCAGGCCAGAAGGAAGACCCAGGGGCATGCCAGCCCAGAAGAAGACCATGGGGCATGCCAGCCCAGAAGAAGACCCAGGACCATGCCGGTCCAAAAGAAGACCCAGGGAGATGCCAGGCCAGGAGGAAGACCGAGGGAGATGCCAGGCCAGAAGGAAGACCCAGGGCCATGCCAGCCCAGAAGAAGACCCAGGGCCATGCTGTGCCAGAAGGAAGACCAAGGGGCATGCCAGCCCAGAAGAAGACCCAGGGCCATGCCAGCCCAGAAGAAGACCCAGGGCCATGCCAGGCCAGAAGAAGACCCAGGGCCATGCCAGCCCAGAGGAAGACCTAGGGAGATGCCAGGCCATAAGGAAGACCCAGGGAGATGCCAGGCCAGAAGGAAGACCCAGGGAGATGCCAGGCCAGAAGGAAGACCCAGGGGCATGCCAGCCCAGAAGGAAGACCAAGGGGCATGCCAGCCCAAAGGAAGACCATGAGGCATGTCAGCCCATAAGAAGACCCAGGGCCATGCCAGCCCAGAAGAAGACCCAGGGCCATGCCAGCCCAGAAGAAGACCCAGGGCCATGCCAGGCCAGAAGGAAGACCAAGGGGCATGCAAGGCCAGAAGGAAGACCGAGGGAGATGCCAGGCCAGAAGGAAGACCCAGGGGCATGCCAGCCCAAAGGAAGACCATGGGGCATGCCAGCCCAGAAGAAGACCCAGGACCATGCCGGTCCAAAAGAAGACCCAGGGAGATGCCAGGCCAGAAGGAAGACCAAGGGGCATGCCAGCCCAGAAGAAGACCCAGGGCCATGCCAGCCCAGAAGGAAGACCAAGGGGCATGCCAGCCCAAAGGATGACCCAGGGAGATGCCAGGCCAGAAGGAAGACCAAGGGGCATGCCAGCCCAGAAGAAGACCCAGGGCCATGCCAGCCCAGAAGGAAGACCAAGGGGCATGCCAGCCCAAAGGAAGACCTAGGGAGATGCCAGGCCAGAAGGAAGACCCAGGGAGATGCCAGGCCAGAAGGAAGACCCAGGGAGATGCCAGCCCAGAAGGAAGACCCAGGGAGATGCCAGGCCAGAAGGAAGACCCAGGGGCATGCCAGCCCAGAAGGAAGACCAAGAGGCATGCCAGCCCAAAGGAAGACCATGGGGCATGCCAGCCCAGAAGAAGACCCAGGACCATGCCGGTCCAAAAGAAGACCCAGGGAGATGCCAGGCCAGAAGGAAGACCAAGGGGCATGCCAGCCCAGAAGAAGACCCAGGGCCATGCCAGCCCAGAAGGAAGACCAAGGGGCATGCCAGCCCAAAGGATGACCCAGGGAGATGCCAGGCCAGAAGGAAGACCAAGGGGCATGCCAGCCCAGAAGAAGACCCAGGGCCATGCCAGCCCAGAAGGAAGACCAAGGGGCATGCAAGCCCAAAGGAAGACCTAGGGAGATGCCAGGCCAGAAGGAAGACCCAGGGAGATGCCAGGCCAGAAGGAAGACCCAGGGAGATGCCAGCCCAGAAGGAAGACCCAGGGAGATGCCAGGCCAGAAGGAAGACCCAGGGGCATGCCAGCCCAGAAGGAAGACCAAGGGGCATGCCAGCCCAAAGGAAGACCATGGGGCATGTCAGCCCATAAGAAGACCCAGGACCATGCCGGTCCAAAAGAAGACTCAGGGAGATGCCAGGCCAGAAGGAAGACCAAGGGGCATGCCAGCCCAGAAGAAGACCCAGGGGCATGCCAGCCCAGAAGAAGACCCAGGGCCATGCCAGCCCAGAAGAAGACCCAGGGCCATGCCAGGCCAGAAGGAAGACCAAGGGAGATGCCAGGCGAGAAGGAAGACCAAGGGGCATGCCAGCCCAGAAGAAGACCCAGGGCCATGCCAGCCCAGAAGGAAGACCAAGGGGCATGCCAGCCCAAAGGATGACCCAGGGAGATGCCAGGCCAGAAGGAAGACCCAGGGCCATGCCAGCCCAGAAGAAGACCCAGGGCCATGCCAGCCCAGAAGGAAGACCAAGGGGCATGCAAGCCCAAAGGAAGACCTAGGGAGATGCCAGGCCAGAAGGAAGACCCAGGGAGATGCCAGGCCAGAAGGAAGACCCAGGGAGATGCCAGCCCAGAAGGAAGACCCAGGGAGATGCCAGGCCAGAAGGAAGACCCAGGGGCATGCCAGCCCAGAAGGAAGACCAAGGGGCATGCCAGCCCAAAGGAAGACCATGGGGCATGTCAGCCCATAAGAAGACCCAGGACCATGCCGGTCCAAAAGAAGACTCAGGGAGATGCCAGGTCAGAAGGAAGACCAAGGGGCATGCCAGCCCAGAAGAAGACCCAGGGCCATGCCAGCCCAGAAGAAGACCCAGGGCCATGCCAGCCCAGAAGGAAGACCAAGGGGCATGCCAGGCCAGAAGGAAGACCGAGGGAGATGCCAGCCCAGAAGAAGACCCAGGGCCATGCCAGCCCAGAAGAAGAACCAGGGCCATGTCAGCCCAGAAAATGACCCAGGGCCATGCCAGGCCAGATGAAGACCCAGGGCCATGCCAGGCCAGAAGGAAGACCCAGGGAGATGCCAGGCCAGAAGGAAGACCCAGGGGCATGCCAGCTCAGAAGGAAGACCAAGGGGCATGCCAGCCCAAAGGAAGACCATGGGGCATGCCAGCCCAGAAGAAGACCCAGGACCATGCCGGTCCAAAAGAAGACCCAGGGAGATGCCAGGCCAGGAGGAAGACCAAGGGAGATGCCAGTCCAAAAGGAAGACCAAGGGGCATGCCAGCCCAGAAGAAGACCCAGGGCCATGCCAGCCCAGAAGAAGACCCAGGGCCATGCCAGGCCAGAAGGAAGACCAAGGGGCATGCCAGCCCAGAAGAAGACCCAGGGCCATGCCAGCCCAGAAGAAGACCCAGGGCCATGCCAGCCAAGAAGAAGACCCAGGGCAATGCCAGCCCAGAAGGAAGACCAAGGGGCATGCCAGCCCAGAAGAAGACCCAGGGGCATGCCAGCCCGGAAGGATCCGGGCCAGAAGGAAGACCCAAGTGGGCAATGCTAGATGCAGTGACCGAGGGAGGTATGAATCATATCTATTTTGTACATAAGTAAACATAAATTATGAATTTTAAGCTGCTTATGGCTGAATTATTGCACACTCCATAAAACAACTTACTCACTAAATAATTTTTTTACAAATGATTAAATGAACCATAAAATTCATATGAAACACTGATTTATTTAATGATAGTTATAATATTACCTAGAAAAAAGTTATGTTATGTACCGTATATGACCGGGTATAAGCTGAGAATTTGACACCAGAAATTAGGGGGTCGGCCTATACCTGAGTTATATGATGCAGATGAATAAAATCAAGCAACCTTCACGTACTGTTAGATTTCTGCAGATCGATGTGGCTTCACTCGCATCCACGATCGGCAATAAAACGTTTTTTTCAAATATTATCAAGATTTATCACTTCAAAATGCTTGTTGTCCATTTTAAAGTATTATTAAGACATATTTCCAAAGGTATCAATCATATCTTATCGAAATTCAATCAAATTTTTGTCAAAGATACACTCGTGAAAGCACAATGTTTTACATTACTTTGAATTTCAATCGTAATTTCGTGACGACGAGTAACATTCCTTATATAATTTTTTGCTCATGGTTATATTTCTGATCGTTATTCTTCGACATTTATATACACAAATATTTGACTGCATGTTAATTTTGAAAAAATAAAACGTGTAAGAAAATCTGATATATTTACACATTTATCATCATCATTATCATTCATGAAATTATTACTACCAAGTTTTATGTTTCGTAGATCGTTTTTAAACCGACTTGCTGATTGGTTGACCTACATAATTTAGCCAATGAAAAAGCTTGTAAAAAATATTTCATTTCCAGCAAACACTTCATGCACCAAAGGTTGACTGTCGTTCGTCAACAATTTGTCGAGAATAATATGTAATATGATTAAAACAAACAACAAACACCGTAAGTGAACACTTATATATATAATTTATTTTATAGTTTTTGAAAATAATATACGTCTTAAAATTAACGCGCCATTTGATGATTCATGAGCTTTTAGTTTCACTGCAACTGGCATCATATCGACTTACTGTCAGCAAAATAGAGCTGCGAAGAGGGGGGTCGGTCTGTACATGAGATACTAGGTTTTGACTGGAATTTTGGGGTTGAGAAAGGGGGTCGGCTTATACCCGGTTAATTATTGACTTTAAATGTTATGAATCTAAAATACATTTGTTGAATCAATCTAAACAATATCATCTAAACAATGAAATAATTGACTATTAATGACAAGTATCTTAATTGCTTATGTTAAATCAACTAAACAATCAAATGTATTTTGCAGGACGGAAGAAGACCCAGAGGGATGCCAGGGCTAGATGGAGCCCAAGGGACATGCCAGTCCAGAGGAAGACCCAGAGTGATGCCAGGTCAGATGAAGACCAAGGGACATGCCAGTCCAGAGGAAGACCCAGAGGGATGCCGGGCCAAATGAAGACCAAAGGGCATGCCAGTCCAGAGGAAGACCCAGGGGCATGCCAGTCCTGAGGAAGACCCAGGGCCATGCCGGTCCAAAGGAAGACCCAGGGAGATGCTTGGCCAGAAGGAAGACCCAGAGGGATGCCGAGCCAGATGAAGACCAAGGGACATGCCAGTCCAGGAGAAGACCCAGGGCCATGCCGGTCCAAAGGAAGACCCAGGGCCATACCGGTCCAAAGATCCATGTGAGGATGCCATGCCAGTTGTTGTTGTGAAGGGACGTTAACCATGGCGTTGGAGATATGTCTGTTTGAGGTGTCCAGTCCTATGTCAGCTTTCCCCATCAATAGTTTAGGGGTGAATAGCTGCAGGCAACTGTTCCGAGAATTGCATTCTTAGCATTCTCTTTTATGGAACTGCTGTGCCAGGATTGGTGTAACAAGGCTGTCCATCCTTGTTTAGAGTAAGGGACCATGCTTCACATGGTGGATAGGGACCACACAGTCCCCAGTGTGGATGCGCAAGTTTAGAATGTAGGATACACCTCAGTAGGTTTAGTTTAGGGATAGGTTCCCGCTCCCCTCAGACATTTTCCGACGCCTGGTTGCCAACTTCACAAACATACAACTGGACATGCCCAAGAACGACCAAAGAGGGTGCCATGCCAGTAGACGACCAAAGAGGGTGCCATGCCAGTAGAGAACCAATGAGGGTGCCATGCCAGTAGAGAACCAATGAGGGTGCCATGCCTCTAGACAACCAAAAAGGGTGTCATGCCAGTAGACGACCATAAAGGGTGCCATGCCAGTAGACAACCAAAAAGGGTGTCATGCCAGTAGACGACCATAAAGGGTGCCATGCCAGTAGAGAACCAATGAGGGTGCCATGCCAGTAGACGACCAAAGAGGGCGCCATACCAGTAGACACCCAAAGAGGGTGCCATGCCAGTAGACGACCAAAGAGGGTGCCATGCCAGTAGACGACCAAAGAGGGTGTCATGCCAGTAGACGACCAAAGAGGGTGCCATGCCAGTAGACACCCTACAGAGGGTGCCATGCCAGTAGGCAACCAAAGACAAATTTAATCGAAATTCCTATTTGACCAAGTCATTCGAATTAAGTTTATAAAAAACATGTTATTCTTCGTCAACCAGAGTTCAAAATTTCAACTTTAAAAAAGCTTTGTAGTAACTTCATTTCAGTTTTGATACACATTTCATAGGTTTTTTAATTGTTCTAAACCATTGAAACGTTCATTTTTCTGCAATTTTGATATCATCAAGTCCATCAGGACTCAAGAAAAATAATTTCAGTGGTAAAATAGTATTTCAAATTTAAAAATATCTAATGGCTGAAATATTGCCTCAAAGGCGCAAACAAATCCACTCAGTTATTGTGATAATACTCTAGCATGAGTGGTTACTGTTCAACCTGATTCAAACTTCAATTTCGTTCCCATTTGGATTAAATTCATTTTATTTTCTTAAAATTCAATATGCAATGTAAGTGATCAAGAAGGTTTTATAAAAAAAACATTTATCAATTAAAACAATCGATATTGCATTTGGTCAGACCTCTTTTTTTGCACTTCATATTCATTTCATTTTATTTAACTTGTTTTTTTTAACATCAAAGTCGGTCATAAATGCCAAATTTAAATATATTTTTACAATGATTTCAAATCCAATTACCACTGGGGTTCTAATAACATCATTCTTCTCACTGTGATTGTCATCCATCAGATGAAATTTCGATGAAAGAAAATGTTCAAATTATAGTTTTGATTCATCTTCAAAATTATCTTCACTAAACTTGGCACTTGATTTTGCTGATAAGTCTATAAAACATAATTTTGTCTGTTTTTATTGATCTTTAGCTTGCTTATTGATGGTTGGTCGATCATGCCTTAGTTGAAATTCTTTCTCTTCCAAATTTAAAACATCAAAGCCATTCATAAAGCCTCATGTTTATATCATATCTTTAAAAAGATTTCATATTCAATTTTCAGCGAGGCCTTCTCAAAACAACATTCTTTTCATTTTGATAGTCATCCATCATATGAAAGTCGTCCATTTCGATTGAATTAACTGTTTAAATTTTCTTTTTGATTCATCTTTAAATCTATCTTCACTAAACTTGGCACATTCAAGTGACGCTGCTGATAAGTTTATTAAAGATAGTTTTGAAGCCGAAACAAAAAAGGATGTCCCTTTTTAATCTCTTTAAGCTTGCCTATTCTCTTCCAAATTTAAAACATAAAACTCATTTATAAAGCCTCATGTTTATATCAAACCTTTCAACTGATTCCAAATTCAATTTTCAGCGAGGCCTTTTCAAAACAACATTCTTTTCATGTTGAATGTCATCCATCAGATGAAACTCGTCCATTTCGATGGAATTGACTTACATATTTTCATTTTGATTCATCTTTAAATCTATCTTCACTAAACTTGGCACATTCAGGTGACGCTGCTGATAAGTTTATTAAAGATAGTTTTGGAGCTGAAACAAAAAGGATGTCCCTTTTTAATCAGCTAAAGCTGGCCTATTCTCTTCCAAATTTAAATCATCAAACTCATTCATAAAGTCTCATGTTTATATAATATCTTTAAAATGATTTCAAATTCAATTTTCAGTAGGGCTATCTAATAAGATCATATTTCTCATTTTGAAAGTCATTCATCAGATGAAAATCGTCCATTTCGATGAATTTAACTGTTTTAATTTTCTTGTTGATTCATCTTTAAATCTATCTTCACTAAACTTGGCACATTCAGGTGACGCTGCTGATAAGTTTATTAAAGATAGTTTTGAAGCCGAAACAAAAAAGGATGTCCCTTTTTAATCTCTTTAAGCTTGCCTATTCTCTTCAAAATTTAAATCATCAAACTCATTCATAAAGCCTCATGTTTATATCAAACCTTTCAACTGATTCCAAATTTAATTTTCAGTGAGGCCTTCTCAAAACAACATTCCTTTTCATTTTGAAAATCATCCATCAGATGAAACTCGTCTATTTCGATGGAATTGACTTACATATTTTCTTTTTGATTCATCTTTAAATCTATCTTCACTAAACTTGGCACATTCAGGTGACGCTGCTGATAAGTTTATTAAAGATAGTTTTGGAGCTGAAACAAAAAAGGATGTCCCTTTTTAATCAGCTAAAGCTGGCCTATTCTCTTCCAAATTTAAAACATCAAAGTAATTCATCAAGCCTCATGTTTAAATAATATCTTTAAAATGATTTCAAATTCAATTTTCAGCGGGGCCTTCTCAAAACAACATTCATTTTCATTTTTAGAGTCATCCATCAGATGAAACTCGTCTATTTCGATGGAATTGACTTACATATTTTCTTTTTGATTCATCTTTAAATCTATCTTCACTAAACTTGGCACATTCAGGTGACGCTGCTGATAAGTTTATTAAAGATAGTTTTGAAGCCGAAACAAAAAGGATGTCCCTTTTTAATCAACTAAAGCTTGCCTATTCTCTTCCAAATTTAAAACATCAAACTCATTCATAAAGTCTCATGTTTATATCATATCTTTAAAATGATTTCAAATTCAATTTTCAGCAGGGCTATCTAATAAGATCATATTTCTCATTTTGAAAGTCATTCATCAGATGAAAGTCGTCCATTTCGATGAATTTAACTGTTTTAATTTTCTTGTTGATTCATCTTTAAGTCTATCTTCACTAAACTTGGCACATTCAGGTGACGCTGCTGATAAGTTTATTAAAGATAGTTTTAGTAGCCGAAACAAAAAGGATGTCCCTTTTTAATCAACTAAAGCTAGCCTATTCTCTTCTAAATTTAAATCATCAAACTCATTCATAAAGCCTCATGTTTATATCAAACCTTTCAACTGATTCCAAATTCAATTTTCAGCGAGGCCTTCTCAAAACAACATTCTTTTCATTTTGAAAGTCATCCATCAGATGAAACTCGTCTATTTCGATGGAATTGATTTACATATTTTCTTTTTGATTCATCTTTAAATCTATCTTCACTAAACTTGGCACACTCAGGTAACCCTGCTGATAAGTTTATTAAAGATAGTTTTGAAGCTGAAACAAAAAAGGATGTCCCTTTTTAATCTCTTAAAGCTGGCCTATTCTCTTCCAAATTTAAAACATCAAAGTCATTCATAAAGACTCATGTTTATATCATATCTTTAAAATGATTTCAAATTCAATTTTCAGCGAGGCCTTCTCAAAACAACATTCCTTTTCATTTTGAGAGTCATCCATCAGATGAAACTCGTCCATTTCGATGGAATTGACTTACATAATTATGTTCTTTTTGATTCATCTTTAAATCTATCTTCACTAAACTTGGCACATTCAGGTGACGCTGCTGATAAGTTTATTAAAGATAGTTTTGGAGCTGAAACAAAAAGGATGTCCCTTTTTAATCTCTTAAAGCTTGCCTATTCTCTTCCAAATTTAAAACATCAAACTCATTTATAAAGCCTCATGTTTATATCAAACCTTTCAACTGATTCCAAATTCAATTTTCAGCGAGGCCTTTTCAAAACAACATTCTTTTCATGTTGAATGTCATCCATCAGATGAAACTCGTCCATTTCGATGGAATTGACTTACATATTTTCATTTTGATTCATCTTTAAATCTATCTTCACTAAACTTGGCACATTCAGGTGACGCTGCTGATAAGTTTATTAAAGATAGTTTTGGAGCTGAAACAAAAAGGATGTCCCTTTTTAATCAGCTAAAGCTGGCCTATTCTCTTCCAAATTTAAAACATCAAAGTCATTCATAAAGTCTCATGTTTATATCATATCTTTAAAATGATTTCAAATTCAATTTTCAGCGGGGCCTTCTCAAAACAACATTCCTTTTCATTTTGAGAGTCATCCATCAGATGAAACTCGTCCATTTCGATGGAATTGACTTACATAATTATGTTCTTTTTGATTCATCTTTAAATCTATCTTCACTAAACTTGGCACATTCAGGTGACGCTGCTGATAAGTTTATTAAAGATAGTTTTGGAGCTGAAACAAAAAGGATGTCCCTTTTTAATCTCTTATAGCTTGCCTATTCTCTTCCAAATTTAAAACATAAAAACTCATTCATAAAGCCTCATGTTTATATCAAACCTTTCAACTGATTCCAAATTCAATTTTCAGTGAGGCCTTCTCAAAACAACATTCTTTTCATTTTGAAAGTCATCCATCAGATGAAACTCGTCCATTTCGATGGAATTGACTTACATAATTATGTTCTTTTTGATTCATCTTTAAATCTATCTTCACTAAACTTGGCACATTCAGGTGACGCTGCTGATAAGTTTATTAAAGATAGTTTTGAAGCTGAAACAAAAAGGTTGTCCCTTTTTAATCAACTAAAGCTTGCCTATTCTCTTCCAAATTTAAAACATCAAAGTCATTCACAAAGTCTCATGTTTATATCATATCTTTAAAATGATTTCAAATTCAATTTTCAGCAGGGCTATCTAATAAGATCATATTTCTCATTTTGAAAGTCATTCATCAGATGAAAGTCGTCCATTTCGATGAATTTAACTGTTTTAATTTTCTTGTTGATTCATCTTTAAATCTATCTTCACTAACCTTGGCACATTCAAGTGACGCTGCTGATAAGTTTATTAAAGATAGTTTTGAAGCCGAATAAAAAAAGGATGTCCCTTTTTAATCTCTTAAAGCTTGCCTATTCTCTTCCAAATTTAAAACATCAAAGTCATTCATAAAGCCTCATGTTTATATCATATCTTTAAAATGATTTCAAATTCAATTTTCAGCGGGTCCTTCTCCAAACAACATTCTTTTCATTTTGAAAGTCATCCATCATATGAAAGTCGTCCATTTCGATTAAATTAACTGTTTAAATGTTCTCGTTGATTCATCTTTAAATCTATCTTCACTAAACTTGGCACATTCAAGTGACGCCGCTGATAAGTTTATTGAAGATAGTTTTGAAGCTGAAACAAAAAAGGATGTCCCTTTTTAATCTCTTATAGCTTGCCTATTCTCTTCCAAATTTAAAACATCAAAGTCATTCATCAAGCCTTATGTTTAAATAATATCTTTAAAATGATTTCAAATTCAATTTTCAGCGGGGCCTTCTCAAAACAACATTCCTTTTCATTTTGAGAGTCATCCATCAGATGAAACTCGTCCATTTCGATGGAATTTACTAACATATTTTCTTTTTGATTCATCTTTAAATCTATCTTCACTAAACTTGGCACATTCAGGTGACGCTGCTGATAAGTTTATTAAAGATAGTTTTGAAGCCGAAACAAAAAGGATGTCCCTTTTTAATCAACTAAAGCTTCCCTATTCTCTTCCAAATTTAAAACATAAAAACTCATTAATAAAGCCTCATGTTTATATCATATCTTTAAAATGTTTTCAAATTAAATTTTCAGCAGGGCTATCTAATAAGATCATATTTCTCATTTTGAAAGTCATTCATCAGATGAAAGTCATTCATCAGATAAAAGTCGTCCATTTCGATTAAATTAACTGTTTAAATTTTCTTGTTGATTCATCTTTAAATCTATCTTCACTAAACTTGGCACATTCAAGTGACGCTGTTGATAAGTTTATTAAAGATAGTTTTGAAGCTAAAACAAAAAAGGATGTCCCTTTTTAATCTCTTTAAGCTTGCCTATTCTCTTCCAAATTTAAAACATCAAACTCATTCATAAAGCCCCATGTTTATATCAAACCTTTCAACTGATTCCAAATTTAATTTTCAGCGAGGCCTTCTCAAAACATCATTTTTTTCATTTTGAAAGTCATTCATCAGATGAAACTCGTCCATTTCGATGGAATTGACTTACATATTTTCATTTTGATTCATCTTTAAATCTATCTTCACTAAACTTGGCACATTCAGGTGACGCTGCTGATAAGTTTATTAAAGATAGTTTTGAAGCCGAAACAAAAAGGATGTCCCTTTTTAATCAACTAAAGCTTGCCTATTCTCTTCCAAATTTAAAACATCAAACTCATTCATAAAGCCCCATGTTTATATCAAACCTTTCAACTGATTCCAAATTTAATTTTCAGCGAGGCCTTCTCAAAACATCATTTTTTTCATTTTGAAAGTCATCCATCAGATGAAACTCGTCCATTTCGATGGAATTGACTTACATATTTTCATTTTGATTCATCTTTAAATCTATCTTCACTAAACTTGGCACATTCAGGTGACGCTGCTGATAAGTTTATTAAAGATAGTTTTGAAGCCGAAACAAAAAGGATGTCCCTTTTTAATCAACTAAAGCTTGCCTATTCTCTTCCAAATTTAAAACATAAAAACTCATTAATAAAGCCTCATGTTTATATCATATCTTTAAAATGATTTCAAATTCAATTTTCAGCGGGTCCTTCTCCAAACAACATTCTTTTCATTTTGAAAGTCATCCATCAGATGAAACTCGTCCATTTCGATTAAATTAACTGTTTACATGTTCTCGTTGATTCATCTTTAAATCTATCTTCACTAAACTTGGCACATTCAAGTGACGCCGCTGATAAGTTTATTGAAGATAGTTTTGAAGCTGAAACAAAAAAGGATGTCCCTTTTTAATCTCTTATAGCTTGCCTATTCTCTTCCAAATTTAAAACATCAAAGTCATTCATCAAGCCTCATGTTGAAATAATATCTTTAAAATGATTTCAAATTCAATTTTCAGCGGGGCCTTCTCAAAACAACATTCCTTTTCATTTTGAGAGTCATCCATCAGATGAAACTCGTCCATTTCGCTGGAATTGACTTACATAATTATGTTCTTTTTGATTCATCTTTAAATCTATCTTCACTAAACTTGGCACATTCAGGTGACGCTGCTGATAAGTTTATTAAAGATAGTTTTGGAGCTGAAACAAAAAGGATGTCCCTTTTTAATCAGCTAAAGCTGGCCTATTCTCTTCCAAATTTAAAACATCAAAGTCATTCATCAAGCCTCATGTTTAAATAATATCTTTAAAATGATTTCAAATTCAATTTTCAGCGGGTCCTTCTCCAAACAACATTCTTTTCATTTTGAAAGTCATCCATCATATGAAAGTCGTCCATTTCGATTGAATTGACTTACATAATTATGTTCTTTTTGATTCATCTTTAAATCTATCTTCACTAAACTTGGCACATTCAGGTGACGCTGCTGATAAGTTTATTAAAGATAGTTTTGAAGCCGAAACAAAAAGGATGTCCCTTTTTAATCAACTAAAGCTTGCCTATTCTCTTCCAAATTTAAAACATAAAAACTCATTAATAAAGCCTCATGTTTATATCATATCTTTAAAATGTTTTCAAATTAAATTTTCAGCAGGGCTATCTAATAAGATCATATTTCTCATTTTGAAAGTCATTCATCAGATGAAAGTCGTCCATTTCGATTAAATTAACTGTTTAAATTTTCTTGTTGATTCATCTTTAAATCTATCTTCACTAAACTTGGCACATTCAAGTGACGCTGTTGATAAGTTTATTAAAGATAGTTTTGAAGCTAAAACAAAAAAGGATGTCCCTTTTTAATCTCTTTAAGCTTGCCTATTCTCTTCCAAATTTAAAACATCAAACTCATTCATAAAGCCCCATGTTTATATCAAACCTTTCAACTGATTCCAAATTTAATTTTCAGCGAGGCCTTCTCAAAACATCATTTTTTTCATTTTGAAAGTCATCCATCAGATGAAACTCGTCCATTTCGATGGAATTGACTTACATATTTTCATTTTGATTCATCTTTAAATCTATCTTCACTAAACTTGGCACATTCAGGTGACTCTGTTGATAAGTTTATTAAAGATAGTTTTGAAGCTAAAACAAAAAAGGATGTCCCTTTTTAATCTCTTTAAGCTTGCCTATTCTCTTCCAAATTTAAAACATCAAACTCATTCATAAAGCCCCATGTTTATATCAAACCTTTCAACTGATTCCAAATTTAATTTTCAGCGAGGCCTTCTCAAAACATCATTTTTTTCATTTTGAAAGTCATCCATCAGATGAAACTCGTCCATTTCGATGGAATTGACTTACATATTTTCATTTTGATTCATCTTTAAATCTATCTTCACTAAACTTGGCACATTCAGGTGACGCTGCTGATAAGTTTATTAAAGATAGTTTTGGAGCTGAAACAAAAAGGATGTCCCTTTTTAATCAGCTAAAGCTGGCCTATTCTC
The DNA here is from genome assembly GCA_916613615.1 of Steromphala cineraria. Lineage (NCBI taxonomy): Eukaryota > Metazoa > Mollusca > Gastropoda > Trochida > Trochidae > Steromphala > Steromphala cineraria. The sequence continues at coordinate 31,498,077 of OU744737.1, forward strand.
TTCCAAATTTAAAACATCAAAGTCATTCATCAAGCCTCATGTTGAAATAATATCTTTAAAATGATTTCAAATTCAATTTTCAGCGGGGCCTTCTCAAAACAACATTCCTTTTCATTTTGAGAGTCATCCATCAGATGAAACTCGTCCATTTCGCTGGAATTGACTTACATAATTATGTTCTTTTTGATTCATCTTTAAATCTATCTTCACTAAACTTGGCACATTCAGGTGACGCTGCTGATAAGTTTATTAAAGATAGTTTTGGAGCTGAAACAAAAAGGATGTCCCTTTTTAATCAGCTAAAGCTGGCCTATTCTCTTCCAAATTTAAAACATCAAAGTCATTCATCAAGCCTCATGTTTAAATAATATCTTTAAAATGATTTCAAATTCAATTTAAAGTGGGGCCTTCTCAAAACAACATTCCTTTTCATTTTGAGAGTCATCCATCAGATGAAACTCGTCCATTTCGATGGAATTGACTTACATAATTATGTTCTTTTTGATTCATCTTTAAATCTATCTTCACTAAACTTGGCACATTCAGGTGACGCTGCTGATAAGTTTATTAAAGATAGTTTTGGAGCTGAAACAAAAAGGATGTCCCTTTTTAATCTCTTAAAGCTTGCCTATTCTCTTCCAAATTTAAAACATCAAACTCATTTATAAAGCCTCATGTTTATATCAAACCTTTCAACTGATTCCAAATTCAATTTTCAGCGAGGCCTTTTCAAAACAACATTCTTTTCATGTTGAATGTCATCCATCAGATGAAACTCGTCCATTTCGATGGAATTGACTTACATATTTTCATTTTGATTCATCTTTAAATCTATCTTCACTAAACTTGGCACATTCAGGTGACGCTGCTGATAAGTTTATTAAAGATAGTTTTGGAGCTGAAACAAAAAGGATGTCCCTTTTTAATCAGCTAAAGCTGGCCTATTCTCTTCCAAATTTAAAACATCAAACTCATTCATAAAGCCCCATGTTTATATCATATCTTTAAAATGATTTCAAATTCAATTTTCAGCAGGGCCTTCTCAAAACATCATTTTTTTCATTTTGAAAGTCATCCATCAGATGAAACTCGTCCATTTCGATGGAATTGACTTACATATTTTCATTTTGATTCATCTTTAAATCTATCTTCACTAAACTTGGCACATTCAGGTGACTCTGTTGATAAGTTTATTAAAGATAGTTTTGAAGCTAAAACAAAAAAGGATGTCCCTTTTTAATCTCTTTAAGCTTGCCTATTCTCTTCCAAATTTAAAACATCAAACTCATTCATAAAGCCCCATGTTTATATCAAACCTTTCAACTGATTCCAAATTTAATTTTCAGCGAGGCCTTCTCAAAACATCATTTTTTTCATTTTGAAAGTCATCCATCAGATGAAACTCGTCCATTTCGATGGAATTGACTTACATATTTTCATTTTGATTCATCTTTAAATCTATCTTCACTAAACTTGGCACATTCAGGTGACGCTGCTGATAAGTTTATTAAAGATAGTTTTGGAGCTGAAACAAAAAGGATGTCCCTTTTTAATCAGCTAAAGCTGGCCTATTCTCTTCCAAATTTAAAACATCAAAGTCATTCATCAAGCCTCATGTTGAAATAATATCTTTAAAATGATTTCAAATTCAATTTTCAGCGGGGCCTTCTCAAAACAACATTCCTTTTCATTTTGAGAGTCATCCATCAGATGAAACTCGTCCATTTCGCTGGAATTGACTTACATAATTATGTTCTTTTTGATTCATCTTTAAATCTATCTTCACTAAACTTGGCACATTCAGGTGACGCTGCTGATAAGTTTATTAAAGATAGTTTTGGAGCTGAAACAAAAAGGATGTCCCTTTTTAATCAGCTAAAGCTGGCCTATTCTCTTCCAAATTTAAAACATCAAAGTCATTCATCAAGCCTCATGTTTAAATAATATCTTTAAAATGATTTCAAATTCAATTTAAAGTGGGGCCTTCTCAAAACAACATTCCTTTTCATTTTGAGAGTCATCCATCAGATGAAACTCGTCCATTTCGATGGAATTGACTTACATAATTATGTTCTTTTTGATTCATCTTTAAATCTATCTTCACTAAACTTGGCACATTCAGGTGACGCTGCTGATAAGTTTATTAAAGATAGTTTTGGAGCTGAAACAAAAAGGATGTCCCTTTTTAATCTCTTAAAGCTTGCCTATTCTCTTCCAAATTTAAAACATCAAACTCATTTATAAAGCCTCATGTTTATATCAAACCTTTCAACTGATTCCAAATTCAATTTTCAGCGAGGCCTTTTCAAAACAACATTCTTTTCATGTTGAATGTCATCCATCAGATGAAACTCGTCCATTTCGATGGAATTGACTTACATATTTTCATTTTGATTCATCTTTAAATCTATCTTCACTAAACTTGGCACATTCAGGTGACGCTGCTGATAAGTTTATTAAAGATAGTTTTGGAGCTGAAACAAAAAGGATGTCCCTTTTTAATCAGCTAAAGCTGGCCTATTCTCTTCCAAATTTAAAACATCAAAGTCATTCATAAAGTCTCATGTTTATATCATATCTTTAAAATGATTTCAAATTCAATTTTCAGCAGGGCCTTCTCAAAACAACATTCCTTTTCATTTTGAGAGTCATCCATCAGATGAAACTCGTCCATTTCGATGGAATTGACTTACATAATTATGTTCTTTTTTATTCATCTTTAAATCTATCTTCACTAAACTTGGCACATTCAGGTGACGCTGCTGATAAGTTTATTAAAGATAGTTTTGGAGCTGAAACAAAAAGGATGTCCCTTTTTAATCTCTTAAAGCTTGCCTATTCTCTTCCAAATTTAAAACATCAAACTCATTTATAAAGCCTCATGTTTATATCAAACCTTTCAACTGATTCCAAATTCAATTTTCATCGAGGCCTTTTCAAAACAACATTCTTTTCATGTTGAATGTCATCCATCAGATGAAACTCGTCCATTTCGATGGAATTGACTTACATATTTTCATTTTGATTCATCTTTAAATCTATCTTCACTAAACTTGGCACATTCAGGTGACGCTGCTGATAAGTTTATTAAAGATAGTTTTGGAGCTGAAACAAAAAGGATGTCCCTTTTTAATCAGCTAAAGCTGGCCTATTCTCTTCCAAATTTAAAACATCAAAGTCATTCATCAAGCCTCATGTTTAAAAAATATCTTTAAAATGATTTCAAATTCAATTTTCAGCGGGGCCTTCTCAAAACAACATTCCTTTTCATTTTGAGAGTCATCCATCAGATGAAACTCGTGCATTTCGCTGGAATTGACTTACATAATTATGTTCTTTTTGATTCATCTTTAAATCTATCTTCACTAAACTTGGCACATTCAGGTGACGCTGCTGATAAGTTTATTAAAGATAGTTTTGGAGCTGAAACAAAAAGGATGTCCCTTTTTAATCAGCTAAAGCTGGCCTATTCTCTTCCAAATTTAAAACATCAAACTCATTCATAAAGCCCCATGTTTATATCAAAACTTTCAACTAATTCCAAATTTAATTTTCAGCGAGGCCTTCTCAAAACATCATTCTTTTCATTTTGAAAGTCATCCATCAGATGAAACTCGTCCATTTCGATGGAATTGACTTACATATTTTCATTTTGATTCATCTTTAAATCTATCTTCACTAAACTTGGCACATTCAGGTGACGCTGCTGATAAGTTTATTAAAGATAGTTTTGGAGCTGAAACAAAAAGGATGTCCCCTTTTAATCAGCTAAAGCTGGCCTATTCTCTTCCAAATTTAAAACATCAAAGTCATTCATCAAGCCTCATGTTTAAATAATATCTTTAAAATGATTTCAAATTCAATTTTCAGCGGGGCCTTCTCAAAACAACATTCCTTTTCATTTTGAGAGTCATCCATCAGATGAAACTCGTCCATTTCGATGGAATTGACTTACATAATTATGTTCTTTTTGATTCATCTTTAAATCTATCTTCACTAAACTTGGCACATTCAGGTGACGCTGCTGATAAGTTTATTAAAGATAGTTTTGGAGCTGAAACAAAAAAGAATGTCCCTTTTTAATCTCTTAAAACTTGTCTATTCTCTTCCAAATTTAAAACATCAAAGTCATTCATAAAGCCTCATGTTTATATCAAACCTTTCAACTGATTCCAAATTCAATTTTCATTGAGGCCTTCTCGAAACAACATTCTTTTCATTTTGAAAGTCATCCATCAGATGAAACTCGTCCATTTCGATGGAATTGATTTACATATTTTCTTTTTGATTCATCTTTAAATCTATCTTCACTAAACTTGGCACATTCAGGTGACGCTGCTGATAAGTTTATTAAAGATAGTTTTGAAGCCGAAACAAAAAGGATGTCCCTTTTTAATCAACTAACGTTTGCCTATTCTCTTCTAAATTTAAATCATCAAACTCATTCATAAAGCCTCATGTTTATATCAAACCTTTCAACTGATTCCAAATTCAATTTTCAGTGAGGCCTTCTCAAAACAACATTCTTTTCATGTTGAAAGTCATCCATCAGATGAAACTCGTCCATTTCGATGGAATTGATTTACATATTTTCTTTTTGATTCATCTTTAAATCTATCTTCACTAAACTTGGCACATTCAGGTGACGCTGCTGATAAGTTTATTAAAGATAGTTTTGGAGCCAAAACAAAAAAGGATGTCCCTTTTTAATCTCTTAAAACTTGCCTATTCTCTTCCAAATTTAAAACATCAAACTCATTCATAAAGCCTCATGTTTATATCAAACCTTTCAACTGATTCCAAATTTAATTTTCAGCGAGGCCTTCTCAAAACAACATTCTTTTCATGTTGAAAGTCATCCATCAGATGAAACTCGTCCATTTCGATGGAATTGACTTACATAATTATGTTCTTTTTGATTCATCTTTAAATCTATCTTCACTAAACTTGGCACATTCAGGTGACGCTGCTGATAAGTTTATTAAAGATAGTTTTGAAGCCGAAACAAAAAGGATGTCCCTTTTTCATCAACTAAAGCTTGCCTATTCTCTTCTAAATTTAAATCATCAAACTCATTCATCAAGCCTCATGTTTATATCAAACATTTCAACTGATTCCAAATTCAATTTTCATTGAGGCCTTCTCAAAACAGCATTCTTTTCATTTTGAAAGTCATCCATCAGATGAAACTCGTCCATTTCGATGGAATTGACTTCCATATTTACTTTTTGATTCATCTTTAAATCTATCTTCACTAAACTTGGCACATTCAGGTGACGCTGCTGATAAGTTTATTAAAGATAGTTTTGAAGCCGAAACAAAAAGGATGTCCCTTTTTAATCAACTAAAGCTTGCCTATTCTCTTCCAAATTTAAAACATCAAACTCATTCATAAAGTCTCATGTTTATATCATATCTTTAAATTGATTTCAAATTCAATTTTAAGCAGGGCTATCTAATAAGATCATATTTCTCATTTTGAAAGTCATTCATCAGATGAAAGTCGTCCATTTCGATCAAATTAACTGTTTAAATGTTCTTTTTGATTCATCTTTAAATCTATCTTCACTAAACTTGGCACATTCAGGTGACGCTGCTGATAAGTTTATTAAAGATAGTTTTGAAGCCGAAACAAAAAGGATGTCCCTTTTTAATCAGCTAAAGCTGGCCTATTCTCTTCCAAATTTAAAACATCAAAGTCATTCATCAAGCCTCATGTTTAAATAATATCTTTAAAATGATTTCGAATTCAATTTTCAGCAGGGCCTTCTCAAAACAACATTCCTTTACATTTTGAGAGTCATCCATCAGATGAAACTCGTGCATTTCGCTGGAATTGACTTACATAATTATGTTCTTTTTGATTCATCTTTAAATCTATCTTCACTAAACTTGGCACATTCAGGTGACGCTGCTGATAAGTTTATTAAAGATAGTTTTGGAGCTGAAACAAAAAGGATGTCCCTTCTTAATCAGCTAAAGCTGGCCTATTCTCTTCCAAATTTAAAACATCAAACTCATTCATAAAGCCCCATGTTTATATCAAAACTTTCAACTAATTCCAAATTTAATTTTCAGCGAGGCCTTCTCAAAACATCATTCTTTTCATTTTGAAAGTCATCCATCAGATGAAACTCGTCCATTTCGATGGAATTGACTTACATATTTTCATTTTGATTCATCTTTAAATCTATCTTCACTAAACTTGGCACATTCAGGTGACGCTGCTGATAAGTTTATTAAAGATAGTTTTGGAGCTGAAACAAAAAGGATGTCCCCTTTTAATCAGCTAAAGCTGGCCTATTCTCTTCCAAATTTAAAACATCAAAGTCATTCATCAAGCCTCATGTTTAAATAATATCTTTAAAATGATTTCAAATTCAATTTTCAGCGGGGCCTTCTCAAAACAACATTCCTTTTCATTTTGAGAGTCATCCATCAGATGAAACTCGTGCATTTCGCTGGAATTGACTTACATAATTATGTTCTTTTTGATTCATCTTTAAATCTATCTTCACTAAACTTGGCACATTCAGGTGACGCTGCTGATAAGTTTATTAAAGATAGTTTTGGAGCTGAAACAAAAAAGAATGTCCCTTTTTAATCTCTTAAAACTTGCCTATTCTCTTCCAAATTTAAAGCATCAAAGTCATTCATAAAGCCTCATGTTTATATCAAACCTTTCAACTGATTCCAAATTCAATTTTCATTGAGGCCTTCTCGAAACAACATTCTTTTCATTTTGAAAGTCATCCATCAGATGAAACTCGTCCATTTCGATGGAATTGATTTACATATTTTCTTTTTGATTCATCTTTAAATCTATCTTCACTAAACTTGGCACATTCAGGTGACGCTGCTGATAAGTTTATTAAAGATAGTTTTGAAGCCGAAACAAAAAGGATGTCCCTTTTTAATCAACTAACGTTTGCCTATTCTCTTCTAAATTTAAATCATCAAACTCATTCATAAAGCCTCATGTTTATATCAAACCTTTCAACTGATTCCAAATTCAATTTTCAGTGAGGCCTTCTCAAAACAACATTCTTTTCATGTTGAAAGTCATCCATCAGATGAAACTCGTCCATTTCGATGGAATTGATTTACATATTTTCTTTTTGATTCATCTTTAAATCTATCTTCACTAAACTTGGCACATTCAGGTGACGCTGCTGATAAGTTTATTAAAGATAGTTTTGAAGCCGAATCAAAAAGGATGTCCCTTTTTACTCTCTTAAAGCTTACCTATTCTCTTCCAAATTTAAAACATCAAACTCATTCATGAAGCCTCATGTTTATATCAATCATCCATCAGATGAAAGTCGTCCATTAAGTTTTCAAATTTATCTTTACTATAATGGGGCGCATTCAAGTGACGCTGCCGATAAGTTTACAAAAGATAATTTTGAAGCCAAAATAAAGAATGTCTTGTTTTAATCATCTTAATCTTGCCTTTTGATTGTTCGTTGATCATGCCGAAATTGAAATTATTTCTCTTCCAAATTTAAAACATCAAAGTCATTCATAAAGCCCTGTGTTTTTATAATATCTTTGAAAGGATTTCAAATTCATTTTTCAGCGGGGCCTTCTAGTAACGTCATTCTTCTCAATTTCGTTGAAAATAACAGTGTTCAAATTCTTTTTTTTTAATTAATCTTTTCAAAATATCTCTACTCAACTTGGCACATACAAGTTATGTTGATAAGTTTGAAAACAGATAATTTTGAAGCCAAATAACAAATAATCTCACTTTTTAATCATCTTAAGCTTGCTCATTATTCTTTGTTGATCGTGACTTAATCGTGAAGTAATGCATTAATGCTCTATGTTTATTTCATACTCTATATGATTTCAAATTAATTTATTTGCTCACAAGTTGTCTGTACATTATTCCTTCATTTTTATCTACAGTTGTGCAATAGAACTTATAGAAATTTAAAGTTTTCAAAACAATTCACAATTCTATTGGGGTTATTCCCATCTTGGTTTTGGTATGTCCAATATGTAAATAATTATAACAGTTAATATCCTTCGATTGAATATAAAGTGTCTTCCTCATTCTATTCAACTATAAAGTTATTGGTGGCAAATGCAATGTTTATTACAAAAGTTGCATTTATATATATATATGTAAAAGTTGTTATGAAACATTAATGATGCGTTTTCATCAACTGTCCCTATTGTGTGAACAATGTTAGATATAGTTTTCTCAGTAACCATAATGACTTTTATGTCACGATATGTCCATAATTTACGATTTACTATAAATGTTAAGGTAATTAGTAAGGGTCTTCTATTTGGAAGGAAATCATGAACTATGACCCTGTATTTTTTCTAGAAGGTTATATATAGGATAAGTACTAAATTTATAAAATCGATATGAGGAGGAAAGAACCTCTCTATATGTTAAAGGTCTTAGATGTAAAGATAATGGCTACCAATGACATCATAAACACTTCAAACAAGACCATTCAAATGTTCACGACTGACTAACTACCGAAGTGTTGCAGGCCACTTTTGAACATATAGCTAGAAGAAATGTGATGTTGAATATGATGCTTATTCCCCTATCACCTCCGGTTAAGCTATACCCAAAGGGGATGAAATTACAACACCATTTGTCAAGGACATTTAATGATGAATGAAGAAGTCATTTTAATGAAGTTGATTTTGCTATAAACAGTGTAAGTAAATGTGTACATTAGCAAGTGATTTTGATGTTGTTATTATGCATGGAATATGATATTGCTTTATAATATATTTGTTAGAGTATGATATAAGAGGAAAGTGTGACTGAGAATGTGATGTGGCATGAAACTACATTTATCTCCTGTGTTAATTGGATGTATGTGTTTTCCCTGCTAACAAAATCGTTTATTTATTTCTAAGAAATGTATAGGTCACTTTGCTCTGTGCACCTTTTGTAATGACACACTTTGAATATTGATATATACATCTCATCTAATTACTCTATTGCTGTGAAGTGTTATTAAATATTTCAGATCAACTAGCCGAGATACTTGAGAAAACAACTTTGTTAAAACTACGTCAAAGTTTTCGTGAATAGTACAATGTCTTGGGAACAATATCTACAATTGCAAATAATGAATTGTCACCTGTTAGATATTGGAATTTATGGGAGAGCATGAAACATTTAATTAAGAACTTTAAAAAACAATATTTGTGATTCCCTTACGTTTTTGTCTACCTGTTGTGATGATCATCTTTTATATCTCAAAATAGTCTTAATTTTGTTTTGCAAATATGTTGTCCATGGTTTTGAAAATGATTATAATTGCTTCTGCTCATATAAATTTCATCACTTTATGTATCTGTTATATTTCACTCTCATTATCATTCTTAGACTACCAGCATATTATTGATATCAATTATTGGAACCTTTATAATGAAAAATCTTTTTAGTATAAAATGCAAGCATTGAATGATGTTTAAACCTACATTGTCGGAAATGCAAGAAAGTCCAATCTTATGCGTCTTCACTGTAGGTACAAAAACCCAACATTGTTTGCTTCTACGATGAATAATATAGTTCACTATATGTATATTATTATATTATTGTATATATTGTTATGTACTTTGTTTAAAGTTTGGTTATCAGTCCTATTTTTCCTCTTTCTCTCTCTCTTTACTGCCCGCGTCTATCTCTCTCTCTCCTTTTCTCTTCTCTCTCTGTCACTCTCTGCTTAAATCGTTGTTAAGATTTGATTTTATAAGAATAATATGTTTGTTCACTGGCTTTTAAACGGTTTGAAAGTTAAACTCGTATGGATACCGTAGCAAATCTACGTTATTCATATAATAGCTTAACTTGTACTCCTCGAACCGTTTATCAACCAGTGAAATAAACATAATAAAAATCGCATGAATTGATGAATGAACTGTATTCTTATACTTGCATGAAAAATATTGTTTCAACACCATTGTCTATATGCAAACCATGTTCGAATGTGAAAATGGATAAATGAATAAAAGTGTCTTTGTTTAAGGTTTGGTTATCAGTCCTATTTTTCCTCTTTCTCTCTCTCTTTACTGCCCGCGTCTATCTCTCTCTCTCCTTTTCTTTTCTCTCTCTGTCACTCTCTGCTTAAATCGTTGTTAAGATTTGATTTTATAAGAATAATGTGTTTGTTCACTGGCTTTTAAACGGTTTGAAAGTTAAACTCGTATGGATACCGTAGCAAATCTACGTTATTCATCTAATAGCTTAACTTGTACTCCTCGAACCGTTTATCAGCCAGTGAATAAACGTAATAAAAATCGCTTGAATTGATGAATGAACTGTATTCTTATACTTGCATGAAAAATATTGTTTCAACACCATTGTATATATGCAAACCATGTTCGAATGTGAAAATGGATAAATGAATAAATTGTCAAATAAAAATAAAGTCCTTTATTTTGTTCATAAGGTGATGTGCATTAGTGACACATGATGCACAATCAAAAACTTTATATTCAATTTTTCTTAAACAGCAGTAATTATTTTCAATGGAATTTGCCTCCCGCAGTTGCTGTAGAGCGCTATAGACGAGGAAAGCTTTCTTTAAACTCGGTTTGATCGATTTTCAGGCTTGGTTTTTAAAACACTTTTACGAATTTAACTACTGAAAAAAATATAATGAAAATGTACCAGTACAAATTGTTTTCATCCAAGACAATAGTGATGCCCTTCCGTCTTCGTTTATTTGGATCACCAAACTGCATCATTACATATCAACCTCTAGCTTCGACCGTGCATACGTTTTACACTTGTCCGCTAGGTCTTGCTAATATTTTGATTGAAGATTGTATGAGAATAAGAACAATAACGTTCACTATCAAGTACCATTAAATGAGCTGCTTTGATCCAAGGGTACCATTATTTTAGTTTCAACGCTGTAAAAAGAACAGTCCTAACGAGGTATTTTTGTGGGAACGAGAGTCAAGGGTTAGGTTTATACATGTTTTTAGTACATAATTATAACAATCAAGTTGTAACATTATTGTTGGTCTATATATAACAACAATGGCGAGGAGACAGATCAAGTCATGTTGATCGAGCCTCTGTTCTAATTTGCCGAATTGGTGGTATAGATTGGGAGATGCCTGATTGGAGGCAATCAAAGTTAGTTGCGCAATCCGCAACGCTGTTCTAAAATCATCATTTTGGCTACTGAATTATGTCAAAGATATGAACCCCTCTTGCCATGCGAGAAGCGTTTTCATTTGTTAAAATAATCAAATGGATTGTGGTGCAATTTTTTCCGTTAGGGGAAACTACCGGAACCCACTGATTCAGTCTAATTAGAACAGGGGACCAATCTACATGACTTGATCTGCCTCTGTGGGGAGAGAATTGATAGAACGAACACTCGATAAAGCAACACCATTGAGAAGTGGAGCCAACCCTCGGCTAACCTTACTGCCGCTTAACGAGACAGTGTTGTCATGTATTATATCTTTTCATTTGTAAATGTTTACATAGTCTATCTATATAGAGACAGTAAATTTCGATAAAAAAGCTAAATTGGTCGAAACATAGCACATTTCCCAAACTATCAAGGTCGTGGGCCGGAAGTAGATAGGACAGTGCCTTTAATTGGCCTGTAGCCGAAGCCAATTGAAACTATAAGCTTTCAATAAAAACATCGGTATAACATTTTAGACACAAGAGATTGGTTCCGTACTATTCTTCTGAATAACCTGGAAATTGCTCTAAAAGTCGACTTTTGTTGATAATATATAAGAAGTGTAAAGCTAGCTTTGTCTACGCTTACAAAAGCCCCACCAACCGGCTATTATAATAATAATAATAGTCCATTTGTTATGCGCATTTCTCCACGCATAATGCATGCTCGAAGCGCCTACTGTACATAAGTCACACAGCACAGGGTTGAGAATGTTGTTTATAGACTAGAATCAATTGAGAAGGCTTGGTGAAAGAGGTAGGTTTTCAAATGTGATCTGAATGATGAGTAGGGTTGGACAGTTCTAAGATTGTAGGGAAGGTTATTCCATTCCGTGGCTGCATAGAATGAGAAGGATCTTTGGCCATAACTGAGGGTCCTGACTCTGGGTACACACAGGAGATTCTGCGAAGAGGACCTGAGCGATCTTGCAGGTGTGTACAGCTGGAGAAGTTCACAGAGATAGTCAGGGGCAGCACCAGTTAAACATCTATAGGTGGTACACATGGCTTTGAAAGAAATCCTCTGGCGGACAGGGAGCCAATGCAGTTTCTGTAAGACAGGTGTAATGTGGTCAGTCTTTCGACAGAGGGTGACAACTCTTGCACAATTATTCTGGATGCGCTGTAGTTTTGAAATCAGTACCTGCGGGGCCCCGGTCAGTAAACTGTTACAGTAGTCTAACTTAGACATGACAAGGGACAAAACAAGTATCAGAGCTGATTCTCTTGTCAGATATTTTCTTATTGCTCCTATATTCCTGAGTTGAATAGAACAGACTCGCGAAAGGTGATTGACTTGTCCTTCAAGATTTAGCTCAGGATCAAGGATGACTCCAAGGTCTTTCACTGATGATGACAGTGAGATGAGACTGCTTCCAACCTGAAGAGATTGTAGGTTACATCGAGACCGGTTAATCTTAGAACCAATCAGTATACACTCTGTTTTGTCATCATTGAGTTTGAGTCTATTTTGGAGCATCCATGTCTTGATGTCCTGGCAACATTGTGTTGTCTCTATTGCTGCAGATGTTGACTTGGATGGTTCAGGATCAAAGATGTTTATTAACTGTGAGTCATCTGCATATTGATGTCGGTTGAACTCATGGGCATCGATTACCTGACCAAGTTGAGTGGTATACAATGTAAATAACACTGGGCCAAGGACTGAGCCTTGAGGAACTCCACACGTCAGCTGGACTGGGTCAGACAGGGAGCCATCCTCAAACACACACTGATATCGCTGTGAGAGGTAAGACTCGATCCATTGCAAAGCATTTCCCGAGATAGCAAAATCGCATTTGAGTCGAGACAAGAGGAGACTGTGGTCAATCGTGTCAAAAGCGGCACTGAGATCAAGAAGCACAAGCAATGCTATGCAATTATCTGGGCTGATAGATTCCCCTTATCCCATAACGTCCTTGTCATGAATATCCATTTTGATTTATTGAGATGTTAACTTTACTATGAAAGTAAGTGTGTGAAATAACTTCAAGATGCAAATGTTTCGCTATAGATCGTCACGAACTCGAAACTCAACGGCTGAACGAAATGAGATACATTGTAACTTCGTACCTCCTCAAAACTACGACTTAAATGATTAAAGCGAAATTTTACCGGTGGTACTTTTCCGTTTTTTTCCAACAGGGCTAGGAGAGCGATTTCAAATATATTTCGTATATAGGAAACAAAACGACCTATTCCTCGGGGTTTCCGTAAAAAAATGCCCCTGCCTCGGTATCGGCCGCGGGGTCCTGCTAAAGCCCTGCCCCTTTGCCGGGTGATACTTTGGCCAGCGGGCATTCCTTGACGGAAAGCTCTAACCCTTGCTATCACGAGAGGCTCTTCTCTATTACATGTCATATAAGGAAACGTCCCTGTAACAGAATTTTATTCATTACTCATTACCCAAAATTGTTAGAAGAAAATAATATATCGTTCCGTTTTTAGCTCACCTTTACAAAGTAAATGTGAGCTTATGTCATGGCGCTTCGTCCGTCGTCCGTCTGTCTGTCCGTCCGTCTGTCCGTCCGTCCGTCTGTCTGTCCGTAAACTTTCAGGAAAAGACTACTCCTCCTAAACGAATGCAGATATCATTCTGAAATTGTAGTATGTTATACCCATGGTGATTCCTCACAGAAAGGTAGACGTTTCAGTTTTGAGAATCCAAGATGGCCGCCATGGCAGCCATATTGAATTTTTAATTAGATTTCATGACTACTCTTTCTAAACTAATCTAGATATCATTCTGAAATTGTAGTATGTTATAACTATGGTGATTCCGCACAGAAAGGTAGACGTTTCAGTTTTGAGAATCCAAGATGGCCGCGAAAGCAGCCATATTGACTTTTCAGCTGCAGATGACACATCATTATTACTAAATTTTAAGCTTTCATCAAGTGATCACTCGCACTATATAAATTCTCTAATTTGAACTTACTAATCATAATTTTATCTTGAATATAGAATATTTAAGATTGTCATGCAAGTTGTTCTATATTTTAAGTGTTTCTAAAACATTAAGATGAAAGACAAACATAATTAATTAATTTGTTTAAAATATTTATGGCAACTAGCTGCAAAAACCCAATGACATTTAACATCATGTTAGATTTTGAACAATGGTATCTCCCTTGTATTCCTTTAAATACCACACATAAGGGGTCAACCAGAGTTCAGATATTTCTATTGAGTCCACAGGCTGCTAGCATCATAGTGTCAGCTGCTAGTCTGTTGCATAATCAACCTGACCCAATTGATATGGTAGAGCATTATGCTATATGACCATGTGTATGCAATAAGAGTTATGGAAATTAGACTTGTATTCTCATGACAGCGATATGTTCTTTCTAAGAATAACAACTTATACAAAACTTGTCACTTGTTTTGTGTTTAGCAATCTACATGATAAGTTGATGTGGAAAGAGTTATTTTGCATCAGGTTCCAGTTCCTGTGTTTTACTCATATTTGTACCATTTCTATATCTAACAGCAGTTCTTCTTGACACAAAATCAATTTAGGACATAAGCTACCTATATTTTGTGAAATTATATATATTTTTCACAACAATTCATGTTCTCTCCCGTCAAGTCTATTAATACCACACATAAGGGCTTAGCCAGAGTTCAGGTTTACATGCTCAGCACACTAGAATGATTCTCCAAATATACGTACACAAAGCCAAATACACAAATTGCTACACTCTCCTTAAGGATCTGGGGCTAGCAGCCCTGCCTGCTTGTATATTGCATAGTAATCCTGACCTAATTGATTGATAGAACATAATGGACTTTATGGAAAGTATATAAATTGTCTTTATGAAAAGTATACTTGTATTCTATTAATAGTAATACTTTTTACAAATAAAAATTTAGACAAGTCAAGAATCAGCTTTTGTGTACAACAATCTGCACGATGAGTTAATATTAACAAGTCAAGAATCTGCTTTTATGTTCAGTAATCTACATGATAAGTTAATAATAGAGGTATTTTGTATCAGGTTCCAGTTCCAATACCATGTGTTTTATTTTGTATCAGGTTCCAGTTCCAAATAAAAATAAATGATAATTGTATCATGAAGAGGGGTTCTGGGAACAACATGTCATCATAGAAGTCATTATTTTTCAATTAGATTTCAGGCCAAGTACTACTCCTACTAAATCAATTAAGATATCATTCTGAAAAGTGAGTATTTTTTAATATAGTGATTCCTGACAAAGACGCATTTATTTTATTATAAAGAATCCAAGATGGTCAATATGTCAATTATATTGAATTTTCAATTAGATTTCATGAAATTCATTGAAAAGAATACATTTCCTGATCAATCAAATCAATGTCATTATATTTGTATTGATACGCTTGTTGTAATATTTATCAACACTATAAATACAGTTACAAAAAACTGTATGAATCATCTTTATCTGCGAACAGCATACATAATTCCTGACACTTCATATATATGGCAAATAACATAGCCAGTGAGGGATAAATATACATTTTATAATCATCTATATCTGATTACGGTCTGAACAATGATTATCTAGATAATTATAATGATCATTCAATTCAAACAAATCCTTTTCAAAAGCATTTAAAATGATTAAATTTGTTCACTCCAAACACTAAATGTTAGGTTTTTTACTCCTTTGTTTTCGTGCAATTAATTTATTCCAAATTGAAAATTTTGATTAATGAATAACAAATTATCTTTTATTTTGTTTGTCATGCTAATAAAAGATATCATTTAATATTCATCTTCAAAACTAATTGAACAGCTGTCTGAACAATTCTTTTTTAACAAAATCTTTCTCACCAATTCTCTCTGTTTGTTAAGATAATTCAATAAACATATTACTGAGTTGACCTCCAGATTATTTCCATTGCAAACCTCTCTTCTACCTCCACCCCTTCTATCCCCCCTTTCCCTCCTCCCCTTTTTTCTCCTGTCCTTCCATTGCAAACCTATCCCACATTCCTTCTATCCCCCTCCCCCCAACCCCCCCCCCCCCCCCCCCCCCCCCCAACCCCCGCCCCGCCTTTCCCATCTATCCTTCCAGCCACTCTCCTGCAACTCTCCTCTAAAGAGTATCTGTTTTGCATATTGAAATGAGGGGAGGACACTCACTATATGGAATAACAGTAACTTACATAAGAGGATAAGTTACATAAGCTACATGCAGGTGCAAGAGGTCATCATAGGTCATCATAGGTCATCATATCTAGTAATTAGCATAAACCCCCATGTTGCTAGCCTATTCTGACCAATCAGATTGCACTAACATAGGTCAAGATTTAAGATATTCAGAAATCTTCAGTTAGAATTACATGAGACATTGACCTGGACAGTTTACTTTGGCAATTGGACCTATCACTAGCTGAATTTGTGATTTGTGTCAGAGGGATATATTCCAAATGTTTATGTGCATCATCTTTTTAGTTCTTTGGAAGTTGAGAGTGTGACTAAATGAATACTCCTAAACCAATCAAGATATCATAATGAAATTAATACAGATGCCCACATAAAAGTAGCATTTTGAAGATTAAAAAGTCCAAGATGGTCACCAATTTAGCCATAGATATACAAAAATGTTATACAAAAACCTACTGCTTGTTAACAAATCATGATTATATCATTCTTGTATTAATGTTTGTTCAAACTCTAGTGGTTTCCAACAGAAGAATAGCATTTTAAAAGATAAAAAAATCATGATGGCAGCCATAATCAATTATCATAATAAAAGATGGTTACACAATTAAACCATATTACCACATCATTCATTTTAAGGTGAGCTTCTGTACCCTCGGTACTTTTATTTTGGAAAAAAAGCTATGTATGATATCTTATTCTGTCCAAAATTCAATACGGTGAGGTTGAAATTGTAAACGAGGTTATTGAGTTATTGGGTTATTCAATTTTATTCGTACGGCGGGGGATAACAAAACAGTTCAAGTCGGGGAAACTTATTCATCACAATTTCAACACATATTACATATTTTCGAGAACTTCCCAGTCGGCAATATAGGTAAGCGACCAACAGGTCAACTTAAGATCTCCATAGCCTTTTTATATCATCCATTATGCTTGACTTGTTTATCTTTTCAAACATACCCAGGAATGATGCCCTCTTATATTACTTGATTCAAAGTATTGTGCAGCTTTAAAGGGGCAGTAGCACGTTTTTAGGGGGAATATAAGGTGATGTCAGGAAAATGAAAATTAATGGTTCCAATTGAAAGACAATGTATTTAAACTAAATGGAGCAGTAACAATTCAAATATATAATGTAAAGTTTAGCCTTGCGATTCCTTTTTCTTACAGAAAGTGAATTAAAGGTGTTCACAAAAAAAATGGCCGCCAATGGATTTTATGTGAATCTTCATACTTTGTCCTCTGACTATGGCTAATTGGCATGTGTAATGAGATTTATGACACTATCAAAGTAATACATTTAGCACTAACATACAATTATCAGTGAAAATTTTAAAATATAAAATTATCAAAAAACGTGCTACTGCCCCTTTAAAGACCACGATAGTTATTAACATTTTAACGTGCACCTTTAGTGACGAATATGCCAGTAGTTGTTTTTCAATTATTCCAATAGCTTAAAGATTACCATATATTCTTCCAAGAGCCTCAAGGTCTATTTTGGCTTGAAGGATAACAGTATTCATACCAAATATATATGATACCTTTCTTCCTTGGTGTTATTGCATGTTGCTGTCAATCAAAATATGCCCTTATACCGAAACAACGGGAAGCACTCAGTACATGTGATATGATAACAAACCAGTCTCCATCATGGGTTGTCTCTGACCCGGAGCGACATGATCTAATTGCTGCCATGTTTGCTTGGTGAGTTGATAAACGCCTGGCTCCACTTGTTGACGAACACTGAGTATCGATCTATCGATCTATCGATCTCTCGATCTCTCGATCAGCAGCCGGTTTTCAAAATCTCCAGATTCTTCATCATGAGAAGATCGTTTAACATTTAAGACCTACAGCTGCATACCTTAAAGGGGCATTAACACGAATTTTGAAAAATTTATATTTTAAAATTTTCACTGATATATGTACATTAATGGCACACGCCGCTAATGACTGAAATATTGCCCAGGTGGCGTAAAACAATAACTCACTCACTACATTAATGCTAAATATTTATTTCAATAGTGTTAAAAAAGCTTAGTACACAAACCAGTCGTCCATAGTCAGAGAACAAATTATGAAGATTCCCATAATGTCCATTGGCAGCCATTTTTGTGTGAACACCTTTTATTCATTTTGTGTAAGAAAAAGGAATCGCATGGTTGAACTTTAAATTATACATATGACTTATAACGGCAATTGGAGCCATTTATTTTCATTTTCCTGACATCGCCGTATAATCCCCCTAAAACGTGCTACTGTCCCTTTAAGTTTGTTCACTCGATATGTATCTTAGTGCATATATGGTGTATTGTGGGTTTCGTTTGAACGTCAATCAAATACCCCCAGCACCATTGAATGAAGATCACCAATTATCCCTGTGTAACATGACTATTCAGAAACCATACATCCTGTCTCAGGGTACGAACGTTTTTCTAAAACAATGGTTTGGGATCGTCTGGTCAGTGGTGGGGAATTTCGAAATTTGGCATTGCTGAAAAGACAATTGGGGGTCATATTTTTGAAATTCCGATTTTCCTAAATTTCAGTCAAAATATTCCATATGTATTTTCTGAGATAAAAATCAGCACAATGACATTGACTTAATGCAAAGGAAGAAATATGACTTAGGCCGAAAGTTGTTACTCCCTCATGAAGGTTTTGTAGAGAAAAATAAACAATAGTGTTTTGGAAATTTTGATGTTAATTAAATGATCTGCTAAAATTTTCAAGTACAGATAACTGTAAGGTTAGGTGTAGGGAATGTTAATACAAAAGGAATCGCAACTATTGAAGTGAGATCTCAACATATTCTGTTTCGTTTTCGCAGATATTTGCACTAGAATAATAAGTGAACAAACTTAAGGTTTGCAGCTGTAGTAATATGCTTATATAAGCCCATATTTCTTACTAAAACTTTAGAACTATAACATGTCATGAAAATAGTCGTTTTTCGTATGTATTCCATTTCTTATCAAATGCTTAGAACGACAGCTTTATAACATGCCTGAATCCTTAAAGCAGTCTTAGCTATGTAATACATAGAGACTAATAGCCGATGAAGTGTATCATATGACTCTTACGAATGCCCGAGCAAAAGTACGTGTTAAAAAAGGAAAATACAAATTTGTAAAGAGAAAATTCCCAAAACTATTTATCCAAACGTGGTAATTACCCGAAAAATGTTGCAATTCGTATCTGACAACAACAAAAAACAACCATGGTTCACATCCTACTATTTCGTCTATCAGAAAGTTGTACCTAGACTCTTTCATCTGTGTTATTTTGTTGCGTATGCTTTGCAAGTTGGTTATGAGAAAAAGCATATCCGGTAAACTGGAGTTAATCACAACAAATTGTAATTTATTGAAATCACTGCATTTCTGATGAAACAATACTTTTCATTCAAGTGGCATGTTCCTATCCGCTAACTATCATTTGGAAGTAGATATTTAACCATAACAATAGAGTCATTGATGAACAAATGCTATTCTTCTGAAATATGACAGTGAACGAACTCCCCCAAAACTGCCAAGACACACAGGATCCTACACTCAGGGGCAAAAGAAACGATACCATATAAAATGCATGATAGGTTAAACTATGAGTGATAGTTACGGCTGAAACAGGGTTGTTTCATGTCTTCAAGAGCCAACTGAACTTATTTTTAATTTTTCACAGCTATATCTGTTTTGAATAATACTTTTGAATAACACGCCTTTTAAAAATCTCCTTAACTAGACGAGATAGGATAGTGAAAACATTATTTGTTTAAAACAAATTTACAGACAAAATGCATTCAAACGATTGTTGTAGCGCAAGTTGCCGTATTTTTCCGCCTGTGACGTCATAATACCATTGTCCGTGACGGCATTGTAGCCTGCCGTCGCAAGGAAAGCAGGCCGTGTTCTTGGATAATTCTAAGATGGCAAACTGAATAGAATCAGTATTAAGAAATTATTACCCTCGGAAGTGTGTCATATGACCCTTACGGAACTCCCGCTCGGGTAATACACAAATTCACACTCGTTTCGTAAAAGTCATATGACACATATCCTCTATATATATCCTGCGCTTCGTGATAAAAACACAGGGAAAGAAAAAAACATGTTGTTTCATTAAAAAGGATAATCTGTAAGTACGAAGTTATTTGTTATTGTGGAAAAGAAAAAAACCTCACGGTGAATGAAAATAAACATGTTGATTCATTGAAAAGGATAATCTTTAAGAATGAATCGAAGTGATATGTTATGTAAAAAGAAAAAAACCCTCACGGTGAATGAAAATAAAAACTGTGAACGACACTAATACTGAATAACAAAAAAAAAACCCAAAAAACAAGTTATATACGATATACATATGCAATGATAGACTAAGCATTATTCTCAATACCTCAAAGGGGTAAGCACGGGAGAAGCCCGGTACGAACGTGCAAAGTGAAGCGCGCGCATACGGACTTGTAGTTTTTCAAACTTTTCGCCGATTTAACCACCATTTTTACGGGCCTCATAACTTTTTACACAGACATGCTATATCAAATCTGAAATTATCGCTATAAAGGCCTTAAAATGTCTTGAAAATGATGTCACAAACGTACACATGCGCTATGTGACAAACGTACTAGAAGTCCCGCAAAAGATGTCGCAAATACATTTCGACATCATAGTATCAAGGTACATGAGTTTAACGGGCCTCATAACCTTTTTCACAGATAAGATATATCAAATATAAAACAATCATCATAAAGGCCTAGCAATTGTCTTTAAATTGATGTAATTGCATGTATATGCACGTCATGGTAAACGCAGTAGACATCCCGCAAAAGATGTCGCAAATAGCACACGGACTTCTAGTTTTTCAAACTTTACGCCGATTTAATCACCCTTTTTGTCGGCGTCATAACTTTTTACACAGACATGCTTTATTTTATCTGAAAGTATCGATATAAAGGTCTTAAAATTGTCTTTATAATGGTGTAACTAACTTGCACATGCGCTACGTGACAACAGCACTAGACGTCCCGAAAAAAGATGTAGCAAAAAGCACACAGACTTGTAGTTTTTCAAACTTCTAGACATTATAGACATGCGCAATAAACACTTACCTGGTTTCGCACTTTCGCACTTTCGCACTTTCGCACTTTCGCACTTTCGCCATTTCGCAATTTCGCAATTTCGCACTTTCGTTTCGATCACGTTTCGCGATTTCGTGTTTTCGTTTCTACCATGTTTCGCGATTTCGCGATTTCGCTTCTCGCACCTTTCGCAATTTCGTTAACATGTTTCGCGATTTCGTTTACATGTTTCGCGATTTCGTTTACATGTTTCGCAATTTCGCTTTGTGTTCGTTTCGCCATTTCGCAATTTCGAGGTTTAGTTTTCGCGATTTCGCGATTTCGCGATTTCGTGTTGATCAACGCGAAATTAAACTGGCCCCTCTCGGCCATCATAGTTTCTGCACATCCGCAACAGTCAGATAATCAGATTGAGCTATTTTAAAGTTTATGCTATTTTGTTTATTTTTCACTGCAAGTGTGAGATTAAAAAACTAAAAAATTAAATAATGATTTAGTTTAACAAAAAACAATGACTATGATATATTTGTGAACATAAGTATTTGTTTTATGATAAAATTTATTTCACTAATTAACCTTAAAAACTAATGAAAAATTCTAAAAAGGGTAATGTTGACAATGAAGAGTTATCTCCCCTGGATGTTGATTTTCATTGATGTGGCTTAATTGAATGTGAATATCTCTGTTATCCGCTGGTGACATATCTTTTTTTCTTTTTAATCTTATTCTAGTGTGTAATAACTATAAAATATATAATTTTCAAAAAAATCTTAATACGAGAAATCGATTTTTTTCACATAAAAGAATAATATTTTACAAAAATAATCATACAAAGAAAAAGGTTATTTGCATGTCTTTACTTCATATTAGTTTCAAGTTCCCTTTTTCCGACTTAGTTTACTTACATACTGCAATGGCTTAATAGAAAAACATTTAAATAACAATTATATTCCAAAGTTATCTTGAAAAGGAGTTTTTAAATTATTGTATTTTCATCATTGGGTGCCCTAACGGATGGGCCTTTTTTCGAACAATAACTGTGGTGACATGGTATTTTTATGACACAATTTGATTCAAGACATATTTTTCAACAAAATAAGACCAAATTTAGCTATTTCTTAATACCTCGATATTTTGTATCCAACCTCCTTAATTCGTATCTTCGCTACTTCGTTACTTCGTTACTTCGCTATGTCGCTCCTTCGCTCCTTCGCTCCTTCGCTCCTTCGCTCCTTCGCTCCTTCGCTCCTTCGCTATTTCGCTACTTCGCTATTTCGCTATTTCGCTACTTCGCTATTTCGCTACTTCGCTATTTCGCTACTTCGCTATTTCGCTACTTCGCTACTTCGTATCTTCGCTATTTCGCTATTTCGCTATTTCGCTATTTCGCTATTTCGCTATTTCGCTATTTCGCTATTTCGCTATTTCGCTATTTCGCTATTTCGCTATTTCGCTATTTCGCTATTTCGTTATTTAGTTATTTCGCTGTTTCGCATCTTCGCTATTTAGTTTTTTCGCTATTTCGCTACTTCACGTCTTTACTATTTCGAATATTCGTGTCTTTTTTTTTCTGTACAATCCCCCAACGAAAATTTTATTATTTTGCCTATAATCGAATATTTCTAAATTCTAAATTGAATATAATTGAAACAGTTGTTTGAATTAACTGACTTAACATTTTCTTGTAAGTTTAGATCACCTGAAATACGGGATTCTCTATTTTTTTTCAAATGCACGCTATTAAGAACATATAGTTCTTAAATGTCTTGCATAAAAATTTATATGTTATTATGTCTTCCAAAAAGATGATTTTAATAATCACAAATATCTCTTACAGTATTTTTCCAGTTTATGTTTATTTCATTGTGTAATTGGTAATGATATTAAATATTGGATGGATATGAAACCCTTAGGTATCTTCTTTGATTGGCATTCTAGAAGTTGGTGTGATGAACAATAAGGACAATTCTTATGGATGAACAACTTCTTTATTCTGTGTAAGCGACGTTTCGACATAGACATCACTTGCTTGACAACGACATTAGCATCTATGTCGAAACGTCGCTTACACAGAACAAAGAAGTTGTTCATCCATAAGAATTGTCCTTATTGTGCTTAGGTATCTTATTGATAAAACACGCATGTTAGATTGTATTGTAGGTAAATCAAAGTCACATTTATATTGATTATCAATTAATTTCCACAAACGAAAATGTTGTCTGACATGTTTACCTTGAACAAAACATAAAGGTCAACTTTATGCCATGAAAATCAAATCAAATAGTTAGTGCCATGTACTTGACAGTCGATATTAATAGATGAAATAATGTCTTATCACACAACGTTTTGATTTATCAAATGCGTAATGTTCTTGTCGAGACTTGCACATAACAACATTCATATTCATATTTCTTTCATTAATAAATTTTCAGAAGATTTGATATTCAATTCAGCTATATCTTGCATTGAAATCGGTTTGAATAGGACCTAACCAATGTTTGTATATGTACCATATGTTGTACATAAGTATTTTAATATTTCAATAGAATCACAATTTCTTATTTTTGAGGTTTTTTTCCCGAAAATCGCTCAAGGATCAATCATTGAATAAAAATATGAATATATAGATAATTATACTTTATGATAAGTTTAAAACTTCGTACGATGTTTTACATAGGGACAAGTTGTTTGTTAGGCAATGGGTGTGGAATGGGAGTTACGATAGAGGTAGCTAGGTTTAATTCATTAGTGAAGAAGGTTACGGGAAAAGAGAATAACAACCAAGGCTAGGGTAAATCTGAACTAAAGTTAAGAAAGGCGTTAGTCATGGAAAAACGAGGGGTATGGGAATGTTTAAGTAAAAAGTTTGTAATGGAAATGACCGTTACATAGAGGCACAGGGCTAAAACTAGGTATATGGTTATGCGAGGGTTATTGAAACGAGGGTAACGTACAGTGATAGGGCAGGTATAAAGTAAAGTTTGGGTTATGAAACGAAGTCTAGGCAAAGGATACGGATATGTCTACGGGCAAGGGAGTAATAGGGAATTAGGGTTACGTAGAGGGTCTGGAAGGCTGGGGTTACAGTAATGTATACAGTCAAGAGAGTGTTCGGGAATTGAGGGTTACGTAGAGGGTTAGAGAAAGCGAGGGTAAACATTATGTACATGTATACATGAACTGTTAAGCGAGTGTTCGGGAAACGAGGGTTAAGCAGAGGATTACTGTTACCCTCACCTTCCCTTACCCTCTAAGTTACACAATATACATTACTGTAACCCTCGCCTTCCCTAACCCTCTACGTTACACAATATACATTACTGTAACTCTCGCCTCCCCGGGCCCTAACCCTCTGCTTAACCCTCGTTTCCCGAACACTCGCTTATAGTATACATTAAGGTAACCCTCACTTCCTTACCCTCTGCTTAACCCTCGTTTTCCGAACACTCGCTTATAGTATACAATACCGTAACCCTCACCTTCCCTAACCCTCTGCTTAACCCTCGTTTCCCGAACACTCGCTTAAAGTATGCAATACTGTAACCCTCACCTTCCATAACCCTCTGCTTAACCCTCGTTTCCCGAACACTCGCTTAAAGTATACAATACTGTAACCCTCACCTTCCCTAACCCTCTGCTTAACCCTCGTTTCCCGAACATTCGCTTAAAGTATACAATACTGTAACCCTCACCTTCCCTAACCCTCTGCTTAACCCTCGTTTCCCGAACACTCGCTTAAAGTATACAATACTGTAACCCTCACCTTCCCTAACCCTCTGCTTAACCCTCGTTTCCCGAACACTCGCTTATAGTATACATTACTGTAACCCTCACCTTCCCTAACCCTCTGCTTAACCCTCGTTTCCCGAACACTCGCTTAAAGTATGCAATACTGTAACCCTCACCTTCCCTAACCCTCTGCTTAACCCTCGTTTCCCGAACACTCGCTTATAGTATACATTACTGTAACCCTCACCTTCCCTAACCCTCTGCTTAACCCTCGTTTCCCGAACACTCGCTTATAGTATACATTACTGTAACCCTCACCTTCCCTAACCCTCTGCTTAACCCTCGTTTCCCGAACACTCGCTTATAGTATACATTACTGTAACCCTCACCTTCCCTAACCCTCTGCTTAACCCTCGTTTCCCGAACACTCGCTTATAGTATACAATACCGTAACCCTCACCTTCCCTAACCCTCTGCTTAACCCTCGTTTCCCGAACACTCGCTTATAGTATACAGTACTGTGACCCTCACCTTCCCTGGCAGTGTGAAGTTGGTTACTTATTCCTTATTCCTTATTCCTTATTCGATATTCAGTTTTTCCAGTTACTTATTCAGCAAAGACGATCTAGGGTGCCAAGGAATACATGCACCACCTTCTAATTATACTCAAATTAAAAGTAATTCAATTGCCCATCCAGTGAGGTATCTTACGTCATTTTACATAGAGGCGGCCATACCGTAATGTCCCAAAAACCGACAATAAGTACCCCTATATTGTATTTGACTCAAACAACAACTTCTGAAGGTACCAAGGAATACGTGCACCACCTTCTAATTATACTCAAATTAAAGGTAATCCAATCGTTCATCCAGTGAAGTATCTTATATCATATTACATAGAGGCGGTCATAGCGTAATGTCCCAAAAACCAGCACTGAGTACCCCTTTATTGTAGTTGTCTCAAACAACAACTTCTGAAGGTACCAATGAATACGTGCACCACCTTCTAAGTATACTCAAATTAAAGGTAATTCAATTGCTCATCCAGTTAGGTATCTTAAGTCATATTACATAGAGGCGGTCATACCGTCATGTCCCAAAAACCAACACTAAGTACCCCTATATTGTAATTATTCCTAACAACAACTTCTGAAGGTACCAAGGAATGCGTGCGCCACCTTCTAAGTAAACTCAAATTAAAGGTAATTTAATGGCAAGTATCTGGGACTTAATGTTTGATATTATATAGAATCCATTAAGTTGACGTTTACGTTCATTTTGAAGTTTCCATAGCTGGTATGATGTGAACCAAACAACAAAATATTTTGTAAAAAAAAGCAATAGTATTTTGTAAAAAAAGGACAGATACTTCTCAATAACATAAAATAATTCATAAAGTTCTACATATTTGTCACAAACACTGTAGAATGAATCAATTTAGCAAATTGTGATATGAAAATAGCAAATGAACTAGCCCGTGTCTTAAAAAGCAAATTTTTCAAATCACAAGAAGTATTATTGTCAAAACAAGCAATTTACAATATGCTATTGTTACGTTAAGTAAACAAAATTATTGGTAATGTAGTTGTGTAATGCGAGGGTTATGGACACGAGGGCTAAGTAAAGGGTTAGGGAAAAGTGACGGATTCAGCTAGGTATACGGTAAAGCGAGGGATATGGAACATGGTTTATGTAGAGGATTAGGGAAAAGTGATGTTTACCCAGAAAATAATAACCAGGTACCAAGGGTTTAAGGCAAACCAACTGCGATGTAAGTGTATTGTCATAACCCGAGGCAATTGGTTGTTTTTCATTTGGCTTATACACTAGTGGATCACTCTTTCATTGATTTAAACTAAAAATATATAAAATCAATTAGGAACGTTTTAATGCTTCCCTTTTTGGGTTTAACAAGTCCTGCCCAAACTAAACATACAGGTATACTTATATATTTTATAATTAAAAATTTGATTCCTTACCTAAACAACTATTTCAATTTAATATAGATATCTATGTTTGGGAGAATTAGAAATAAAGACATGACCAAACAATGTATGTGAATTAATGGATCCTCGGAGGATTAAGCGGTAAAGGCGCTGCTTGA
Organism: Steromphala cineraria; assembly: GCA_916613615.1. Classification (NCBI taxonomy): domain Eukaryota; kingdom Metazoa; phylum Mollusca; class Gastropoda; order Trochida; family Trochidae; genus Steromphala; species Steromphala cineraria. The sequence continues at coordinate 31,525,325 of OU744737.1, forward strand.
CAGCACAGAGATGCCCGGTTGGAATCCCACTTTCGATGTTAAAAAATATTAAAGTCCTTGTTTGATAAAAAAAATCTAACTTTTAGTCCAATTGTATGGGTGTGTTAACCATTTCCTAACCAACCTTTTTGCTTCAAATAGACCAAAGGCAATAACTTCCTGGGGAGTGAACACCTGAAGGAAGGTAGTTAAGAGTTAAAACCTATTGAGAATGGAAGAGATATAACAACCCAAGGGGTGTAATATCTGGCATACAATAAAAATGAGGGTTATGGAAACGAGTGTTACTAAGGGGTTTAGAACAAAGCGAGGGTCGCAGTTATGCATTCGCAATGGAAGGGTTATAGAGACGAGGGTTACGTAGAAGGATTGGGAAAAGAAAGGGTTACAGTTAGGTTAGTGAGGTATACTGTAAAGCCAGGGATATGGACAAGAGGGTTATAGAGGGTAAGGTCAAAGTGAGGGTAACAGTTATGTATACGGAAGTGATAGTGCTATGAAAAGAGTAAAACATAGACAGATAAGGCAGAATGAGGGTAACAGTAAGGTAAATGGTGAAGCGAGGTTCCGCTTAACGAGGCTTACGTAGAGGGTTAGAGCGATGGTTACAGAAATATATTCTCTGAGTGCGAGTTATGGAAACGGTAACGTAGGTGCTATTGCAAAGCAAGGTTATGAAAATAAGTGATGCGTAAAACGAGAGGGAAGAGTGAGGTTCACAGTAAAGTTGATGGTTAAACGAGGGTTACTGCAACATGGGAAACGTAGAAGATTAGAGTGGGATTTATATCAACAGTCAAGTGTGGGCCATAGAAACAAGGGTTATGCACGGAATTAGAGTACGACAAGAGTTACAGTTAGGTAGACGGTAATGTGAGAATAATGAAGACGAGGGTAACGTAGAGGGATAGGGCAATAAAAGGGTCACAGTAAGGTATACGGTAAAATGAGGGTTATGAAATCACGTAATACCAAGAGGGAAATGACAAGGCAAGGGTTAAAGTTTGTTATACTAAGTGAGGGTATTTTAAACTAGTTTATATAGAGGGTAAGGGAAAGTAAAGTTTACAGTTGGTTACACCCCTTGGGTGGTTATAACTCTTCTTTTTTCAATAAGTTTAAAGTCATACCTTGTGAAGTTATACCTTTGTTTAAACTTTAGGTTTTATGCAGTGACCACGTTTTGCATCGTTATCTCATAACCACCGTTTCCCTATGAAATCTTTGCCGGAATGTTCCTCGTGAGTGTAGGCACATAACCTGATTGTCTCGGGTAATGGCAACAACTTAGCTCGGGTTACGTCTTCACGAGTCTATTTTCCATAACCCTTCTGTACCGTGTTATCATTTACTAGGTTTAGCATTAGGTGAGGCAAGGGGACCAAGAGTTACTTAGAGCTTTAGTTTGGAGATTAAGATTAAAAGTACGGTATTGAAACGAGGGTTAAGTAGAGGTAATGGCACTGAGAAAGTTATTTTGTACAAAACAGGCCGATGACGAGAAGCAAATATACACAAAAGGTATAGCCCGAATAGAGTTCGCATCCTGATTTCTAGGCGATCATGGTATTTATTTGGGTAACACTCCAAGCGAAAATCCTGTTTACTAACAAAGTTACCTATAAACATTAATTCCTATGCATACTCTTTGCTCTGTTACTCTTTGCAGGTCTAATGTGTCTTGACTGAAGAAGAACAAAAATTTATATTACAAATCTGAGTTAGCTTTAAAAAGTATTAACTTGATTTCTTAAATAGTCATAGAATATTTAATTTTGCTGTAGATATATAATTAAATACAAATTAACTAGCAATACAGGCATGGCATGAGCAAAACTTCCCTGGACGGGCAATTGAATTACCTTTAATTTGAGTATACTTACATTACGGTATGGCCGGCTCTATGTAATATGACGTTAGATACCTCACTGGATGGGCAATTGAATTACCATTAATTTAAGTTTACTTAGAAGGTGGTGCACGTATTCCTTGGCACCTTCAGAAGTTGTTGTTTGAGTCAAATACAATATAGGGGTACTTAGTGTTGTTTTTTGGGACATTACGCTATGACCGCCTCCGTGTAATATGACGTAAGATACCTCGTTATATGGGCAATTGAATTACCTTTTAATTGAGTATACTTAGAAGGTGGTGCACGTATTCCTTGGCACCTTCAGAAGTTGTTGCTTGAGTCAAATACAATATAGGGGTACTTATTGTCGGTTTTTGGGACATTACGGTATAGCCGCCTCTATGTAAAACGACGTAAGATACCTCACTGGATGGGCAATTGAATTACTTTTAATTTGAGTATAATTAGAAGGTGGTGCATGTATTCCTTGGCACCCTAGATCGTCTTTGCTGAATAAGTAACTGGAAAAACTGAATATCGAATAAGGAATAAGGAATAAGTAACCAACTTCACACTGCCAGGGCAGGCGAGGGTCACAGTATTGTATACTATAAGCGAGTGTTCAGGAAACGAAGGTTAAGCAGAGGGTGAGGGAAGGTGAGGGTTACGGTATTGTATACTATAAGCGAGTGTTCGGGAAACGAGGGTTAAGCAGAGGGTTAGGGAAGGTGAGGGTTACGGTATTGTATACTATAAGCGAGTGTTCGGGAAACGAGGGTTAAGCAGAGGGTTAGGGAAGGTGAGGGTTACAGTATTGTATACTATAAGCGAGTGTTCGGGAAACGAGGGTTAAGCAGAGGGTTAGCGAAGGTGAGGGTTACAGTATTGTATACTATAAGCGAGTGTTCGGGAAACGAGGGTTAAACAGAGGGTCAGGAAAGGCGAGGGTTACAGTAATGTACACAATGTAACGTAGAAGGTTATGGAAGGAGGTTACGTAATAGATTACACCCTTATCCAAGGGCGTTCTAGCAAAGAGAGACTTTTGCCCTAGGGAAGACCCGAGGGCGCGTAGCTAGAACGCCCGAGGATGAGGGTGTTATCTATTACGTATATACCGAATAAACATATATTTAACTTTAAAGCGCAACATTTATTTCATTATTTGTTTAGGAGAGCAGAAAAGACGTCAATAGCCAATACCTTTTTACTCCCCAATCCCATGTGGGCTAGTGTTACAGTCTTGGACTACAGTTTGAAAGGTTATTGTTCGAATCCCATACGTTCTTCTATTTAAAATTTATATTTAGATATTTTATTTGAACGCTAGAAGATGAGGTTGTAGCAAATTTCATATACCAAAAAAAATCACATTTCTAAAATATAACGTGAACAGTAAATTTAACTTTTAAAGTTTGAGGAGAGCAGAATAGATATCAACTGTCAAACGCATTATACTAACCAATCCCCTGTTGTCCACTGGTACATTGGACTACAGTTTCAAAGGTTGAGGGTTCGAATCCCAAACTTTTCTATTTTTTAGAACATTACATTTATAAATTTTACTTGGACGCGGAAAATAAAATCACATTTCTAACATTGAAGGTGAACAGTGAAAATTAACTTTTAAAGTTTGAGGAGAGCCGAATAGATATCAACAGTCAACCCTTCACACTTACCAATCCTTTGTGGTCTAGTGGTAGAATCCCCCATTTTCTTCCAATAAATGTTTTATCTTGGACATTTTGCCAGAACGCTATAGCATAAGCATATTAAGGACGTAATCAATTTTTGTTACCGAGATACACCACATCTCTGACGTATAAAGTGTACAGTAGAGCGCAGTTTAATATCATCAAGTTCTAGGAGAGCAGCGGAGACCTCACAAATAAATCCCTTCATATTCACCAATCCTTTATGGTCTAATGGTAAAAGTTTAGGGCTACAGAGCGAAGGGTTGTGGGTTCAAATCCCGCGGTTTCACTTCTGAAAATTTTCGAGATCGATTACCTTACCTGTCTTTGAAATTATGAGGTGCGAAATGAGGGATACGGTATAAAAACTCGCGAGGGCGTAGGCCGAGCCAAGATTATTGTCATAACGTTCAGGCAGTCGGGCAAAAACATGGCTTACACATTTTTGGAACACAACTACACTGTTTTGAAACTATATCACGTATATGCAATAAATGTACACTGGTTTATGTATATTCTTAGCGGACTTCTAGTGTCATGGCTGAAGGAAACCAATATGATATTACAATACCTTTCTTGAGGTTTTGAAACTTAGAACTAGATTCCTTGCATTAAAGAGCCACATTTTAATAAATTTCAATATTATATATTTGTACATATTAAAATCTTCATCAGCGGTCATGGATCCTCGCTATCTTAAGTGACAAGGGCGTTGTTTTACAACATATAGTATAAATATTAATAATATATAATATAATAATATATATAATATATAATATATAAATAAAGTCAACATGTTTGCCTTGGTTGACAAAACTCATAACCAATCAAGGTGTTTATGAGATAACCAACCTGCACAGATGATGGTTACGGTTACAATTATAACTTTAAAGTAAGAGCAATGCAAGACCTAGGGTAACGTCAAGGGTTACAGCATTGGTTACAGTAAGGTATACGGTCTTATAGAGACTTTATGGTATGACCGCGTCATATTATAGTCATATATGTAATATGTCGTAACGTAGCTCGCGTAATGGGTGAATTATCTTCTATTTCATACTCAGACGGTGGAAAAACTACTGATTGGTACCTTGTTATTGGTTCTACTTTTTGACTCGATACGTATTTCATTACAAACTGAATTCAACGATCTTGAAGACCAAGGCAATGTGCTTTTTTTTGTTATGGTTCTTCTTTCTATATTTTAAATCTGTTCCCGCCTGTTCGAATGATATTCAAATAATGACAGTTTTTAGTGGTGCGTTTCTTAAATGTGTTTGCTTCTTTGAATTTTCAATTTGTAGAAACAATGTGCATACATTTAAAGCGCGTGTGTCATTAGAAGTAATATATGTAGGTTGGTTATCTCATAACCACCTTGGTGGGTTATAAGATTGTAAACAATCGCAAACAATTGGAGTTGTAGAATTTTGGTTTTTCATCAAACAAGAAAGTTAAGATTTGGGAACAACGAAAGCGGGATTCGAACCAGGGACCTCTATGTTGTAAAGCAGCGCTGTTACCTGTTGAGCTACCGAGGATCCATGCCAATCGATGAAAATGTTTGTGTGTCATGTTTGGTTTTTTAATTTTCCCTTATAAATATATATTAGTATTGCAATAAAATAGTTTTTAATGTAAGGAATCAAGTTTTTAGTTCTAAAACCCTAAGCAGGGGGTATTGTAAGCAGTCTAAAATAGTAGTCTTATCAAGACATATCAAACCCGCAAAATAGATCACTAAAACGTTTTTTCAAGTATTTGTATGTAAACCAATTTAGTTGAAACACCGTAATAAAATGGCTTTTATTTTTTTCTAAAACCCTAATCTGAGGCTTTTTTAAATATTATTCTTATCAAGACATGATAAACCCACGAATGATATCAGTAAAACGTTTTAAATTAATTGTATATAAACAAAGGTGAAACCACTGCAGGAGTCTTCCGCGGGAGTGTAAGTCAAATAATAACCCGTTTGCCTCGGGTTATGGAAATAACCTCTGCTCGGGCTACGCCCTCGCGAGGTTATTTTCCATAACCCCTCGGTACCGGGTTATTATTTACTACATGTACATGGTCAACCATTATAGTTTCAGAGTTATCAATTGGTTTTAGAAGCAAATATAGTAAAATAGAATTGTTATTTTCATTCTATTATTTTCATATATTTTTTTAAGTTGGTACTAAAATGAAGAATAAAAATATGTTATAGTGTTTATGTTTCATTTAAAACACATATATTTTCTTTGATTTTTTAATATTAGTTTGATATTCATCATATCTTTTGTTTTATCCCTAAACAATTAAGAATATAGGCCGTATGGGCAAGTCCGACAGACATTAAATGTTTGTAAAATGTTAAATATGTTTTCAAACCAATCAATTTCTTATTTCTTTCATATATTTGCTGGTTTCTGATAATAAATGAGTTGAATTGTCAAGACTCCAATAGTTCCAATAAATTCGTATATAGTAATCATGCAAGTTTTTGGATAAGATCTTCGAAAATATAGGTCCATGTCAAATAAAAACATATTTTTCTTTCTTTGAATACTGAGCTTAGATTTTCATTATTTGTTCAGTTTTTATAAGGGTGCCTGTGAGCTGCATGGAATTTTAAAAAACGTTTTTGTATGGTATTGGCTTATTATAGGTGTTTGACATATCACAAATGTGTGTCATTTCGCATGGGCCACTTTGCCTCAATCTACGGGGCAAAGTGCACCGCCTTTGTCGAAATACATTTTCGTTAATATCTCTTTATGCAGGCATGGTAGATTAAAAAGCATTTGTCATACAATAGCTTATCTGATGAGAATAAGAGACATGCTGCAAGTTGCATTCTAAACATGTTAATATGCCCAGAAAACACGTTTATGTGTTAGGGGTGCGCTTTGCTCTGGTCTCCCCTAATCATTACAAACATTACATCATTAAAGTCTAAACAACTCGAAAATGAACACAAACATTAACAAAAAAATAAGATAACTATATTGTCAATGAGTCTTGCCTCATTTAACATCGGACAAAAATATTAAATGAGAAAATAACATTTGTAGGAATATATTAAACAAGTTTGTATTTATGTTCAAGCTGTTTTTACCATTTGAAAATCTGAAGTTTTCTTAAATATTTAATGTATTCATTGCATATTGTTTTCTTTCAGATATCAATAAGGCATATCAAAGTATTAATGGTCGGTTGTGCATTGGTGGAAAGGTATTGCTGAAAAACAGGAACGAGCGCGATTTTGAATGTACTTTCATCTAAAAACTTTAAACAAATGATAAAATGATATTCATTAGGGTTTATCTGTAACTTCATAGATTTCATAATACGGAATGGCTTTTACGTTAAGCAAAGCGGCCACCGATATTTTTTTGCTTTCAAGCTGTATCACAAATAAGAAAGTCGTTGGTACTGCAGTTAATAAAGATGTTGCATTATATTAAAGCCCCTGTCACACTTTAGCGTATACTCCCTGCGTACGAGTTGCGTATGGCAATTTCTCTCATGCGCAGCAATACGCAGCCGTACGCAAAACACGCAACTCATACGCACATTAGTTGTGTCAAGGTCGTTTCTTGTACGTAGTCATGCGCTTGAACCCTTTTCATACGCTTGATAGTTTTGAGCATGCTCAAAACTATGCTGCGTATGATTAACACGCAACGCATCAGTTTTACATCGGTCGAGGGCGGTATATGTACGTTAGGTAATCGTGATGAGTATGCACTTCATACGCAGTGTGAGTTTATGTCCCGAACCAACGCATTGAAAACGCATTGGGGACGTGCACAAAACGCTTTTCAAGCAAATGTAGCACGTATGAAGAACGATCTTAAACCGAATGATAACAATGGAAAAATGCATTGTCCAGTTTTTCCTTATGAGCAACGTATGACAAGCGTACTCATAACGTACATAGGGTACATCGTGAATTTGATATAGATAACATAACGCAAGGGTTGGTGAGCATAACACCTTCGTATACTATTTGATACTTTTCATTTCGTCTTCTTCTTTCATATAGCACTTTAACAGTGTAGCTTTAAAGAATTAAGAGTCGAAGCTTTCCAACTATGATAACAACCGCATGGCAATACACATTAAAATTAATTAACCAATTTTTCAGAGTTGCCATCAATCATTTATTAAAAGTAACAAAACGTTGAATATAGACACATAATGAATGCAATATGTGTACTACTAATTCTAGTAAATCAACGATAAGAAGATATGAATAAAAAGTAAATAGCATTGCATTTCCTTGTAAACAACATCATAAAGAAGCTAATGATTTGTTTTTTCCCTTTTGCAACTCGATTTAAGACTACCAAATATACCACTAGACTAAACCTGTGCACTATTCCATTCTTCATATAGGAGTTATCCAGGATAATCTTCTGGTCAAGTGTCTAGGTAATGGAAACATTTTAATAAGTGGTTTACAAATATAAGTTATCCTTGAAAAGGGCAGATCCGGACCAAAAGCGAGAGAATGAAACCGATGCTATTTATGTTTATGTTATGTTTAAGCACGGCATATTGAGTTAACAAATCGGAAAGGGTGGGTGCATGTAACAGAAAAGATCGGACCTAAGGTTTAATTCGGAGAAGAATGTATTTTTTCTGATATATAAGTTCTAAAAGTTTCAATACCTCAATCGAGGGGTATGTATTCGTACAGAAATGATTAAGTAACAGACGAAAACTGCGGACTGCCATTTAAGTGGGAACTATACTTTAAATCACATGTGAAAGAGAAATGAATTCAGTAAACTTAACTTTCTTCGGTACACTTTTGATTAGATAAATTGTCTTGCAATTGGTAACAAGCTGTTCTTTCTCGCGAGATCTCTTTGTATATGTATATTGCCTACGAAAACTTACTACAAAGACAGAAAGGATTGAAAATTATGTGAAGACGCAACAGGCTCGGAATATGTTCGCTTTACTTGCGCAAGGCATGCGTTAGACATAAGTTGTGTGCGTTTAGAACATGGTATGTATGCGCTCTGCATATGCAAGCATCTGCAACAAAAAAGTGGGGATACGCAAATCGAATGCATCTCAAACGCACCCACAACGCAAAGAAAACGCACAGTTCGTAAATCAATCGCTCCAAGTGCGGTACAAATAAGGCAAAAAACTGTAAATTATTTAGCGTACTGGTTGCGTATGAAAATAAATCCATACGCAACTCAAACGCACTTGTTATACGCTTAAGTGTGACAGGGCCCTAAGTACCTGTACGCACGCACGCCCGCATTTGGAAACGTAAACAATGGATATTAAGCTTGAGTACCTCTCCTTTCTGGTGTCGTTAACTGTTATCAATCGTGTCACAATGCAACTTTCTTTGTTTTTTAATAACAGTGCTTAAATAAAGAAGTTGGAATAAAAAAACATCTAAAAATTCTGAATGATCGATATGACTTTGTTTTAATGAGCTAGGTCCTACAGTTTTTTAGTATTGTTCTGGAAGTTACGTTTCCATAGAAACTGCCAAATATATTGTTTCAAAGAAGTTTGAACCCCCAAAAGGCACATCTACCATTATAAATGATCCATACACCACGTTTCGTAGCGCTAGGTCCTACCGGTATTGACTTTTGCTGCAGAAATGAAAATCTAAGTTACGTTTCCATCGAAATCACCATAAATAATAATCCCAAAAAGTGGAAGCCCGAAAAGGCACATTTACATATAATGATTGATCCGTATAGCAAGTTTCTTTGAGCTAGGTCTTACAGTTACTGAGTTATGCTCCAGAAACGAAAAAGGGACTGACGGATGGACGAACGGACGGAGCCCGTTTCGATATCCCCCAAACATTCTTTGGGTGGAGGATGATTTAAATTTAATCAGCATATGTCAATTTCATGCAAAGATTATGTTATTGTTTTTTATTAATTAATTATCATATATAAATATTATGGCTTTGAAAATTATTGAAAATGCATCTTGTTGGCTATTATTTATGTGCTTTTTTGTAGGATGCTTCTGAGAGTGTTTGCAATGTACAATGTACATAAGGATTTTCGTGAAATAGAAAATTCTGAAATGAACATTAACGTTGGGTAATTAATCACTTACACACAAAAATAACAATTTTGAAATACTTGATTTGGTGTCTTAATTCAAATAACGATGTTTAGTAAACCAAAGCCTTCTCTCCGTTAACAAAACATCAATGTATGCAATATGAAACCAACCTGGTTCCCTGGCCTCGTTCCGCGTGCACTACAGTAAGCGAGGGAACCAGGTTTTATAAAACAACCTAATACCGAAACACAGTGATAACATGTACATCCTATAAGATATGTTTTAGTCGAAAAAACGTATAAAATAAAAATGAAAAAATGGTTGAATTAAACAACAAATGAAATGCCCTGTATTCAAATAATAATGAATTGCTATTAAATCCGGAATTTTTCAGTCATCATTATGGAAAGTACAATTTGAAATGTTTAATGACATGACATGACTAATGAACAAAGTTTAATTTGGTTTTTAAAATGTATACTTTTACAATTTGTAAATTTTACATAAAACTTCATTTCAATAGAAGGTACACCTTTACATAAATCATGACTAATGCACTGATCAAAAACGACGTTTCTTTTGCTGTTAATTATATTATGTTGATCTTTTTCATGTCATCTCCTGATTTTCTCACAGCAATTAAAAAATAAAATCAGATAAGCATTAATGGAGAAGGGTATGCTATTATTTCTCTTAAAAGCTCAGTACCACTTTATCTTTCGGAAATTACGTTAAAAACGTTAATAATTGTGATCTTTCGGAAAGGTACTTTGTTGATATCCATATTTTTTTTATAGAGAGCTGTATATTCACTGTGATATAGAAAATAGGAAAACTCAAACCCTCAGTGAATATTGCGTACAACGAAGGCACGAAATAGCGAAACAGCGGAGTAACGAGATAGCGAAACAGCGAAGTAGCGAAAAAGCGAAATAACGAAATAG